>OW569412.2:35088296-35713296 GCA_937662695.2 Halyzia sedecimguttata
AAAAACTTCTTTGGTTGATAAACTTTGCAGAAAGGTACATATAATAAATCTTTCGACGAGATAAAAAAATATAGCGGGAAAACCGAGCAAGTAACTGACTTTTTCGATACTTCGTTATCCCCCTTATCTTCTCATTACCTTGTGATTATTAGTTGCTTGTTACGAGTAGGACTATAGTACGAATTAAAAAAATTCACAGTATTTCTCGAATGAAAATTGAAATAATAATTGAAAATAATCCCCGAGAGTAACTCTAAAGAATTTCAATTTGAGGATAATTAGTTTCAAAAAGAAAAAATGCTGATTTTTCATTGTGTTTTGTGCCCCTGGAATAAAATATGCCTCATTGGAGCGGTTTTCCGGCTATATTTTTCGATTTCGTGAAGGAATTATTGACATATATGTTACTTTTTGGAAAGCTAATGATACGAGGAAGTTTTTTCCTGAATTTGTACGTACACCAAGTTAAGAATACATTTTGTGCGTATGTTGTGCGGAACATCGCGTTATCATTTTGCCCAAATGTGTGTAATTTTCGAATTTTTCGCCTAAAATGGTCTCAAACGATTGCGTTCGACTCCCTGATAAAGAATTCGAGGTAAAATTTGATTCTGTCCGGCAGGCCGTCCGTTTCCACGATAACTTGAAAACGGAAGGATATAGCGACTTGAAATTTTCAGGGTAGGTGTCGCATTCTAATACGACGGACAAGTTCGTTAATGGGCATAATCGGCCCAATGGTTTCCGAGTAATAATTTTGTCTACAACCAATACTAATCTGATCGAATTGAAACTTGGTGAGTAGTTGTAGAATATAAACCTAAGTACGTTTGTGAAATTTTGTGAGAATTGCATTGCTAGAAACTTTTAAAAAAATTATAAAAAAAATATTATTAACCTAAGAACGGAAAGAGATAGCGACTTGAAATTTTCAGGTTACATTGAGAATCTAAGTGCGCCACTTGAGTTTCTTTATAGGCATAATCGGCTGAACGGTTTTGGAGAAATATCCATCTGAGGTTTGTTTTTGTTCCTCAATAACTCTAAAAATACAGAACCGATCCAAATTAAACATGGTTATTAGTTGTAAAATGGCAATGCGAAAATTCTTGCAAAATTTCGTGAGGATCGTATCACTAGAAAATCTTCAAAAAAATCATAGAAAATTATTGAAATAATTTCTATATATAAGAAACTGTTCGTCCGACATCGTTGAAATTTTGCGTGAGCCTTCAGGACCTTACTCTACTACAAAGTTCCAAGTTTGAACATCTATATTGTTGGAGATCCGAGCAGCCTTGTGTGAGTTCAGTAGCGGGATGGGTGATCGTTGCCTCGACAACTCTCGAACGAAAGGAGATAGGGACTTGCTATTATCAGGATAGGTTGCACATCTGAATGGGAGAGTTAAGTTCGCTCTTGGCCATAATCGGCCCAACGTTTTCGGAGATTTACCCATCTGGAATATTATTTCCTCGATAACTCAAAAAATATAGACTCGATCGAATTAAAGTTTGGTGACTAGTTGTAGAATATTGACATAAAAACGTGTGTAAAATTTTGTGAGGACCGTACCACTAGAAAATTTGTAAAACATTACGAAAAAAGATTATGTATCTCATGATTCCTTGACAACGGAAAGAAATAGCGACTTGCAGTTTTCAGGGTAGATTGCGCGTCTGAATGCAACATCTAAGTTCGTTAATTAGCATAATCGGCTTAATGGTTTTGGAGTTATATCAATCTGAAATTTGGTTGTTATTTCCTGAATAACTCAAAATATACAAATCCGATCAAATTCAAATATGGTTATTAGTTGTAGAATGCCAATGCGAAAATTCTAGCAGAATCTCGTCAGGATCGTAGTGCAAGAAATTTCTTTAAAAATCATTGAAAAAAAAATTGGTTCAAGCACTGACGTGAGGTCAGGAGCTTTTGCGCGTATGTTCTATTGTCCATTTTCCTGTATTGGACACTCTTAATCGAATTTACCATGGTGAATTCTATTGTCTGTTCTCCTGTATTGGTTCTCCTGTATTGGACACTCTTAATCTAATATACCATGTTAAATCCGTCGCACAATACGACGGATAAGTTCGTTAATGGGTATACTCGGCCCAATGGTTTCCAGTAATAATTTTGTTTTCAGCCAATATAAATCCGATCGAATTGAAACTTGGTGAAGATTTGTAGAATATAAACCTAAGCACGTTTGTGAAATTTTGTGAGAATCATATCGCTAGAAAATTATTAAAAAATATTTTTGTTGTCACGTTAACCTGAGAATGGAAAGAGACAGCGGCTTGAAATTTTCAGGTTAGGTTGTGCAGCCGAATGCGACATATGAGTTTGTTTATAAACATAATCGGCCAAACGGTTTTAGAGTTATAACCATCTGGAAAATGGTTGTTTTTTGTTCCTCATTAACTCGAAAAATACACAACCAATTGAATTCAAAAATGGTTATTAGTTGTAGAATGCCAACGCGAAAATTCTTGCAAAATTTCGTGAAGATAGTATTTGTAGAAAATTTCTAAGAAATCATTGAAAATTAAAAAAAAAATTCTATATATCAGTAGCTATTCGTCTGGAATTGCTGAAATTTTGCAAGAGCCCTTAGAACCTAACTATACTGTCAAGTTTCAAGTTTTCACACGATCGGTTAAATATTGTTGGAGATTCAGCAGCCTTGTGCGAGTTCAGTAGATGGCTGACCGTTGCCTCGATAACTTTCGAATGAAAGGAGATAGGGACTTGCAATTTTCAGGGTAGGTTGCGTATCCGAATGGGAGAGTTAAGTTCGTTTTTGGGCATAATCGGTCTAATGGTTTCCGAGTTATATCCACCTGGAATATTATTTCCTCGATAACTCAAAAAATAAAGATTCGATCGAATTGAAGCTGGGTAACTAGTAGTAGAAAATCGTACCCCTAGAAAAATAAAAAAAAAATGACGAAAAAAAATTTGTAAGAACCGTACCTACCACTAGAAAATTTGAAAAAAATTACGAAAACAAAAAATGGTTCAAGCACTGACGTGAAGTCAGGAGCTTTTGCGCGTATGTTCTATTGTCCATTCTCCTGCATTGGACACCCTTAATCGAATTTACCATGGTATGAAATGTTCATATATTATAAAAGCTGAGAAAACGGTATTATATCCATAGTTAATTCGATTAAGAGTGTCCAATAGAGGTGCGAGTAGACAATAGAACATGCGCGAAAAAGCTCCTGACTTCACGTCAGTGCTTGAACTAATTTTTCAAAATATCTATCATCGAATAAAATATGTCTCATTTAAATTTATTAATTTGAAAAGGACAATCCTTATTGACGTACCTACACATTTCGCTTACCTTATTGTTGCAAAATGAAATAAAAAAATTGGTTCAAGCCCTGTGGACAGGAGCTATTGGGCGCATGTTCATCTTCCTTGTGGCCCGTACTGACCAGTAAAGAAAAAAAGCAGTATCATGTTGAATACCTTAATATTATTCTGGAACACAAATTTTCCATTACAATAATCTTCATCTAGCTTCTATTTAGTATCAATTCCTGTAGAACGTGATCATAATAAGTGTTTTCCATATAATAAAAAAAAAAAGCACTGACGTGTAGTCAGTACTCTTTGGCGCGCGTGTTCACGGTGGCTAATTTGAATTGAATGTTGAGTACTTCAAGCTCAGTAGATAGAGCGAGCCGAAGATCTACCCAAAGGATAGTGGACACTATTCACTGTCGGTTCAAAAATTAAGAGTGCTGTATCTCAGCTGCCATCAGGATAGATTAACAAAGTTGGAAAAGAACACAAGTGACTCTCCTTAGTCGCACAAGCTCCTAGAAGATTTGGGAGGGTCAGTATAATCCTAATCATGTTAATCGCACGCGCGCCAAAGCAGATTGATTTTTTACATTTTTTCTTTCATTGTTAAGTCAATCTGCTTTTGCGCGCGTGCGATTAACATGATTAGGATTATACTGACCCTCCCAAATCTTCTAGGAGCTTGTGCGACTAAGGAGAGTCACTTGTGTTCTTTTCCAACTTTGTTAATCTATCCTGATGGCAGCTGAGATACAGCACTCTTAATTTTTGAACCGACAGTGAATAGTGTCCACTATCCTTTGGGTAGATCTTCGGCTCGCTCTATCTACTGAGCTTGAAGTACTCAACATTCAATTCAAATTAGCCACCGTGAACACGCGTGCCAAAGAGTACTGACTACACGTCAGTGCTTTTTTTTTTTTTTCAAGTTCCTTTAACAAATATAGCTATCAATACAGTTTGGCTGTTAGCTTTACCGTAGATCGAAAAAAATGCGGTTGTGGGACCTCCGTTTGGAACGCAATTGCCTCTTCTCCAAATCCGAACGTATTTTAATATAGATCTACCGAATATAGTTATTTATAAATTCGCCTCAGGGCCACCATACAGACATTTCAACTCGGAAACAACGCTATTTCCCCCAAACTGACTTGTGTCCGTGCACTGAATTGACATGAATATTCTTTTAAAACCTCACAATATCGGCTCATTGCTTCCAACATAACCCAAACAACCCAAAACCATTCACTTCTCATCTGCGCAAGCGCAATATACTCGTGCCTGCAAGTCCTCCCAAAATTACACACCTCACAAAAAACTCCGATTCTCCAACACTAGTGGTTCAGGAGATATCGCTTCTCGAATCCACGCATGCGCAGACCCTCACCAGGGGATTCTATAGAGGAATAGCATCCGCCACCCCAAAATCCCAATCCTCTCTGACGAAAGCACCAGCAGTTAAATCACTGATGGTCTGCTCATGCGCATAACGAAAAATGCCCGTAAGGGGTAACATCAATTTCGAAATTAGCCCCAGGGCCACGATACGGACACTTTAACTCGGAAACAACGCTACATCCCCCAATCTGACTTGTCCTTGCACTGAATTGCCATGAATATTCTTTTAAAACCTCACAATATCGGGTCAGCACTCCCAACATAACCCATACAACCCAAAAACAGTCACTTCTCTTCTGCGCATGCGCAATCTACTTGCGGCTGAAAGTCCTCCCAAAATCACACACCATACAGAAAACTCCGATTCTCCAACACTAGTGGTTCAGGAGATATCGCCTCTTGAATCCACGCATGCGCAGACCCTCACCAGGGGATTCTGTAGAGGAATAGCATCCGCCACCCCAAAATCCCAATCCTCTCTGACGAAAACTTCAGCAGTTAAATCACTGATGGTCTGCTCATGCGCATAACGAAAAATGCCCGTAAGTAGTAACATCAATTTCAAAATTGGCCCCAGGGCCACGGTATGCACACTTCAACTCGGAAACAACGGTAGTTCCCCCAAACTGACTACTGTCCGAGCACTGAATTGCTATGAATATTCTTTTAAAACCTCACAATATCGACTCAGCACTCCCAACATAACCCATCCAACCCAAAAACAGACACTTCTCTTCTGCGCATGCGCAATCTACTCGCGGCTAAAAGTCCTTTCAAAATAACACACCTTACAAAAAACTCCGATTCTCCAACACTAGTGGTTCGGAAGATATCACATCTTTAATCTACGCATGCGCAGACCCTCATCAGGGATCTGGATTCTATGGAGGAATAGCATCCGCCACCCCAAAACCCCAATCCTCTCTGACGAAAACTACAGCAGTTAAATGACTTCTCATCTGCGCATGCGCACAACGAAAAATGTCAGGAAAGGGCAGCATGAACACGTCAAAAAAATTGGTTTCGGCATTTTAAGCAAAGTATTTCGCAAAATAGTAGTAATTTTTTTATTTTTTTCATGTCACGTGATCTTCACGAAATTTTGCAAAAGTGTTTGCATTGGTCTTTTGCATCTAACTACTGAGTTTCAATTTAATCAGATCAGTATTTTTCGAGTTATCCTGAAAACAAAATTTTAAAATTTTTGAAATTTTTTTTTGCTACTTTAGGGCCGTCCGATCAAAACAAAACTTCGCTGGCATATAAAGGTCATGATTCTACAATTTGCTGCCAAATTTCAGAAAGATCGAGTGATTGGTTCTGGAAATATTCATTAAAAACGTTTTGACTAAAAACGGCCTTAACTCCGAAACCGCTCGGTGGATTTCGCCCGTTAACGAACTTGTCCGAGATATTTACGCTACAAAGCTACCCTGCAAATTTCAACGCTCTAAGTCGTTCCGTTCGAGAGTTATCGTGCTAACGGCCGGCCGGACCGGACGGACAGAATTGAATTTGACCTCGAATTCTTCATCAGGAAGTCGAACCTAATCGTTTGAGACCATTTTCGAAAAAAAATTCGAAAAATACAGACATTGTGACGAAATGATAGCACGCTGTTCCTTGCGGAACACGCGCGCAAAAATGTGTTTGAACTTGGTATGTAGGAAATCTGACATCAATTATTGGAATTAATTGATTTGACAAACAGCCGTCAAATGAGGTAAATAGATTTTTGTGACGATTTTCTGTGACCATAAAAAAAATTAAGCATTTCATTATTGCATTTCTTGAAATAGGTACCTTTTCAAGTCGATCAACATCGTCCTTCTTTCGACGTCTAAACTATGACTTGATTCTTTATGTTTATGTCTTTGAATTTGTTTTCGGTGGAATTCAAAGAGTTCATAGAATAATCGATGAAAATACTAAGAGAGACCCAGGAAATTTGACACATTTTGTCTTATATCTCCAGAAATTGAAATCGTATAGAGCCAAAATTTTGCACAATGTTGCAAAATACTACAATTGACGTTAGTACAAGTTTTTGTTGCAATCTGATGAATAGTTCACGAAAAAAAAATTTTTTTTTCGAAAAAATTAAAAGAAATATTTTTTTAAAAATTACCAACAATTTGATCATAACAGAATTTTGCCAAAAGTTGCGCGTTTATATCCTCGAACTGACTACCAAGTTTCGATTCAACATCTTCTTTAGTTCCTGAAATATCAGGGAAATAACCTCAAAATTTTAAATGTCTATAACTCCTAAACCGTCCGGCCGATTTTGCCCGTTAACGAACTTAACCGTCGCATTTTGATCAGAAACCTACCCTGAAAGTTTGAAGTCGATAGGACCTTCGGTGCTCCTGTTATCGTGCCTACGGCCGGCCAGCCGGCCATACGGCACCCAAAAATCTGACACCGGATTCGTAATCAGGGAGTCCGAATTAGTCTATTAGCCAATTTTCAGCTCGAAATTCGAAAATTACAGACATTTGGACGAAATGATAGGACGATGTTCCCCTAGAACATACGCCCAAAAATAGCATGATCAGAGTTAAAATCGTCGATATCATCAGATTATATTGAAATTTCACCATCTCGTAGTTCGATTAGGTTTGAAGAAGAATATGCTGGTTCGAGAATTTGAGATGTGTACAATCATACTTTTTTCAAAACTGATTAGGTGAATGAATTATCAGCAGTTTCTCTTCTATTACTTACAAGTCCTCATTAGTAATCAGTAAAAGAGTTTAGTTATTGACTACTGCAAATATCAAATATTTCATCTAATTCACTATTGAAAACTTGTGAAAATTACGAAAGTCAAAGTTTTATTCATCAATCTAAAAAAATTGATCTAGCAAAATGTTTAATTCTGCATAGGTTACGCTAGAAGAAGGATGATTTCCGTTTCTTTGTTGTGTATTCAGTGGCTTGTTCAGTTTTTTACGTGAATGTTCTATGAAACAGCATTCTATAGTTCTGCCAAAATGTCTATAATTTCCATTTTTTTTTGCCGAAAATGGCCTCAAACGATTAGGTTCGACTCACTGATGAAGAATTCGAAGCCGTTACCACGATACCATTCGAACGGCAAGAGAAGCGACTTGAAACTTCCAGGGGAGGTTGCGCATCCAAATGTGATGGACAAGTTCGTTGATGGGCATAATCGGCCAACCGGTTTCCGAGCGCAAATTTTAATTTCAAACAATACAGATCTGCTCGAATTGAAACTTGGTATACTTGTAAAATGCCGACACAAATACTTATGCGAAATTTCCTGAGGATCATAGGTATTACTAGAAAATTAAAAAGAAATCTGTATCTAAGAACGATGCGATCGGATATGTGGGAGATATTGAGGAAATATTGGAAACCGAGCAGTGTTGGGTGAGTTCTGTATCTGGATGGGTGACGGTTACTACGATAATTTGCGAACGGAAGAATTTGTGGTGAAATTTGATTCTGTCCGGCCGGCCAGTTGGCAGTTGCCACGATATCTTGGGAACGGAAAGAGATAGTGACTTGCATTTTTTAGGGTTAGTTGTGCATCTGAATGCGAGATTTGAGTTTGTTGATAGGTATGATCGGCCAATTGGTTTTGGAGGTAAATCCATCTGATATTTGGTTGTTATTTCATCAATAACTCGAAAACTACAAACGCTATCCAATATTTAATGAATTTCAATTCCTATAGAATACATAACGATCTTACATGATTCTCTCATTACTCAAGTCTATCATTAAAATGGTACGAAATTTACTCATATCTTAATAAAACTGAAGAAACGGTCTAAATCGATGGTAAATTCGTTAAGAGTGTCCACTAGGAGGGAATAGACAATAGAACATGCGCACAGAAGCTTGAAACATTATTTTCATTTATTATGCCATCTATTGAAAAATCAGTTCAAAAACTTCCAACCGAAATATCAAACGAATTCAGAATTTTGAATATAATCTTACTAGAGAAGCCTATTAAAACAACTTAAAATCTAAATGATATTGAAAAACAAGCTTTTATTTCACTTAAAGAAGATTACAATAATTAAATTTCACCTGCTGACAAAGGGAATGCTACAGATTTTCTGGATCCAAATGTATATCATAATAAACTTTTGGATATTGTTAATGATAAGCAAAAATACACCATAATCAATAACGACCCCATTTATAGTTTAGAAATAAATGTCAAAAACATGTTATCAAAATATTCGAAAAACTTGATAAATATAACAAAAATATCCTCACGCCATCTTACATTAAGCCACCACATTGATGTGGGCTTCCAAAAATACACAAACCTGGGATTCCTCTGAGACCAATAGTGGATCTCCATGTCAAAATTTAGCGAAATGTTTACTACAATTTTTAAACCCATTGACAGGAGAGAAAGAAAGTTTTTTGAAGAAGCAAACACTTTCTTGAAAAACTACAAAATCCAAAATGACATTCTGGTAAATTTTGATGTAGTTAGTTTGTTCCCAAATGTTCCTGTCGATAAGTCCCTTCAAATAGTTCAAACAAAATTAGAAAATGATGACTCAGTGATTAAAGATTAAAAATTTAATACCAATGATATTACGGAAATGCTTGGTGTATGTTTCAATACCACATATTTCCGACTGGGAGATGATTTTTATCGGCAAAATTTTGGAATGGAAATGGGTTCTACTTTATTACCGATCATGGGTAGATAAAATCATGGATAATTTCAAAGAAATTCTTTTCTAGATGTTTCGATAATTAAGTATCCGAACTATTTTGATACAAATGTATTCAGAAATACAAATAGATACCTATTTGAATTTCTATTCATATCATCAACTTAGTGTGAAGGGTGTTATTAAAATACGATAGAGCTAATCTAATTTGTTCTGATCTTGAAAATTGAGATTATTTCATCAAAAAATTTCTTGACAATAATGGATATCCGAGACAATTCATAACATGAATTTGGATAGAAGAGCTTCTAATGAAATAATAATTAACCAAGTACCTACAACAAAATAACCAACAAGAACAACAACCCCTATTGAATGTGATCCCTTATGTTCGCGGCCGTCCGGAAAAATTCGGGGAAGAATCAAAATGATCTTAGGTCTTTATTAGCTAAGACAAAACCAATTAATGAAAAACAAAAATTCAAAAACTGTGTACCTACATAAAATTCCTTGTATTTCTGGTAAATTGTATACAAGACGAACGTCGAGACTACTAGAGTAAAGAAAGTCGGAACATAGGAAAAGCGGAATGGAAACATTCAAAAATCAAAAATAGCAGAACATGTATGTAAAATAAATGGAGACTGACGTGAAGTGATTACTCTTTGGCGCGCGTGTTCACGGTGGCTAATTTGAATTGAATGATGAGTACTTCAAGCTCAGTGGATAGAGCGAGCCAGAGATCTACCCAAATGATAGTGGACACCATTCACTGTCGGTTCAAAAATTAACAGTGCTGTATCTAAGCTGCCATCAGGATAGAGTAACAAAGTTGGAAAATAAAACAACTGGCTCTCCTTAGTCGCACAAGGTCCTAGAAGATTCTGAGGGATCTCCTTGGGAAAGACTTCTCTGAAACCTTAAAATAACGGCTCTGCACCAAGTCCATCACCGCATCACCGCTAGATTCAAACCACTCCCAACATGAGCCACGCAATCCAAACGCCTCCTCTGCGCATACGCAATCTACTCGTGGCTTAAAGTCCCCTGAAAATAACACTTCACACAAAATTATGATTCTTCAACACCATTGGTTCTAGAGATATCACTGCTCCAAACCACGCATGCGCAGACACTTCCAAGGGGATTTTATGGAGGAACAGCACCTAAGAACTCCAATCATCTCAGACGAAAACTCCTGCAGTTAAATCACTTCTTGTCTGCTCATGCATGAAACGAAATATCTCCGCAAGGGGCTACATGAATTTCTAAATAGGAACGCAATTTCTTCGCCTATTCTCCAAATCCGAAAGTACTTTAAAATTGATCTTCCAAATATAGTTATTTATAAATTGGCCCCAGGGCCACGACACAGACACATCAACTCAAAAACAACGATATTTCCTCGAAACTGACTGGTTCGTTCATAGAATTGTCTTGAATTTGCTTTTAAAACCTCACAATATTGGCTCAGCACAAAATCCATGACCGCTAGACGTAAACCGCACCCAACATAAGCCCTACAACCCAATAAGAGCCACGTCACCTCTGCGCATGCGCAATCTACTCGTGTCTGAAATTCCTCTCAAAATCAAACACCGAACACAAAACTCTGATTCTTCAAAACCATTGGTTCAGGAGAGATCGCACCTTCCATCCACGCATGCGCATATACTCCCAAGGGGATTCTGTTAAATAATAGCATCCTGCGTCTCAAATCCCCAATCCTCTCAGATGAATACTTCAGCTAGTTCAGCAGTTAATTCACTTATCGTCTGCTCATGCGCATAACGAAAAATGCCCGTAAGGGGTAACATCAATTTCAAAATTAACCCCAGGGCCACGGTCGCACACTTCAACTCTGAAACAACGCTAGTTCCCCCAAACTGACTTGTGTCCGTGTACTGAATTGACATGAATATTCTTTTAAAACCTCACAATATCGGATCAGTACTCCAAACATAACCCATACAACCCAAAAACAGTCACTTCTCTTCTGCGCATGCGCAACCTACTCGCGGCTGCAAGTCCTGCCAAAATCACACAACTTACTAAAAACTCCGATTCTCCAACACTAGTGGTTCAGGAGATATCGCATCTTTAATCCACGCATGCGCAGACCCTCACCAGGGGATTATATGGAGGAATAGCATCCACCACTCCAAAACCCCAATCCTGTCTGACGAAAAAACCAGCAGTTGAATCACTGATGGTCTGCTCATGCACATAACGAAAAATACATACATTAAATGCTTATATTCTCATAACATTGAATGTAATTATTTGTAATAGAAAAAAAAAAAAAAAAAGCACTGACGTGTAGTCAGTACTCTTTGGCGCGCGTGTTCACGGTGGCTAATTTGAATTGAATGTTGAGTACTTCAAGCTCAGTAGATAGAGCGAGCCGAAGATCTACCCAAAGGATAGTGGACACTATTCACTGTCGGTTCAAAAATTAAGAGTGCTGTATCTCAGCTGCCATCAGGATAGATTAACAAAGTTGGAAAAGAACACAAGTGACTCTCCTTAGTCGCACAAGCTCCTAGAAGATTTGGGAGGGTCAGTATAATCCTAATCATGTTAATCGCACGCGCGCCAAAGCAGATTGATTTTTTACATTTTTTCTTTCATTGTTAAGTCAATCTGCTTTTGCGCGCGTGCGATTAACATGATTAGGATTATACTGACCCTCCCAAATCTTCTAGGAGCTTGTGCGACTAAGGAGAGTCACTTGTGTTCTTTTCCAACTTTGTTAATCTATCCTGATGGCAGCTGAGATACAGCACTCTTAATTTTTGAACCGACAGTGAATAGTGTCCACTATCCTTTGGGTAGATCTTCGGCTCGCTCTATCTACTGAGCTTGAAGTACTCAACATTCAATTCAAATTAGCCACCGTGAACACGCGCGCCAAAGAGTACTGACTACACGTCAGTGCTTTTTTTTTTTTTTCAAGTTCCTTTAACAAATATAGCTATCAATACAGTTTGGCTGTTAGCTTTACCGTAGATCGAAAAAAATGCGGTTGTGGGACCTCCGTTTGGAACGCAATTGCCTCTTCTCCAAATCCGAACGTATTTTAATATAGATCTACCGAATATAGTTATTTATAAATTCGCCTCAGGGCCACCATACAGACATTTCAACTCGGAAACAACGCTATTTCCCCCAAACTGACTTGTGTCCGTGCACTGAATTGACATGAATATTCTTTTAAAACCTCACAATATCGGCTCATTGCTTCCAACATAACCCAAACAACCCAAAACCATTCACTTCTCATCTGCGCAAGCGCAATATACTCGTGCCTGCAAGTCCTCCCAAAATTACACACCTCACAAAAAACTCCGATTCTCCAACACTAGTGGTTCAGGAGATATCGCTTCTCGAATCCACGCATGCGCAGACCCTCACCAGGGGATTCTATAGAGGAATAGCATCCGCCACCCCAAAATCCCAATCCTCTCTGACGAAAGCACCAGCAGTTAAATCACTGATGGTCTGCTCATGCGCATAACGAAAAATGCCCGTAAGGGGTAACATCAATTTCGAAATTAGCCCCAGGGCCACGATACGGACACTTTAACTCGGAAACAACGCTACATCCCCCAATCTGACTTGTCCTTGCACTGAATTGCCATGAATATTCTTTTAAAACCTCACAATATCGGGTCAGCACTCCCAACATAACCCATACAACCCAAAAACAGTCACTTCTCTTCTGCGCATGCGCAATCTACTTGCGGCTGAAAGTCCTCCCAAAATCACACACCATACAGAAAACTCCGATTCTCCAACACTAGTGGTTCAGGAGATATCGCCTCTTGAATCCACGCATGCGCAGACCCTCACCAGGGGATTCTGTAGAGGAATAGCATCCGCCACCCCAAAATCCCAATCCTCTCTGACGAAAACTTCAGCAGTTAAATCACTGATGGTCTGCTCATGCGCATAACGAAAAATGCCCGTAAGTAGTAACATCAATTTCAAAATTGGCCCCAGGGCCACGGTATGCACACTTCAACTCGGAAACAACGGTAGTTCCCCCAAACTGACTACTGTCCGAGCACTGAATTGCTATGAATATTCTTTTAAAACCTCACAATATCGACTCAGCACTCCCAACATAACCCATCCAACCCAAAAACAGACACTTCTCTTCTGCGCATGCGCAATCTACTCGCGGCTAAAAGTCCTTTCAAAATAACACACCTTACAAAAAACTCCGATTCTCCAACACTAGTGGTTCGGAAGATATCACATCTTTAATCTACGCATGCGCAGACCCTCATCAGGGATCTGGATTCTATGGAGGAATAGCATCCGCCACCCCAAAACCCCAATCCTCTCTGACGAAAACTACAGCAGTTAAATGACTTCTCATCTGCGCATGCGCACAACGAAAAATGTCAGGAAAGGGCAGCATGAACACGTCAAAAAAATTGGTTTCGGCATTTTAAGCAAAGTATTTCGCAAAATAGTAGTAATTTTTTTATTTTTTTCATGTCACGTGATCTTCACGAAATTTTGCAAAAGTGTTTGCATTGGTCTTTTGCATCTAACTACTGAGTTTCAATTTAATCAGATCAGTATTTTTCGAGTTATCCTGAAAACAAAATTTTAAAATTTTTGAAATTTTTTTTTGCTACTTTAGGGCCGTCCGATCAAAACAAAACTTCGCTGGCATATAAAGGTCATGATTCTACAATTTGCTGCCAAATTTCAGAAAGATCGAGTGATTGGTTCTGGAAATATTCATTAAAAACGTTTTGACTAAAAACGGCCTTAACTCCGAAACCGCTCGGTGGATTTCGCCCGTTAACGAACTTGTCCGAGATATTTACGCTACAAAGCTACCCTGCAAATTTCAACGCTCTAAGTCGTTCCGTTCGAGAGTTATCGTGCTAACGGCCGGCCGGACCGGCCGGCCGGCCGGACCGGACGGACAGAATTGAATTTGACCTCGAATTCTTCATCAGGAAGTCGAACCTAATCGTTTGAGACCATTTTCGAAAAAAAATTCGAAAAATACAGACATTGTGACGAAATGATAGCACGCTGTTCCTTGCGGAACACGCGCGCAATAAAGAATTCACAGATTTTTTCATTTACAGTTCCATTCAAAATGTTCCAATGAAACGCCTTTACTGATAAATCCCTTATTTGACCTCATAACATCTTGGCAAATGAAATTTCTGTTCCAAACTAATGTGGTTTGATTTATCAAAAATTTGTTCGAGCCCTGTGGACAGGAGCTTTGGCGCTCTTTTTCAAACTTTGACAAATCATTTCTCCGAAATTATTGATCTCTGAGAATGATATAAATGGATTCTTACGATAGAAAGACATCATGAAAGAAATTAAATTCAAACCGACCGATTCTCCCCGATAACGAACTTATCCGAGATATTCATTCCTCAAATCTACTCTGAAAATTATATTATATCAATTAAAACTTAGAAAATATTGCAGTTTTGTTTTTGCTGGAGATATTCTAAACCCAATTTGATTATCTATCTTACCAACGAATATATTTCCATCATCATATGTATTATCCACGGGCATTATATTATCACCTTAAAAGTATATTATCATCTATTATTCTACGATAGCTGAGGTTATTTCATTGGTCATTTTGCATTGAATCATACTTTGTTTTCTAGAACACGAGGTGTATTTTATATCAAGAAGAACAAACCAGAAATAGTTTTGACATTTATATCTCATAGGAAAATAGGATGGCATGTAAGAACACAGGTCATATAATAATTTATAGATAGAATACTTAAGTAGGTACAGCATTCTGTGAAACCATGGAAGCACGATTCATTATTGAAATTTCGAAAAATCATATCTCCGAAAGTATTAGATTGTTAGAGTAGAAAATGATATCAATGGATTTTTTTGTTGAAACTGCACCTCAAAAAAAAAATTTAATTTGAAATTTGTTATCTAAAAAAAAAATTTCAATAATGAACTTCACCGAGATATTTATCTCCCAAACCTACTCTGAAAATGTCAACTGCCTAGCTCATTCTTTTCGAGAGTTATTGTAGAAACAAAATTTAAAAAATTTCAATTTTTTTTTACACTTAAAGGCAACCCGGTCGATACAAAACTTCGCATGCATATAAAGGTCACTATTCTCCAATTTGATGCCAAATTTCAGACAGATCGAGTGATCCATTTCGGAAATATTCATAAAAAATAATTTTACTAAAAATTGCCATTACTCCAAAACCGCTTGGTGGTTTTTGCCCGTTAACGATCTCGTCCGAGATATTTACGCTCCAAACCTACCCTGCAAATTTCAATCTTCTAACTCTTTTCGTTCGAGACTTATCGTGTTAACGGCCAGCCGGATGGCCGACCAGACAGAATCGATTTCGACCATGGATTCTTGATCAGTGAGTCGAACCAAATATTTAAGACCATTTTCAGCTAAAAATTCGAAAATTACAGACATTTGGGCATATTGATAAGCACTCTATTCCGAGGAACAAGAGCGCCAAAAAGTCAATTGATTTTGCAATGAACTTTATATTCTTTAAATTTCGATTTTCGAACCAGCAACGGCGGAAAGTGAACTTTGTCGCTTGTCAGTTTTTATTTACTCACTTGTCAGAATCTGCGAAATCGACCCTAGCGTTACCATCCTTTTTACAGAGTACAGCAGTACACTAAAGTACGTGGTTTGCCATTCTAGGTCCGTTTTTCGGCCGAAAATTTTAACGGGAATTAGCAGGGAGTGTCGACACCTTGTTATTCTATGCATCTTGCTTTAGAGTTTGGGAGAGAAAACCCAGAAAGGAATCATTTGGTGATGAATTCACTTCCAAAGTATCCTATAATGATTACTTATTATTAGTACCCATATATTATGTAAATATAATCAAGCTGTAATCCCAACATATGAACAAAAATTTACCATTTTGATAATTAATTACGTTTATGCGTACATGTATCGAAATTATTCTGTACGTATATTGAACACCACACCAACAGATGCTCTCAAGATATTAAATCATATTATATCACTCTCGCTCCATTAAGTTGACACACATTTTTTTTTCTGGAGTACCTCCTCGACTGCGATTTCGTAGCACGCCTTTTGACGATCAATTAGGCTGAGATTAAACAGATGCGTTGCGCCATTCAAATATTTACAGGCCAGGCGGAATAAGTTGACACTGAAAGGTTGCGCACTCTCTTCGAACTAAACATTCAATATCGAGTGCGACCTAACCTATCTACCTGTAAAGGGAGAAAAACAGTGCATTGTTAGGACGCAATCACTGGCACGAAGCCGGCGCTGCTCTACAACAAAACAATCGACTGTCGAGGCCGCGAATATTCGATTTTCATAGAACATACGATTTGAATTTTATCGATCGAAACTTAATGGTTCGTGTCAATTCCTTGTGAATGTGAAGTAAGTAAGTTAGTGCGGTTGATAATCTTATGTTTTGAATAGTTTACGGTGGTGGACTTTGTTTAGTTTGTGCGGGAAAACTGCTGGTACGATATGAGCGAGGAGTCTGAGGATATTGTCAATGATCTTTCGCCGGAAGCCATAAGGAAACCTTTCGTAAGGGTAAGTTGAAGCCTGCGATATAAGAAGAAAAATGAAATATGTAAAATTAGAATAATGCTAAATAATCGAAAAATATCTCATCTCAAGATATATATTTCGCTATTATAGATAAACAAAACAAAACTTTCATCACAGTCATCTGGAAGGAATATCATTAACTTATTCCAGAATATAGACACTATGTTTTCGATGTCATCAGATCATGTTAGTTTTACCCGATTTTGAAACATTCCGTTAATATATACAAGGGCGTAGCCAGGAATTAATTTCGGGGGGGGTTTTGAAATAGGAATTAATTTCGGGGGGGGTTTTGGGGGTTTAAGGGTAACTTTCTGCAGCAAAAATTTGTTTTTTTAAGAGAAAAAATAACATTTCGGGGGGGGTTTGAACCCCCAAAACCCCCCCCTGGCTACGCCCTTGAATATATATATTAACTTTCAATGGTAATTTTCTTAAATTTCGATACTTATAGTTTCTAAACAATGTTATGTTATGCTATGATAAGGTTCTTTATTTAGCCGTCTCTTTATAACAGTCTTAACGTTACCCAATATAAAACATTGGATACAGAATAGTCGAAAGGAGGCTTTCCCTCATCAAGCAGTATGATTCTCAAATTGACAAAGGATTATCTGGTTGATTTTCCATTTTTGGGATTTTTTTTTGTCGAAACTGGCATATTACTTCGGAAGGAAACTTCAATATACCGCTTGAGAATAACACCCTGTATAAGAAAATTATAACAAAATTATATTCAACATTTCATGTCAGTAGTACATTGTTTCCATTTAGAGATTTTTTTTAACTTTTCAACTTACATGGTTTGAGGGTATTCTCAAAATCAACTGTTTGCTTTACGTATGCTTTATATTGTATATCGTGATAATATCTACATGAAATTTATGGGCCATGAAAAATAAAGAAACCTTTTATATTTCAACATTATCATCATCTAGAATTTGAAACAAGTGTTTTATTAATCGTGAATCATACCTTTTTTTAATATAGGTTCCTGTGTACAGTATGATAATCATAGTGGTAGAGACAAGGATGCGACGAATTTCTTTGCTGTTCCCACCTAATAAATTTTATTTTTCATTATACATATTGATTCAACAATGATCGAAATTTGATAAATTGTGCAAGTACTGACATGTCGTCAAGGAGCATTGACGCATTCGTTCAAAGAGTTATGAATACAGGGATGGGATAAAGTATGGAACGTAAATAACGAAAAAAAAAAGCACTGACGTGAAGTCAGTACTCTTTGGCGCGCGTGTTCACGGTGGCTAATTTGAATTGAATGATGAGTACTACAAGCTCAGTGGATAGAGCGAGCCAGAGATCTACCAAAGCAAATTGACCCCACGTCAATGCTTTTTTACACTTTTTCTTTCATTGTTAAGTCAATCTGCATTTGGCACGCATGCTGTAAACATGATTATGATTATACTGACCCTCCTAAGTCTTTCCCAAGGAGATCTCTCAGAATCTTCTAGGAGCTTGTGCGACTAAGGAGTGTCAGTTGTGTTCTTTTTCAACTTTGTTACTCTATCCTTATGGCAGATACAGCACTGTTAATTTTTGAACCGACAGTGAATGGTGTCCACTATTCTTTGGGTAGATCTCTGGCTCGCTCTATCCACGGAGCTTGAAGTACTCATCATTCAATTCAAATTAGCCACCGTGAACACGTGCGCCAAAGAGTAGTGACTTCACGTCAGTGCTTTTTTTTGAGTTCCTTTAACAAATATGGCTATCAATAGAGTTTAGCTGTTAGTTTTACCGTAGATCGAAAAAAATTGCTGTGATGGGACCTCCGTTAGGAACGCAATTGCCTCTTCTCCAAATCTGAACATAATTTGATATAGATCTACCGAATATAATTACTTATTTATAAATTCGCCCCAGGGCTAGGATACAGACATTTCAACTCGGAAACAACGCTATTTCCCCGAAACTGACTTGTCCGTGCACAGAATAGCCATGGAATTTCTCCTAAAACCTTTAAATGACGGCTTAGCACCAAATCCATCACCGCTAGACTCAAACCACTCCCAACATGAGCCATACAATCCAAACGTCTCCTCTGCGCATACACAATCTACTCGTAGCTTAAAGACCCTGACAATAACACTTCACACAAAATTATGATTCTTCAACACCATTGGCTCAAGAGATATCACTGCTTCAAACCACGCATGCGCAGACATTTCCAAGGGGATTCTATGGAGGAATTACATCCAGCACCTGAAAACTACAATCATCTCAGACGAAAACTCCAGCAGTGAAATCACTTCTTGTCTGCTCAAGAGTGAAACGAAATATCTCCGAAAGGGGCTACATGAATTTCTAAATAGGAACGCAATTTCTTCGCCTATTCTCCAAATCCGTAAGTAATTCAAAATTGATCTTCCAAATATAGTTATTTATAAATTGTCCCCAGGGCCATTACACAGACACATCAACTCGAAAACAACGCTATTTCATCGAAACTGACTGGTTCCTTCATAGAATTGTCTTCAATTCTCTTTTAAAACCTCACAATATTGGCTCAGCACAAAATCCATTACCGCTAGACGTGAACCGCACCCAACATAAGCCCTACAACCAAAAAAGTGCCACGTCACCTCTGCGCATGCGCAATCTACTCGTGTCTGAAAGTCCTCTCAAAATCACACACCGCACACAAAACCCTGATTCTTCAAAACCATTGATTCAGGAGAGATCGCACCTTCCATCCACGCATGCGCGGATACTCCCGAGGGGATTCTATTAAATAATAGCATGCTGCACCTCAAATTCCCAATCCTCTCAGATGAATACTACAGCAGTTGATTCACTTATCGTCTGCTCATGCGCATAACGGAAAATGCCCGTAAGGGGTAACATCAATTTCAAAACTAGCCCCAGGGCCACGGTCGCACACTACAACTCTGAAACAACGCTATTTCCCCCAAACTGACTTGTGCCCGTGCACTGAATTGACATGAATATTCTTTTAAAACCTCACAATATCGGATCACTTCTCTTCTGAGCATGCGCAACCTATTCGCGGCCGACAGTCCTCCCAAAATCACACACCTTACTAAAAACTCCGATTCTCCAACACTAGTGGTTCAGGAGATATCGCATCTTTAATCCACGCGTGCGCAGACCCTCACCAAGGGATTCTATGGAGGAATAGCATCCGCCACTCCAAAACACCAATCCTCTCTGACAAAAACACCAGCAGTTGAATCACTGATGGTCTGCTCATGCGCATAACGAAAAATGCCCGTAAGGGGTAACATCAATTTCAAAATTCGCCCCAGGGCCATGGTACGGACACTTCAACTCGGAAACAACGATACATCCCCCAAACTGACTTGTCCTTGCACTGAATTGCCATAAATATTATTTGAAAAGCGCACAATTTCGCTCAGCACTTCCAACATAATCCATACAACCCTAAAACAGTCCTTTCTCTTCTGCGCATGCGCAATCTACTCGCGGCTGAAATTCCTCTCAAAATCACACACCTTAAAAAAAACTCCGATTCTCCAACACTAGTGGTTCAGGAGATATCGCATCTTGAATCGACGCATGCGCAGACCCGCACCAGGGGATTCTATGGAGTAATAGCATCCGCCACCCCAAAACCCCAATCCTCTCAGACGAAAACTACAGCAGTTAAATGACTTCTCATCTGCACATGCGCATAACGGAAAATGCCCGGAAAGGCAGCATGAACTTCAAAAAAATAGGTTTTGGAATTTCAAGCAAAATATTCCACAAAATAGTAGTAATTTTTTGAATTTTTTCGTATCACGTGATCTTCACGAAAATTTGCAAAAGTGTTTGCTTTGGTCTTTTGCATCTAATCACGGAGTTTCTATTCAATCAGATTAGTATTTTTCGAGTTATCGTGGAAACAAAATTTTAAAATTTTTTAAAAAATTTTTTGTCACTTTATGACCATCCGGTCAGTCACAAAAAAACTCCGATTCTCCAACACTAGTGGTTCAGGAGATATCGCATCTTGAATCAACGCATGCGCAGACCCGCACCGGGGGATTCTATGGAGGAATAGCATCCTCCACCCCAAAACCCCAATCTTCTCAGAAGAAAACTCGAGCAGTTGAATTATTTCTGGTCTGCTTATCCGAATAACAAAAAATGCCCAAAAGGGGCAGTTACACACCCAGTCGTTCACCGTTCAGACAAATTTTGAAAAACCAATTTAAAATTCCACACATCGTTTACGCATTAATTCATTTGCCATGCTAGTAAGTGGTCCATATTTTAATCAGTTGCCCTCGTACATATCGACTTGATTCAGATAAACGCGCAAAAAATACTTCGGAACGAAATCTGATCACCAGATGCTACGGATATTCCATGTAGGAATTCGAAATGAAATAATTTGTCGAGTTTGGGAGTTAAAAATAATTATTTTTGTTTTAGGTTCCTAGTGGTCTGTTCTCAGTGAAATTATGCACACCCCAAGAGGTCATAATTCGTCACCGAAGTGAAAAAACTGAACTCAATCCGATATTTTGTTTCGGAATTTCAAGCAAAATATTCCGCTAATAGTTAAATTTTTTTTAAATTTTTTCTACTCATGCTATCCTCACGAAATTTTGCACAAGTGTTTCCATTGGTACTTCGCATCTAACTACTCAGCTTCAATTCAATCGGATCAGTATTTTTCGAGTTATACTGAAAACAAAATTTCAATTTAATTTTCAAATATTTGACATATTTTTTCTAGTTAAGAGCCATCCGATCAATACAAAACTTCGCAGGCATTTAAAGGTCATGATTCTACAAAATGATGCTGAATTTCAGATAGATCAAATGATCGGTTTCGGAAATATTCTTGAAAAACGTTTTAACTAAAGATGCTGGATGGGTTTTGCCCGTTAACGAACTTATCCGAGATATTTACGCTCCAACCATGCCCTCAAATTTCAACGCTCTAACTCGTTCCGTTCGAGAGTTATCGTGCTAACGGCCGGACCGGCCGGAAAGGCCGGACAGGCCGGCCGGACGAACAGAATTGAATTTGACTTCGAATTCTTCATCAGGGAGTCGAACCCAATCGTTTGAGACCATTTTCGTAAAAAAAATCGAAAAATACAGACATTGTGACGAAATGATAGCACGCTGTTCCTTGCGGAACACGCGCGCAAAAAGACGATATTTATGTAACTTTGCAGGCAAGTACAGTGACGCATCTGATGCCATACTTTTTGGGCGCATGTTCTAGGGGAACATCGTCCTATCATTTCGTCCAAATGTCTGTAATTTTCGAATTTCGAGCTGAAAATTGGCTAATAGACTAATTCGGACTCCCTGATCACGAATCCGGTGTCAGATTCTTGGGTGCCGTCCGGCCGGCCGGCCGGCCGGCCGGTTTCCCGGCCGTAAGCACGATAACAGGAGCACCGAAGGTCCTATCGACTTCAAACTTTCAGGGTAGGTTTCTGATCAAAATGCGACGGTTAAGTTCGTTAACGGGCAAAATCGGCCGGACGGTTTAGGAGTTATAGACATTTAAAATTTTGAGGTTATTTCCCTGATATTTCAGGAACTAAAGAAGATGTTGAATCAAAACTTGGTAGTCAGTTCGAGGATATAAACGCGCAACTTTTGGCAAAATTCTGTTATGATCGAAATGTTGGTAATTTTTAAAAAAATATTTCTTTTAATTTTTTCGAAAAAAAAATTTTTTTTTCGTGAACTATTCATCAGATTGCAACAGAAACTTGTACTAACGTCAATTGTAGTATTTTGCAACATTCTGCAAAATTTTGGCTCTATACGATTTCAATTTCTGGAGATATAAGACAAAATGTGTCAAATTTCCTGGGTCTCTCTCAGTATTTTCGTCGATTATTATATAATAATCAATAATATAAAGGTATTCAACATGATACTGCTTTTTTTCTTTTTTTCTTTACTGGTTGTTATTACTGTTCCACCGGAAATACCCCCAAATATTTTAATATAAATCGGTATAAGGTCCGGAGAATGAGCAGGCCACTTTAGGAATCCTCTGCGCCCAAACCATCGATTGGAAAAATTCACATCCAAAAAATCCCTAACCCGTCGATCATAGTGGGGAGGAGCTCCATCTTGTTGAAACAAAAAAAAAATTGTGGTAACTGGCCATTCTGTTGAAGCGCAGGAATAATTTAGTTATTCAGTAAATTTAAATACTTGTCACCATTCAAGTCTCCATCTATAAAAAAATTGGTTCAAGCACTGACGTGAAGCCAGGAGCTTCTCCTGTATTGGACACCCTTAATCGAATTTACCATGGCAAATTATGTTATCCATTCTCCTGTATTGCACACTCTTAATAGGAATTTTCCATGGTAAATTCGAATTAAGTGTCCAATATAGGAGAATGGTCAACATAATTTACCATAGTAAATTCGATTAAGGGTATCCAATACAGGAGAATGGACAATATAACATACGCGCAAGAGCTCCTGACATTGTCCATTTTCCTGTATTGGACACCCTTAATCGAATTTACCATGGCAAATTATTCTGATCAAGAAAATCTCGGCTAAGTTCGTTATTGGGCAAAATCGGTCGGATGGTTTCGGATTAACAAAAAAAAATATTTTTTTTTTAAATTACAAGTTTCGAAATAAGTTTTTCTCAAGATGTAGTTTCGCCATAGGAATCCATTGATGTCATTTTGAACTCTAACAAGCTAATAGTTCCGGAGATATGATTTTTCAAAATTTCAATAATAAATCGTACTTCTGTGTTTTCACAGAATGCAATAATTATTCTACCTATGAATTATTATAATAGGATCTGTGTTGATGCATGTCAATTTATTTTCCTGAGACATGATATGTCAAATTTTGATATTTAATGTCCATGGTTAATCCATATGATGATTGTATATTGATTATACTGATCCTCCAAGGTCTTCCCGAAGGAGACCCCTCATAAGCTCTCGAAGAGCTTGAGCGAGTGAGGAGAACCAGTTCGTGTTCTGTGTAGGCTTTGTTACTGTGTCCTTACGCCACCTTAGGCACAGCACTGGTAATTTTTTACCCAACAGTGAATGGTGGCGATTACCGCGACTAGAACATTTCTTTCCTAGCCTCGGAATTGAACTTGGGGCTTCCGCTCCCAAGTAAAATGCTCTCCCACTGAGCCAACCGCACTACGATGGGAATGGTAATGGGAAGTTAATAATATTGAGTTCAGAATATCTCCAGTAAAAAGAAAACTGAAATATTGGCTAAAGTTTCAGTTGATATAATATCATTGTCACAGTGAATTTGAGGAAAAAATATATCGTTCATCGAATTAAGGAACGAATATCTCGGATGAGTTCGTTGTTGGGTAGAATTGATCTATTGGTTTTGGATTAATAATTTTTGGCACTCTTGTTGAATTTAAATTCTTTTATGATGTTTGAATTTAATTTATGCTATTACGAAGTTCTATCATTGATATAATTCCCAACTCTTTCCAATACTTTCGAAGATATGATTTGTCAAAGTTTGAACAAGAGCGCCAAAGCTCCTGTCCACAGGGCTTGAATCAATTTTTTTTTATGACTATTCTTAAAGGTTATATCTATTTTCACATGCGCACGAAATATCAATTAATTCGAAAATGAAGTAATCTCATCCAACTTAATGAAATAATAATTCGGGCAGTTTGAAAGTGGAATGTCCAGAGGCATTTGTTTATCATTTTTTGTCAAACAAAAAAGTTCAATCAAAACCAGTAAGGAG
The DNA here is from genome assembly GCA_937662695.2 of Halyzia sedecimguttata. Classification (NCBI taxonomy): domain Eukaryota; kingdom Metazoa; phylum Arthropoda; class Insecta; order Coleoptera; family Coccinellidae; genus Halyzia; species Halyzia sedecimguttata. Next base: position 35,113,034 of record OW569412.2, read on the forward strand.
AGCAGCATCGTATCGAGCCAATATTAGCGAGGATATTTATTAGTTTGTCTTTTTGGCGCTCTTGTTCCTCGGAAAGAGTGCTTATCAATTTGCCCAAATGTCTGTAATTTTCGAATTTTTTGGTGAAAATGATCTTGAAGGATTTGGTTTGACTCACTGATCACGAATCTGTGGTCAAAATCGACTCTGTCCGGTCAGTCCAGCCGGCCCTCCGTTAACACGATAACTCTCGAACGGATTGAGATAGGCTAGGCACTTAGGTAAATTGTTCATAACAAAACGAAAATTAACAATTTTTAAAATTTTCCAATAGGAATCTATTTTAAGACCTTTGAAAAATAGCCTCACGAAAGGAAAAAACATTCAGATTAAGAGTTTAACAATTAGCGTACTTGCAATATTAATGTTCGTGCTACAAAAAATTGTTGATTAAATAATGGATCATTAAATGGTTACCTCCCACAGTATCCTTCAATGATTACTTAAATAATGGATAACAAAAAAAAATCGTGATAAACATTTTTGGACCTCGGATTATTGTTCATTGATCTATCCTGCAGTCACCTGAATATTTTCAATTTTTTATTTCCATATTTAATAAGTTTAAATAATATTAATTAGTGACCGACCGAAAGTTCGGTTTCGGTTTCGGCCAGTTTCGGCCAAGAAATCTAGTTTCGGCCTTAGTTTCGGTTTCGGCCCAAAATGGCCGAAACTTTCGGCCAGGCCGAAACTAGGATGTTCGTGAATTATCCTGGTCGTTTGGCCAGGAGTTATAAGTAGGTATACGTAATTGTCGTACAAGTTATTGTGATCTATCTTTGTTAAGACTGAGAATTCACTTTAATGATTATTAATTAGGTTACATAGGGTGATTCCAAATAAGACGTGAAACTTGGAGTATGACACATTAGCTGTTGTTTAATCCATATTTATTTGTAACCGTAAATCAACGGTTCTTGGAGTTCGGGTGATTTTCAAAAGATTTCTGAACTTATAGTACATATTTCGTAAATTTTTTCTACGTTGACCAAATTTGGTGTTATTTTGGTTTATTTTCATCAGAAAAGAATATGATATGTACGAAAAAAGCAAAACTATGCTGTATAAGAGGTTGAAAAAGAATTAGTATGTTTTGAAATGTGGTAACTATAGGAATAAATGAAAAATCTATTTCTAAAATCAATTTGTCTGCAACTTTCAAATTTCACAATTTTGTATGCCAAAATTATTTTAAAAACTTGCCAAATTCCTTCTTCATTCTCTAAAAGATTTCGTTAGATTGCTTAACTAGTTTCGTTTCAGCAGATTTTTTATAAGCAACCTTTTGAATGTCCGGCAATAGTGAATGTGTATCAAAAGACAGCGTGAGTAAATTTCAGGCGGAAAATAACAACTGAAGACATCAAAAAGACGGCACGTGCTAGCCTATGGAATGGTGGAACATAATTTATGAATACATTTTCTAATGTAATTTCGAGCTTAGTTGCAAAAAAAATATTGAATTCGTTATTTTCCTCTATTTGCTTCTTATATCCCCTTTCAAATCATACTAATTCTTTTTCAACAGAACCAGTACTCAAATATCTCGGAAACCGTTGATTTTTGGTCATCAATAAAAATGGCTCAAACCACAGCAAATGATCCATACTAACACCTCCTCTGAGGTTCACGTCTGATTTGGAATCACCCTATATACTTCGACTGATTATTTTGATAACTCGGTAATACCAAAATAATAAATAAAGATCTCAAAAAAAAATGTCTTTTTATTTTATTTAACACTCCTTAACTATTTTTATGTATATGCGAATAAAATTGTAAAAAATACAGTAGATTTCAGTATGAAATGTAAAGTTTCGGTTTCGGTTTCGGCCGAAACTGAGACCCTGGCCGAAAGGTCGGTTTCGGTTTCGGTTTCGGCTGAAATACCAGTTTCGGTCGGACACTAATATTAATTATGAAAGTTCCGAAGGGGGCGAGGCTTACGCAAGCCGGAGTACCCGTTTTCGGGAGTATTTTCAACCCTCCCGGAAAATTATAAATATTGGTCCTAGTTCCGGGAGTTGGGACTTTTTTTCAGGAAATTTCCTCCTCTTCTCGAATCTTTTTCCAAATTTAAATCATCTCAGATAGTTTTTGAGATATTGGCGAAAAACCAAAGCCCCTTAATTTTTTTCACTTAATTGTTTAACACTATTGCAATTTTGGCGAGCTGCCATAGCATTTTCTCAAAAACTATCTGCATGCCATTCCGAATCGAATACACCACAATCATAATTTTCGAAGAATACGCAAAAATTTTGACCTAAAAAGCACTTGTTGACTAGACTATATCTGACGGATAGTTTCGGAGATATACGTATGATATTCTTTCAAAGATTTCTTTGAATTTCGCCTTTGTCGGTATTCTACAACTTATTACGAAGTTTCAATCAGATTGGATCTGTATTGTTTGAAAACAAAATGTGTACTCGGAAACCGATTGGCCGATTATGCCCATTAACGAACTTGGAAGTCGTATTTGGATGAGCAACCTACCCCAAAAATGTCGGTATCTCTTTCCGTTCGAATTTCCTCCATTATTTATTTATTTATTCAATTACCTTATTATGACTGTCATCATGGTAAGCGAATAGAATATTATGCTTTGTCCACGACAATTAATTCTTTCCTAAATAATCTCAGATTGTTGAAATCCAGTGCATCCCGGTATGACATTCCACATAGATATCATTTCATATGGATTGTTACCATGGTGGTGGGTCACTACATGATTTTCATCGGTGATTAATGAATGTCATTATACTTGAGGAAACACACTTATGATGAATACATTATACAACAGTTTAAAAATGAACATTTCTACTGAATTTGTCGTTGATTAGAGCACTTGGTGTATTTGGCAACAAATTAATTGAAATCAATTAAAACATACCTATTGTTGAATTACACTGATTTATTTATATAAGTATGACTAAGATGGACAACATTATGTATATGGCAAAACAAGATGAGTAAAATGAAGGAGCGAATAGAGGGTCGTCCATTTCCGTTATAAAGAAACTCATTTATTTCAGTTAACTTGAGCGATTCGAATGAAATAAATTAGTGTCCGACCGAAACAGGTTTTTCTACCGAAACCGAAACGGAACTTTGGGCCAGGCTCTCAGTTTCAGCCGAAACCGAAACTTTATATATTTGGCGATCTTGTTCCTCGGAACAGAGTGCTTATCAATTTGCCCAAATGTCTGTAATTTTCGAATTTTTGGCTGAAAATGGTCTTGAATGATTTGGTTTGACTTACTGATCAAGAATCCGTGGTTGACATCGATTCTGTCCGGCAGTCCGTCCGGCCGTTCCGTCCGTCCGACCGTTCGGTCCGGCCGTTAAACCGATAACTCTCGAACGAAAGGAGTTAGAGGATTGGAATTTGCAGGATAGGTTTGAGGGATAAATATCTCTGTTAAGATCGTTATTGGGTAAAATCGGTCAAATAGTTTCGGAGTAACGAAAAAAAAAATTTTTTTTTACATTACAACTTTTGAATTCATATTTTTTTAAGATGTAGTTTCATCATAAGGATCCATTGTTATTATTCTCAACTCCAACAAGCTAATACTTTCGGAGATATGATGTTTCAAAGTTTCAATGATACATCGTAAGTTCTATGTATTCACATATTGTGAACACAGAATCTGTCTGTGATCACTATTCATAAATGTCGTCTTTGCTAGCTATTAGAGATTGCCAATTCGCAGTTTGAAAATATTTTCTCTTGGAAAGCAAGTATTCGATTCTTGAAATTGTGAATATATACAAGACTGTTTTGATGTAGTTTATGGAGGCAATAGGAAAGAAGAACATAATAGAATCATCAAAAGAAATTACGGTTCGTTGACCACTGAGGTTGATATTACCTTTTAATTCCTTAAGTAGTGAGACATGTTCCTATATACAGTATTTTCATAATGTTGCTAGCAAAAAAATACTGAAATATGGATCTACATTATTTGTGTATCAAAAATTTTTTCTTGAGTTGAGGCTCATAATACAGAAAAGAATGTTTTAGTGGTATGAACTATTAAATTTTAAATTATGAAAAGAGGATAGTATTTTATTAATATATTTCACACTATCTACTCAAATATTAGGAATAAATGGACAATCTGCTATGATTGTCTCCAGCCTTGCTCTAGACATTTCGATGACACTTTCCTTAGGTATATCGAGTTGTGAAAACTATGCACCAGTGTAAGTTATAACAATAACCCACTCCATGAGGTTGAATCATTCCAGATTGCTCATTTAATCTTGATAAATAAATTTAGTGACAATTTTTGAAGCATTAAAGCATTGACAATTTTTGAAGCATTTTTTTTAAACGACACTTTTTTAAATTTAATTTCTTTCATGATGCAGTTCTATTATAGGAATCCATTGATATAATTCCCAACTCTGAGAAACCAATACTTTCGGAAATATAATTTGTCTGTTTGAACAAGAGCGCCAAAAAGCTCCTGTCCACAGGGCTTGAACCAATATTTTATATTGAAATCTAATGCATTTTTACAATTTTATTTGCATATACATAAACACAGTTAGGAGTGTTAAATAAAATAAAATGACAATTTTCTTGAGATCTTTATAAATCATTTTCTATCACCAAGTTATCAAATTAATCAGTGGAAGTATACAGGGTGATTCCAAATCAGACGTGAACCTTGGGGGAGGTGTTAGTATAGATCATTTGCTGTGGTTTGAGCCATTTTTATTGATAAACGAATACAACAGTTTCCGAGATATTTAAGCTCTGGTTCTGTTGAAGAAGAATTGTTGAAAAAGTATGATTTGAAAGGGTATATAAGAAGCAAAGAAAGAAATATATAACCACCAATCCGTATACAAGCACGTGCCCTCTTTCTAATTTCTACAGTTTTTATTTTTCGCCTGTAATTTACTCACGCTGCCGTTTAATTACACATTCACTATTTTATATGCCAGACGTTCAAAAGTTTGCTTGTAAAAAATCTGCTGAAACGAAACTAGTTAAGCCTCCTAACGAAATCTTTTAGAGAATGAAAAAGAAATTTGGCAAGTTTTTAAAATAATTTTGGCATACAACATGTTCTTTTATTCATATAGGTACTACATTTCAAATCATAGTAATTCTTTTTCAACATCATATATGCATCATAGTTTGGCTTTTCTCGTACATATCATATCCTTTTCGGATAAAAATAACCCAAAATTATAATCAAATTTGGTCAACGTAGAAAAAATTTACGATATATGAACTAAGGTGAGAAATCTTTTGAAAATCAGCCGGACTCTAATAACTGTTGATTTTCGGTTATCAATAAATATGGCTCAACCAACAGCTAATGAGTCTTACTAACACCTCCACAAAGGTTCACGTCTAATTTAAAATCATCCGAAATAATGTAATTAATAAATCATTAAAGTAAATTCTCATGAATTCTCAGTCTTAACAAAGATAGATTACAATAACTTGTACGACAATTAATAATACCTACTTATAACTCAATTGACCCAACGACCAGGATAATTCACGAACAGTCAAGTTTCGGCACGGCCGAAAGTTTCGGCCATTTTTTGGCCGAAACCGAAACTAAGGCCGAAACTAGATTTCTTGGCCGAAACTGGCCGAAACCAAAACCGAACTTCCGGTCGGTCACTAAACTAAATCAAATGTTCATTTTGTGTGTTGTGCACAGAAATATTGGAGGTTACTTGAAGAATATATTTTGAAACATATTAATATTTAATATACGTACCTACATTACCTACATTCCAAATCAGTAGTCGACTTAGATATTTGAAAAATAAATATGAAATTTTACCACCCATAATATTTTTTGTTAATGAATTTCCCGACCTCTGTGTCCCCTAATATTTTGGATATGGAATATGGAGGAAAATGAATAATCGCCTTAATAAGGGAGGATCTGTACATTGAAATCCCAGAGGAAATTAATTGTACTGCCGCTATACAGGCACAAATGTCAATTTTGACATATGACGATGTGTGAAAATCATCCACAGTGCGAATGTTCCAATTTTTATCCTCAATTTTTGAAATATTTCGAACATACCCTGGGCAGTTATGATTTTGCATATCCCCTAATTGAAAGCGATGTTTTGTGCATGTCAAAGTTATGCCATTATTATGCAGCGTCATAACTTTGACACGTTCCAACAGGCATTCAGAGAGAATGTATGATGTTATATTTCGACGACAAATGGCAAGCAGTAAAAACTTTGTAATAATGAATGTGGGAAAGCCCCGTGGACAGGAGCTTTGGCGCTCTTGTTCAAAGTTTGACAAATCATATCTCCGAAAGTATTGGTTTCTCAGAGTTGAGAATGATATCATTGGATTCTTATGATTGAAATGCATTATAAAAGAAATTAAATTAAAACATCATTAACGAAATTGAATTTTTTTCCTTACTCCGAAACCATTAGGCCGATTTTGCCCAATAACGAACTTAACCGAGATATTCATCTCCCAAACCTAAAATCAAAATTTCAACTTTCTAGCTCATTCCGTTCGAGAGTTATTGTGTCAACGGCAGGCCAGACGGACATAATCGATTTTGACCACGGATTCCTGATCAGTGAGTCGAACCAAATCGCTTAAGACCATTTTCATCCAAAAATTCTGAGATTACAGACATGTGAATGGGCAAATTGATAAGCACTCTGTTCCGAGGAGCGCCAAAAAAATTTTAATTTGGATAATCTCTTGCCGAAGACTTATATGGCCTTCTATGCAAAATTGCCACTGTACTATTTTCGGAAAAATTGAGCAATATTTCTTGAGAGGTTGCTTTTATCAAATCACGTGCAATTTAATAATTTAATTGTTTTGAAAGGAAACTATCTGCATAACTTGATATATCCTCAAAATCTGTTACAGAATGATTCACGACTTTTTCCACAAATTGAAAATCTATTTTCTGAATTCCAACTTAATCTTGGTTCATTTGAGCTGACTCATACTAGAAAGCTAATTAGTTAATCTTTACCTAAAATATTCATTAATTAATCTTAAGTAATATTATAACTTCGGAAATTATTTTCAGTTGAATGATTGAACGGTGGACGAAATGATACTTGAAATAATAAGAATATCATGATTATGTTAAATATGTGCGCTTTATGATATTTCTGAAGAGAATGACTAATAATTTTATCAGTTATGATTCAAACGAAATATGCCGGTTCTAAAGGAATTCGTTTTTCGCCTAACGTAATTTGCTTCTGGGTATTCATTTAGAAATAATTACTAATTGCGTCACTTTTTGTCGCATAGATTTCAGGAAGAAAATATTATATTTTACTATCGTATACACACAGTGTTTCCTATACTGATGAACTGGGAATCGACATAGAATCATCGTAATTTGGCAATCATGAGCAATCGAAGTTTTGTGAAATTAACCGCTATTCTTTCATTCACTTATTATTGGTGAATTACTACTGGTTGAAGGTAGATTAAGGATCAAAAATTGTAGGCAACTTGGAGTTGAGCTTTATCGAGCATAGCGATGTGAGGAACCCACTCATTCCTGTATGTTAGTTCATAAATTTGAATTTTACCTTTCATCAAAGTTATTATTTCGATAGAAGCTTATGAGTCCGACGATCTAACGTCTGAGCTATAATCAGACAGTGTATATACAGATATACGGTGAAACGTGCAAATGAACGAATTTGATTACTTCCTTCGATAACTTCAGCTTTCTAATTTCAGAAAATATCATCATGTTACGTAGTATTCGACGGTTTTCATTCCTCATCTTCACTTTTTCAAGTTTCCCATATCGGCATATTTCGCTTTAAAAATTTTGAACCTTTTTCATTCTAATCCGACCTCACAGATGTCGAATTTTTTCATTGGTCGAAATTAGTTTATTGAGCGGATCGATCTTTCGACATAAACTCGCCAGCAATTCCTACTTTGGAGCCCGGGTCCAATTCACCACATAATGGCGACAATTTCAACCAACGCCTTTCTCCCTGTAACCTCAAAATCCCATCTTTTTCCACCATTTCCCCTCAAGACGTCCCCAAAATTACACAAAGTAAAATTCTAAACGTCCGTTGCCAGATACTGAACTCGCCCAACGCTGCTAGGTTTTCAGTATTTCTTCAATGAATCCTACAATATAGTTTCTATCTTGTTCAAATTTGGACCATGGCATTAGAATTAGGATTTTAAAGATCTCAGCAATATCGGACGGCTAGTTTCTGAGATACATAATACATTTGCGCGCATGTTTAATAATTTTTAAATAATTTTGTATAATGATACGATCTTCCCGATATTGTGCGTTATTATTTATGGCGGCATTTTACAACAAGTTTCAATTCGATTGGTTGAGTATTGTTTGAAAACAAAATTAGAACTCGAAAACCGATTATACCCATTAACGAACTTGTACGTCGTATTTGTATTTTCAACATGCCCTGAAAATTTCAAGATGCTATCTCTTTCCGTTCGAAAGCCATCGTGGCGACGACCAGCTGGCAAAATTATAGCACGCCGTTTCCTATAGCATGCGCGCAGAAACAGTGGCATCACTTTGACATTGAATCAGCACTGCTGTCTAAGGAAGGATATGATGTGATAAGGGCTATCAGAAACAGCGACGAGTGCAGATTTTGTGGGGAGGAGGATGAAACTCCTGATAACGGATTGCCTCGCCATCGCCAACCAACGCAAGGAATGCTTTGGGCAGGAAACCTGCATGAGCGATGACGTAGCCTCCTTAAAGCAATTCCAGATACTGGAGTTCATCAGAACTCTGAAGCAGTAGGTAGTGACATCGACAGCTGTGATGGGGGGCACAACCGACCCTAAGGTCGCAGTGCAACGTCACTTCCTGCTACAATATTGATATTGGATCGGGACTGACGTGCTTTCTTAGAGCGTGAGATCCTTTGCCAATCCATTGTGAAGATTGCACTTTTATCGCAATGTCGTAGCCGTAAACCCAGCTTTCGTGTCCTGTTATGATCCTATCCATGAATGTTGCATCATCATTGGCCTGTTCTAGTTGCTGACAGATGTTCAACCGATAGTCCCTTTTTGCGCGTATGTTCTGGGGAATATCGCTTTTTCCCAAATGTCTGTAACCTTCGAATTTTTTGACGAAAATGGTCTCAAACGATTTGGTTCGACTCCCCGATGAAGAATTCGAGGTCAAACTTTTCAGGGTAGGTGGCGCATCCCAACACGAAGGACGAGTTCGTTAATGGGCATAATAGGCCCGATGGTTCCCGAGTAATGATTTTGTTTTCAACCAATATGAATCCGATCAAATTGAAAGTTGGTGAATAGTTTAGAATATAAACCTAAGCACGTGTGTGAAATTTTGTGGGAATCGTATCGCTAGAAACAAAAAAAAAATTATTAAAAAATATTTTTTATGTCACGATAACCTGAGAACAAAAAAAGATAGCAATTTGAAATTTTCAGGTAAGGTTGTGCATCTGAATGCGATATTTGAGATCGTTCATAAGAAAAATCGGCTAAACAGTTTTGGAGTTATACCCATCTGAAAATTGATTGTTATTTCCTCAATAACTCACAATTCAAACATAGTGATTAGTTGTAGAATGCCAAGGTGAAGGTTCTTGAAAAATTTTGTGAGGATCATATCACTAGAAAATTTTAAAAAAATCATTGAAAATTATTGAACGAAATTCTATATATCAGAATCTATTCATCCGACATGGCTGAAATTTGGCGAGAGCCTTCGAACCTAACTCTACTACCAAGTTCCAAGTTTGAACACGATCGGATCCATATTTTTGGAGTTCCGAGCAGGCTTGTGTGAGTTCAGTAGCTGGATAGGTGATCATTGCCTCGATAACTCTCGAACGAAAGGGGATTAGATTATTTCCTCGATAACTCAAAAAATATAGACTCGATCGAATTGAAGCTTGCTAACTAGTTGTAGAATATCGACATGAAGACGTGTGTAAAATTTTGTGAGAACCGTACCGCTAGAAAATTTTAAAAAAGTTACGAAAAAGATTTGGATCAAGCACTGATGTGAAGTCAGGAGCTTTTGCGCGTATGTTCTATTGTCCATTCTCCAGTATTGGACACTCTCAATCGAATTTACCATGGGAAATTCTATTGTCTGCTCTCCTGTACTCTTAATCGAATTAACCATAGTAAATTTTGATTAGGAGAGTGTCCAAAATAGGAGAACGGAATAGAACATACGCGCAAAAGCTCCTGACTTCACGTCAGTGCTTGAACCAATTTTTTGTTCAATGTATGTTCAATTTTTCAGCCAAAATGTCATGGGATGATCCAATTAAGATGGTTCCCTGAAAGTCAATCGGCGATTTCCACACACTAGATCATTATCTTATCTAACTTGAATGTCACCAGTTGAAGTCGAAGGCCTTCCTGAGGGCCATCTTCAATTGACCGGCGACCACTTTTAAATCGAGAAAATCATTCATAACACTGCGTGGAGAATCATCTCCATAAGCTAGTTTCAAAAGTTGAAATGTTTCTGTCAAAGTTTTTCCCAGTTTTCGAAATGTCACGTTGCATTTTTGCTCCCGAATATCGCTTATTACAAAATTCAAAAATGCACTAAACCCACCTTACTAAAAACTCAACAACATTACAACACCAACAATAAACGAGTTCTGACCAATCCAAGAACAAGAAAATGACGCGGAGCAGTGTGTTACTAACCGCAAGTCGCTAAATATCTCCGTCGGTGCATAATTCAAAATGTTCGATTATTAGTAATGAAAAATTGCGAATTGCGTTGTTAATAGTCAGCTGTATGTCTTAAACGATGTAACGTCCTTTTCATTGAACCCCATTTCGTTTTATTTGATTTGGATCTCTTAGGAGACTAATTTTTTTATGTTGTTAACTCTGTGACTGGTGGATTCCCAGTTGGGATTCTGGCTGATCTTGGCTTTGTGGATTTCTTCATATTTGACCAGATACTTAACTTTAGCTATGGCTCCAAAGATGGCTATTAAGCCGAAACGTGTTAGCCGATAAAATACAATAAAGGTCTCAAAAATCGTGTGAGTTATTAGACTTTTACCTATATCATTATCGTTGTTATTAAATCAACAAGTCCAGAGCGTACCTGCCAATAGAGTCTTCATAATGGCTTCGTATAATTAATATACTTATTTCTATATTTCACAAGTCAATTAAACCCCAGGGGATTTCATTGATTTGCCGAGAAGCAAGACCAGACGCGTTTCTGGCTTCTTGGCCTTCACCAGTACTCTCTAGCTTCCCCATAAATTCAACTAAACTGAACCGTGTTAAGCCTCTCATAGCCGGCTTGGTCGATTATACATAATCACCCATGCCACCGATTAGACAAAACAAGGAATGCAGCCTATCCCCACCAGTAAAAATTTGAAGCGTTAAATTATATGCCAACATTCGCTCGGTTTTAATCGAGACATTATTTGTGTTCTGTGGTCGAGATACGAGTCCCACAGCGCAGAGCTCAGACAGTATCTAACATTCTTCCCGTGTCCATGAACGTATGTACGATTAAAATCGAGCGAATGGTGGCATATGATCTCACGCTTCAAATTTTCACCCCTGAGGCTGAATTCCTTTTTCTGTCTCTTAGGTGGCGTGGGCGATTATGTATAATCGAGCAAGTCGGCTATTCTCATAGTGAATGCTGGTTTTCTTTAAACCGGTTACTTCGTAGTGTTGATTTCATCAGCGTTGAATTGTGCTCCACTGATGATTCCTAATAAGGATGAAACCGCGGTATGTAGCTATTCAACTTTGATTAAATCATACACACTCTGTGGATTGCTCCAAAACTTTGGTCTCTACTAGTCCTTTCATCTACGATCAGTGGTTAGCTTTCCTAAAGCGATATTCTCTCTTTTATGGCTCCTTTTGCGCATTGCGTGATAACCAGGGCGTTTTCGCTCCCCATTGGTCAATTGCATGAGACTCAAATCCGAGTACTTGCTGATTACCACATAGGGGTAAAGAATATACGTAGAGATCTGTAGTTTTGGGTAGCCACAGCGAGGAGCTTGGTTGATTGAATTCCAGGTGTCACTTGTGTCTAAATTCTACTCACAAGTGAATGCTGGTTTTCTTTGAACCGGTTACTTCGTAGTGTTGATTTCATCAGCGTTGAATTGTGCTCCACTGATGATTCCTAATAAGGATGAAACCGCGGTATGTAGCTATTCAACTTTGATGAAATCATACACACTCTGTGGATTGCTCCAAAACTTTGGTCTCTACTAGTCCTTTCATCTACGATCAGTGGTTAGCTTTCCTAAAGCGATATTCTCTCTTTTATTGTTGGGAAGCTACAGAGTACTGATGAAGGCCGAAGAGCCAGAAACGCGTCTGGTCTTGCTTCTCGGCAAATCAATGAAATCCCCTGAGGTTTAATTGACTTGTGAAATAAATGCATATGTATATTAATTATTAATTATACGAAGCCATTATGAAGAACCTATTCGCAGGAACGCTCTGGACTTGTTGATTTGTTCGATAATTTTCTGAACAGACCTCGTAGTTAAAATCATCTACATTTCATGCCATAACTACAAAGCACTCGGTGCGATTCCGTCGGTTTAGTTATAATTTTCCTATTTCGATCGTTCTCAATTCGATTTGGGGTGACTGTTCTCCGAAGAATCCATATACATCAACAAACAAACACACACCGACATTCGGATTCATTATATTAGTTCAGACTCGGGTAAACATGCAATGAATTAAATGAACGTTTTGACATAAATGGTCCATTTAATTGAGCACCCTCTCGAACAACGAACAGTTTCACCATCGTATTTTAATTTCTGCTACTGCTTTTTTCATGATTCGTAGCTTTACAAATTTCGTAAATCTCGCACAATGCGAAGAGGTACAAATATGGAAAAATATACGCTAATTTGCTTGTAAATCATCGCAATGGCCATATATATCACAGTTTCTGGCCCGGTGAAATAAATAAAATATTCCACGGTTAGTTTGCGCGGTTGCAGGCATAGCATAATAATGCGCATTGGACCTAATATATAGCCTTCGGATCTCATAATTGTGAAATATACGACGACTGTGTTGTCACAAGGCTACGAAATTTTTCAAACTACATACTACTCCGCGTCATGATTTTAATGGCATATATTTACTTTTGGGCGCTTTTAATGTGCCAACATTTATGAATTTTATTGTTCGGATGGTGATTTTATGATCTTCATAGCCAGTTTTCCAAATTGCTTTTGGAAGCTATTGTTTTTGTCTGCCTGATAATTTTCCATTCGCCTGTTCATTCATCAGCGAATTCGGGTTCCAAATTTCCATCGCCGCTTCGAATTATTCAGAAGCTGATTTGATTTCAGCAAATAAAAGTGGGAAAGCCCTGTTGATAGGAGCTTTGGCACTCTTGTTCAAACTTTGACAATTCATCTCCGAAATTATTGGTTTCCCAGAGTTGGGAATGATATCAATGGATTCTTAGAATAGAACTGCATCATAAAAAAACTAAATTAAAATAATTGAATAACGATATTCATTCCTCAAATCTACTCTGAAAATTATATTATATCAATTGAAACTTAGCCAATATTCCAGTTTGGTTTTCACTGAAGATATTCTGAACCCAAATATAATTGGTCATTTTGCATTCAATCATACCTTGTTTGTTAGAACAGAAATACATTTCACATGTCTGTTATAGGTATTACATGTATGAACAGTGAACACATATAGAACACAGACAGATATAAAATTCGCATTCTGTGAAAACATAGAAGTACAATGTATTATTGAAATTGTGAAAAGTCATATCTTCGAAAGTATTAGCTTGTTAGAGTTTAAAATTATATCAAAGGATTCTTACGATGAAACTGCATCGTAAAGTAAAAAAAAATATTTTCGTTACCTACTCCGAAACCCTCCGGCTGATTTTGGCCAATAACGAACTCAACCGCGATATTTATCTCCCAAATCAACTACTCTGAAAATTTCAACTGTCTATCTCATTCCGTTCGAGAGTTATCTTGTTCACGGACGGACGGCCGGACAGAATCGATTTCGACCACGGAATTTTGATCAGTGAGTCGAACCAAATCGTTTAAGACCATTTTCAGCCAGAAATTCGAAAATTACAGACATTTGTGCAAATTGATAAGCACTTTGTTCCGATGGGCAAGAGCGCCAAAAAGCTGTGTCAGGACGAGTTTATTGAACAATCAGGTCAGTTTCTTCCGATTTAGGAGCTAGTCGTATTGCAGTTCAGAGAATTTTGTCATGTATTTAATAATTACCATCTCTTCAAATTCATAAAAGTTCAGAAGTTGCATCCAGGTGATAATTTTTTACTAAATACGGTAACCAATCAAATTACATACTTATATTTGAGTCATGTATCAAATTTAATCCAATCACCTCTGGATTACAGCGTTAATACCCTACATGTGGTGTTTTCAGATTGACAATTACTTATTGTATTGAAAATTATTAAACATCAGATTGACAATAAATTTTTTTAAATCTACAAAGTAAAAAATTATCTTATCGAATACCACTCGGCCTTGATAAGTACTCAACATTTTGTCATAGAGAATCCTTCAAGCGTGTTGCTCAAGGATAATAATTATATATAATAATCTATCTATTAGTATAAAAATGAATTGCTGTTCTTTAGTCTCGTAAAACTCGAGAACGGCTGGACCCATTTGGCTAATTTTGATCTCGAATTATTTGTGGAAGTCCAGGGAAGGTTTAAAATGTGAATAAATATGAAAAAGTCTACAGGGTGTATTTCTTTCAACGTCAATGGCAACTTGCTCTTTTTCACGCCATTGTCGTACAATTTCATTCAATTGTGTTAAAAAATATACTTTCGAGGCATACATCATTGAAAATAAACATTTACTATACAGAGTGTTTTTTTTCTCACGGCATAATTGTATGCGATTGAAGTGATTTGTGCCACAAACAAAGCATTTTCCCAATAGGTACCTTGGATGGATTCTCATAATGTTTTTGTCTGAAATTTTCCTACAGGGTGTTTTTCTTTTAACATCGTATTTGTCTGAAATTTTCATACAGGGTAATTTTCTTTTAACGCCAATTGTAACTTGCTGTTTCTCGAGCCAATCGTACAATTTCATTCAATTGTGTTAAAAATTATACTTTCGAGGCATACATCATTGGAAATAAACCATGACTATACAGGGTGTTCTGTATATCTCTGCACAATTGTACGCGATTGAATGGATTTGTACCACAAACAAAGCATTAACTAAATAGGTACCTTGGATGGATTCTCAAAATGTATTTCTCCGAAATTTTCATACAGGGTGTTTTTTTAACGTCAAGTGCAACTTGCTGTTTTTCACGCCAATCGTACAATTTCATTCAATTGTGTTAAAAAATATACTTTCGAGGCAAACATCATTGAAAATTATATTAACGGCACAATTGTACACAAATGAAGTGATTTGTGCCACAAACAAAGCATTAACTGAATAGGTACCTTGGATGGATTCTCATAGTGTAACAATTTTGTTTTTCCTTTGATATATGGTCATGGCGCATGGAAAATCATGCGTCGCGTGTTCGCGCGTCGGAAAACCGTCATCTTTGTTTATTTACGCACTACAAAACAAAAAATAGAGTTTATCAGAAAGCTTTAAATTGATTAAGAGACTGTATCATAACTGTGAGTGTCTATCAATATCAAATTGAAACCTTATAAATAGCCAGTATTTCAGGAAAACACTGTTTTGTAAGTAAGCAACATCATGTGCAATTAATCGAAAATAATAATAAAACTTCATTCATACCGATTATTTTATTAATTAAGTTAGGCGGTACGAAGTTCGCCGGCCAGCTAGTTATATATAAAAATATTATCAAGCAACATGCTTTCAGCGTTCTCTATGACACAATTATCTCGATATTATCAAGGCCCTGGGGGTATCACTACTGATAATCTACGGAGAATAGAATTTTGTGAAGTATTCCTATTGAAAATTCAAAAAAACAATAACTTCTTGATAAAAGTCATTTGCATGGTCTGACGAAGCGAAATTTACTCAACAAGAAATATCCAACCGTCGAAATGAGCATTTTTGGTCTCCACACAATCTTTTGGCTATCGAAGAATCTGGAAATCAATTGCAATTTCTATTGAATGTATTCTGTTTGATGATGGATGACCAAGTTTAGTACTTCAATTTTGGTGGATGTAGTCGAACCTTTCTTGGAATGGCATTCAATCGGTGATTTCAAATGGATGGTGCACCAGCCCATTCGTCATGGAGGATTCATCAGAAATTATTTGAAGATTGTTGGTGGGGAAAAAGGGGTCCATTTCTTTGGCCATGTTGATCTCCAGATCTTACCCCTCTAGATTTATATTTATGGGGTAGAATTAAGAAGAAAGTGTATGCAAACATCATAGAAAACACAGAACATTTGCGAAATGAAATATCCGAAGCATTTCATAGTTTAGATACCATTGAAATAAGAAAGTTAATGAATCATGTCCAAGATCGAATTTTGCAATGTCTCGAAGAGAATGGAGGACATACAACATACAACATTTATTTTAGATTGTACTCATTGAAATACTTAATTTCCAGTTTTGTTTGTATTTTTGAGTAGATTGATATTAGAAATATAATCGGGACTGCATACCTCAGAAAATATGAATTTTAGGGCATTGGTGTTATTTCCACACCTACATTATTTTTCAACTTAGATTTCATTATGGCTATAAAAATTTGAGGTTCTAATGTGAAAAAATTGAGTTTTCACGTTTTTGAAATTGCCAACTGTTATAACACTTTTGTCACCTCCTGTATCATAATTTTTTATTCTGATTTTTGTGACAGATGCATTATTCTTACTTCTCACGGAAGTCTAAAACGACATTTTTTCAATGAAAAACCTTTGAGATATCCATGTTTCAGCAGAGCGCCGTTTTCAATTTTTTTTTTCTCAATTTCACGTTAAAAAAGAATTCTGATGGAAATTCGAAAATATGATATTGAAGCAACTCAGAATTTTATAAGGAATCTATTTTATTATAAAATATGGAGCTTCCCATTTGAAAAACGAAAGTCCCACGAATCTCAAAAAATGTACAGGGAGTCATCTTTCTTGTCAATGCTTAACTCCGACATTGCAAACGTGAATTTCGATTCCTTACCAACAATATTCTAACGAACGGTATTCGCGGGACATCCGGTATAATAATAATAATATGTTGTCTATATGAAATTCTCAACTTTTTTACCATCAATATAAATTTTCTTCACTGCAATTTTCTACGATGAATTGTAATGATGTGTGCTGCATGGATATAAAACAATAGTGATGTGTGAAAATATGTACTTTTATGTACAATGGCGAAAATTGGTGTATTTGGATGAGAAAATAAACCTTTCTGCAAAGATGCTGCGATTTTACACTATTGATCATTCTCAGAAATGGGATACCCATGTACATATTTTTACGTATTCTGCAGTTCTTCTCTAATCTTAGCTTCTTATGCAGGCAGTTGTGTTCTTGTGTTAATTCGTCTTTAAAATAATCCATATTTCTGATGGTGAATATAAGTTCATGAGAAAAAACGTTATGGCAGAGGAAAATATTGAAAGAATATGCAAAACAATATTTTTCTTCAGGAAAATGATTCCATTGCACAGTACACGGGTGCAGCAACCATCATAAAGTGTCACTTTGTATGCGAAAGAATTCGCATAACCACGCATCTTGTCCCACAAGCTTTTCAATTGCAAAATATGTCCCAGCTTGCAGCACTACTAATTGAGTAATAAATGTTCCTTATTGGCAAATTCCTATCTTCCATTAGGAACTAATGAGTTGGAGTAAACATCCCATAAATTTCTAAGAATATCGAGATAATTAGGGGGAAGTGCAAGTTAATTAGTTGAGAACTATCGGAAGTAATCCGGCTTCAGATTAATGTTCATAATTTCTGAAACTATAGGTAAGAATGGTTGATAAGTTCCATCTTTTGATTTATGACATTCGAGCTAAATTGCAGTACTTCCATTATTGTGGAGGTGGTAATTTGAAATATTTTAATAAAATGAATGAGATTTAATATTAGTTCTAAAAATTCATTTCTATACAAAAATAGAATTTGTCAAATGAGGAATCTGGAAAAATATGTCAATTAAAGTATTTTTTACCTTTTCTTTCTTTATCGAATTTGAATTTGCTCTGTCTTCAATCCCTTCCACTTAGCTTAGCTCCATGCATGCACAATGATCCAAATTGAAAATTTTTTTACGCGCATGTTCTAGAGAACAGCGTGCTATCATTTTGCCCAACTGTCTTTAATATTCGAAGGTTTTGCCCAAAATGTTCTCAATTGATTAGGTTCGAATCACTGAAGAATTCGAGGTCAAAATGATTCTGTCAGCCAGCCCCAAGATAACTTTCCAACGCAAAGAGATAGTATGACTTGAAATTTTTAGGTAGCTCCTTTGATTGCGATTAAGTCAGTTAATGGACATAATGGGCCAAATGGTTTCGGAGATGAAATTTTGTAATCCCAATAACTCAAACAATATAGATCCGATCGAATTGAAACTTGGTAACTAATTGTAGAATGCCGACACAAAGACTTCTGCGAAATTTCGGGAGGATCGTATCACTAGAAACCTAACAAATTTTTTTTCCGTCTCTCAGTAACTATTAACCTTCAATGTAAATATACAGCTTCTAATATAAAATCTAATTCTGCAAACAGAGTTTATGATTGAAATGCCATAATTTACATCTAAAACTAATAAATTAGAGAAGGTAAAATAAGCGCAATGATGAAATCTAACATTTTATTTATTGTGTGTAAATACTCGACAAATATGAAAATATTTCTCAAAACAGTAAATTCATACAATTGAATAAATCATTCAAAAATGTTTAGAAAATTAAAAAGAAACATGCTTAAAAAAACTTTCCAACAATATCACATAATATCGCAGTGATCATCAGACAGACATCTTCTCTTTAGGCTGTCTCATCTTCGAAGAGTATTCTTGAAAAAAAAATGGGTTCAAGCCCTGTGGACAGGAGCTTTCTGGCGCTCTAGTTCAAACAGACAAATTATATCTCCGAAAGTATTGGTTTCTCAGAGTTGGGAATTAAATCAATGTATTCTTATGAAAGAACTGCATCATAAAGGAAATTAAATTCAAATAATAGTTTATTTATCAAGATTAAATGAGCAATCTGAGAATGAGAACTGCACCATGGAAGAAATCAAGTTAAAATAGCTGAAATGAATTTGACTCTTTCTTATAAAACAGGATGAAATGTACGAGTATGAACACAGATCATATAATAAAGCTTAGATAGAAAAATTATAGCATTCTTTGAAAACATAGAAGTACGTACGATTCATTATTGAAATTTAGAAAAATCATATCTCCGAAAGTATTAGCTTGTTGGAGTTGAAAATGATATCGATGGATTTTAATGGTGAAACTGCATCTTAAATAAAAATTACAGACATTTGGGCAAATTGATAAGCCCTCAGTTCCGAGGAACTAGAGTGCCAAAAAGTGTAATTCCCTTTCCGGGATTTGAGCCCGCCTTCTCTCGTTCCGAAACCGAAAACCCGACGGCGTCGTAGACCAACCGGCTATCAGGCTCCTCGTACGATCTTGTCGATCTCCGGTATTAGAATAAAACGTCGGTACTTACCTGGGATATATATTATTCTTAATTTTCACTTTTCGACATAAAATCGCCACATGGGGGTTTATTTGACGGTTTTTTACCCTTGTCTCTCTAAGTCGATTTTGACGTTTCTCGAACCAACTATTAGCAAGGAATTGGACAATGTCATGTCTCAGGAAAATAAGTTGACATTATGACAATTCATACGTAGAATAATTATATAATTCTGTGAAAACGTTGAAATACGATTTATTATTGAAATTTTGAAAAATCATATCTCCGAAAGTATTAGCTTCTTAGAGTTAAAAATGATATCATTGGATTCTTATGGTAAAACTGCTTATTGAAAAAAATTTAATTTGGAATTTGTTATGTAAAAAAAAATTTTTTTTTTGTTACTCCGAAACCATCTGTCCGATTTTGCTCAATAACGAACTCAGCCGAGATATTTATCTGCCAAACCTACTCTGAAAATTTCAACTCTCTAGCTCATTCCGTTCGAGAGTTATCGTGCCTACGGCTGGCCGGCCGGACCGACCGGACAGAATGAATTTCGACCACGGATTCTTGATCAGTGAGTCGATTAAGACTATTTTCGTCGAAAAATTCGAAAATTACAGACATTTGGGCAAATTGATATGCACTCAGTTCCGAGGAACTAGAGCGCCAAAAAGGCAGCATCAAAACTTAGAAAGACGTGTAAGCACTCTTGGATTAAGATAATCTGAGAAATGATCACTGCATAAACGATAATTAATAACATTAGTAAACTAACAAAAGTAACTACACTCTTGTAAACTACAGTTTTTGTCTTCTGACATGTGATTCGGAAACAAAGTTTCCATCTTCAAAGACGAAGCGTTACTAAAGCATGCAATCAATTTCTACATTTCAGTATGGGTTGACATTATACCCATTAACCCATACTGGAATGAAAAATTGATTGCATGCTTTAGTAACGCTTTGAAGATAGAAACTTTGTTTTCGATACATATGTCACACGACAAAAACTGTAGTGGACAAGAGTGTAGTTACTTTTGTAATAAGTTAGTGTTCATAATAAGTCCACAGTGAACTCAAAACAATATAATAGCATTAGTGCTTGGACAGATACAGCAAGCTTGCTTCCAAGGTGCCGCACTATCAAGATTCCTTGGAAATATGAAGTACTTTTTGCGCGCGTGTTCCGCAAGGAACAGCGTGCTATCATTTCGTCACAATGTCTGAATTTTTCGAATTTTTTTACGAAAATGGTCTCAAACGATTGGGTTCGACTCCCTGATGAAGAATATTTTGCTTGAAATTCCGAAACCAAATATCGGATTGAGTTCAGTTTTGGCAGTTCGGTGACGAATTATGACCTCTTGGGTATGCAAAATTTCACTGCGAACAGACCACTAGGAGCCTAAAAAAAAAATTAATAATTTTGAACTTTCAAACAGGACAAATTTTTTCATTTCGAATTCCTACATGGAATATCTCTAACATCTGGTGATCAGATTTCGTTCCGACGTGTTTTTTGCGCGTTTATCTGAATCAATGCGATATGTACGAGGGCAACTGATTAAAATATGGACCAGTTACTATCATGGCCATTGAATTAATGCGTAAACTATGTGTGGAATTTTAAATTGGTTTTCAAAATTTGTCTGAACGGTGAACGACTGGGGGTGTATGTAACTGCCTCTTTTAGGCATTTTTTGTTATTCGCATAAGCAGACGAGAAATAATTTAACTGCTCGAATTTCCTTCTGAGAAGGTTGGGGTTTTGGGGTGGAGGATGCTATTCCTCCATAGAATCCCCCGGTGCGGGTCTGCGCATGCGTCGGTCAAGAGGCGATATCTCCTGAACCACTATGGTTTTGGAGAATCGGAGTTTTTTGTCACTGACCGGATGACCATAAAGTGGCAAAAAAAATTTTCAAAAATTTTGAATTTGTCGATAACTCGACAAATACTGATCTGATTGAATAGAAACTCAGTAGTTAGATTCAAAAGACCAAAGCAAACACTTTTGCAAAATTTCGTGAAGATGACGAGACATGAAAAAATTACTACTATTTTGTGTAATATTTTGCTTGAAATTCCGGAACCTATTTTTGACACTCTTGTTCCTCGAAACAGAGTGCTTATCAATTTGCCCAAATGTCTGTAATTTTCGAATTTTTGGCTGAAAATGGTCTTGAACGATTTGGTTAGACTCACTGATCAAGAATCCGTGTTCGAAATCGATTCTGTCCGGCTGTCCGTCGGTCCGGCCGGCCGTTAACACGATAACTCTCGAACGGAATGAGCTAGACATTTGAAATTTTCAGAGTATGTTTAAGGGATAAATATCTCGGTTAAGTTCGTTATTGGGCAAAATCAGTCTAATAGTTTCGGAGTAACAACAACTTTTTAATTCAAATTTTTCTAAGATGCAGTTTCATCATAAGAATCCATTGTTATCATTTTCAACTCTAACAAGCTAATACTTTCGGAGATATGATATTTCAATGTTTCAATAATACATCGTATGTTCTATGTATTCACAGAATGTGAATACAGAATCTGTCTGTGATCACTATTCATAAATGTCATATTTTCAAGCTATTAGAGATTATCAATTCATAGTTGTTATTTTCTCTTGGAAAGTATTCGATTCTTGAATTTGTGAATATATACAAGACTGTTTTGATGTAGTTTATGGAGGCAATAGGAAATAAGAACATAATGGAATCATCAAAAGAAATTAGTGTTCGTTGGCCACTGAGGTTAATATTATCTTTTACTTCCTTAAGTAGTGATACATGTTCCTATATACAGTATTTTCATAGTGTTGCTAGCAAAAAAATAAGGGAATGAAATATGGATCTACAATTGTGTATCAATCATTTTTTCTTGAGTTAAAATTCATAATACAGGAAATAATGTGTTAGTGGTATGGACTATTAAATTTTAAGTTATGAAAAGAGGATAGTATTTTATTAATATATTTCACACTATCTACTCAAATATCAGGAATAAATGGACAATCTGCTATGATTGTCTCCAGCCTTGCTCTAGACATTTCGATGATACTTTCCTTAGGTATTTCGAGTTGTGAAAACTATGCACCGAGTACCGAGTCTAAGTTGAAACAACCCATTCCACGAGGTTGAATCATTGCAGATTGCTCATTTAATCTTGATAAATAAATTTAATGACAATTTTTGAAGCATTAAGGCATTTAAGTATTGTAGATTGCTCTTTTATTTTATAAGATAATTTTTGAAGCATATTTTTTAAACGACACTTTTTGGCGCTCTAGTTCCTCGGAACTGAGTGCTTGTCAATTTGCCCAAATGTCTGTAATTTTCGAATTTTTGGCTGAAAATCGTCTTAAACGATTTGGTTCGACTCACTGATCAAGAATCCGAGGTCGAAATCGATTATTTCCGGCCGGCCGTAGGCACGATAACTCTCGAATGAAAGGAGTTAGAGGATTTAAATTTGCAAGGTGGGTTTGGAGCGTAAATATCTCGGACAAGTTTGTTAATGGGTGGAATCCATTAAGCGGTTTCGGAGTTATGGCCAATTTTAGTAAAAACATTTTTTATGAATATTTCCGAAACCGATCACTCGATCTATCTGAAATTTAGCAACAAATTGTAGAATCATAACCTTTATACGCATGTGAAGTTTTGTAGGTTATTGCAGGTTACCGCAGAGTAAAAAAAAAAAATTTTGAAAATAAAAAAAAAAATTTCTATATTAAATCTCGAACGGAATAAGCTAGTCAGTTGAAATTTTCGGAGTAGGTTAGGGAGATGAATATCTCGGTTAAATTTGTTATTGGGCAAAATAGGTCAGATGGTTTCGGAGTAACGAAAACAATTTTTTTTTAAGAAACAAATTTCAAATTAAATTCTCATTTAAGATGCAGTTTCACCATAAAAATCCATTGATATCATTTTCAACTCCAACAAGCTAATACTTTCGGAGATATAATTTTTCGAAATTTTAATAATGAATCGTACTTCTTTGTTGTCACAAAATGTTATAATTATTCTATCTAAGCTTCATTATATGATCTGTGTTCATACTCGTACATGTCATCCTGTTCTGTAAGAGAGAGTCAAATTCATTTCAGCTATTTTAATTTGATTTCTTCGATGGTGCAGTTCTCATTCTCAGATTGCTCATTTAATCTTGATAAATAAACTATTATTTGAATTGAATTTCCTTTATGATGCAGTTCTATCATAAGCATACATTTATATAATTCCCAACTCTGAGAAACCAATACTTTCGGAGATATAATTTGTTTGTTTGAACTAGAGCGCCAGAAAGCTCCTGTCCACAGGGCTTGAACCCATTTTTTATATTTTCTCCTTAAATCCAGCAGGAAGATGCGAGTGAAAAGATCTCTTCCAAAATTGAAATTTGAGAAATAGTTTTTGGACATATTAACAGGATATACTAGTGATACTACTGAATTTTCTGGCATTTTAAAAATAGAATAGAATAGGGATGATGAGAAATTTTGAAATCAAATTTAGCAGCACTCACCCAATCACATCAAGTATCAAAATAGATAATATTCTTCACTCGGCCGTTCTTTAATTTTGAATATTCCCCTGACTTCAAACTTTTCAATAATCTACCAATCTTCTCAGTTATCCTTTGTTTTTTGCTTGAATAAATGTCAACATTGTCAATCAGAACTATAGGGGTTAATTTCGGTTGGACTGTCACTCTGACAGAAAATTCTAGGCGGCCATATTTGGTTGTAAGTTAGGATCATAGAATACCGAGTTTCACCACCCTGCTTTCAGCATCCTGAAGAAACCACAAATTCTTCGCTATAGCTTAGCAGCGCCTTTTATGAAATAGGACAATATTCGTCTTTATTCCGAAGTACGTTCCTAATTTATTGCTTAGGCGGATCACGTCTCATGCCGAATGTTTCAAAAAGACTTCCCGTATACATTCGAAGTGCCCTTTTCAATTATTCACTGTTTTCACTGAAATACTCAACTTATGTCTTGAATTATTTCCGTTCTGCAAGGTTCCATGAAAATGAATTTCAGATGCCCTTTCTCGAAGGAAAACCCTCGAAATATATTAAGCAATGAATGAAGAATGCATAAAACATACCAATCATCAATTAATTTATTCCAGTAATTCATTAGTTAATAAGAGTTTGGTATCAATTTGCTACTAACCAGCCCATGATAGTTTGTGGCCAATGCAAGCAATTTGGACCATTCGCGAATCCATCCAATGTGAAAGCAACCTTAAGGTGCGTAAAATTACGAGTGGCAGCCTCGCGAGCCAATGTTCATTTGCCTCCATAGACAAGAGATATATATGTGTTTGCCTCGTAAGAGTCGTAAGCCAATACATGAATTTAGTAGACCGCGGCGGCCGCCCAAGGCGAGCGATCAATTTTTGACGCTCTTGTTTATCAGAAAATAGTGCTTATCAATTTGCCCAAATGTCTGTAATTTTAGAATTTTCTGATGAAAATGTTCTTAAACGATTTGGTTCGACTCATTGATCAAGAATTCGTGGTCAAAATCGATTATGTTCGGCCGTCCGTCAGGCCGTCCGATAACTCTCGAACAGAATGAGCTAGACAGTTGAAATTTTCAGAGTAGGTTTGGGAGATAAATATCTCGGCTAAGTCTGTTATTGAGGACGGTGATTTCGGAGTAACGGAATAATAATTTTTTTTTACACTACAACTTTCAAATCCATTTTTTTTAAGATGCAGTCATGCTATCATTTTCTTTTCAAGATCCATTTATATCATTATAAACTCTAACAAGCTAATACTTTCAGAGATATGAATTTTCAAAATTTCAATATTAAATCGTGAGTCTATGATTTCACAGAATTCTATAATCAAAAACGTCCATATTTGTATCTGTAAATATATACATGTGAGTGATCTGTGTTCATACATGTCTTCTTAGGGCTTTTCGGAAAGTGTAAACCATATACATAATAATAATAATAATAAATTTATTGATCCTGTTAGACATACAGTATGTATAGGACACGTCAAGTAAAGAGAGAAAAGTTAAAAATCAAAATTGTAAATTCACATCACAGAAATACTCATCAACACTATAATAAGCCTTAGACAACATTAAATCTTTTACCGTTATTCTGAAGCCCAGAATATTCAATGATCTTACTGCAACAGGCAAGTGATTAAACAGTTTTATACATAGTAGACCATCTATTATACGTATATAGTGTAACCCAGGATCGAGTAGATCATCATCAGCTGTTTGCAGGTTGTTGCAAAGAATCGCTTTCTCGATCACCGTTTCCGAACGCGGCAGTCAGCGCTCAGCGCAGAGTTAGAATTCACACACATTCATTTGTTTATAATTCGTACTTTGAAAATATTTTGTGTTGGAAAACAACGTTCCGAATCTTGAATTTGTGAATATATACAAGACTGTTAATATCACCTTTTACTTCCTTAAGTAGTAAGACATGTTCCTATCTACAATATTTTCATAATGTTGCTAGTAGAAAAATGCTAAAATATTGATCTACATGTACATCAAATATTTTTTCTTGAGGTTCATAATACAGAATGAATGTGGTAGTGGTATGAACTATTATATTATGAAAAGACGATCGTATTTTATTAATATGTTTTGTTTTATAATGCGATAAGTTTTTAAATAAAGAAAAACAAGAATATATAATACATATTTTATTTTTCAAACAAATGAAGTGAACTATTAAACACATTTAATCTTGATAAATAAACTATTATTTGAATTTCTTTTATGATGCCGTTCTATCATAAAAATTCATCGCTATCATTCCCAACTCTGAGAAACCAATACAATACAATTGAACAAGAGCGCCAAAGCTCCTATCCACAGCGCTTTCCCACTTTTTTTCAACTCGAACAAAGCGCGGCAGACAGCCTGAATACAAAATTATATTCATTGAATAGAATTCTCTCTAAAAAAAAATCAAACTTCAGTAAAATAATTATTCGAGTATGGCAAACTTTGAGATAGGTTTTCTTTTAAGTAAACATTGAAGGATACTTTGGGAGGTATGTTCATTACTGAATGGTTCCTCTCTGGGTTATCTGTTCCAATATTCCAAAAAATTTATTAATTAGAAAATTGCTTCTGCGTTAGAAACACAATATATTTGTCAGAAGCAATGTATGCAACAATGTTGCCTAACAAACAATAACGAAACAACATCAACGATAAAACTACCCTTTCGTAACTTATCGGAGACTAGATAATAATCCTTCGTCAGACACCAAACGAAAATCTTTTGATGAAGAATTTCGCTGACGAAGGAGTATGAACAAGTCTCCGAAACGTTACGAAATAGTTTGTTTTATCGTTGATGCTGTTTTGTTATTGTTTGTTAGGTAATACTAATTCTAGTAATAATAATAGGTACCCTATACCAAGGAGCTTTCCTATTTAGAACTAGTCAGACAGCTTTGAAGAAGATCAGTAAAACTGGAATATCCATCGATCATGAGCTTGCAGGAATACCTATCATGCCAACAGACCAAAGAAGAGTTGGCAGAGAGATAAGACAGGCACAACTGAAGAATCTACTCGGAGATCACATGAGTAAACAGCTGCACCCCATATATTTCAGGAGTTTGAAAGATCAGGGCCTTTCCTTTTGGAAGAATTACCCTTCGCCTTTTTGAAGTCCGCTGGGCTCAAGTCGGAACGGAGGAATTTGTTATGGCTCGCCAAGATGGGGTGAGAAACACCAGATGGTAATAAAATAACATCATGAAAATGGACAACCCCACAACGTGCAGAGCGTGCCATAACCAGCAGGAAACTGATATGCACATTCTGTCTGCTTGCATGGTCCATGCTCCATCACGATCAGTGGAAAGACACAACGCAGCACTCCGAATTCTCTACTTCCATCTGAGAGAGGTTTATGTTATAGACAACGAACCAGTGTTTCCATACGTGCCTCTGCAAATTGAAGCAGTTGTTGAAAATGACAGAGCTCGCATCTACTGGAACTATCCGATTCCAACAACTAGGCAGATCCACGCCATAAAGCCAGATATTCTCCTGCTGAACAAAGAACTCAAGGAACTGTTTGTGGTCGAATTTTCCTACCCTGCGCAAAAAATAATGTAGTGATGAAAGAAGAACAGAAGAGGGAAAAATACAAGGATTTAATGTTCGAACTGGGGATCCTGTATCCAAGCCATAAGGTTAGGATGGTCGTACTAATCATAGGATGGCTAGTTGGAATGAGAGCAGACAACATGACCGAATTGAAGATTGTTCCGGCCTGCAAATCTCTGGCCGAGGATTTAGCGCACAGAATGCAGAAGGTGGTGTTGCTCGGATCACTTCGAGTCATCAGGTCCCATCAACTGGGAAGACCGCTTGCAGCTCATCTCTTTTGTTAAGGGACGCTCTAAGGGCAGGACCAAGAACTACTCCAAGGAACGTGCGAGAGGTTTTTTAGTGAGTAACCAATCAACAAGTGGAGTCTCACACTCTCCTGAGAGAAGCGGACCCTCTCAGTGCGAAAAAAAATAGGTACCCTATTAAGTACTTATATCTGGATAAAAATATCGGATATACTTGGCTCTAATATTAGGGTTTGAAGGCTATAGCAACATTTCAGCGATATCTGACA
This sequence comes from Halyzia sedecimguttata, assembly GCA_937662695.2. NCBI lineage: Eukaryota > Metazoa > Arthropoda > Insecta > Coleoptera > Coccinellidae > Halyzia > Halyzia sedecimguttata. The sequence goes on from OW569412.2 coordinate 35,141,418, forward strand.
GATGGTTTCTGAGATATAGATTTTTTTTTTATTTCTTTTAGTTTTTTAATCCTACGATCCTCACGAAATTTTACACAAGTCTTGGTGTCAGCATTTTTCAGCTAATTACTGAGTTTTAATTTGTCATCATTTTTCGAGTTATTGGAAAGTCGATATTTCAGATGGCTATCAATCCAAAATCACTCGGTGGATTGTTTCCATTAACGAACTTAACAAGTGCATTTGGACTACAAACCTACTGTAAATTTCAACAGCCGACTGGACATAATTAAGTTTGACCTCGCATCTAAACGTTTGAGACTATGTTCGGCAAAAATATCGTGAATTACAGACATTTGGGCAAATTGATAGGCTGTTGAGGGGAACAGGCTCGCCGAGAATAAAATGAAGAAGGAACAGGAACACAAAACTATTATAATCGACTTTGTTTTGAGACGATAGAAGAGCGGTTTTCCATCGAACAAGAGACGTTATTATTATTCAAATTACCTTTGTGTGAAATTTGTATCGTGACTGAATTTTGCGTGCTTCAAAAACTTAACTAGATTTCTGTGAAATAACAAGTGTTTGGTATATTTATTACTGGTTCCCATTCCTATGGCATGAGAGTTTTCTATTATTCCATAGTACAAATTAAAAATTCTAGACAGGCGGCACATTGTCCGCTATCTTATCATTATTGATTATCGGGTCATAACAATTCTTAATAAAGTAATGTAAACAGATAAACAGACGGCATTGTGAAACTGTACCTGAAACCAACACCTTCAATGGGTATAACATGACATCCGAAGAGTTTAATTCTGCTTCTCTCTGTTTTGTTATTTGAACATCTCATTGTTACGCAATACAATCACCATTGTCAGATGGTATAACGTAGGTACTAATCTCTTGCACGAAGGCACGTTACAATGACATTACTACGGATTCGTTGAACCGATTATTTAGACGTAAGACCTCGCTGTGACTTGTACGTCCTTTATTTATTCAATCGTTGAATTGGTTCAAAAATATCTATGCGTCAGGGGGAGAGATAAATCGGGCGAAAATGTTTCGATACATATCTTCGCAAAAAGGATTCTGAATTGGAAAGAAAACGATTTTGGTTAATTACTATAGAATACTGCAGCAAAAATAAATTTTGCAATCTCCCGGAAGTTTTGAAAAAAAATCGGAAACTTGTCAACGGATAAATAAGATATTTGAAATGAGTATTTTTGATGCAAGTACTCAAATATGGTGTACAATCTAAAAGTGTTTACCTCAATGATTTACGTTTTTTTCATTTCGCAAGTTATGAAGAAATATATCTTGAAAAGAGGAAAATACAAAACCAAAACGACTAAATAATATTAAAGAGATTATCGCTGTAATTTTACAAGAGTCTTCAAACCTTATTTTATAGCTAAGAACCATTATTTATTTTTCTGCAAGCCAAGTGCAGTACCTGGATGGATGACCACTCTGGCTATGAATTTGCAAAACCGTGGCATAGCAGATTGACCTAACTGACCTTACGTCTTTCCGAAAAAATTAACATCTTAACATAGGTGCAATTTAGCTGGAAAAAAAATAGTACTGAGTAGGGAATGAAGGGACTATTTCAATAACAGTAAAATAAACTGGTTGTTCCGTTTGAAAAATTACTCTTTTTACAGCCTGCGTATTCGGAATTGTTTTCAAAATGTGACCTTTCTGGTACCGTATAACTTTTATACACTCTTTTTAATATACAGGGTGAGTCTTTAAGTTCTATATTAATGTTAGCCATAGATTTCTCTCAACAAATAAAACACTTTTTTCATGTATCATTTTCTAGATTCGACTCAGGTTCTTTTAGCTGAAAAATCTAATGAAGGTTTAATTATTTTACTGGAATTCAGTAAAACCCTATTCTTTAAAATATGTCCATTTGTTACATATTTAACTCGTCTCGACCCGCCATAGGCATTAAATTTCGATTTAATTCATTTTTTAATCAGAATGAAATTGGATCTTCCCAGATTAACACGACAGTTTGTCACATAGGTATGTCATACACATGTCCAATGTTCAGGTAGAGATCACAGAGGAGCATGAAACTCATAAAAAACATATTTGAATGACAATACTAATTCTATGGAAAACACAAAATGTAATTCATTAAATAATTTACAGCTACGTCAAAAATAAAAAACTTTTGAAAACTTATTTTGTCGAGTGTAATCCCGATCGTTGGAATATTTCGATATTTCGGCAATTTCTTCACCAATACAGATCTGATCGAGTTCAAATCTAGAACATTAAAAAGGTTTTGAAGGCTCTCATAGAATTTCGACGATATCCGTCGGGTAGTTTCTGAGATACAGATTTATTTAAATATTTTTTTTTAATTTTTGAGTCATGCGATCCTCACAAAATTTTGCATAAATCTTTGTGTCGGTATTTTTCAACTTATTTCCGTGCTTGAATTCGATCAAATTAGTATTTATCGAGTTATTGGGAAAACAAAATTTCAGATGGCTATTACTCGGAAACCACTCGGTGGATTTTGCCCATCAACGGCGCAGTTGGACTCCTACTCCAACTCTGAAAATGTCAACTCGTTAACTAATTGCGTTTGAGCGTAATCGTGCTGACGGCCGAACAGAATTAATTTTGACCTCGGATTCTTCGTCAGTGAGTCGAAACTAATTTTTTGAGACCATTCTCGGCCAAATATTTGAAAAATACAGACATTTGGACGAATTGATAGGCACTCTGTTCGGGTAAACAGCGCGACAAAAAGTGTTTATTTGATGAAGACTTCGAAAATTTTCACATATTTTTCAAATTTAAATAATTAATATCTCGAGAATTACTGACCGAAATGGCGTTACATGTGCATCACCGAATTCAGAATATTATGCTGTTATATCCATGTCAAGAAAAAACAAAGGGGGGAATGTAAAAAAATATCAATGACGTCACTGCGTAGAAAAATAAGAATTCGGAAAGATGATCCTTAAAAAAGTGGGAAAGCCCTGTGGACAGGATCTTTGGCACTCTTGTCTTGTTCAAACTTTGACAATTCATCTCCGAAATAATTGGTTTCTCAGAGTTGGAAATGATATCAATGGATTCTTATAATATAACTGCATCATAAAAGAAACTAAATCATAGTTAGAATAATTATAGCATTCTGTGAAAACATAGAAGTACGATTCATTATTGAAATTTCGAAAAATCATGTCTCCGAATGTATTAGCTTATTGGAGTTGAAAATAATATCAATGGATTTTTATGGTGAAACTCCATCTTAACAGTTCAAAAAAAAATGTTTCCGTTACTCCGAAACCATCTGGCCTATTTTGCTCAATAGCGAATTTAACCGAGATATTTATCTCCCTAACCTACTCTGAAAATTTCAACTGCCTAGCTCATTCCGTTCGAGAGTTATTGTAGAAACAAAATTTAAAAATTTTCAAAATTTTTTTTACACTTTACGGTAACCCGATCAATACAAAACTTCACATGCGTCTAAATCTCATAATTCTACAATTTCAGATAGATCGAGTGATCTGTTTCGGAAATATTCATAAAAAATGTTTTTACTAAAAACGGCCATAACCCCGAAACCGCTCGATGGATTTTGCTGATTAACGAACTCGTCCGAGATATTTACGCTCCAAACCTACCCTACAAATTTCAATCCTCTAACTCCTTTCGTTGGAGAGTTATCGTGTTAACGGATGGACGGCCGGACAGAATCGATTTCGACCACGGATTCTTGATCAGTGAGTCGAACCAAATCAATTGATACCATTTTCAGCCAAGAATTCGAAAATTACAGACATTTGGGCAAATTGATAAGCACTCTGTTCCGAAGCACAAGAGCGCCAAAAAGTCGGTTTTTTTGTTTCGTTTGCTTACAGTTTGGTGAAGACGATAACTGGACAAAAAAGGGTGTACGTGATTTGAAACATCTAGGTCAAAAGATAAAAAAAAACACGAAAAATCGGCCAAACATATGAAAAATATTGTAAACTTCCAGCATATTGGGCACCACTAATAATATCGCTTCTGGATTAAGTAGTGCATATGTCGAAAACATTCGTCATCACAATGAAATTGTATCAAAAAACCGTTACGTCCTGTCAAAAATGGTCGATATTTTGAAGTTGTACGGCAAATGCAATCTTGCACTACGTGGTCATAACGAGTCGGATGACTCGATTAATAACACAAGAAAACGAGAACGTGATCGGTTGCTTACGTACATTAAATTTAATATAGTGTCGTATGGTTTGGATTCAACGTTTTGTGAAATATGTTTTTTATGTTATTTTAATATCGATGCCAATGCCAACCGCAGAAACTGAAAGATGTTTCTCTACTTTAATATTGATCAAGACGTTTCTAAGGAATACAATGTCGGAAGAAAGACTGACGGCGCTTGCAATGTTGTCCATCGAAAAAATTTAGTTAAAGACATTCCTGACTTCAACGAAAAGGTGATTATGCAGTTCATCTGCGACAAAAACAGTAGGATTGAGTTTCATTTTAAGAAGTAGGCATTTGTAAGTACCTATTCAAAATATATATACTTTATGGTATTCTTGAATTAGCGCCCCCCTGAACAAAATTATCACCAGCCGCCAGTACAATTGAAGCTTGGCCAATATATACAGTTTTGTTTTCACTGAAGATATTCTGAACCCAATTTGATAAACTTATCAATTTATATATTTCCATCATCATATGGATTAACCAAGGGCATATGGTAGGGGTAATTATAATATCCTATGATTGGGCATTTTGTATTCAATCATAGTTTGTTTGTCAGAACAGAAATATATTTGACATGTCTGTCATTGGTAGATAAGCTTACATGTATGAAGAATGAACACAGATAGATAGAATTCGCATTCTGTGAAAACAGAACTTAACCGAGATATTTATCTCCCAAATCTACACAGAAAATTTGAACTGTCCACACTCATTCCGTTCGAGAGTTATCGTGTTAACGGACGGCCGGAGAGAATCGATTTAGACCACAGATTCTTAATCAGTGAGTCGAACCAAATCGTTTAAGACCATTTTCAGCCAAAAATTCGAAAAGACAGTCATTTGGGCAAATTAATAAGCATAAGCACAAGAGCGCCAAAAATGAATTACTTTGACCTGTCAAACCATTTTTTGATATTCGTGAAAGGGGAGAAAATAAATCCATTATCCCATACTTTTGCCGCTTACTGTATTAGGTAAACATTGAAGAGAACGAGTTCTCCAGATCTATGAAGAATACGTTTCTAATTTTCCAATATGTATCTATTTGAATGTAAACATTCTTTCGGAATTTCGTTCCACTTGACCTTCTAACGCCGTGCAACGGTGCAAGTTATATTACTGTTCGGACAGTCGGAGATAGTGCTGTGAGCGTGGAAAATGTCTTAAATACTCCTCTGATAAATACTGAAAAATATCCGATAATTATCTTCGCTTCTAAAAACAGTCGACATTTAGAGTTTTTTATTATTTATGGACATTTATAGAAAATGTCTGGATAAATATCATAAATTTCTTTCCTACTTAAAATTGTCTGTCAGTTTTCCTTTTTGTCTGATATTTCTGCTTCTTCTTCTTCTATCCTTTCCTTTATTTGCGCCTGGCTCTTCACCATCTATCTACTTATTTGATTTAATTGAGGTATGAATTATTTAATTAATACTCATTGCGCAAAACAGTAAATTGAAATAACAAATTGTTCTAGTTTCCAGTTACTTTACCACCTAACCTTAATGAAGAAAAAAGGACAGGTTTGGTCTTTTTATAAGAAGATGGATGAAAAGCACGCAAAGTGTAAATTTTGTGAAGCTATTTATTTTAATAATGCTGGGAGAATGACAAACCACTTGTTGACTTGTCTTCACTGTCCGTCCTATGTGAAAACAAAATTTAAAACTATTCTTGAAAATAATTTAATTGGAGGCACCAAGAATTTATGTTCTACATCTACACATTCGGTAAATTCCAGGAGTTCCAGGTCTTCAGTGTTAGAATTAGAAACCCCAACAACCTCTAATTCAAATTTAAAATCATTTTTGGATTCAGTGAGCAGTAAACAACAAGTAATTATACCTACATAATTTTTGCTGACAATACTAACTCTGAACTATGGCAAACATTTCATATTGTAGATTCATATATAATCATTTGTTTTGTTTATTTTAGGATTCACTCACCAAAAAATTGGCTCTAGCAATATACTGTAGTAGTTCCCCGTTGTCAATAGTAGAGAATCCTCATTGGAGAAATTTTTTCAGAGAATTAAGACCATCGTTCACACTGCCAAGTGGATATCAACTATCGCACAAACTTCTAGAAGAGCAGTATATAAAAATTCTCAATTTGGTAGAAAATAAAATCAACGATAGCTTAAATTTGTCTCTGCAGTGTGATGGATGGACTAATTTAAGGTATAAAAGCCATTTAGGAAATGATTTCACAATTTTATTTCGAACAAATTACTAATTGTCAATTAATTTTTAGAAATGAAGGAATTATAAATTTTGTGATTACCTGTCCAGTCCCAATTTTTATTGATTCTATTGAAACGGAAAATAACAGGCATACAGGAGAATATATTAGTACCTTGATGAAGAAATATTTGGACCAATATAATGTTAATAAATTTTTGTGTATTGTTACTGACAATGCAATGAATATGGTTCGGGCTACAAATATATTGAAAGAAAGTTACCCCCACCTGGAAAGCCATGGTTGCCTAGCTCATACGTTACATTTATTATGTGGAGACATTCTGAAAAGAGAAACAATCCTCTCCTCTATAAATACAATAAAAAATATTATAAAGGTGTTTCATGGACATATATCAAGCGCAGAATTCACAAAACTTAAGAAGGAAATGAAAATCAATGCTTCACTTACTTTACCTTGTGCAACTAGATGGGGCTCAATAGTGACTTGCCTAGAAAATATTAAAAAGCTTGAATTTGTTTTGAAAAGATTGAGTATCGAGCCTGATTTTCAATCTAAGATTTCTTATTTAATTAGACAGAAAATATTATCTGAACACTTCTGGCAAGATATCCATGATTTGTTTTCATTGCTGCAACCAATCACGAAGTGGATTACAATTTTTGAGTCGGATGAACCTAGAATTTCTCTCATTATGAAAGCCATGTTCGAAATAAATTGTAATACGGAGAAAAGTTTGAATAACATGTCTAGTTTACCAGATGAAGATAAAGAATATATAAGAAATAAGATGAATGAGAGGCAAGATTATGCAATGAAAGGAGTACATAAAGCAGCTGATCTATTAAATCCAATTTCTCAGGGCACTTATCTAAAGGAAGAAGAAAAAACTGAAGCAATTGAGTTCATCATCAAAGTTGGGATTCATCTTTCTTATGGAGAAAATGAACTGCTTATTGATATTGCCAACTATCGCTGCAGGGAGGGGTTTTATGAAACCTTATTTTTATGGAGAACGTTGGAAGAAAATGATGAATTCAATCCAATTTTGTGGTGGAAGGGTTTATGTTCGGACAGACCATTATCAAAAATTGCTGTCAGAATTCTAAGTATGCCTCCTACATCAGCTGCTACAGAAAGAACTTTTTCCACACAAGGTTCAATTCATACGAATAGAAGAAACTGACCTTCATCAAACAAAATCAAAAACTGATTAACTTGTCTCTTTCTGATGAGATCAGCCATGATAAGGTGAATAACATTGTCAACCCAATCGATTATGAAAATCAGAATCTGAATCAGAATCAATTCACTCAGTAGCGTACTCCGATTTATTAGAACAAGAAGATGAAGAAGACAACAACCATAATACTCTGGATCTTGAGTTTGAAAATGAAACAGATTCCATTCGTTCAGAAACAGGTTCTGTAATGATGCATTTTTACAGAAAACACAGATAGAGATTTCGGAGGAAGTATTAATGAAAATGAATGTGAGATAGAATATCTAGAGGTATTTATATAAATTTCATAAATTAACAAATTTTCTTATGTAACATTTCTTCCACAGGCTCCAGGTTCCCCATATGACCCATGATATTCTTGTGATGAGTATTCCTCTCAGTTTGAAGTGCTTAAACACATGAGAGATGACAACAAAAAATGTTAAAAGAATTAATTAATGTTGATATTTTGTGTTCGTGTTCCTTAGTTTTTTTTTTCTACTTGGAGATGCTTAATGATCTGTGATGCCAATTATACTATTTTTTTAAGAAGTTATATTATTTTTTTAAGAAGTTTATTTTTTGTACTTAGATCGAATATGCTTAACTATCTGTGATGCCAATTATACAAAGTTTATTTTTATTATCTAACAGTTCCTAATTAAAGCAATTTTTCTAATACTAATTCTTTATTCAGAACCTGGCTTCTGTCCTATATCTCTGATACTCAACTCAATAACACAATAGATGATTCAATGATATGTTATTTGATATTTCCAAATGACCATGAAAATTTCTTAAAATGCCTCAAATTGTCCTGATATTTTAACTTAACATGTGACAATTGTCAATATTGTCATATTTTTCCCGCAATGTCCGTAAATACTTAAATACTCAAAATGCTCGACCTTGGGGGAAAGTTTCGGATATTTTTCCAGGACATTTATCCTTTACATAAATACTCGAGTATTTCACATCACTAGTCGGAGACCATTCCTTTTTTTGCTCACCTCAAATTTTCCTGCCGATTCTCGTCTAAAATAGCAATGGATCTCAATGAATTAATCATTAATTATTCCGAAGTCAAGCAAGGGAGAGTGAACGACGATCGTTTCAGCAATTTACCGACATAATGCTTTCTTCTGAAAGCCAGACTATTGAGACTCCGACAATACCCTCAGGACACGTTTCGGCATCCCGTGTCATCCCTTTTTCAGTCGTATCGGATAGCAAAAAGCCAGTCGGTGTTTTTCTTCCTTGAAGGGCAAACTCAGTGGTCGGCTATCGGTAAAGTACCCACATGGACTCGGCATTAATATTGATTAACGCTGCCGCCTTCTGTCGTGAGTCACCCATGGTGCTCTATAGGGGACACCCGATAACCTTGTGGTAATGCAACGCTATCTTTGTATTTTGCTGGCGTCCCGCGTGGGATTTCAATGGAGTTTCCGCAATATTCTGATATCTTTTAAGTTAAGCCTTAATGGGTTATTTTTTAGGATGTACGAAGCGGATTTATGTTTCGATAAAAGGCATTTTTACAGTGTTTATTCACAAGTTAAATGTTTTTACGCGCATGTTCTGGGGAACAGCGTGCTATCATTTTGCCCAAATGTCTGTAATGTTCGATTTTTTCGCCGAAAATGGTCTCAAAATATTAAGTTCGACTCACTGATGAAGAATACCAGGTCAAATTTGATTCTACCCGGCTGTTGCCACGATAACTTGAGAACAAAAGTAAATAGCGACTTAAAATTTTCAGGATAGGTGGCGTGTCCAAATTCAACGAACAAGTTCGTTAACGAGCATGATCGGATCATCGGTTTCCGAGTACTAATTTTGTTTTCAACCAATACAGATCCGATCAATTTGAAACTAGGTTACTAGTTGTAGAAAACTGACTTAAATACGTATGTGAAATTTTGTGAGGATCGTCGTATCACCAGAAAATAAAAAAAAAAATTTAAATATATTATTCATCTCACAATAACTTGAGAACGGAGAACTGAGAACTTGAGATAGCGACTTGCAATTTTTAGGGTGGGTTGCGCATCCAAATGCGACATTTGAGTTTGTTAATAGACATAATAGACCAAACGGTTTTGGAGTCATACCTATCTGAAATTTGGTTGTTATTTCCTCATTAGCTCGAAAAATACGAATCCCATCCAATTCAACCTTGGCTATTGGTTGTAGAAGGTCAACGTGAAAATTGTCGCAAAATTTCGTGAGGATCGTATCACTAGAAAATTTAAAAAAAATCATAAAAAAAAATTCTATATATCAGTAACTATCCACCCGAAATCGCTGAAATTTTGAGAGAGCCTTCAAAACCTAACTCTAAAGCCAAGTCCAAGTTTGAATACGATCGGATCTATATTGTTGAAGATCCGAGCAGCCTTGTGTCATGTGTGAGTTCATTAGCTCGATGGGTGACCGTTGCCTCGATATTTTTCGAAAGAAAGGAGATAGGGGCAATTTTCAGGGTAGGTTACGCAACCGAATGGGAGAGTTAAGTTCGTTGTTGGGAATAATCGGCCCAGCGGTTTCGGAGTTACACCCATTTGGAATATTAGTTCCTCGATAAATCAAAAAATATAGACTAGATGGAATTGAAGCTTGATAACTAGTTGTAGAATATCGACATAAAGACGTGTGTAAAATTTTCTGAGGACTGTACTACTAGAAAGTTTAAAAAAAAATACGAAAAAATATTATGTATCTCACGATACCTTTAGAACGGAAAAAGATGGCGACTTGCCATTTTTAGAGTAGGCATTTAAGTACGTTAATTGGCATAATCGGTCAAACTGTTTTGGAGTTAAACTCATCTGAAATTTTGTTTTTATTTCCTCTATAACTCAAAATATACAAATCTGAGCCAATGAAAACTCTGTGATTACTTGTAGAATACCAACCCACTATTTTTCGCGAAATTTCGAGAATATCGCATCCTGTAGTTACCTATACTTGTGGCGTTAGTTTTTCCGTATTTCAATTCCAATAGAATTAAAAGCTCTGTGATCATAGACGTCACTGCAGTCTGTCATGAAAATGGTATGAAATGCATTCATAGGTATTACAAAAGCTGAGAAAGCCGAATATATCGATGCTAAATACATATGCGCAAAACCTCACGTCAGTACTTGAACCAATTTTTTTTTATTAACTACCGTGCTTTAATTAGATCAGATCAGTATATTTCTTATTATTGGGAAAATAAAATTTCAAATGTATATAATTCCGAAACTACTCGAAGGATTTTGTTCATTAACGAACTTAATCGGTGCATTTGAACCTAATCTAAAATTTTCAACTCTCTAACTCAATGCGTCTGAGCGTAATCGTGCTGAAGGCCGGCTGGACAGAATCAAGTTTGACCTCGGATTCTTGATCAGTGAGTCGAAACTAATCGTTTGAGACCATTCTGGACCAAAAATTCGAAAATAACAGACATTTGAATGAATTGATAGGCACTCTGTGCAGGTAAATAAGCGCGCTAAAAATTACAGTTAAGGTAGACGATCACTTAGGCGGAGCGTCGCGAACGGAAGCGCGGCGAGGAGAAGAGTCATTTCGCCGAGGACCGCGCATTGGGACGAAGCGTCAGGTCGCATATCGGAAGCAATTGAGAGTCCCTTGAATCTTTTCAGTATCATTTGAATATTTCATATCGTGCGGTCAAGATGAGCAGCTCTTCCTCTGAAGACGATCTGTTTGTTTTGGGTTCAATTTCCAGTATGAAGTAAGAAGAAAGTGCCAATAAAAAATGCGGGTCAGAAACAAATCGAAGGACAGAAACGTACGTTGAATTTCATCACTTGTTTTTCGACTTCAGACAACAGAAAAAGAAATATTTTAAATACTACAGGAAGTGTTTCCTACTGAATACTACCACTGATTGACTATAGAACACGGATCAAGAACGCAATTTTGACTATTCTCTTCGCCTTAGACCGCGCACTTGGGCGACCGGCGAAGCGCCAGGAGAAACGACTCCTAGTTGCTTCGAAGATCATTCGCGCTCCAACCGACTCGCCCCTTCTCTTCGCTTCGTCTAAGTGAGCGGCTCTCCATTGAATTCAATGTAAACTTCTTGGACGAAAAATGACGCTCTTCCGTTCGCGACGCTTCGCCTAAGTGAGCGTCTACCTTTAGTAAATCTCCCAGTTAAGAAGGTAGACGCTCACTTAGGCGAAGCGTCGCGAACGGAAGAGGCGCGTCGTTTTTCGCCCAAGAAGTTTACATTGAATTCAATGGAGAGACGCACACTTAGACGAAGCAAAGAGAAGAGGCGAGTCGGTTGAAGCGCAAATGATCTTCGAAGCAACTAGGAGTCGTTTCTCCTTACGCTTCGCCCAAGTGGTCTCAGGCCAAGAGAAGAGTCAAAATTGCATTCTTGATCCGTATTCTATAGTAGTATTTAGTAGAAAAAGCTTGTCTTTAAAATATTTCTTTTTCTTTTGTCTGAAGTCAAAAAACAAGTGATGAAATTCACCGCACGTTTACCTCCTTCGATTTATGTTTCTGACCCGCATTTTTGCGCGTATGTTCTGGGGAACATTTTTTACGAAAATGGTCTCAAACGATTTGGTTCGACTCCCCAATGAAGAATTCGAGCTCAAATTTGATTATGTTCGGCCGCCTGGTCGTTGCCACGATAACTTGAGACCGGAAAGAGCTAGCGACTTGAAATTTTCAGGGTGGGTGGCGCATCCCAATACGACGGACAAGTTCGTTAATGGGCATAATTGGCCCAATGGTTTCCGAGTAATAATTTTGATTTCAACCAATATAAATCCGATCGAATTGAAACTTCCTGAGTAGTTTGTAGAATATGAAGCTAAGCACGTTTGTGAAATTTCGTAAGAAAATTATTAAAAAATTATTAAAAAATATTTTTGTTGTCACGATAACCTGAGAACGGAAAGAGATAGCGGCTTGAAGTTTTCAGGTTAGGTTGTGCATCTGAACGCGACATTTGAGTTTGTTTAGAAGCATAATTGGCCAAAACGGTTTTAGAGCTATAGCCATCTGAAATTTGGTTGTTTTTTTCTCCTCATTAACTCGAAAAATACTAAACCGATTGAATTGGAACATGGTTATTAGTTGCAGAATGCCAACGCGAAAATTCTCGCAAAATTTCGTGAGGATAGTATTTGTAGAAAATTTTTGAGAAGTCATTGAAAATTAAAAAAAAAACTCTATATATCAGTAACTATTCGTCTGAAATTTTGCAAGAGCCTTTAGAACCTAACTATACTGCCAAGTTTCAAGTTTTAACACTATCGGTTAAATATTGTTGGAGATCCGAGCAGCCTTGTGTGGGATAACTTTCGAACGAAAGGAGATAGATACTTGCAATTTTCAGTGTAGGTTGCGTATCCGAATGGTAGAGTTAAGTTCGTTTTTGGGCATAATCGGTTTAACGGTTTCCGAGTTATACCCACCTGGAATTTTATTTCCTCGATAACTCAAAAAATGAAGATTCGATCGAATTGAAGCTTGGTAATTACCTAGTACTAGATAATCAGCATAAAGACGTGTTTAAAATTTTGTAAGAACTGTACCCCTAGAAAATTTTTAAATAATGACGAAAAAAAAAATTTTTTTATGAAAATTTCAAAAAAATTACGAAAAAAAAAATTTTTCATTGGCATCTTCTTCTTATTTCATACTGGAAATTAAACCCAAAACAAACAGATCGTCTTCAGAGGAAGAGCTGCTCATCTTGACCGCACGATATGAAATATTCAAATGATACTGAAAAGTTTCAAGGGACTCACAATTCTTTCCGATACGCGTCCCAATGCGCATTCCTCGGCGAAATGACTATTCTCCTCGCCGCGCTTCCGTTCGCGACGCTTCGCCTAAGTGAGCGTCTACCTTTATACGCTGAACTGAAATAAGTTTTGGCGCGTCAGAAAAATAAGTAATTACACGTACCCTTTCAATTTGATTATATCTAAAAATGGAACTTTGAATCGCATCCAAGGTAATAAATAACCGGACGTTTCAACATAAATCCTTTCCAATTGTGAGAAAATGAAATGACACCCTGATCTTGTTAGAAATACTTCATCAGCTCTCTTTCCCATGAATCATGAATTCCTAATATTACCGAAGCCATTATTTCTAGTGGAATATTGAATAGTTATAGCAGCAAATTGATATAAAATAGCTCATACCCGACATTGAATCTACGTAATTACTTCAACAATTTCATCCGAGGGATGTATTATTTGATTGAATGATTGTGCTTTTCAGTTTATCGTCGCCGGTTTAAATATGGACGCATCCACTTTTTTCCCCGATCCTATACATATTATGTAATCTTCTTCAGAGAGGAAGTAACAAAAAACGACAAAACATAGGATTTGCTCGGATGCCAATTTGGATAATACGAAGGTAATGGCGTCCTGCATCTGGCGAATGCACAGAGGCAAAAGAAAGAAACCCCATCATTAATTGATCATTAACGCCACCTAGAGGAGATAAATTATGATAAGAATCTCACTCCATTTCCTTGTTCATTGGAATTAGAGATTTAGTTATTTAAATAGTTCTAGAAACTAATTCATATTCACTGTAATCGATTTAGCTACTTCACATTCTGTATGAGGTATAATTTGTTGGGAATGTACTTATATAGCCCTGCATTTAGTGCCATCATTTTCATATATCCGTATTAATTCAGTGTATTTTTAATAATTATTATAGATCATGTATACTTACCTACTGAAAGATAAACATTTAGTAAAGCTGTTGGATCAGAAGAGTTAGCGCTTCTCGTGCAATGATCAATATACAATTCAAAAATTGGTTCAAGCACTGACGTGAAGTCAGGAGCTTTTGCGCGCCAGTTCTATTGTCCATTCACCTCTATTGGACACTATTAATCGAATTTACCATTACAATAGAACATACGCGCAAAAGCTCCTGACTTCACGCCAGTGCTTTTTTGTTCGTAATTTTTTTAAAATTTTTTTGGTGTACGGTTCTAACAAAATTTTACACACGTCTTTATGTCGATATTCTACAACTAGTTACCAAGCTTCAATTTGATCGAGTCTATTTTTTTTCAGTTATCGAAGAAATAATATTCCAGGTGGGTATAACTCCGAGAGGAGAGGACAAGAGGAGAAAAACGAACAAATCAAAAATAATACATAACTTTTCAAAAGTCCCCTCTCACAAATATACTCCTCTGTAGCTGCATCGATCTATTGAATAAGAATCGCCTCCGCTAGTTTTCAAAGATATTCACTCTTATATCTTATCTTAGAAATCCCTTCAATTTGAAGTACACAGGGACATAATGCCATTTGGAAGATTTTGTTTACATAGGGCTATAGAGCAATATTAATCATTTCTGAATACCCTTCAAACTCAATTTCGCCAAAATTGGACATAATGCGTTTTGAAAAGTTTCTCCTCAATTATTAAAATATGAGAAGGGCGATTCCACCAGAAGAACAGGAGGTTTACAATAATTATGATCTAATTGGAAAGTGAATTGCGTGAGAGTACTAAAGAAAAGAAAATATATGTATGTATGGAGAGCAGACTAGCGCGGTGCACCAACAATCAGCTTTCATGAAACTGATAATTAGAGGTGAACTTGAAATTAAATTAATGATTTAATTTCAGAAAAGCAATTACATCCAAAAGCTTGAATCTGTTCAGTGCACGTCGCCATTTTATACAGGTGTTAAATGGATAAGAGATGAAACTGAATCTGAACGTTAATAATAATTTTCAGGACTACATTCTAGCAAACAGAAATAATTGAGCACAGAGGAAAGTTTAAACAATTATCAAATGATAAATCAAGTCTAATTTAAGATAATGAGATGATCGAATATGTGAGAAAGACTAAAATGACAAAGGTCCAGTATAACCGGTCGCGAAAACGAACTATTTAAAATTCATATAAAACCTTATGAAAAGAGCAGGCTTTGTGATATTTCATACCGAACAAACCATTGACTATTATATCTAGACAATAAGAGAGTTGACTTAATTTTACAGCTGATGGAGTTGAAATATTGTATTGTATTCAATACGTGTTGAAATATTTGGGGAAGATCAATAATTCCATAGCAATATAAAAAATCGTGTTGTATGCACAAAATGTAATTAAGAGAAATCATTATGGAATGTTAGAATTAATTTATACACATGTGGATGAATGAAAGACCGATTTCAGCCATCCGCATTCAAATCGGACCACATGCTTATCTGAATTACAATTTACGTATTGAGAATTTTGAGAACATTTGAATTAACATTGGCAGCTGTAAATTACCTGTGTGTTTTCAGGACACCGATTGCACTAGATTAACAAAATTTATGAGATGAACCTGTAAGCAATGGAAAAGATCGACCTATTGTATTATCTAATGTTAGATACAAATCAATGAGCTTATTCGGAATCTAAATCACAAGTCGATTTGTCGTAGTTGACCAGGGGTCGAATTAAAATTCACCTCGGCGCAGGTTTCTTGGAAAATTCATACTGGTTCGAGATTAAACAGTTGAAGGCGCTAAATTCAAAAATACTGTAGAGCGGAAATATAATGTGTGCAGACTTGTTTACTTGTAGAAGTACTAATATGGAGGTTGAATTCAGCACTACCATTGAGGTTGAAATTGGGGTGCTCAATTTTGAACACTATCACTTTCCGTTCTCAGGTTTTCGTGATATAAATAATTTTTTAAAAATTTTCTAGTGATACGATTCTCACAAAATTTCGCAGCCGTCCTTAGGTTTGTATTCTACAACTACACAACAAGTTTCAATTTGATCGGATTAGTATTGGTTGAAAACAAAATTATTACTCGGAAACAATTGGGCCGATTATGCTCATTAAAGAACCTGTCCGTTGTATTGGGATGCTCCACCTACCTTGAAAATTTCATATCGCTATCTCTTTTCGTTCTCAAGTTATCGTGGCAACGGCTGGCCGGACAGAATCAAATTTGACCTCGAATTATTCATCAGGGAGTCGCACCCAATCGTTTGAGACCGTTTTTGGACAAAAATTCGAAAATTACAGATAGTTGGACAAAATGATAACGTGATGTTCCCCAGAACATACGCGCAAAAACGAGGCGAAAAATTAAGGAACTTATGCAGACTGATATTCTTGATAAAAAACAAAATAAAATTTTTGGATATGGCTTTGTTCCCCAGTTATTATACTTCAAACTTTCTGCATGTCATCCATTTTAAACTTCAATACATGATATAAAAAAATACAAAAATAATTAAATCAATTGTTCAGAAATGCCACAATTAGCATGGAGATAAACATTAATTCTGACATAATATATATTATATTGGAATTGAAATTCGTTGAATATCTGATAATATAAGAAAAAACTTACGTTTCATGTAACTCCAGGATAAGATATTTACGAAATTCCGCGAACATTAAAGCCGCTTTAAGCTAGGCAATATTGATGCAACGCATTGCATTGCATGAATATGATTATTCCATACTGCAATTTAAGTGCAATACTATTTTCAAGGACTTGTACGATCAACTTAAAGAAAACTAAAAGCACTTTTGCATTTATGCTTTTATCACAGCTTTTATATTGCGCTGACATTAACTTGCCATTATGAGATCAGAGGAAATTTCAATTATTATAACGGTGTTTCATGTAAGAAAATATGTCAACAAATAAAAGGTAGGCTGAGGTGGGTCATTCGATTAATATAAGTTATGGATAGTTGGGCATTCCGCGAGCTTTTATTGAATAGGATTATCTAAAAAGTTATTAAAGTTTTGGGCAATATCAGTTAGTGCTCTCGAACGTGCTATTTTATTATGATAATCATCAGACTTGATGGAATATAAGCGAGCATGCTTTTCATACAATAGTATTAAACTTGTTCTGTTTCTGTAGACTAAACATACTTGGGAACCCATACCTTCATGCTTAATTCATCGAGTGATAAAAAGAAGTTCCAACCATATAAAATTGATGAAAATAGATAGAGCTGAAAAAAAGTTTCGAATGATAGGTTAAGTCAAACACCTAGTGAATCTTATCATATCATATTCATGTTGCTTCCATTAAAGTCACTAAAAAACAAACCAGAATTGCCAAATAATTGCATGAAAAATAGCCCCAGCTCTAATTTTAAAAGTTGCATCAGCTGATCAGAAAATTGCCGTCACGCATGCGCCATTGGGTCATTTCACATTGCATTGCTCTTGCATTGCACCAATATTGCATACCTAGTGTAAAGCGGCTTTTAGCGGGTTGGCTTTCTACAAGTAACTACCGAGTTTTAAATGCATCAGATTTGTATATTTTGAGCTATAGAGGAAATAACAACAAAATTCAAACATTATTTTTGTAAAGTATGTCATGTTATAGATTTTCGATAGATTTTTTCGAATAAATAAATACAAATTCTTATGAAAAACTGACGTGAAATCAGCAGCTCTAGCGTGTATATTGTCTATTCACGCCTCACACTCCCTCACAAAATACGGAAGTTGAGTATGAATAGAGGAAGCGTTAACACGTTAAAAAAAATCATTGGACATCATCTGAATTAAAATTTTTAAATAAAATAAATTATTCCAAAAATACAGAGCCGATCGAGCTGCAATCCATGTAATCTATCTTAAAATGGCTACTTGAAGGTTTGTTCGGACCTTCAGCGGAATCTGACAAATGATGGCTTCTGAAATATAAAATATTTGGAGCAAAATTTCAATCATTTCTTGAAAAAAAAATTTACTAGTTACAAGGTCCTCACGAAATTTTCCGCAAATTTGTGCGTTGACATTCTACAATGAATTATTTAGTGTCCATTTGATCGGTTCTGTATTTTTTGAGTTATTGAGGAAATAACTACAGAACTACAGATGGGTATAACTCTGGAACCATTCGGCCGTTTGTGCCCTTTAACGACCCCTACCGTTACCTTTGGGAGAGCAATCTACACTTGAAATTTCGAGTCTTTCTGATTGGAATGTTATCGTGGCAACGGGTGGCAGGCCGGAGATGATCGATTTTAACCTCGAATTATTTATCAGTGAGTCGAACCTAATCGTTTGAGACCATTTTGGGCGAAACAATCGAAAATTTCACAAATTTAGGAAAAATGATAGCACGCTGTTCACCAGAACATGCTCGCAAAAAAAAGTCGAATGACTTTTATATTTACGGGGAGTCCAATTGTTTTTGAACTTTTTGCGCGTATGTTCTGGGGAACATCGCGTTATAGTTTTGCCCGAATGTCTGTAACTCGAATTTTTTGACGAAAATGGTCTCAAACGATTTAGTTCGACTCCCCAATGAAGAATTCGAGGTCAAATTTGATTCTGTCCGTCCGGCCGTCCGTTGCCACGATAACTTGAGAACGAAAAGAGCTAGCAACTTGAAATTTTCAGGGTGGGTGGCGCATCTCAATACGACGGACAAGTTCGTTAATGGGCATAATCGGCCAGTGGTTTCCGAGTAATAATTTTGTTTTCAACCAATATAAATCCGATCGAATTGAAACTTGGTGAGTAGTTGTAGAATATGAACCTAAGCACGTTTGTGAAATTTTGTGCGAATCGTATGGCTAGAAAATTTTAAAAAAATTATTAAAAAATATTTTTGTTGTCACGATAACTTGAGAACGGAAAGAGATAGCGGCTTGAAGTTTTCAGGTTAGGTGCACCAGGACGCGACATTCCAGTTTGTTTATGAGCATAATCGACAAACGGTTTTAGAGTTATAGCCATCTGAAATTTTCTGAAATTTGGTGGTTTTTTGTTCCTCATTAACTCGAAAAATACTAAAGCGATTGAATTCAAACATGGTTGTTAGTTGTAGAATGCCAACGCGAAAATTCTTGCAAAATTTCGTGAGGATAGTATTTGTAAAAAATTTTAAAAAAATCATTGATATTGAAAAAAAAAAATATATATCAGTAACTATTCGTTTGAAATTGCTGAAATTTCGCAAGAGCCTTCATAACCTAACTGTACAGCCAAGTTTCAAGTTTTAACACGATCGGTTGAATATTGTTGGAGATTCGAGCATTCTTGTGTGAGTTCAGTAGATGGGTGACCGTTGCCTCGATAACTTTCGAACGAAAGTAGATAGGGACTTGCAATTTTCAGGGTAGGTTGCGTATCAGAAAGGGAGAGTTGAGTTCGTTTTTGGGCATAATCGGTCGAACGGTTTCCGAGTTATACCCACCTGGAATATTATTTCCTTGATAACTCAAAAAATAAATATTCGATCGAATTGAAGCTTGGTAACTAGTGGTAGAAAATCATCATAAAGACGTGTTTAAAATTTTGTAAGAACCGTACCCCTAGAAAATTGGAAAAAAATTACGAAAAAAAAAATTGGTTCAAGCACTGACGTAAACTCAGAAGCTTTTGCGCGTATGTTCTATTGTTCATTCTTCGAATTCGAATTAAGAGTGTCCAATAAAGGAGAATGGACAACATAATTTACCATGGTAAATTCGATTAAGGGTGTCCAATACAGAAGAATGAACAATAGAACATACGTGCAAAAGCTTCTGACTTCACGTCAGTGCTTGAACCAATTCTTGGAATTTTTATTGCGCGAAATGTAATTAATACCTTCTCAGGTACTGAATATTAGTGACTATTCACCTGAAAAAATGTCAACCAATCATACATATTAACGAATATGATACAAATCACTTAGCAATGAACCATAGCGTGAAAATATCCGGGTATTTGCACGTGTGCTTTGGGTGAATATTTTTGTGACGTTTTAAACCATAGAAAACATTTGGGATGATTGTCAAAAAGATTTTATTTATTTAAATTACAGTTAGCATTTGAACAATAATAACTCAGTGAAATTTTTTTGGGGAAATACTCCTTCATACACCCCTGGTGCTTGCTAAATTATCGAATATTTTCCATCCTGCACTTCGGGCAGTCGGGTATTTGGCAAGCACTCGTGATATCACTACTCAATATTACCAAATAGGTATGGATAGAAATTATAACGAACAGATAAAAAAAGAATACTTGAAAAGTACTGACGTGAAATCAGGAGGTTTTGGAGGAAGCGCTAACGCGTGAAAAGATGCTTCAGTGATCAACTGCCCTACAATCCAGCAGTCAATTGTAAAATGGTTGTTTGAAGGGTTTTGCCGAATTTCAGCAGAATCTGACATATTGTTTCTGAAATATGAAATATTCGAATAAAAATTTTGCTCAAATGTATGTAATTTTCGAATTTTTGGCTTAAAATGGTCTTAAACGATTTGGTTCGACTCATTGATCAAGAATCCGTGGTCGGAATCGAGTAGGTTTGGGAGATAAATATCTCGGTTGATTTAATTATTGGCAAAATCGGCCGGATGGTTTCGGAGTAACGAAAAAAATTTTTTTTTACATTACAAATTCCAGATTAATTTTTTTTTAACATGCAGTACTTCTATGTTTTCACAGAATTCGAATTATATCTGTGTTCATTGTTCATACACGTAATCTCATCTACCTATAACAGACATGTCAAATGTATTTCTGTTCTCACAAAGAAAGTATGATTGAATGCAAAATTACCAATTATAGGATATTATAATTACCCCTGTCCTACATGCACTTGGCTAATCCATATGAGGATGAAAATATATAATTTGGTAAGCTTATCAAATTGGGTTCAGAGTATCTTCAGTGAAAACAAAACTGAAATATAGGCTAAAGTCCAATTGATATAATATAATTTTCAGAGTAGATTTGAGGAATGAATATCTCGGATAAGTTCGTTATTTAATTTTAATTTAGTTTCTTTTATGATGCAGTTCTATTATAAAAATCCATTGATACCATTCCCAACTCTAAGAAACCAATAATTTCGGAGATGAATTGTCAAAGTTTGAACAAGAGCACCAAAGCTCCAGTCCACAGGGCTTTCCACCTTTTTAGTAATACGACCCACACACGAATTGAAACAAATTTGTGGCTCGGCATTCTTCAACTTATTACCAAGTTTCAATCTGCTCGAATTTGTATTTTTTGAGTTTTTGAGGAAATGGCAAGTCGCTATCTCTTTCCGTTCGATAGTTATCGTGGCATCGAATGGCCAGACATAATTGGATTCGACCTCTAATTCTGAAAAATTTGGAAATTATACACGTTGGGGAAAAATGGTAGCACGCGGAATGATTGAAATATTAAACTTATTACAAATTATATCACTTAATAATTCTAATATAATTCTAATAATATAAAACCGTTTGCTGAACCCGCTAATAGCAGATATTCCAATGTTCGGACAGAACAACGCCTGTCGGGTCAGCTAGTCATAAATATATACAAACCTGTCGCCTTTTGCATCAGTAGGTATATAGTACAATTACCAACTCCATGACTCTGTGGCAATATTTATCTGCACTGTTTCATTAATCAAAACTACTAATTCTGTTCGGCGATTTTAACATTGCCTCCCCAGATACAAACTGTCACGCCTCTAATAAGAGTAGTAGGAGCCATTGAATTTTCATTAGATCGTTGTCGTCTTTCCATACCAATATTCGACCATGACAAGTATACAAACGAAATCTCGACTCGTCGTCGTCAGAAAATAGGTACCTATACTCCATTCACTTTTATGAAGTCTTCCGGTTGGTCATGATTTAGGTCTATCACGTTTTTGTCACTAAAACTGAGGCATTTTGGCACTCCTGAAATATCGTCAATGTCGAAACAATTCTCTGAGACGTTGCCAATTTCTACTCTCAACAATCAACATAATGTTCCATCAAGATATTATCACGAATCTTTATCTTCGAATAATAAAGAACTCTTCGCTTTGAAATTGAATAGGCCGAAAGCAGTTTTGAAGAAGCAGAGACAAAGTATCAGGAAGTGCTATACAGAACGGAAATCTACAATAGGAAAACATCATTCTGTCGTGTTGAATTCTCGAATGTCATTACTTAGTTTCCTAATCACTATATTGGGCGTATGTTCTAGGGGAACATCGTCCTATCATTTCGTCCAAATGTCTGTAATTTTCGAATTTCGAGCTGAAAATTGGCTAATAGACTAATTCGGACTCCCTGATCACGAATCCGGTGTCAGATTTTAGGGTGCCGTCCGGCCGGCCGGCCGGCAGGCCGGCCGGTTTTCCGGCCGTATGCACGATAACAGGAGCACCGAAGGTCCTATCGACTTCAAACTTTCAGGGTAGGTTTCTGATCAAAATGCGACGGTTAAGTTCGTTAACGGGCAAAATCGGCCGGACGGTTTAGGAGTTATAGACATTTAAAATTTTGAGGTTATTTCCCTGATATTTCAGGAACTAAAGAAGATGTTGAATCGAAACTTGGTAGTCAGTTCGAGGATATAAACGCGCAACTTTTGGCAAAATTCTGTTATGATCGAAATGTTGGTAATTTTTAAAAAAATATTTCTTTTAATTTTTTCGAAAAAAAAATTTTTTTTTCGTGAACTATTCATCAGATTGCAACAAAAACTTGTACTAACGTCAATTGTAGTATTTTGCAACATTGTACAAAATTTTGGCTCTATACGATTTCAATTTCTGGAGATATAAGACAAAATGTGTCAAATTTCCTGGGTCTCTCTCAGTATTTTCATCGATTATTATATAATAGGTAATCTCAATAATATTAAGGTATTCAACATGATACTGCTTTTTTTCTTTACTGGTCAGTACGGGCCACAAGGAAGATGAACATGCGCCCAATAGCTCCTGTCCACAGGGCTTGAACCAATTTTTTTATTAAGGTTCAACAGTGACTCGGGTTTCGCAGTATTACTACATTTCGTAACTGGTGTATTTGTGCAACAAGGTATTTAAATGTCTTCTGTAGGCTTATTTCTTGAGAATTTCGAATAGTGGGGAATTCCATAGGTACGTCTGTTCGTTTAGGAGTTTTCCTGCCGTACCTGAATAACCAGGTACTTTTATTATTTTTTCAAATGAACTATCTTAAGTAACGGAGCACTGTATCCATTATTTCAAATTAAAATTTCAACACTTGAATATTGATTTACGTACAAGAATATAGCATAACTGAATCTTCCAAGCAGTTTATATACGTGAAATATTTCCATAGTAACAACAGTTGGCAGGTCTTTGGAATTGTTGAATTCACATAATATTTTCTCAAATTTATTATTTTTCCCAAGAAAATTCCCATTGTGAAAAATACGTAATTACTACGACTTCTATGTAGAGAGGACAACGACCGGAAAATGAGCATAACCTAACATTTTCAAAATATACACGGTAAAATGTGTCAAAATTTCATGACCTACTCTGTTCTATCCTAACAACGATATCTGCATTCACACTGCTTCGCCGTCAAGCGTGTATAATGTCTAGCGATTGTTTTTGCTCTCAAATGACAATCTTACACTTATTGCAAACGACTCTTCCAGTAGCTTACCTGCAGAAGCAGTTTATACTGGATGTTGTGTATATGATATTATTACACTGACCCTCCTAGGTCTTCCAAAGAGACCCCTCATGAGCTCCTAGAAGAACCAGTTGTGTTTTGTGTAGGCTTCGTTAAGGTCCTTACGCCTCCTTATCCACAGTACTGTTCATTTTCGCCCGAATGCAACATTTGGGTTCGTTAATAGGTATACTCGGCCAAACGGTTTTGGGGTCATACGCATCTGAAATATTGTTGTTATTTCCTTAATAACTCAAAAAATACCAATTCGATTTGACAATTAGTTGTAGAATGCCGACGCGCAAATTTAGCGAAATATCGAGAGGATCGGATCACAAAATTTTTTTTTAGAAATCATTGAAAAAAATTCTATATCTCAGAAACTATCCGTCTGTGATATCGTTGAAATTTAAAAATCTGACTTTACTGTCTAGTTCCAAATTTTAACACGATTAGATCTATATTGTCAGAGATCCGAGCAGCCTTGTGTGACTTCAGTATAGCTGGATAGGTGACCGTTCAACAAGTCCAGAGCATTCCTGCCAATAGGGTCTACATAATAGCTCGGTATAATTAATATACTACTTATGCATATATTTCACAAATAAACCCCAGGGGATTTCATCAATTTGCCGAGAAGAAAGAGCAGACGCGTTTCTGGATTCTTGGCCTCAATCAGTACTCTGTAGCTTCCCAACAAATTCAACTAAACTGAACCATGTTAAGCCTCTCACAGCTGGCTTGAGCGGTTATACATAAACGTTCACGCCATCTATGAGAAAAAACACGGAATTCAGCCTTTTCCCATCAGTGAAAATTTTGGCAGGAACCCTCTGGACTTGTTGAGATAAAATGTGTAATTTTCTGAGGATCTGTATCAATAGAAAATAAAAAAAAAGTATGAAAGAATATTATGTATCTCACGATAACTTTCGAACGCAAAGAGATAGTGACTTGCAATTTTCAGTGTGAGTTGCGCATCCGAATGCGACATTCAAGATCGTTAATAGACATGGCCAACCGGTTTTGAAGTTTTATTCATCTGAAATTTTGTTGTTATTTCCTCTACAACCCAAAGTATATTTGATCCAATTCAAACTCGATAATTCCGATAAAGCCGACGCGAAAATGTTCGCAAAATTTCGTGAATATCGCTCCATGGAATTCGTATGAGGAGCGAATAGACAATGGAAAATTTGCGCAAAAGCTCCTGACTCTTCTCAAGTTTTTTAATATCAAATATGGTTTATTGCACTCATTTTGATGATTTGGATCAAATATTTTCAGACCAGAGATGCTTAAGTAGACTTTTTGGCGCTCTAGTTCCTCGGAACTGAGTGCTTATCAATTTGCCCAAATGTCTGTAATTTTCGAATATTTCGATGAAAATGGTCTTAAACGATTTGGTTCGACTCACTGATCAAGAATCCGTGGTCGAAATTCATTCTGTCCGGCCGGTCCGGCCGGCCGGTCCGGCCGGTCCGGCCGGCCGTAGGCACGATAACTCTCGAACGGAATGAGCTAGAGAGTTGAAATTTTCAGAGTAGGTTTGGGGGATAAATATCTCGGCTAAGTTCGTTATTGGGCAAAATCGGACAGATGGTTTCGGAGTAACAAAAAAAAAATTTTTTTTTTACGAAACAAATTCCAAATTAAATTTTTTTTAATAAGAGGTTTCATCATAAGAATCCATTCATATCATTTTTAACTCTAACAAGCTAATACTTTCGGAGATATGATTTTTCAAAATTTCAATAATAAATCGTATTTCAACGTTGTCACAGAATGATATTATTCTATGTATGAATATGAATTGTCATAATGTCAAATGATGTTCCTGACAGATTATCTAATCAATCGAAGAATTGTGAGCGAAGTGAGAAAAATCTCAGTTGTTTGCTCCGAAATTAGTTTTTCTCAGAAAATTCTTACATTTCGGAACTGAACATGAAGTAAGAGATCTGAGAGTAGTGAGACTGCTTTTCATCCATACATAGACATAGATATAACTCTCGAACGGAATGAGGTAGGTAGTTGAAATTTTCAGAGTAGTTTAGGGAGATGAATATCTCGGTTAAGTTCGTTATTGGGCAAAATTGGCCAGATTTAATTTGATTTCTTCCATGGTGCTTTTCTCATTCTCATGATTGCTCATTTAATCTTGATAAATAAACTATTATTTGAATTGAATTTCCTTTAGGATGCAGTTCTATCATATGAATACATTGATATAATTCCCAACTCTGAGAAACCGATACTTTCGGAGATATAATTTGTCTGTTTGAACTAGAGCGCCAGAAAGCTCCTGTCCACAGGGCTTGAACCCATTTTTTTTTACTGAATTGATTTGAAATCGATTTTTAAATGCATTACTGACTCGAAATGCGTTAAATAAGGTATATTAAACGTATTCTAATGAATTGGAAATAATATTTTTAGAATTCAGACTATGACAACTGATAAGTTGAATAAGATGTCTAAAAATATAGACATTTTAGTTGAATTCTTAGAACATGATTTTGGACTTAGGTATATCACAATTCATATATCGATGAAATTTCAGAACTTTATTTCAGAGCCAAGTTCTGAATTTAATCTCGATCGGATCTATATTGTTGGAAATATTGTGAAAATAAGGAACGGGAAGACGCAAAGAATGTTCGCGATAAAGTTCATGACAGTATATAATTAAATTATTTCAGGAACATTTTTCAATCCAAATTTTGGGTAAATACAAATATCAATTTTAATTGTATATTAGGAGCAATTTAGTGCAATTTCATATTATCTGCAACTGAAGAAATTCCAAAATCTCCTTAATATTTCTGGTATGAAATGCCACAATACGTAGGTATGCGGATATTTGACCATTTTGCAATATATTTCATGTTAATTATTCGGTTTGATGATGCAATTTCAATGCTTAGCCCATAACGAAATGCAAAAATTTGTAATGTAATTTCAATTCTAGAAGTTAAAACCGGTAATTATCGTAAAGCAACGCATATTATGTTGGAATATAAACGAAGGTCAGGAAGTCATTATTTATGTATCATCTTCCTACATACCATCCACCAGTATGTTAAGGTCGAAATATATGAAGGAAGATATAAAAACCTTATGTTAAATTTCAATTTTCAGAGATAATACTATCTTCACTGATGTTCTTTCCATTGAGGTACGATTTGAATACGCAATTTCCCATTAGAGCATTCGCAGACGGTTGATTTTTCTGGAGCAGAGTCCAAATAATGCTTATCAAGCCACACTCCTTCGCATTTTTTACCATAAAAAATTGTTTCAAGCCCTGTGGACAGGAGCTTTGGCGCTCTTGTTCAACCTTTGACAAATCATATCTTCGGAAGTATTGGTAAGCGTTGGGAATTATATCAATGGATTCTTATGACAGAACTTCATAATAGCAGAAATTAAATTCAAACATCATAAAATAATTTAAATTCAACAAGAGTGCCAAAAATTATTAATCCAAATGGACCCATTCTACCCAACAACGAACTCATCCGAGATACTGGTTCCTCAATTCTATGATGAACGATATATTTTTTCCTCAAATCCACTCTGAAAATTATATTATATCAATTGATAGTTTAGCCAATATTTCAGTTTTGTTTTTACTGGGGATATTCTGAACTCAATATTATTAACTTACCATTACCATTCCCATCTTCATATGGATAAACCATGGGCATTAAATATCAAAATTTGACATATCATGTCTCAGGAAAATAAGTTGACTAGTATCAACACAGATCTTATTATAATAATTCATAGATAGAATAATTATCGCATTCTGTGAAAACACAGAAGTACGATTTATTATTGAAATTTTGAAAAATCATATATCCGAAAGTATTAGCTCGTTGGAGTTAAAAATTACATCAATGGATTCCTATGGTGAAACTGCATGTTGAGAAAACTTATTTTGAAATTTGTAATGTAAAAAAAAATTTTATTTTTGTTACTCCGAAACCATCTGACCGATTTTGCCCACTAACGAATTTAGCCGAGATATTTATCTCCCAAACCCATTCTGAAAATTCCAACTGTCCAGCTCATTCCGTTCGAGAGTTATCGTGTTAACGGCCGGCCGGACATAATCGATTTCGACCACGTATTCTTGATCAGTGAGTCGAACCAAATCGTTTAAGACCATTTTCAGCCAAAAATTCAGAAATTACAGACATTTGGCAAATTGATAAGCTTTTTGTTACGAGGAAAAAGAGCGCCAAAAACAATGCTTCATCAACACACGAAATTCTTTTTGGCGCTCTAGTTCCTCGGAACTGAGTGCTTATCAATTTGCCCAAATGTCTGTAATTTTCGAATATTTCGATGAAAATGGTCTTTACGATTTGGTTCGACTCACTGATCAAGAATCCGTGGTCGAAATTCATTCTGTCCGGCCGGTCCGGCCGGCCGTAGGCACGATAACTCTCGAACGGAATGAGCTAGAGAGTTGAAATTTTCAGAGTAGGTTTGGGGGATAAATATCTCGGCTAAGTTCGTTATTGGGCAAAATCGGACAAATGGTTTCGGAGTAACAAAAAAAAAAATTTTTTTTTACGAAACAAATTCCAAATTAAATTTTTTTTAATAAAAAGTTTTATCATGAGAATCCAATCATATCATGTTTAACTCTAACAAGCTAATACTTTCGGAGATATGATTTTTCAAAATTTCAATAATAAATCGTATTTCAACGTTGTCACAGAATAATATTATTCTATGTATGAATATGAATTGTCATAATGTCAAATGATGTTCCTGAGACTAATCAATCGAAGAATTGTGAGCGAAGTGAGAAAAATCTCAGATATGATTTTTCAAAATTTCAATAATAAATCGTATTTCAACGTTGTCACAGAATGATATTATTCTATGTATGAATATGAATTGTCATAATGTCAAATGATGTTCCTGAGACTAATCAATCGAAGAATTGTGAGCGAAGTGAGTTAAATCTCAGTTGTTTTTCTCAGAAAATTCTTACATTTCGGAACTGAACATGAAGTAAGAGATCTGAGAGTAGTGAGACTGCTTTTCATCCATAGACATAGATATAACTCTCGAACGGAATGAGGTAGGTAGTTGAAATTTTCAGAGTAGTTTAGGGAGATGAATATCTCGGTTAAGTTCGTTATTGGGCAAAATTGGCCAGATTTAATTTGATTTCTTCCATGGTGCTTTTCTCATTCTCATGATTGCTCATTTAATCTTGATAAATAAACTATTATTTGAATTGAATTTCCTTTAGGATGCAGTTCTATCATATGAATACAATGATATAATTCCCAACTCTGAGAAACCAATACTTTCGGAGATATAATTTGTCTGTTTGAACTATTTTTTCCACCTTTCAACAAAAACACCAAAGTTGCATCAGACAAACAGCCATAACTTGAGAAAGTGTGGTCCGATTGTCATGAAATTTGAGACAATAATTTGATGGCGCTATCGAATGCCGTAATTGATATTGCTCTTGTGGGGCCCTCAATGTGCTAGTCTTTTTGATGAATGTAGTCTTTCGAAATTTATCGTTTTTATGGACTGAGAGATAAAATCAAATTTCAATACGGCTTCTAATCTAATCAGCAAGTCGAATAGAATCGTTTGAGACCATAAATGGAAGTTTAATCAATCCCCTCACCTTTTCATTAGATCTAAAAATAATTTTCAGAAACTTATCAACGAACCAATATGAAATCTTGAACTAAATATATTGTCCGCAATGATCGTCGATAGAGATCTACGGGTTCAAAAGAAAAAAAAATTTAAAGTTTGTGAATATGGTTTCGTATAGAAACTAATAGAAAGAATGGGGGTAGGACTGGGCCGTAAGGGCTCGGGTGGTTCTTCAATAGTCCTAATCTACCCCACCCAGCCCAGGAAGTTACAGAGGGTCCATACCAGTCTAGGACCCGGCTGGCGTACTCCACCTTGGTATAAGGCCAGGCCAACGCTGGAAAGAATCATTATATTTTGAATGGAAAATGAACCTTCGTTTAAAAGTATGGAAGGCTTTTTAGATGAAAATTATATTCTGTCTTATACTGTATATACGGTACTGCACAACTACCCATTAAAATGTTTGAAAATGCATAAAACATTTCAGAAGAGTCGCTTTTCTGCTCTGGAGCAACTATTTGTTCTGAATAAAGAAGACAAATTGCTAACTGGAAGAAAAAAATGACAAGTCAATTATTGTAATATTGAAATAGCTCAGAGATAATGTTTTGTATTGAAAATTGAGAAATATGGGAGAAATTAATTATTTCAATTAATTGATGTTCAAACACTGGTCATTCAAAAACTTCACTTATTAGAACATTCCTCAATTAGATTCCAATTTGATTTTCAATTTTTTTAAATATATGCTAATGATGGCCAGATCCACCGATGATGGTGACATACATTTTCTGAAAAATATTGTACATGAAAAAAAAAAATAGGATCAAATAATATCATCAATGGACCAATTCAATCCAATAACAAATCAAATAGACAAAATGTTCAAATTATAAAATTAGATTAATTTAAATAGTATTAAATAGGGAAATGAACTCACTTGTAGCACAAAGGATAACTGACAAAATATCAGTCGGGAACACCTCTGAAACGCTTCGATCGAACGCCAAAGATGAAATGATGAACTGCCCCAATATCTTGGGCACACAAAATACAACATCCCCTTTTGTTGGAGTGGAAGAACGGACCTCCTTTCTGTTCCCATAATTATGGTTTTTATACAGTATAGTAATGCTAAATTGAAAAATCGTTGAAAATGGAAATTTTTCTCAGCACCTACAATAAAGTGCCAGCGCTATAAAAGATAGGTGCCATCTAAGATATTTGCCGGTTTCTTATCTACAATGTGGTAATTCGACTTCGTCCTTCAACGGGGTTGTACTAAACATCATTTGCAATGATTTCACTCCATTGAACCATGGTCCAAAGGTCTATGGTTACTGAGATTTATTGATATTTCGACTTTTTCAAAGTTTTTCGACTTAACCATCGAAAACAATTAATTTTGTGGAAACTACTCAACACTGAATATAGAAGTAAGGTTTTGTTAAAAGCTGATGAGATGAGGATCGTTAGAAAAAATCATTCACCAAAAATTGAATAACCTAACAAATAAAAAGTCTGAAGTGACATTAATTGTATTTCTCTTAAATTTTCATGAAACAATTGCGTATTTCTCGAATTAATAATAACTTTGCGTAAACATAAGTGGAAAAACTTCCTCGGTTGATGAGCTTTCCAAAAGGACATATGTAATAAATTTACCCACGAGATCAAAAATATAGCCGTAAATCCAAGCAAGTATCAGACTTTTTCGATACTTGTTTATCTCCATTAACTGCTCCTTTACCTACTTGTGATTATTAAGTTGCTTGTTACAAGTAGTACTAGTACGAATAAAAATAATTCACAGTATTTCTCGAATAAAAATTGAAATAATCCTCAATTAACTGAGAGTAACTCCAAAGAATTTCAATTTGAGGTTAATTAGTTTCAAAAACAAAAATGCTGATATTCCATTGTGTTATGGGTTGTGTCCCTGGAATGAAATACGCCTCATTGGAGCGGTTTTCCGGATATATTTTTCTGTTTTGTGAAGGAATTATTGACGTATATACCTTTTTGAAAAGCTTATGAAACAAGGAAGTTTTTTCCTCAATTTGTACATCAAGTCCTAATACTTTTTTCGAGCAATTCTCAATTGTTTCATCAAGATTTTATGAGGAAAACAGTTGATGCCACTCAAAACCCCCTATATCTCAGGTTATCTATCTTTTTAGTAAATACTTTTTCGCATAACATTATAACTATCTCTTCAGCTTTAAAAAAAATATTCATTAAATATGTAGAGTCAAGTATTTTTCACAAAATTATTTATTTTCCATAACAAAGCAGAACATTTTCAAAAAGTTGAAAAATCGCCATATCTTCGTAACCATAGATTTTCGGACCATAGTTCACTCGACTCAATTCGTTTCTAATGACGTCTAGTATACCACCTTTGTAGGATCACGTCGAATTACCAAACACCCCGTATACAAATGAATCGGTTTGAAGCAAAAATTCTTACTATTTCCACTATTTGGGAATTGATTTAAACATATAGGTTGAACTGCAATATACACGTCGAACTTCAAATTACAAAGAAACATTTTTGATTTTCACAATTTACGTAGGTATCCAATTTAATACCGATTGAACGACAATAAATTATACTGTTATTATATATAAAAATAATGAGTTAAATGATATTCGACTTTTTATAAGCTATTTTTGACGATTACAATCCGCATAGTTTGCATCATAGAAGACAAATCAAATTTAACTGATGATTAACTAATTTTCGAACTTTCCAAACATCTCAATTAAACTATTAAAATCAACTCATTCATCAACATTTCTCAGCTGAGAAAGACAAGAAGCTTCTTGTCCTAATAGGTATTCATCGGATTAGTAAGGGGAATCCCGATGAATTTTTATGTCATGGTATTCCTATTCTTATCGCTGATTGAATCCATTACAGAAGGTGATGAAAATAAAAACAAACCATTACATTATTACACTATTCCGTCATTTTTTCAGCCTAAAAGTCATATTAATGTTTTGACCTTGAGAAATATAAAAAAAAACATAAAACTTTGAAGAAATTTAGAACATATAAAATGAATTTTATTCCGAAAAATTAATTATGTTCGAAGAGTTAATGGAAATCGAACATGATGGAATTTTTTGTTTGTTTTGGATACAGTCAATTTTTAGGGAAGGTTGCGCAGCCGAATGCGACATTAAAGTTCGTCAATGGGCAGAATCGGTCTAGCAGTTTTGGAGTTATGCCCATCTGAAATTTTGATATTATTTCCTCAGTAACTCTGAAAATACAAATCCGATCCACTTCAAATATGGTAATTAATTATACAGTTAAATTGTCATTCTTTTTCGTAAAAATGGGAACCCTACCTCAACCCCCTTCGAAAGACAGGCACAACTTCCAATTTTTGAAATAGGAAGTATAGCTAGGTCACGTCATTCTCTATTCAGATATGTTATTGCAAAAACCAAAATAGAAAAAATTGTGCGAAAGCGAAACTTTGACAAATTAATTCTCCGAAAGTATTGGTTTCTCAGTGTTGGGAACAAAAGCAATGGAATATTATGATAGCACTGCATCATAAATTAAATAAGAATCCATTGATATCATTACCAAATCGGAGAAACTAATACTTTCTGAGTTAAGATTTGTCAAAGTTTGAATAAGAGCCCCAAAGCTCATAACTGTCCACAGGGCTTTCCCACTTTTTCAATTTCTTGCTTCAGTGCATCAATTCTCAAGAATTTTCGTAATAAATTCAAAATGTAGGTCTATGACTCATCTCATGTTGGATTTATATACATCAGGAAATTATAATTAGAGTATTCTATGAAATCATATAGAATTGAAAATTAATATTGAAATTTTCAAAAATCATATCTCCGAAAGTATTATTCTGTTAGAGTTGAGAATGCCATCATTGGATTCTTATGATGAAACCACATCTTGAAAAAAATTGAATTCAAAATTCGTAATGTAAACATTTTTTTGTTACTCCGAAACCACGTGGCCGATTGTGCTCAATAACGAATTTAACCGAGATATTTATCTCCTTAACCTATTCTGAAAATTTCAACTGTCTAGCTCATTCCGTTCGAGAGTTATCGTGTTAACCGTAACGGCAGGACAACGGCCGGACGGACGGCCGACCCGACAGAATCGATTTTGACCATGGATTCTTGATCAGTGAGTCGAACCAAATCGTTTAAGACCATTTTCAGCCAAAAATTCAAAAATTAAAGACATTTTGGCAAATTGATAAGCCCTCTGTTCCAAGGAACAAGAGCGCCAAAAATAAAAACATGTGATTACCGAAATTCATTATAATAAACTGCCCCACAAGAGTTAGGGATATCATATTAAGTTGTTCTGAGGGGCGTAAAATTAAAGACAATATCAAAAATTGGTGTCCTGTGGACAGGAGCTTTCTGACGCTCTTGTTCAAACAGACAAATTATATCTCCAAAAGTATTGGTTTCTCTGTGTTGAGAATTATATCAATGTATTCTTATGATAGAACTGCATCATAAAGGAAATTCAATTCAAATAATAGTTTATTTATCAAGATTAAATGAGCAATCTGAGAATGAGAACTGCACCATGGAAGAAATTAAATTAAAATACCGAAAATGAATTTGACTGTCTCTTATAGAACAGGATGACATATACGAGTATGAACATAAATCATAGATAGAATAATTATAGCATTCTGTGAAAACATAGAAGTACGATTCATTATTGAAATTTCGAAAAATCATATCTCCGAAAGTATTAGCTTGTTGGTGTTGAAAATGATATCAATGTATTTTTAGGGTGAAATCAAAAAAAAAATTATTTTGAAATTTGTAAGTTAAAAATTTTTTTTTTGCGTTACTCCGAAACCATCTCGCCTATTTTGGCCAATAGCGAACTCAACCGAGATATTTATCCCCCTAACATACTCTGAAAATTTCAACTGCCTAGCTCATTCCGTTCGAGAGTTATTGTAGAAACAAAATTTAATTTTTTTTTGACACTTTACGGTAACCCGATCAATACAAAACTTCACATGCGTCTAAAAGCCAGGATTCTACAATTTGATCCTAAATTTCAGATAGATCGAGTGATCGGTTTTGGAAATATTCATAAAAAACGGTTTTAGTAAAAAAGGCCATAACTCCGAAACCGCTTGATGGATTTCGCCCGTTAACGAACTAGTCCGAGATATTTACGCTCCAAACCTACCCTGCAAATTTCAATCCTCTAACTCCTTTCGTTCGAGATTTATCGTGTTAACGGACGGCCGGACAGAATCGATTTCGACCATGGATTCTTGATCAGTGAGTCGAACCAAATCATTTGATACCATTTCCAGCCAAAAATTCGAAAATTACAGACATTTGGGCAAATTGATAAGCACTCTGTTCCGAGGAACAAGAGCACCAAAAACATGATCAACTGCCAATAAAAACTTATTAATTCGATTTGAATGCATATTTTCACCTGGGATATGTTACAACCGGCGCACAGACCTTCACATTTGTCCTGGCAATATGACAGCTTTAGATTATAGGGAACATGTCAATGGCAACGTAGTGCCAAATTTTCATGCTGCCATTGGTGAAGCTTTCCAATTTCTTGACGATAACGCAAGACCACATCGTGCAGCAATAGTAGAAAATGCGCGAGACGAGCATGGTATTCCACATTTACCAATTCCTCCGCAATCGCCAGACTTAAACTGCATAGAACATGCATGGCATATGCTATAAAGAAGGCTAAATGATCACCAAACTCCACCAGAAACATTGAATGACCTCAAAGCACTACTACCTCGTTTATGGAATGAAATTCCTCAAGATATGTTCAACACCCTCGTTGACAGTATGCAACGAAGATGTCAGGCGGTCATTGATGCCCGTGGTGGCCATACCTTGTATTGACGGCATAAAAAGACAAAAAAAAAACAATAAAATGTCCGGAAATAGAAGTCATTAAATTTTACCCTATTCTGTTAATCACCCTGCATATGTTGCAGACCAAAAAACTTACGTGCATTTATAGTTTTGAACCTTGAACTTTATTAAATTACGTTTTCAGCGCAAACAAAGGTTTCAGAATGTCAGTTATTTTAGTTGAAACGATTATCCCTAACTTGTGGAGCAGTTTATTTCCTCGAATATTCCTAAAACTCATTACAATGATACTAAACTTATTTGCCTTCTTGATGTGATGGAAATAAAATGAAAAAAACCATAACAACATTGTGTTTTCCAGATGGTACCATGAAAACTAAGTAGAACACTTTCTGTGGCAATGTTAGTTTCTTTAGAACGCCTTCGCAAGTTGTTTTGTGCTGATAAGTTGTAGTTTATAAATTGTCTAATTTGTGTCCAAATATCCAAAAATTACAGACATTTGGACGAATTGATAGGCACTCTGTTCATAGAACAATAAAATTTTCCGACGATATGTGCGCGGTTTGAGATCTTACAAGATTTTCTTGATCATTAAACCCATCTATCTATTATTCATTTATTATAAATGTTCAGTAAAACATATACTCGTAGGTCGTTGAGATAGGTTCTATGTATTTACTACTTATAGTTTATGGCTGGTCCGATGATATAAGTAGTATTTATTTAGGCAATGAAATTGACCGTGGGTAAATATAATCACGTTTATCGCCCCAGGTCAGGCACGTTCCAGATGCTCCTCGTAACAATCGATATACAAAAGAAATGTAAGAATCGACCTTATATGATATTCTAGTTATTATTATGTAAGAGTCTGGTTGTCAAGGTTGAAAAGTGTGTTCGCAGGTTGAATTGTGGTACTCTATCAATTATACTGAGAAAAAATATAAAAAAACGGATGTGAAGTCAGTACTCTTTGGCGCGCTTATTCACGTTGAGTTAAGCTCAGGTGATAGAGTGAACCGAGATCCGGGAGATCTAGTAAGACGGCAGTAGCCATCAGTCACGGTTGGGTCAAATATTTATAGAGCTGTGCCTCCTATCGAGCTTCTGAAGGCTCTTCTGTCAGTGCTTTTTTAGCTCTTCTAATTCTTTCATAGTAAAGTCAATCTGCATTGGCGCACTTGCTAATGACATGATTTTGATTATACTGACACTCATAGGTCTTTCCCAAGGGTACCCCTCAGAAGCTTCTAGGAGCTTGTGCGAATTAGAAGAGTCAGTTGTGTTATGTGTAGGAGTTGTTTTGGTACTATATCCTTACACCAGCATAGGCCCAGCACTGTCAATATTTAACCCAACCCTGAATGGTGGCCACTACCGTCTGACCAGGTCTCCATTTCACTCTATGCACTCATCATTAAATTCAAACTGGTCAAGGTGAACAAGCACGCCAACGAGTACTGACTTTGTTTTTCTGACAGTTCTGTTAATTAGTACAGTCTGGTCTACGCTTACCGTCGGTGGAAATAAATAATGTGGGAAAGCCCTGTGGACAGGAGGTTTGGCGCTCTCGTTCAAACTTTAACAAATTATATCTCCGAAACTATTGGCCTCTGGGAATGAAATAAATGGATTCTTACGGTAGAACTGCATCATGAAAGACATTGAATTCAAACAGACCGATTCTCCCCAATAACCAACTACCAACTTATCCGAGATATTCATTCCTCAAATCTACTCTGGAAATTATACTATATCAATTAAAACTTAGACAATATTGCAGTTTTATTTTTATTGGAGATATTCTGAACCCAATTTGATTATGTATCTTACCAAAGTATATATTTCCATCATCATATGGATTATACACGGGCATTATGTTATCACCTTCAGTATAATATCAAATCATCCTCATTATTCTACGATAGCTGAGGTCATTTAATCGGTCATTTTGCATTCAATCATACTTTGTTTTCTAGAACAGGAGGTGTATTTTATATCAAGAAAAACGAACCAGCAATCATTTAGACATATATCTCACACAGGAAAATAAGATTGCATACAAGAACACAAATCATATAATAATTCATAGATAGAATAATTAAGTACAGCATTCTGTGGAAACATATAGGAGTAAGATGTATTATTGAAACTTTGAAAAATCAAATCTCCGGAAGTATTAGTTTGTTAGAGTTAAGAATAGTATCAATAGATTTTTATCATGAAACTGTACCTTAAATAAAATTGAATTCGAAATTTGTAACGTAAGAAAAATATATTTTTTTTGTTACTCTGAAACCCTCTGGCCGATATTGCCCAATAACGAACTCAACCGAGATATATATGTCCCAAACCTATTCTAAAAAATTCAATTGTCTAGCTCATTCCGTTCGAGAGTTATCGTGTTAACGGCTTGGCGGACAGCCGGCTGGACAGAATCGATTTTGACCACGGATTCTTGATCAGTGAGTTGAACCCAATCGTTTGAGACCATTTTCAGCAAAAAATTCGAAAATTACAGACATTTGGGTAAATTGATAAGCACTCGGTTCCGAGGAACAAGAGCGCCAAAAATGATTGCTGTCAGGAGACCTCCGTCAGGCACGCCTATTCCCCAAATCCGAATTTTAATTAAAATAGATCTTTCAAATACATATAGTTATTTATAAATTCTTTCCAAAAAAGAGGGCGCAAAATACTCATATGTCAATATATGTTGGCAAAGAATCAGACCTCTTTGACCACTCCACCTCCACAGAATTCACTTGCATGCGCAGTTCACTAGTCACCGGAAGTGCTCTCTATGTGCCGCCTGAACCTAAAACCTAGTACAGAATGTCTGTAATTTTCGAATTTTTGGCTGAAAATGGTCTCAGAATCGATTCCGTTCGCCCAGCCGGCAGTTAACACGATAACTTTGGAACGGAATGAGCTAGACAGTTGAAACAGCTTACGGTTTAGCTCATAGATGATGCCACAAATGCCAAATCAATCACGGCATACAATAGCGCCATCCTTTAGAAGATTAGAAGGTTGTGTGTCAAAATTGCATCGGACCACGCGTGCTTGAGTTTATAGCTGCTTGTATCAAGCTACTTTGGTGTTTTTGTTAATAGAGGAAAGAATTTCCTATGTTCATTAAGCGTTTTTTTTTTATCAGTAAATATGCGAAAGAAGCGAAATTGTGGCTTGATAAGCATTATTCAGACTCCAGGAAATCAACCATCTGCGAATGGTATAATTAATTTAAACGTGGTCGTAGTGACATTAACGATGCTCAACGCAGTGCTCACCTAAATACGGCTGTTAACAAAGGAAACGTCAAAAATCCGGAATATTGTTTTTACCTGGGCTGAAGGACCTCGGTCGATTGCCCGTTGATAACTTGTTATCGATAAAGATCAGTTATTATTATTATTATTGTTTTTACCGACCGCAAAATGAAAGTGAGGGAGATATATGAGATTCAAAAGGGTTCATATGGCAGTATGTGTTTACTATTTTACCACATATTATTATTATACTCCACAGTCGAAGCAGTCGTCAGCTGAGTTGGTTGAAGGGGTCCAGATTATGGCGTCAGTATTCTGGTATTTTGTTTATTGACTATCTTGATAAAGAAAAAAGGATGTGTTCTGAATATTACACAGCGCTATTGGACGATTGAGCGAATAAATAAAGAAAAAAAGGCCTCTTGTGGAAAAGAAAAAATCACTGTTCCAGCAAGACAATGCATACATATCAGAAGTCAATGGCGAGGATGGTCAAAATGCATTAATTGCACTTGGAATCGCTGGCCACCCCCTTTATTCGCCAGATTAAGCTGCAAGCGACTACTGGCTGTTCGCAGACCTGAAAAGGAATCCCAGTGGAAAAAGATTTCGCACCAACCACCAGGAAGTCATTGCTGAAACTGAGGCCTATTCTATAAACATGGTATCGAAAAGTTAGAGAAACGTTGAACTGATTGTATCGCCTTAGATGGAAGTTATGTCGATGAATAAAAACGAATTTTGCGAAAAAAATTTTTTTTTTACTTAGTCTCTAATAATTTCGATCCATATATTATTTTATAAATAGCCCTGCATGACATTATGCGAAATAAAGTGCCTATTTTGAAATAATCGTAATATCCAGTCAGCCGAAATAATTTTATGAACGTATTTCAGCAGTATTCTTACGGAGCGGTGTAGTTTATAAGTTCTGATAATGTCTATATCTTGATCATTATTTTCATACATATTGTATGTCACTTCATTGAAAAAATCAAAAAATTGGTGACCCCTTTTGTTGATGTAAGAAATTTTGTAGGGAAAATTCATAAATTTGCTAGACCTAAATTTCCACTCCAGCGAAACAATTCCATTAATGAGGAAATAATCTAGTCATATGTAATTTATCATTTCATGAGGCAATAAATCGATTATTTCTTCATTATTGTTATTACTTTGAACAGATCAGTTAGGAAATCTGAACGTTCTGTTTTAATTTCAATTTGAGAAATATGAATTGAGGTGAAAAATATAATTTCTGGACCATAATTTATGATTCTACTCAAAAGATATGATGAAATGTTTCAAATGTTATAAAATTGAACATTCCAACAAGATCTTCGTTAAGATGCAATCAAAAACATTATTGTCTCAATTCAATTAGTACATTTCGAAGACTATAATATTTGCAATTGTTTGAAGAATGTATGAATCACGAAAAGAGAAAATCTGGGTCACTTGCTTATTGTTTTCATTTGAATTGTACATCATTTTATTGCCTATGGAAAAATTATCATTGGAATGAACTGTTATTATCTTCCTTATCAATTTTATATATTGATCATGGAAAGTTGATTAATGAGTCTCTTATCTCATTCGATCAATAATTTCTTTTGTGGAGAAATTAAAATTTTCAATTACATTAAATAGTACAGAAAGTACGAGAGTTTCAACAGAGAATGTTTCTGTATTCAAATAGAATAGAACAGCCTTCTATAAAAAACACAATTCTCTGATTGATGCCTATCAATCCTAATACCTACATTCAGCATATTTTTATCGGACTTCTTCTATTACATATCAGAATATCCTCTTCTTTGGAGTTTTTGCAACTTTGAATTCGACATGCGGCTGCAAAGCAATCAACAATTATTGAACTTTCATAAATTATACAGGGGGTTTAGATTACCGATACATATTCGAAAATGGGTGGAAGATGAGATCATTTTGAACATTTTTGACCATATGTACTATTAAACCAAGTGTCAGGCATTTTGAGATATAGTTGTTTTTTCTAATTCAAAATTCAAGATACTAAAGATGTGATGGGATTTGAATATGAAAGAATGATTTCTTGAATATCTAACCTCAACTTCGAGAGCGTACAGAAAGAAGGAGTCAAATGACAGAGTTGTCCACATGCTCCTAAAACCTTCTTTGACAATTGCTCTTTCGGACTATGTATTCAAATATACATAATGTAGCATATGTTATTCATTGCAAAAAAATTATAGAAGGAAATGTATATGGCGAACAAACAAATTAAAAAAAAAATATGCACAGTTCTTTGTTGAAATCTTCCGTGATTATCGTTGAGCGGCAGCTGGGTTCCGTGAAATTATTTGCTAATACTTGTAAGGTAGAATTAGTGGAACTGGCTATTTACATAATCGAGATTCTAAAGCCAGCAATCAACAGCACCGCGCTGAAGCGGATGAACAAATTTTAAATACATTTGAAGTAGACCCTACTACGAGTATCAGGAAAGTAACTGAAGAGCTTGGTATGTTCATTTCTACATTCTGAAAAATCACCCTTTCCCGTGCAAGCACGAAGGAAGGAAATCCAATCCGAAGGACAAACTTCTGTAGATTCATCTTAAATATCGACATAGAGGATGGAAGATTTTTAAGCAGAATTTTATGGACGGTTGCATCCATATTTTTGCGTGCAAGAAACAAATTTTTACAGCCTACATTATTTGGCTGTGAAAACCCTTATATGAATAAAGAAATTAAGTTTCCACCAGAAATTCAGTGTTTTAATTGAACCATATTTTTTGACCCAGTGTTTGAAAGGCGAAATTTATTTAGAATTCATAATAAAGTACTTAGCCGATATTTTGGACGACGTCTCATTAGATGTAGGAGCAGAAATTATTTATCACCATGATGGTTGTCCCGCCCATTACCGGATAATAAATAAAATAGATTTATTTTATTTGTTATTATTCTACATCGGGGCCACCTTATCCAAAATATCAATAATGAAGTAGATGTATGAAGGCTGAATTGAGGCTAGGAGTAAGCACTACAGAGATGTATTTTTTAGCGCTCTTGTTCCTCGGAACAGAGTGCTTATCAATTTGCCCAAATGTCTGTAATTTTCGAATTTTTGGATGAAAATGGTCTCAAACGATTTGGTTCCACTCACTGATCAAGAATTTGTGGTCAGAATCGATTCTGTCCGGCCGGTCCAGCTGGTCCGGCCGTTAACACGACAACTCTCGAAAGGAATGTGATAGATAGTTGAAATTTTCAGAGTAGGTTTGAGAGATAAATATTTCGGTTAAGTTCGTTATTGGGCTAACTCAGCTAGATGGTTTCGGAGTAACGAAAAAAAACTTTCTTTTTCATTACAAATTTCAAATTCAATTTTTGCAGTTTCACCATAAGAATCCATTGATATAATTTTCAACTCTAACAAGCTAATAGTTTCGGAGATATTATTTTTCAAAATTTCAATAATACATCATACTTCTATGTTTTCACAGAACGCTCT
Source organism: Halyzia sedecimguttata (assembly GCA_937662695.2). Classification (NCBI taxonomy): domain Eukaryota; kingdom Metazoa; phylum Arthropoda; class Insecta; order Coleoptera; family Coccinellidae; genus Halyzia; species Halyzia sedecimguttata. Next base: position 35,183,839 of record OW569412.2, read on the forward strand.
AATTATTCTATCTATGAATTATCGTATGATCTGTGTTCACACATGTCAACTTATTTTCCTATAAGAGACATTTCAACTGTATTTCTGGTTCGCTACAGTCATCTTGGGTAACTTCGAATTCCACCCTAACTTTGAATAAAACCTTACAAATGATAAATTTATTTTTATTTTACGTAAACGTCAGACGCAAGTCGAAGTTACTGTTTAAAACGGAACATACCAAAGTGAAGTTTGTCACATTAAAGGGAAAACTACTAATCTGTCAAATATTTTCAAATATTGTCAAAATATAATTTCTGAGTAACGCGCTATTTCTGAGTGCGTTTTTCAGCGTGACTTGGTTGCTTCCTAATAATTCAAAATAAAATATACAAAGGCGGTTTTGAGCAGGTGAGTTATTGATTTTCCTTGCCTTTTATCTGGTGGACTCCAGTTTATTTTGAAATATTCATTCGTAAACATAAATTTTTTGTTCAAATTCTTAATTTCTGAACTACTTGGGAAACGTATGAATATCGGGTAACTTTGAATCGTTCAATATTACCCGCAATTTGAACTTGGTACATCGGGTAACTTTGAATTTTCATTTTAAGGTGGATAATGCCACGAATATCAGAAAAAGCGACGCCCGGTGTCAGAAATATGGTACAAGAAGTGGAAAAGCCCTGTGGTCAGAACCTTTGACGCTCTTGTTCACTTCACACTAACTTTGACAAATTTATCTCCGAAAATATTCGTTTCTCGGAGTTGGAAATGATATCAATGGATTCTTATGATAAAACTGCATTTTTAATAAAAGAAATTAAATAGGAATCCATTGATATCATTCCCAACTCTAAGAAACCAATACTTTCGGAGATATGATTTGTCAAAGTTTGAACAAGAGCGCCAAAGCTCCTGTCCACAGGGCTTTTCCACTTTTTTCATTAAATAATACATGCTACATGCATCTTCCAATACATCGTATGAGAGACCAATTGCCAAAGAAGATTTTCAGGATATTTGATTAACTCTTCCGATTGAATCCTTCTTTCTATTCGCCCTCGAAGTTGAGGTTAGATATTCATGAAATGAATTTCTTTGAATTTAAGAGGCTACAATTTTAAACAAGTGCTTATCAATTTGCCCAAATGTCTGTAATTTTCGAATTTTTGGCTGAAGATGGTTAAACGATGTGGTTCGACTCAGTGATCAAGAATAAGTACGTGGTCGAAATCGATTCTGTCCGGCCGGCCGATAACACGATAACTCTCGAACGGATTGAGCTAGACAGTTGAAATTTTCAGAATAGGTTTGAGAGATGAATATCTCGGATATGTTCTATATTGGACAACATCGGTCAGATGGTTGCGGAGTAACAAAAAACAATTTTTTTTACATTACAAATTTCAATATAAAATTTTCTCAAGATGCAGTTTCACCAGAGAAATCCATTGATGTCATTTTTAACTCTAACAAGCTAATACTTTCGGAGATATGATTTTTCAAAATTCAAATAATAAATCATACTTCTGTGTTTTCACAGAATGCGATAATTATTCTATCTATGAACTATTATATATATTATATGATCTGTGTTGATACATGTCAACTTATTTTCCTGAGACATGATATATCAAATTTTGATATGTAATGCCCATGGTTAATCCATATGATGATAGGAATGGTTATGGTAAGTTAATAATATTGAGTTCAGAATTTCTTCAGTAAAAACAAAACTGAAATATTGGCTAAAGTTTCAATTGATATAATATTATTTTCAAAGTGGATTTGGGGAAAAAATATATCGTTCATCATAGAATTGAGGAACGAATATCTCGGATGAGTTCGTTGTTGGGTAGAATTGGTCTATTAGTTTTGGATTAATAATTTTTGGCACGCTTGTTGAATTTGAATTCTTTCATGATGTTTGAATTTAATTTCTGCTATTATGAAGTTCTATCATAAGAATCCATTGATATAATTCCCAACTGTTACCAATACTTTCGAAGATATGATTTGTCAAAGTTTGAACAAGACCACCAAAGCTCATGTCCACAGGGCTTGAACCAATTTTATTATTTCATATTTAAATATCATGACATGATGAATATCGACAAAATACATATCGAACAACGGTATTCTCAAAAAAGAATTAGCTAAATCAAAGGTTGTACTGAAATTTTATTGTAACTTGAACCAAAGTAAACAGCGAATTTGGTAAAATTCGAAAATAACTATATTTCGAAACACGCGATAATTGTATGATACATTATGGTCAATTGGTCAAACACAAAATGATCTCATATCCCACCCCCTTTCAAATATTATGTATCAGTAAACCAAACGTCCTGTGTATATATATTTTTCACAAAAATAAATTTTCAATCTAGTAGCAACAATATATTTAACCTCCCCTGAAATTTTCATAGTTTACGTTTTGAAGTAGAATTTCAAATTCGACGGAATTTTTTCCTAGACTTATGGAAACATTTCATACAAATAATTTGTTGGAAACTTGGAATAAGTATAAGAATTTTTATCACTACATTAGTAACTACACACTTGTTCACTACAAATTTTGTCGTCTGATATATGTTTCGTAATCGATGTTTCTATCTTCTGAGACGAAGCTTTATCAAAATGACTACACTTAAGTATGGTTCACATTATACCGTTAGTCATAAACCGATTATTGCGAACAATGTGCCGTTAATATGGATTATATCATCATTATTCAGTATTATTCTCTTATACCTTTCGATACCTGAAAGTACACCTAAGTACAATTTATTGGAATTTTTCAACAATTAAATGGAATTATTGGGTTCTGGTCGGTTGTTAAAAAAAATTGGTTCAAGCCCTGTGGACAGGAGCTTTTTGGCGCTCTTGTTCAAACAGACAAATTATATTTCCGGAAGTATTGGTTTCTCAGAGTTGAGAATTATATCAATGGATTTTTATGATAGAACTGCATCATGAAAGAAATTAAATTAAAAAAAAAGTGTCGTTTACAGAAGAATGCTTCAAGAATTATCATTTAAAAAATTGCAACGCTCCAAAAATGTGCATTCAATTCATTTATCAAGATTAAATGAGCAATCTGCAATGATTCAACCTCGTGGAATGGGTTGTTGCAATTTACACTCGGTGTATAGTTTTCACAACTCGAAATACCTAAGGAAAATATCATGTATTTGGCGCTCTTGTTCAAACAGACAAATTATATTTCCGGAAGTATTGGTTTCTCAGAGTTGAGAATTATATCAATGGATTTTTATGATATGACTGCATCATGAAAGAAATTAAATTAAAAAAAAGTGTCGTTTACAGAAAAATGCTTCAAGAATTATCATTTAAAAAATTGCAACGCTCCAAAAATGTGCATTCAATTCATTTATCAAGATTAAATGAGCAATCTGCAATGATTCAACCTCGTGGAATGGGTTGTTGCAATTTACACTCGGTGTATAGTTTTCACAACTCGAAATACCTAAGGAAAATATCATCGAAATGAACCTACTCGGTGCATAGTTTTCACATCTCGAAATACCTAAGGAAAATATCATCGAAATGTCTAGAGCAAGGCTGGAGACAATCATAGCAGATTGTCCATTTATTCCTGATATTTGAGTAGGTAGAGGCTGGCGAACAAATTATTTTAATAGTTCAAAATATATTTATAAAATACTATCATTTATGACATTTATGAACAGTGAACATAGACAGATTCTGTGTTCACATTCTGTGAATACACAGAACTACGATGTATTATTGAAATTTTGAAACATCATATCTCCGAAAGCATTTGCTTGTTAGAGTTGAAAATGATATCGATGGATTCTTATGATAAAACTGCAACTTAAAAAAATATTTCGAAATTTGTAATATAAATTTTTTTTTTTCGTTGCTCTGAAACCATCAAACCGATTCTGCCCAATAACGAACTTAGCTGAGATATTTATCGCCTAAATCTACTTTGAAAATTTCAACTGCCTAGCTCATTCCGTTCGAGAGCTATATTGTGTTAACGGAGGGCCGGCCGGACCGGCCGGACATAATCGATTTTTACGACGGATTCTTGATCAGTGAGTCGAACTAAATCGTTCAAGACCATTTTCATCAAATAATTCGAAAATTACAGACATTTGGACAAATTGATAAGCACTCTGTTCCGAGGAACAAGAGCGCCAAAAATGATTTGCATGATTAGTTTTATCGATGTTGTTGTTGTGTGAGAAGCTTCATGGTTGTTCGACGTAGCACTTGCAATCTAAACATTTAATTTCATATACATACCCGATTTCAACATTACCGGAGTTTTATCGAATGTATTTCCTAGAAGTTGTTTGATTTTTGAGTTTTAAAAACCAGTTTTATGTTACCTTTTTTAGTTTTTTATTCCTTTTTGATGGTCTTGTTCCTCGAACAGAGTGCTTATCAATTTGCACAAATGTCTATAATTTTCGAATTTTTGGCTGAAAATGGCAAGACCATTTTCAGCCAAAAAATCGAAAATGATTTGGTTCGACTCACTGATCAAGAATCCATGGTCAAAATCCATTCTGTCCGGCCGTTAACACGATAAATCTCGAACGGGATGAGATTGACAGTTGAAATTTTCAGAGTAGGTTTGGGAGATAAATATCGCGGTTAGGTTCGTTATTGGGCAAAATCGGTCAGGTGGTTTCGGAGTAAAAAAAAAATTTTTTTTCTTTGCATTACAAATTTTGAATTCAGTTTTTATTAAGATAAAGTTTTATCATAAGAATCCATTGATATCATTCCCAACTCTAATGAGCTAATACCTTCGGAGATATGATTTGTCAAAATTTCAATAATTATTCACAATAATTCTATATGATTTCATAGAAAACTCAAATTATAATTTGCTGATGTATGTAAATCCAACATGAGATAATTCATAGATCTACGTTTTGATTTTAATTACGAAGATTCTTGAAAACTGACGCACAGCACAGAAGCCAAATTGAAAAAGTAGGAAAGCCCTGTGGACTGGAGCTTTGGCGCTCTTGTTCAAACTTTGACAAATCATAAATCCAAAAGTATTGATTTTTCCAAGTTGGGAATGATATTAATGGATTCCTATTTAATGTATTCTCTTTTACGATGCAGTTCTATCATAAGAATCCATTGAAATAATTCACAACTCTGAAAAACTACTTTTGGAGATATGATTAGTCATTGAACATTGAACACATTTTTTTATGCCGTTACTTCTGAATTTTTCATTGAATTTGCCCGTTACTCTACTAAACCGTTTCTTTTTTGGGCGCATGTTCTGCTATCGTTTTGCCCAAATATCTATAATTTTGGAATTTTTTGCCAAAAATGGTCCCAAGCGATTAGGTTCAACTCACTCATGATGAATTTGAGGTCAAATGTGATAACTTTCTAATGGAAGAATATAATTACTTGAAATTTGCAGGGTAGGTTGCGACGGTAAAGTTCGCCAATGGGCATAGTCGGTTGAACGGTTTCGGAGTTATAACCATCTGAATTACTTTTTACCCAATAACTCAAAAAATGCATATTCGATCGAAGTTATTAGTTGTAGAATGCTGACGCGAATTTTTTTGCTTAATTTCGTATCATTCCTCTAGAAAAATAAATATTTTTCAGAAACTATCTGCCTGTTTCCGCTAAAATTCAGCATAAACCTTCAAGCCGTCATTTTACTATCGGGTGATGGATTTCAGCTCGATAGGCTTTGTATTTAATGAATTATTGTGAAAATAAAATGTCGAATGTCTATGAATTTAAACAAGCGCGCCCAAGCAAACTGACCTCCTTCAATGCTATTCCAACTTTTTATATACCAATATATTCCACTAGTGATAATCGGCTGAAATGCTAAGGACCGGAAACCTGCGTTAGAAGTAATGGGTCTTCTAATAGGGATACATCAATTTTGTATTTAAGTACAAACGCCCATTTGAACGATTTTACGATATGTCAACGTCAAAACGCCAGACGAGGTTAACTTTTTTATCGAGGTAAAGCTCACGACCATCAACGTAGGGGAAATTATAGCTGCATTTTTGGGCTCAAATTCAAAAGCGCTCACTCCAATTTGCAGTCGTAATATTCGAACAAATTTTAATCTAGTCCAGTCATTTTAGTTTTTATCTGCGGAAAAATTTCAAGCGAGCTGAAATTTTTTATACACCTTTATTACGACGTTGTAATGAAGGCGTAAAAAATCGACATTGATATCGTGCCGGCTAAAAAAGTTATAAAACGGTTGCGAAAATCAGTTTTTCGCAAATATCTCACTACCTATTGCTCGGAGGTCAAGAGGTCATCATAATTTTTTTTGCATCCACATTTGCCGCCACAACCTGTTGTACAATTACAAAAGATTGTGTTCAGTAGATCATCCGGTGCTGGTGGTTAATAAAGTTGTTATTGGCTGTAGTATATTATGTTTTTACCCCCAACCCCACTGTTCTTGTTCAATTCCTCTTCCTTGCCAGGTTTGTATTAAGATAATACACTCGATGAATACCTATACTGTTGAGCTTCTGAAGAAGTAGGTAGTAATAATGGAAATTTCACAGCAGTGGTTTGTCTGTTGTTAGTGTAGCAAAGGTACAGTATCTGTAATTATCTATCCGAATATTCTGATATTGGGGCACCGTACATTGCTAGTAGAAAATTTATTCCATCAGTGGCAATGGCATTTCCAGAGCCATTTTTTTTTTGGAATATGTCTGCAGAATTGTTTAAATTGGGTCTTTTTAAAACATCCTCATGACTTTCATTTTTCATTCTTTTCCAAAAAGTGCTGAAGTTGTATAACATCCGGTCATGGCATGCAGAAACAGAATATTTTTCTTGCATTGTGGATACTTGCTGAGGCTATCAGTCGAGTATATTTTTGTTTCAACATTGTTTTTTCTCGGTTTAAAAAAAAAATATGTAGATTGATTAAATATTTCCGAGGCTTGATTTATAGTTCTATGAGCGATTCAAGTTTTTACAATGGAAAGGATGCTAACCTCTTCCATAAACCCTCCTCCTTCATCCGGGCTTGGGACCGGCAACGAACACTGTTAGGCTACTCAATCCACCCAACAGTGAACGCAGGCGGAGTTCCAGTATCCAGTATCCAGTCACAAGAATATTTACCAGGAAGTAAGAGATCAAGCAAATAAGGCTTCGAGAATATCGGGATGTCTGAGAGACATGATCTGGAGGAACGAGCATATGATGGCAGAAAGCAAAGTCCGCATTTATAAGACAGTGGTAAGACCAATTTTGACGTATGCAGCTGAGACCCGAGCCGAAACATCAAGAACAAAGTCACTACTTAGAACTACAGAAATGAGAATCTTGCGCACAATCAAGGGAGTAACATTACGAGACCAAATAAGGAGCAGCGTCATACGGGATGAACTGAAGGTTCAAGATGTTGTTCGATTTGTACGATCAAGACGCCAAAACTGGAGGGATCACATAGACAAAATGGGAAGTGATCGATTGGCAAAGTGGGCAAAGAACGAAAAAGCCAACGGCGCCCTCCTGGCCGACCACCAAAAAGATGGCATGAAAGCTGGACATCTGTATCACAGGAGGCTGGATGAACAGAATATAACCAGACAAAATAGTCTTAAGAAAAAGTGGAAGAAGAAGAAGATTAAGTATTTGTGTGTGTGCTATGAGAAGTACAAAGATCTATGTCTTCACCAACGATAATTGATATATTATAGTATAACAAGAGCACCAAAAAGCAATAGAGTTTACGCCTTGGTTTACTTACGGTATACAATACCGTATGTGAGTGCATTCTAGTCGCTTTCTCACCGCTTTACTCCGAAAACACAATTCTACAGAAAAATGCAAAAAGCATTTTTTTTAGATAGTTTCACGACGAACAATTTTTATACTGACTCCAAGCAATAGGTCGCGAAAAACTGATATTCGTGACCTTTTGACCTTTATAACTTTTTTAGCTGGCAAAATATCAATGTCGATTTTTCACATCTTCATTACAACGCTGCAATAAAGGTGTATACAAAAATTCAACTTACTCGGAATTTTTCTTCAGATTGGGGTTTAAAATGCCTAAAATGACCGGGCTACTAGTCAAAATATTCACATGTTCCTGTGCCAGTGAGAAAAAGCACCTGTCGAAGTACCGAAAATATCCCATTAGGTATGAGCCAAATCATTCGTTTCCACACCTTTCATAAGAATTGGGTTTACGTTACTTCATTGGTTTATGCCAGCAACCCAACAAAAATGGAAGAACTCTGGGAGAATATAGAACGATAACGTGAAATTACCAAAATACCTGCAGATTTCTGTGTGAATGATTGCTGGACTGGAAACGTACTCGCGTTGGTCATATGAATTTGATCGATAGTTAAATGTAATATACGTTATGATATTTATCGGTTATTTATATTGATCACAAGTGTTCGCTTTTATATGTCATTCAATACTGACTTCTTTAAACACATTTTACAAGATCGCTGTTTCTATATTTATCTACATATGAAATCTTCCCCTTTAACAAAACAAATTATACAAAATAAACTAAAATGAAAATTTCTCAGGTTGTCTTACTTTTCTACCATATCTTGATACGTAAAGTGTTCTACGTGTAACTGGAACATTTGCCAAATCTTGAGTATTTAAATCATTCATATCATCACTTTCCTTCTCTATTTTAGATGAATCATAACTGGCATTATCAACATTCATTTGATTATCATCATCTAAATCATTCTTAATATCGGACCTATATTTAAAACTATTAACAAAGAATGGCTTGAGATGATATATATTCCTCCTAACAATTGAATTAGTTCTTTAAATTTTCAAAAATAATTTTCAAAATAAGACCTTAAATTAATTCTTTTGATGACATAGCCTTTAATCCAAATATTATCTTGCTTAATATATATTTTTTCATTTTCGTTCAAAATTCTTTTATTTTTCGTCATCCTGTCGTGATAACTCTTTTGTATATTCTGTCTCTTCACTAAAAATTGTCTTTGTTGCCTAAAATTAATATTCCTTGGATATATTAGTTCATTTTTAATTGATGATATAGTTCTAGTTTACCTATTGAAAAACAATTCACGAGGTGAAGGTATATTGACATCTATTGGTGTGTTCCTGTAATCTAGTAAAGCTAATTCTAATTCCGAATAAGATTCTAAATTCTTTTTTATTATATTCTTGACAGTTTGAATAGCTCTTTCTACCATACCGTTAGAGCGTTAATAATTTGGACTTGAAGATATATTTTCAAAATGCAAAGTCTACTGTTCAATTTACAAATTTCTACATATTTGGAAAAATAATCAATTACAATCATATATTTTTTCCATTGAGTTCAAACAAATCGCAACCAATTTTTTGCCAAGAATAATCAGGAATAGGATGCGGTATGAGTGACTCTTTACAGTTGCTTCTTGCATACTTTTGACATTTACCACATGATAAAATACGATTTTCTATATCACGATACATACCTGGTCAGTACAGTAATTCTTTAGCTTTCAGTATACATTTTACAATTCCCATATGACTTAAGTGAATTAAATCAAGCATTTCTTTTCTCAAAGTTTCTGGCACAACTAGACAATTTCCTTTATCAATTATGTTATCAATAATAACTAACTCCGATCTAACATTGAAATATAACTTTGACATTGTTTCACATTTAGCTTTAGAACTTGGCCAACCTTCTTTAATATATTTACTAATAATTTGTAATTTATTATGTTTTTGAGTTTCTTCCTCAAATTTTTGTAATTTTTGTGGTGCTATAGGAAAATTTTTCTTTAAATGATTAATCTGTGATTCATACTCATTTTCAAAAATATTTGTATCTTCCTTCTGCATCTTAATTCTACTTAAAGCATCAGATATGTTCATTTCTTTACCTGGTTTATACTGTACATCTAAATCATATACCCAGCAAACACAAATTCATCTCAGTAACGTATCAGACATATAACTTGGTTCTATGCTATATAACAATGTACCATATTTGTTCTTTGATCGTAACCTACAACAAGAGCTCTATGTCCGCCTTGCGCCGGCCTTCTGTTATATAATTTGTAACGAACTTGATACATTACATGTAACATACAGAAATAATGTAACTGCGACAGCACAATGCAGATGTATATGTTATATGACAAACCTATGTATCAGACATATAACTTAATGGTTCTATGCTATATAACAATGTACCATACTTGTTCTTTAATTGTAACCTACAATAAGCGCTCTATGACTGCCTTGCGACGGCCTTCTGTTACATAATTTGTATCGAACTTGATACATCGCATGTATCAGAAGGAAATAATATAACTGCGACAGCACAATGGAGACGTATATGATCTGAGTCAGATTATTATACAGGTTGTTTTCGAAGGTGAGCCTTTTTTACAGAAGGTAGAACTCATCAAATTGAATAATTTCACCAAAAATGGCATATATACAATATGCATATTTCATATATGCAATTTTTGGTGAAATGACTTAATTTGATGAGTTCTACCTTCTGTAAAAAAAAGACTCACCTTCGAAAACACCCTGTATAATAATCTGACTCAGATCATATTGTATTCGTATTGTATTCTCCGGCTTGCATGTTGATTTTTGGGGTTTTGGATATATGCCATATCTGTTAAACAAATAATATTAATATTTATTTTTGTTCAAAATAATAGTTGGCACATGACAAATAAAAAATAAAATGCATCAACAAATAAATAAACAATGAAAAAAATTTATTGGTACATACTTTCAAAAAGATTAATGTATATAAATATAAAAATAAAAGAATGCATACTCTTTCTTCACTTCTGTCTTTTATGTCTCAAAGAGCTGAGCCTTATCCAGTTACTGGCATATTTTGCAAATTCTGCGCTCTCTGTAAAGCAGCTCTGCTGTGATGCAAAATCTAAATCAAAATATAATATGGATTAATAAAAAAATATCATCAAGAATATTTAATTACGAGGCTTCTTGATTGGATGAATATGTTCATTAAATATCATAATCATAATAGAGATCATTCTAGTTTTCCAGATCTTAGAAAATGTTCATCAAATGTACTAAATTTGTTAAAGTTATTAAACTTTCTACTCCCACCCCTCATGCGATCTAAAATTGGAAACTAACAAAATACAAAAAACTCGTATTTCAATTTTCAATGGTTAAAATGAGGTTAAAAGTGAAAATGTAAGTTCAGTTGGGAATATATTACCAAAAACTAATTTAGAAAAAATGTAGTCAGTAATAACAATAATTTAAAGCCTAAGATTTCAATCTACGCTTTTGTCTAGTAGACAATTCTAGAAAACATTTACGTCTCTTATATACATTATAAATAATTGGCTACCTACTTCGAAAGTTTTAAATAGAAACAGTATCTATATCTATCTATATAAACATTATAAACCGTATAATATCTACATTCTCACCAGAGTTGATATTTCCTCTCCAAGTTATAGGTGTTACCCCAGTCCAATTTATAGATCTCTTATTTATTTGAGCACGTCATTCTTCAGGTCCTTAATAACACCTGCGTCACCTGCAAAAATATTTAATATTTCTCAGTCTTTGGAATGCATATTCATGAGTGATGCAAGACTTAACTATAGCTTACGTATTATTAATTAATTATTGGAAAATGCACTCAAGTATGATATAAAACTTACCCGAATTTGGTCACCAGAAGACATTCATGGAATTTTACTCAGCGAATTTAGATAAAATCTACACTATTTAATCAAAGATAAGACTGGCACTATATATTTATCCCAAATAATTAACTCAACTCTCATAACAGACTGAAGAATGTCAGGAATTAAACATCCACAAGGCAAGGCGTCGTTTAGAACGGAAGAGCGCCAACCTAAGACTGCCAATATGGCGGTTAATTTTGCAAGTCAAGCTAATAACATATCAATCTTGCATTTCCAGCAATATATCCAGAATATAAAAAAAGTTACATTACAAAAATAATATGTATGTTACATCGTTGTTATATATATGGTTTACATTTCTGCGAATATAAATATGTTACATAAATATCATATGTTTCCAGATGGTAGAATTGTTATATGCTTTTGATATGTAGCAAATACATAACTGAGGTTATATTATTCTATCAATGTAACAGATATATAAAAAGAGCAATGTTCTCAAACTTATACAGCAATGGTATATTAATTTTCATACATATCAGAGATAAATCTTTTATATACCTCAGAGATGTAGCAAGAACGGGTGTGTTTGCTGGGTAGTTGAACATCTAACCTCATTCTTTGTAAACGCATTGGACAATCCATCAATTCCTTCTTAAAAATGTGTATTAGTGGTTTGTGATCTGTTTCCACAATAAATTTTCTTCCAAATATATATTGGTGAAATTTTTTCGCCCCATATACTATTGCTAACATTTCCTTCTCGATTTGAGCATAGCATTTTTGAGTATCATTCAAAGATCTCGAAGCATATGCTATAGGCTTACCTTCCTGTAATAATACCGGCCCTAAATTGTCTCTTGAAGCATCCACTGATAAAAGCAACATTTTCTGTGGATCGTAAAATTTTAATGTTGGCTGAGACGATAATAATTTCTTCAATTGTTCGAATACTTCTTGTTGTACCGAACCCCATTCAAAAATTATATTCTTTTTCAATAGTTCCCTTAGAGGTGATGTTGTTTCATTACATTAGGAATGAATTTATGCAAGTAGTCAACTATACACAAAAAACTTTGCAATTCTTAAAAAAATGTAGGTTCTGGATAATTTCTTATTACAGATACTATACTTTCATCTGGCTCTATACCGTTATTTGTTATCTTATTACCCAAATAATTCACATCCGAAACTGAAAACTTACATTTATCTGGAATTAATCTAATATTTTTTTCGCGCTCTCTTCAATACCTCTATAAGCCTTTCATCATGTTCTTTTTGATTTTCACCCCATACTAAAATATCATTTATATAATATATTAATATGTAAGCTGATCCCGTACATTCCTCAAAGGAAACATATTGCAATATTGCATAGTTGCGAGCAGTAGCGTTGACCGCCAGAATGCTTATTCAGCATAGTAGTTCACGTAAGGTGGATACCTCGTAGGATAAGGCAAGTCTGTAGATAACCATCGTATCGATTAGATCGTTGTATATTTTCAGTAGAATAAACTGCTTTCAATAGTTCTCCATATTTTTTAAAAAAGTGTTTTCAAGTTGTTTTTATATTTCTGGCGACGAGGATGGGATGCTGTTAGTTTTTTTTGATAAAAAATACGTGAAAATCATTTCTTAGAACAGTATCCAGAAAAAAGTTGTGAGAAAATTGTGACGTCAATCCCATACCGGTGAAACTGATCAAGAACCTACAACCAACCCACGAGTGAGCAAGAGATCAAGAAGAAAGGCTGAATCCCTGATGAACAGAAAGGTGAACCCTCTCCGACCTGCTTGCGAACTTTTCAACATTCGAAGACACCCTTAGACTGATCGAGTAGCGCCTATCAGCAAGGATTGGAAGAACTGAAAGTAAGTTAATCTATGACTTCCTAGTTTTCCTATTCCCTAGACCAAAGGAATATTAGATTATTTTTTTTTATTATTTTGTAAGAAACAAACTGAGTATATCTCATATTCCAAAATTGAGAATTTATTAGAGCAATTTAAGAATTTAAAAATGACTCAACCTACAGTTAGTCACGCAAATGCTGATATTAATGATTTCAAATTATTCGGAGATCTCTTACCAAAATTTAGTGGAAATTCTCACGAATTACAATCATTTATCGTAGAGATAGAAAATTATATAGAACAGTTTGGTTCAACAGGAAACTCTAGAATAAATCAATATTGTTTTGCCGTAATAAAATCTAGAATCATTGATGAAGCTCGAATAATCATAAATTCAGGACCTATTCCAAACTCCTGGGTAGAATTGAAACAAGCATTAATCAATAAATTTGGATTTAGAATCAATTTTGATGTATTGCAAGATCAATATCAAAATTTGCGTAGAACACATAAAGAATCCCTTTTAGATTTCCTTGAAAGAATTAAACATACGAAATTACAATTTGACTACCAATTACAAATGCAAGGCTTTAATATGAATGAACTCATAATTTATAGAAATATATCGGAAAACATTGGACACAGAGTTATTTACAACAACGTAGATGAAAATGTCAGGAATCTTTTAGATAGTAATGTTAAGAATTTCGATGATACCTGCAAAATGTTGGAAAATCGAGAAATTAAGCGACAACAGTTAAATTTCATTCCAAATTTTAAGTCATTTTCGCATAGTCCTCCAATGAAGAATGAAAGAATTAATTTCCCAAATCATAATATACTTCAACAAACAAATTATAATCAAAATAGAAATTTTTCAATGCAACCCAATCGAAATTTAGCTCAATCAAAATTTTTCACAAATAACGAAGGGTATAGTAACTTTCCAAGTCAACCCTTACAAATGCAATCACGTAGAGATATAACCCAACCAAAATTTTTCACGAATGATCAAGTGTTTGGCAAACCACCCGATGTGTTCAAACCTAATCCCAATTATAGACCGAATAACAGACCGGAACCAATGTCCGTAAGAACAAGAATTTTGCCAACTAAACGACCAAATGAGTCAACAAGCATAAGACAGAAAAAACCGAATTATCAACCTAGAGAAAATCATTTTAGGCCCAATGCACCACCAAATTTCATGTCAGAAGAATTGTATAACACGGAACAACAAAATGAATCATTTGAATACGAACAATATGACGTAGATGTCGATCAAAACCACGATACGGATTATCAAAATTCGGAACAAGCTCAATCATATAATGTAGATCAAAATTTTCAAGAAACTGCCTACCAGTCACACATGACCTATATTTCAACCATGAAAGAATCGCTAGTCTCCCATATATAAGGTTAGAAAACCCCCCTTGTAAATTGTTAGTAGATTCAGGTAGCTCCATTTCCATTATTGATCCAATGATTGCGTATAATTATTTTCCTAACTCAATCTATGAAGAAATGACGAATTTCACAACAGCTACAGGAAAAGACTTCTGTAAAAATAAACTTCTATTTCCTCTTGATATGTTTGGTTGTGACACAACGTACCCATTCGTAGTTTATAAATTTCATCCTCAATATGACGGCGTTATAGGATATAATTTGATGAAAGATTTGCAACTCAATTTAGACCTTAAAAATAAAATACTGACTAATGGAATCGTTTCCCATGAACTCCATTTACAACAAGTAAAACCTCGAGAGAAATTATCAGTAGATTTAGATCACTTAGATGAAAATATGAAAAACCAAGTCACCAAGATTTTACAGAGTAATGAATCGGTTTTGCAATTACCAGGACAACCTCTTACTTTTACCAATAAAATCAAACACAACATTAGAACTATCGATGACTATCCAGTTTATGTAAAACGCTATAGATATCCGGAAATTCATAAAGAAGAAGTAAAAAACCAAATTGAAGATCTTTTAAGTAAAAATATAATTAGACCCAGTATTTCCCCGTGGTCATTATAGTAATCATAGTAATCGTTCCTAAAAAAGCGGATAAATCAGGAAAACAGAAATGGCGAATCGCAATCGATTACCGAAAGCTCAATGAAAAAACAATTGACGACAAATTTCCAATTCCAAATATTGATGAAATTTTGGATAAGTTGAAAGATGCGAAATATCTCAGCACCATAGATCTGGCTTCAGGATATCATCAAATTGAATTAGATAAGGAATCAATAGAAAAAACAGCTTTTTCCACAGATGAAGGACATTTCGAATTCTTAAGAATGCCTTTCGGATTAAAAAATGCCCCTTCAACTTTTCAAAGAGTTATGAATACAATTTTGCAACCTCTTCTCGGAAAAATTTGCGTAGTTTACATGGACGACATTCTGATATTTTCGAAAGATCCGGACAAACATTTAGCTGATATCCAAACGGTTTTAGAATTACTAAAAAAGGAAAATTTGAAAATACAACTGGACAAATCATATTTTTTCAAAAGTGAAGTAATGTTCTTAGGATTCAAAATTTCTGACAAAGGAACAGAACCTAATCCTGAAAAAGTAGAAGCAGTTAAGAATTTTCCAATTCCAAAAACCCCTAAGGAGATAAAATCATATTTAGGCATGATAGGATATTATCGGAAGTTCATTCCAAATTTTTCTAAACTTACAAAACCCCTAACTCAATGCTTAAAAAAGGACTCGAAAATCAATATAGATGACCAAGACTACCAACAGGCTTTTAATACAAGTAAGAATTTGTTGATGAATCACCCAATTTTACAATTCCCAGATTTTAATCAACCCTTCATACTAACAACTGATGCTTCGGAATATGCAGTAGGTGCTATTTTGTCACAAGGCAACCCCCCTAATGATTTACCCCTATCGTTTGCAAGTAGAACTTTAAATAAGGCAGAAATTAATTATTCAACCATTGAAAAAGAATTACTGTCCATTGTTTGGGCTACGAAACATTTTCGACCATATCTTTTCGGCAGAAAATTCACAATATACACTGATCATCGACCACTTACATGGCTGTTTTCACTAAAAGAAACTTCATCGAGACTAATGCGTTGGAGAATTAAGTTAGACGAATTTAATTTTGAAATAAAATATCGAAAAGGTGTTAACAACAATGCTGATGCCCTTTCAAGAATTAAACCAGAAGAATTTAATATTAACGAAAAAGAACAATTATTATCAGATTTAGAATCTATTATCCCGAATGTTTCTCATGAAGATTTGGAGTTAAGAGAAGAAGACTTCAAAGAGCTATTAGAAATCAATGATGACGATATGTCAGATACAGGAACTGTTCATTCAAACGAGGAAAATCCTATTCTGGAAATTCCTTATACGGAACGAGCAATCAATATATTCCAATATCAGATCATCATCAAAAGTGGTAAACAATTCAATGTTTCCAAAATTAAGTTACATAATTCATCAAAACTTAGAATAATCGTATCTATTTCAGAACAAACCCAATTCACCAAATTTCTGAAAGAATACATTGTACTAGAAAAAACTTATGGTATTTTCTTCCAAAATAAAGATATCGAAAAACCATTTATTACATATTCACAGAAATTGTTCAAATCAGGAGTTTTTAAGTTTAAAATTTCAAATATTTTCTTAGAAGACATAGAAGGTGAAGAAGATCAAATTGAAAAGATAAAATTATACCATGAAACAAAAACCACTCATAGAGGTATTCAAGAAAATTTAGAAAGCATTAAGAAAAAATTTTATTTTCCCAAGATGTTATTGAAAGTACAACAATATGTCAATAGTTGCGATATTTGTCAGCGGCAAAAATACGAACGCCAACCGAATAAATTAATTTTTAAACAAAACCCCATCGGTGAAAAACCCTTTGAACATTTATATGTTGATACCATTAATATTTCCAAAACACCCTGTCTCTCACTGGTCGACTCATTCTCTCGACACGGCCAATGTTTCATACTTAAAAGTAAGACAGCAGTTGAAATTATAGAATCACTAATTCATTATTTTTCTAATCATGGTACACCAAAGAAAATTACTACAGATAACGGAACTGAATTTAAGAATATCTTGTTCCAGGAATTCGCTTCAACCCATAACATCGAAATACACTACGTTACGAATTATAATCCCACTTCGAATTCCATCGTAGAGACATTTCATTCAACGTTAGTTAAACAAATACGTGTAATTGAAGATAAAAATCTGAGTTTAAGGGAAATATTGAATAGAGCATTATTGAGTTACAATAATTCCATTCACTCAACTTTAAAATATAGCCCCTTACAAATCACGAAGTCGGATTTGAATTATAGTCTCCCTGTTGAGAATACTGAAAACGAGAAAGTATCAAACTATATTGAACAATATAATCAAAATTTAAAAAACATTTCTGAAGTTCTAACGAATAACAATAAGAAAAACGAAATCAGAAGGCAGAAGGAAAATCAGCACCGAACAGAAAATGTTGTTCTTGACGAAAATAGAAAAACGTATTTAAAATTACCAGCAGATGCAAAATTGAAACCTCGATTTAAAGAATCAAAAATAAAAATTTTGGATAATATTCTGATAAAAGAGCCTGATAAAGGCCATATCTATCATAAAAATAGAATCAAACAACGAAAGAAATAAACATCATTTGTTTCAGGATGATTTTTCCCCTCATAGTAACTCTCCTACCATTTCTGAAAATCTCCATTTGCCTTAAAACGGAGGAAATCCGCAATCATATTATCTCTTTCAATGGCCCCAAAACATATATCGTAGAAAAGGATCATATTTTAATGTATCACTATAATCTCTCCCAATTTAAATCAATTTTGAGCAAACATGAAGAAATCATCAACGAGATGACTAATAAGAATGAAACCAAAGAAATGATGGTTCAGTACTTACTAGATTCTTCATTAAACCAACTCATTTCAAACAAGCAAACTCTAGAGGAATTAATTCCAGCAAGGCATAAAAGAGGATTAATAAATATAGGAGGAAGAATATCAAAATTTCTCTTTGGCACATTAGATGACGAAGATGAATCTTTATATCAAGAGTATTTTCAAAAATTACAAAACAATGTAGGTACCATAGAAACTAGTCAAAATCAAGTGATAAGTGTAATTAATTCTATATCCAATAGATTCCAAAATCAAACGAATATCATGGTACAACAAATGAATAAGTTCATGAAACTTCAACAGATTCTAGACAAAATTATTCTTTTACAATTCGAACAAATTAAAATATCTAGGATATTCTCAGAAATCAATACAGCCGTTAGTTTTGCTAGACTACATTTGTTGCATGAATCAATATTACCTTTAAATTATTTCAGAAACTATGTCCAAAATAATGATTTACTTAGGCATTTGATATACTTGAAAGATTTCTACTCAGTATGTTTCACATCAGTTGAAATTCAAAACGAACAAATATTATTTGTGATTAGAGTACCTTTGGTAAATCCCGTTCCTTTCGAAACCTATGAACTTAAATTTATTCCCTTCCTAAATACCTACCCTATAGATCAACCGAAGTATCTATTGATCCAACAAGAAGAAATCAAGTGGTCCCTATATGAAGATTGTCAACATGTAGAAGAATGGATGTTATGCCCGCAGAATAAACTAGTGAAACCACCCTTATGTTATAGTGAGTTTGTGAAAGAAAAAAGAGAAAACTGTTCCAGACAAAGTGCTCAGGAAGTGAACGACTTGATATTATTACCTGATGGAAATTATCTATCTGTATTTAATGATTTGTTGAAAGAAAATTGTTCAGGACATCTATCATATGAACATGAACCAAGTAAAATTCTTTTAGTAGAGAGTAAATGTCACATATCCAATGGTCACAAGACATTTCATCCATCAACAACTAATCATGTGTACCATCAATTTAAATTGAATAATATGAATTTCTCACATATTCAGGATTTAATCATAGAACCTTTGAATGTATCATATTTTTCAGAATCCAAATTGTATAAGTGGAATTTACACCCTAATTATATTTCCTCTCTTTATTTCATTTTCCTAATAATCTGTTTAATTGGAATTTTCATTATATTATATAAGGTATTCATAATTAAATTTTCAAAACTGATTGAAAAACAGAGTTCAACCATTGAGATTGAACTCAGTTCTTTAAAAGGGGGAGGTAATATGTAAGCTGATCCCGTACATTCCTCAAAGGAAACATATTGCAATATTGCATAGTTGCGAGCAGTAGCGTTGACCGCCAGAATGCTTATTCAGCATAGTAGTTCACGTAAGGTGGATACCTCGTAGGATAAGGCAAGTCTGTAGATAACCATCGTATCGATTAGATCGTTGTATTTTTTCATTAGAATAAACTGCTTTCAATAGTTCTCCATATTTTTTAAAAAAGTGTTTTCAAGTTGTTATTATATTTCTATATATATATATATATGTGTACCCCTTGAATTCCTTCGAAACATTGCATTATTTTCGTCTGAAAAATTTCCGCAGAGCAAACTAAACCAAAAGGTATCTTCCGAATCTATATCTGCCCAATGGCGTGTTGAACGTACATAACTTCGAACTATCTTGATCTAATTCGATATTCCAAAATCCATTATTAGTATCCAAAACTGAAAAAACTCTCGCATTATGTAAATGAGCAATAATATCTGTAACAGTTGGAATTGAAAAATGCTCTCGTTTTATAGCCCTATTTAAATCTGTGGGATCAATGCATATCCTAAAATCTCCATGAGGTTCATCTACAATCACAAGAGAATTTGCTCACTCAGTTGGCTCGAATTCTTCAGTTATAATGTTTTGTCTCTGTAAATTATCTAGTTTATCTTTGAATTTGATCAAAATTCCTTGAGGAACGCGTCGAGCTGCATCTATCTTAATTCTATACTGGCCTGGCAAGCACCCAATTCCATCGAAAACATCATGAAATTCATTAATGAACTTACAGTCACTCATTTCCGCCACCATTCTCGCAATATCCATATCTTCTATTGAATTTTTTCCAATAATTGGTTGACCATTACCATTAGCTACATAATTTCACATTATAATTTTTATTTTTGTAAAATACTGAAGCTATTATGTACCCTAATATTTCAATTTGATTCCCTGTATATTCTATCAGCTTTGTATCATCTTCCATAATTTTCATTGAACTAAAAATGTTATTATAAATATTCATAGGAATGACATTAACATCAGCACCAGTATGTACTTTAAAATGTACTATTTTCTCATTTATCAATTTATTAATATTCACTGTCCAATTTGGTTTTTGCGCGTATGTTCTGGGGAACATCGCGTTATCATTTTGCCCAAATGTCTGTAACTTTCGAATTTTTTGACGAAAATGGTCTCAAACGATTTAGTTCGGCTCCCCAATGAAGAATTCGAGGTCAAATTTGATTCTGTCCGGCCGTTGCCACGATAACTTGAGAACGGAAAGAGCTAGCGATTTGAAATTGGGTAGGTGGCGCATCCCAATACGACGGACAAGTTCCTAAATGGGCATAATCGGCGTAATGGTTTCCGAGTAATAATTTTGTTTTCAACCAATATAAATCTGATCGAATTGAAACTTGGTGAGTAGTTGTAGAATATGAACCTAAGCACCTTTGTGAAATTTTGTGCGAATCATATGGCTAGAAAATTATTAAAAAATATTTTTCTTGTTACGATAACTTGAGAACGGAAAGAGATAGCGGTTTGAAGCTTTCAGGTTAGGATCAGCCAAACGGTTTTAGAGTTATAGCCATCTGAAATTTGGTTGTTTTTTCTCCTCATTAACTCGAAAAATACTGAACCGATTGAATTGAAACATGGCTATTAGTTGTAGAATGCCAACGCGGAAATTCTTGCAAAATTTCGTGAGGATAGTATTTGTAGAAAATTTTTAAGAAATCATTGAGAATTAAAAAAAAAAATTTTATATATCAGTAACTATTCGTCTGAAATTTTGCAAGAGCCTTTCGAACCCAAACTCTACTGCCAAGTTTCAAGTTTTAACACGATCGGATATATATTGTTGGAGATTCGAGCAGCCTTGTGTGAGTTCAGTAGATGGGTGACCGTTGCCTCGATAACTTTCGAACAAAAGGAGATAGTGACTTGTATTTTTCAGGGTAGGTTGCGTATCCAAATGGGAGAGTTAAGTTCGTTTGTGGGCATAATCGGTTTAACGGTTTACGAGTTATACCCACCTGGAATATTATTTCCTCGATAACTCAAGAAAATGAGGATTCGATCGAATTGAAGCTTGGTAACTATTAGCAGAAAATCAAGATAAAGACGTGTTTAAAATTTTTTAAGAACCGTACCCCTAGAAAATTTGAAAAAAATGACGAAAAAAATTTTTTGTATGAAGCGTAGGTACCTCTAGAAAATTTCCAAAAAAATTACGAAAAAAAAAATTGATTCGAGCACTGACGTGAAGTCAGGAGCTTTTGCGTGTATGTTCTATTATCCATTCTCCTGTATTGGACACCCTTAATCGAATTTAACATGGTAAATTATGTTGTCCATTCTCCTGTATTGGACACTTAATTCGAATTTACCATGGTAAATTCGAATTAAGAGTGAAGAACATGCGCGAAATATCTCCTGACAATAAATCTTTCCTAAGTCTTGCAAAAAATCCGAACAGGATCAAAACGTGGACAGTTTGGGAAGCAGTGTATTATTCACCCTGATAGGCCTAAAGCAGTATACTTTTCCACATGTTGTGGTATAGTACTGCAACTGGAATACATTTCAGTCCACTTATTTTGTGCCTTATTCCATTCCAAAATCATTATGCGTTATGACCTTATTGAAACACTCGATGTAATAGAAACATTCTTGTACCATATATTAACAACCGCATTCCTTTACCATATTCATTAGTAAGTTCCGTGTAGGTCAATATTCAAACAAGATTGAAAAATGTTACCAGCTCGTTTCATATATGGTCGAGAGGTATTTGTTTAGACGAAGAGAGGAAATATGCGGAGTTGATAACTAGGATAAAATTTTGCCTGAAGAAAACTGATATATCCATGAATAATTAATAAATACAATTTTCATACCGTACGTGATTCTGCCAGCACGCTAATATTTTGTCCAGGTGCCTCTGTTTTACGATTTTTGGCGCTCTTGTTCCTCGGAACAGTGAGCTTATCAATTTGCCCAAATGTCTGTAATTTTCGAATTTTTGGCTAAAAATGGTATCAAACGATTTGGTTCGACTCACTGATCAAGAATCCGTGGTCGAAATCGAATCTGCCCGGCCGGCCGACAGTCCGTTAACACGATATCTCTTGAACGAAAGGAGTTAGAGGATTGAAATTTGCAGGGTAGGTTTGGGACTTAAATATCTCGGACGAGTTCATTAACGGGAGGAATACATCAAGCGGTTTCGGAGTTATGGCCGTTTTTACTAAAAACGTTTTTTATGAATATTTCCGAAACCGATCACTCGATCTATCTGAAATTTAGCACCAAATTGTAAAATCATGAGCTTTACACGTTTTGTATTGATCGTGCTACCGTAAAGTGTCAAAAAAAAATGTTAAAATTCAAATTTTTTTTTCTACAATAACTCTCGAACGGAATGAGCTAGGCAGTTGGAATTTTCAGAGTAGGCTAGGGAGATACATCTCTCGGTTAAGTTCGCTATTGGCCATAATACGCGAGATGGTTTCGGAGCAACGAAAAAAAAATTTTTTTTAACTCACAAATTTCAAAATAATTTTTTTAAGATGCAGTTTCACCCTAAAAATCCATTGATATAATTTTCAACTCCAACAAGCTAATACTTTCGGAGATATGATTTTTCGAAATTTCAATAATGAATCGTACTACTATGTTTTCACAGAATCCTATAATTATTCTATCTAAGCTTTATTATATGCTATGTGTTCATACTCGTACATGTCATCCTGTTCTATAAGAGAGAGTCAGATTCATTTCAGCTATTTAAATTTGATTTCTTCCATGGTGCAGTTCTCATTCTCAGATTGCTCATTTAATCTTGATAAATAAACTATTATTTGAATTGTATTTCTTTTATGATGTAGTTCTATCATAAGAATACATTGATATAATTCTCAACGCTGAGAAACCAATACTTTCGGAGATATAATTTGTCTGTTTGAACTAGAGCGCCAGAAAGCTCCTTTCCACAGGGCTTGAACCAATTTTTTATGACATAATTTAAAATTTTATTTTGAAATCAATTCAAGCTATATAATTCTTCACGTAAGTAAGTTAGCGAAATTAGCGAAACGAAAATTAACAATATTTCTGAAAATCTATTCCAAAACCACTAGTTTAACAATGATCGTACTTGCAATGTTAATGATCGTGCCACAAAAAATTGTTAATTAACTAATGGATAACTAATTGAAAAAACGCGATAAACATTTTTGGACCACGGATTATTGTTCATTGATCTATCCTCCAGACGCCTGATTTTTTAAAGTTTTTCATTTTCATATTTAATAAGTTTGAATAATATTTATTCCTGTGAGGTCCGAAGGGGGCGAGGCTTACGTAAGCTGGAGTACCCGTTTTCGGGTGTATTTTCAACCCTCTGGGAAAATTATAAATAAAGGTCCTAGTTCCGGGAGTTGGGATATTTTTTTAGGAAATTTCTGTTCTTTGAATCTTTTTTCAAATTTGAATTATCTCAGGTAGTTGTTGAGATATTGGTGAAAAACCAAACCCCCTTCTTAACACTCACTTAATTGTTTATAACTATCTATTGCAATTTTTGCGAGCGGCCTTAGCCTTTTTGCGCGTATGTTCTGGGGAACATCGCGTTATCATTTCGCCCAAATGTCTGTAAATTTCGAATTTTTTGACGAAAATGGTCTCAAACGATTTAGTTCGACTCCCCAATGAAGAATTCGAGGTCAAATTTGATTCTGTCCGGCCGGCCGTTGCCACGATAACTTGAGAACGAAGAGCTAGTGACTTGAAATTTTCAGGGTAAGTGGCGCATCCCAATACGACGGACAAATTCCTTAATGGTTATAATCGGCCCAATGGTTTCCGAGTAATAATTTTGTTTTCAACTAAAATAAAGCCGATCGAATTGAAACTTGGTGAGTAGTTGTAGAATATAAACCTAAGCACGTTTGTGAAATTTTGCGCGAATCGTATGGCTAGAAAATTATTAAAAAATATTTTTGTTGTCACGAGAACTTGAGAACAGAAAGAGATAGCGGCTTGAAGTTTTCAGGTTAGGATGTGCATCAGAACGCGGCATTTCAGTTGGTTTATAAGCATAATCGGCCCAACGGTTTTAGAGTTATAGCCATCTGAAATTTGGTTGTTTTTGTCTTGAAACTTGGTTATTAGTTGAAGAATGCTTGTTAATGTGTTGTTAATGAATGATTGTTAAGAAATCATTGAAAATTAAAAATAAAAATCTATATATCAGTAACTATTCGTCTGAAATTGCTGAAATTTTGCAAGAGCCTTTAGAACCCAACTCTACTGCCAAGTCTTAAGTGTTAACACGATCGGTTAAATATTGTTGGAGATTCGAGCAGCCTTGTGTGAGTTCAGTAGATGGGTGACCGTTGCCTCGATAACTTTCGAACAAAAGGAGATAGGGACTTTTTCAATTTTCAGGGTAGGTTGCGTATCCGAATGGAAAAGTTAAGTTCGTTTTTGGGCATAATGGGTTTAACGGTTTCTGAGTTATACCCACCTGGAATATTATTTCCTCGATAACTCAAAAAATAATGATTCGATCGAATTGAAGCTTGGTAACTATTAGTAGAAAATCAACATAGAGACGTGTTTAAAATGTTTTAAGAACCGTACTCCTAGAAAATTTGAAAAAAATTACGAAAAAAAAATTTTGTAAGAACCGTACCCCTACAAAATTTCAAAAAAATTACGAAAAAAAAAATGGTTCAAGCCCTGACGTGAAGTCAGAAGCTTTGGCGTGTATGTTCAATTGTCCATTCTCCTGTATTGGACACCCATAATAGAATTTACCATGTTAAACTATATTGTCCATTCTCCTGTATTGGACATCTTAATTCAAATTTACTATGGTAAATTCGAATTAAGAGTGTTCAACTTAATCGACTTAATTCAAATTTACCATGGTGAATCCTCAATCATAATTTTCGGAGAATACGCAAACATTTTGACCTAAAAAGCACTTGTTGACTTGACTTGTAGGTACTAGGAAAACAAACAGACATCGAGATGGTCTGAAATATTTGTTTTCAGTTTCAGTATCATTACTAGTATCGTTTTTGTAATAAACAAATATTTATTTGATGAAGACTTGATTTAATATTTTTCACATGTTTTCCAAATTAAAAAAAATAATATCTCGAGAATTATGCACCCAAATGGCGTTACACGTCTATTACTGAATTCAGAATTTGTCAGGAAAGAAATGATGGTTTGCTATTTGAAAAACATATCGACGGCTTCACTGCTTGGTAACGGGAAATGGTAGAACAATAAGAATTACGGGAAAATGTTCCGGGAAGGGAAGAAAATAAATCCATTATTTCATGCTTTAGATGCTCACTGTATATTCAAGTATAAGTGGATACAATTTCGAATAAATTTTGATTACTTACTAAAAATTTGAAATGTTCTGTTTGGTGGTAAGATTTTATATTATACCGTACTAAATACTTCAAAAACAAATTTGTATTCACAAAACATCACCCTATTGTAAACGATATTTTTCATAATTTTTTTTTTCAGGTGAGTTCGGTGAAACATTATAGAAGTTTTATGTAAGTATTTTTCGTCTGTCTTCACTATAATCTAGGCTATTTATATCCGTTTTGATACGTTCTGTTGATAACCAATTTATTTCTCGTGATTCTGTAATGTATCCAGGAGTTGTAGGTATTCTGAATGTATTTAGTTTCACTGAACCCTTTTCCGCCAAAAACTAGTCCAACCTTTAAGGCGAAAATCAATACAACTTATGTTGGTGAATTAGGACTAATACCTTCTCAACCTCAACCATTAAATCATTAACCCCTATTACAGGAAGCCTTAGAGAAAGCTCTCACACTACCCGAGACAGGAACAGTCGAGGAAAATTTTCAACAGCCGATGCACAGGGAAAATTCCCAATATCATCATTGTTCAAGGTTTCATCGAAGATATCACGTAATTCATGTTTTTTGGCGCTTTTATTCCTCGAAACTGAGTGCTTATCAATTTGCCCAAAATGTCTGTAATTTTCGAATTTTTGGATGAAAATGGTCTTAAGCGATTTGGTTGGACTCACTGATCAAGAATCCGTGGTCAAAATCGGTTCTGTCCGGCTGGCCGGCCCTCCGTTAACACAATAACTCTCGAACGGAATGAGCTAGACAGTTGAAATTTTCAGAGTAGGTTTAGGAGATACACTGATCAACAATTGCTAGGGATCACTTATGAACTCTTCTTCATTTGTATTTTTTTCAAGTTATCTCGTGAATATCTGTACATTATAAGTTCTCTAAGGAAAAATTAAGATGTTTTGAGTTGATTATATCAAATTTTTCCTCACTTCATCGGCTCTTGTTCACAAAATCGATTATTATCTGTATGCTGTTACATGTGGAGTGAAAAGCAATGTGGTATTTGTTATTAAATCTGTTTTTTTCTCTCGTTCAAACACATAAGGTGACAATAATTGAAGAAATGAGAACAATATTAGCTTATCAGTCATGCCGAGAAGACGTTTGGCTCCTGTGCAACTGGACCAAATCATACGGTGGATACAGGAAGGTTTGTCCCAGCGAGAAGTGTCCCTGCGGTTGAATGTTTCGCAAAGTGTCGTGAGTCGGGCTTGGAATAGGTTCATCCAAAACGCCTCAGTAGCTTATGTTCATGGGGGAGGTCGGCAGCGCAGTACAACAGCTGCCCAAGATCGTCTTTTGGTCCTCAATGCTAGGAGAAATCCCACTTACCCGGCGTCGCGGCTCAATAGATCACTGAGAGTTGCAACAGGAGTTCTAATTTCGAACCAGACTGTAAGACGACGACTACATGTTCGTGGTTTGAGAGCACGTAGGAGGGTACAACATCCCCGTTTGAATAGGGAACACCGGGTTGGTTCATCGACGGCAATGGGCTGAGGAGCACCGCAATTGGACAGTTGAAGATTGGAGCCGATGTTTATTTACGGATGAGTCTAGATTTCGTTTGGTCAACTCCGATGGACGTATTCTTGCTTGGAGGGAAAGAGGTCGAAGGTATGCAGAACAGTTTATGGTACCCACAACAGCTTTTGGCGGAGGTTCTATATGTGTATGGGGAGGCATTTGTTTGAACCAACGCACAGAGTTGGTTGTTCTGCAGAACACCACAATGACCAGCCAGAGATATCACGATATGATTATTGAACCCATAATTGTTCCGTTTGCGGCTGCCTTGGGCGAGAATTCCATTTTAATTGACGATAATGCCCGTCCACACCGTAGTCGTCTGGTTAATGAAGCGCTAGAAACTCATGCTATTGATAGGATGGACTGGCCAGCTCGCTCTCCAGACATGAATTGCATCGAACATGTCTGGTCTGAGATGTCTAGACAATTGTCAACCTTAGAACAACCGATCAATAACCTGGAGGACCTTTCTAACGCTTTACGGGATATTTGGACGAATTTGCCCCAAAATTTTATAAATCGTTTGATTGAAAGTATGCCTCGTAGGGTAGAATGCTTGAGACGAGCTCGTGGGGGGCCAACTAGGTACTGGCTTAACCGAAACTTCAGCCTTCTTGTGGTGTCATCATAAAATTTTTATGTTATTCAAACACAGAATTTTGAGTGTTCCTAATAAAGTCTTTTTTTCTCTCCAACTTTCCATTTTTTCATTCTTTTCTCAAGTGAACCATATTATCAACTGAAAATACTCTGATATCTGACTAAATTTATAATCTTGGAGCGAATAATTCAGAAATAAATTTAGAAAAAGTAAGTGATCCCTATCAATTGTTGAGCAGTGTAGATATCTCGGTTAAGTTCGTTATTGGGCAATACGTGGGAATACGTACAATAAATGGTTATACGTGTTCGAAATCGATTTTGTCTGGCCGAAAATGGTCTTAAATGATTTGGTTCGACTCACTGATCAAGAATACGTGCATGGTCAAAATCGATTATGTCCGGCCGGCCGGCCCTCCGTTAACACGATAACTCCCGAATGGAATGAGCTAGACAGTTGACATTTTCAGAATAGGTTTGGGAGATAAATATCTCGGTTAAGTTCGCTATTAGGCAAAATCGGCCAGATGGTTTCGGAGTGAAGAAAACAAATTTTTTTTTGACATTACAAATGTCGAATTAAATTTTTTTAAAAGATGCAGTTTCACCATAGGAATCCATCGATATCATTTTCAACTCTAACAAGCTAATACTTTCGGGGAAATGATTTTTCAAACTTTCAATAACACATCGTCTTCTCACAGAATGCGAATTCTATCTGTCTGTGTTCACTGTTCTTACATCTACGGCATGATACAAGGAAAACAAGATATGATATTCCGGCGAACCAAAATGCGACCAGTTCGCGCATGACGTCAGATGGAAAGTATTTTCTGGCGCGATACATACAAATAATGAGGATTATTAGCTATTTTAAACAAATTGGAGTTCAAGTTTTCGCAATATTGATATTATTCCCAACTCTGAGAAACCAATACGTTTGGAGATATAATATTTTGCTATCATTTCGTTCAAATATCCGTATTTCTGTTAAGAATTAGACTTTAGATATTAGCCCTGCTCATGGCGTAATTGAGGTGAAATTTAATTGTGTCCCCCCGTCTGGTCGTCTGTTTGACCCAAAACTCTCGGGTAAACTTGAATGATGAAGTTCGTGATAGGACAAATCTAACCAATGGGTTAGGTTAGGTTAGGTATGATGTAGTCTAATGAAGTCACTGTGTCGACGAAACGCGTCACAATATTAAATAAATTTGTGTACTTCATATATAATTTTTCATTGAGTTGGAAATAATACTCTCAGAGCACCATAAGCTCTACCAATTGTACTCTCAACGTGCTCTGGAAAAAAATGTTAATATAATCAAAACCAAATCACGCACACTATAAACAAAATCAATGACATTATTGGAAACAGTCGATTTTAGATTGTCTAAAACAAGTACTCATTCAGTCCAATGGCTGCATAATTTAATTGATCAATGAAGAAATCGATGAAAGAATTAATATCAAATTTGTACCCTGGACTAGCTATCGAGCTGGGCCTATACATAAGGCACCGCTCTCTTCATAAAGATCTTAAATTGAGAGGTACAAATCTCAGGTGTACGAAAAAACGAAAAAACAGAAACAAAATTATCACTTATGTTACGTAATCCATAGAATACAGAACAAACTCGAATATACACCAGGATTATCAATTCAGTGATAGTTAGAAAATGAAACCAAGCCAAATATTCTCTGAAGTTCATAAATATTCGTGCAGAACAAATGTAGCCATAAATATCAGGTCTTCGGTGGGCCAAGAGAACATTAGAATCTTACCACTAACATTAATCTGCCCTTGTCGGGGTGAGGCTCCCAAAACTAATATAACTAATTGTTTATTCGATGTACAATGCTAAAAGGAGGTACAATAAAAAGTACACTAATAGCTCTAATAAAATAAAGGGGTAGTTAACGATAAGCTACAGGCATAACACCAAATATCTGCTAAATACTCTCTATTTTAAGCTATAATCGGTTGATTAATCGATTGTTCTTCAAAACCCAATAGTTGAAGGTAGAAGGTCCCTATTTTCTCGTTATGGCGACAACGAAGTATGTATTTGTTTTGAGAGATGATTCAAGGACAAGAAAACTTCCCCTTCAGAAAATAAGTCTCAATGGAACAGAAATATCTAGAGGTGCACAAGGCACCCTTTCATGAATTCAGAGAGCAACTCACCAGTTTCCTTCGACAAATAATCCCCATAAAGTGAACATTTAACTGGAACTACTTTCACAAAGTCCTTATCCTTACTTGGGGATTAATAAATTAAAATACACACGGTGAAACATTCAAGGATTCAACATCAACAAATATTAAATCGTAATCAGGGATAGCCGCGTAATTGCTCAACGTTTCCCCGAATAAGAAAGAGACGTTGAGCGATGACGTTGCTTGCCCGGATCACGATTGAATATTTGTTGATGTTCAATCTTCGAATATTTCACCTTGTGTCTTTTAGATATCGGCAATTAGCGCATTCACGATCGATGTTCAACTGGTTTGTGGTCTTCTCCAACCACATTAATCCTAGCGTTTTCTATTGCAGTCCCTGACTCCATCTTGGGAGAAAAGAATGAACGTTATGAACATATCGCTCAAGGATTCCGCATCACAGAGGGTTGGAGTTAGTAAGCATCCCCTAGGTGGCGCTGCTAAGATTCTCTTTCCGGTAATTCGTCACCATAGCGTCTGAGTTTCCTTAAGCTCCTTCGTTTGTCATTCAGTGGCTACGTTACGTTGATGATTGGTAACGGCCATGAACCGTTACTTATCAGCCCTGAGTTACAATTTCTTCTTTGTGAGAACGTTGAGCGTTGAACTGGCTCACCCGGATCAGGAGGGGATATTTGTTTATGTTTAATCGTCGAATATTTCGCTGTATCTCTTTTAGTTATTGGCTATTACCACACTCACCTTTGATGTTCAATTGTAAATTAGATAGAAAATGAAATATTAATAATTTATGGACCACTTATCTGTAGATATCATTGGAACCTTATAGTCTAGTCAACAAGTGCCTTTTAGGTCAAAACTTTTTAGGTCCGGTTTTTCAATTGTGAGTTAACTAGGTTGCAAGGATATAATTATGAACGCATAACACTTAGGTTACATGCAACCTTGACTTAACTCGCAAATGAAAAACTGGACCTAAGGCTGCTCGTATACCAGCACGACGAGACCGCAACGCGACCGCGACGATACTTTTTAACGAGGGATTTGCGTCGCATCGCCTTATCTTATTTTGTTCGTTTCCTCCTCTTTTCCTCATTTTTCAGGTTGAGTTTCGGGTACCTTGGAGAAACCTATCCGTTTTTTGACGAGGGAATCCACATTGAAGAAATATATCCCCATCAATATTTTTAAATTTCAGCAAATTTTGTAAATAATACAAATCACCACACTCACGGGGAGAAAGGGTTTTTTGCTGAGGTTGCTGAGTTTTTCTTGTATCATACGTCGAATTGTATGGTACCCCGTTACACCAACCTCTGCTAACACATATACAGCTCTCAGTCAAAAGAATATATATATATATATATATAAATTTTAGGGAAAGAAGCACAAGAAAACTCAAGAACTAATAATATATATATATATATCTTTGGTGTGGGCGCTTCTATGATTAACCACGTACCGCGACTTC
The DNA here is from genome assembly GCA_937662695.2 of Halyzia sedecimguttata. Classification (NCBI taxonomy): domain Eukaryota; kingdom Metazoa; phylum Arthropoda; class Insecta; order Coleoptera; family Coccinellidae; genus Halyzia; species Halyzia sedecimguttata. The sequence continues at coordinate 35,215,793 of OW569412.2, forward strand.
TAAGGCTGCTCGTATACCAGCACATTGAGACCGCAACGCGATCGCGACGATACTTTTTAACGAGGAATTTGCATTGCATCGCCGTATCTTTGGTATGGGCGCTTCTATGACTTATCACGTACCGCGACTTCTTAGCGACACGAAGTCGCGGTCGTGTTGCGGTCTCGTAGTGCTGGTATACGAACAGCCTAAGCGACACGTAGTCGCAGTCGCGTTGCGGTCCCGTGGTGCTGATATTCGAGCAGCCTTAGGCCGCTCGTACACCAACACCACGAGACCGCAACGATACTTTTTAACGAGGAATTTGCGTCGCATCGCCGGTTCATTGGTGTGGGCGCTTTTATCACTAACCGCGTACCGCGACTTCTAAGGCTGCTCGTATAACAGCACTACGAGACACCAACGCGACCGCGACTTGATGTCGCTTAGAAGTCGCGGTAAGTGGTTAGTGATAGAAGAGCCCACACCAAAGATAAGGCGATGTGACGCAAATCCCTCGTTGAAAAGTATCGACGCGGACGCGTTGCGGTCTCGTCGTGCTGGTATACGAGGAGCCTAAGAGTCCTCCGAAAATTATGATTGAGGTGTCATTCGATTCAGAATGGCCTTCAGATATATTTGAGAAAATTCAAGGGCCGCTCGCAAAAATTGCAAAAGTTATAAACAATTAAGGAAAAAAAAGGGGGTTTGGTTTTTTGCATATATCTGAAAAACCATTTGATTTTTCAAATTTGAAAAAAGATTTAAGAAGAGGAGGGAAAAAATGTTTTTCAATGTTTAATTAAGCTTTATAATTTACCTAAGTAAATTGTTAATAACATAGCAAAAATTAACAATTTTTAAATTTTTCCTAAGGGAATTTATTCTAAGGCCTAAAATTGTTCCACGAAAGGAAAAAATTATCTAGTTCAACAATTATCGCACTTGTAGTGTTTATGTTTGTGCTACAAATAATTGTTAATTAACTAATGGATAACTAATTGACAAATCGCGATACAAATTTTTGGGGCATGGATTATTGTTCATTGATCTTGTAGGCTCCTGAATTTCTTCAGTTCTTAATTTTCATATTTAATAAGTTAAAATAATATTTATTCCTTGAAGATACGAAGTGGGCGTGGCTTGTGCAGGTCGGAGTACCCGTTTTCGGGCGTACTTTCAAACCTCTGAGAAAATTATAAATATTGGTCCTATAGTTCCCGGATCAGGGACTTTCTTTAGGGAAATTACCTCCTCTTTTTGAATCTTCATTCGAATTTGAAAGATCTCAAATAGTTTTTGAGACATAGGCAAAAAACCAAACCCCCATTTTTTCACTTAATTGTTAACTTTTGCAATTTTCGCGAGCATCCATTGAATTTTCTCGAAAGATATCTACATGTATTTGCGCAATCGAATGACACCCCAATAATAATTTGCGGAGAACTCTAAAAAGTTTTGACCAAAAAAGCCCTTGTGGACTAGACTATTGAGAGAAGTAGTATATCTGATGGAACACAATTTCTGGCAAATACGGTCCTGACAACATAATTTAGAGTGAACAACCAGCCCAGCTTGATATTTCCACAAACAACAGCTAAGTAACTATAGACCGACAACTGTGTCGGCTTTCTCCGCCAAGAAAATCCGATTAAGTTATTATTTGAGCAATAATTATTGCACCGTGTTTGCAGGGTGAAACTGTAAAAATCGGATACATTCTAGCTGAGATATGGAGCTGCAAAGCATTCTTGATCATATTTCTGGTTTAATACGAACATTATAATCTCCTTGCTCCAATACTAGAATTATTGATGATATCATAACAATTTCATTCGGTGGATAATATTTCTAACGATCGATATTTGCTGAAAAACAATAACTACCAATATAAATATAATTTATTGATTTCTGTATGCACTATAATCATCCGCATTCGTTTCTTGTTTCATTCAACCATGAAGTGGAATTTGTTCCTAATCACAATATGATCGATTTTCTACTATGAATTAATGGAGTAACATTTCCGAAAGTCAATTTTAATTGAACGCTAATTTTTGGCGCCCTTTTTCACCTATCGATTGGTCTCAAACGATTAGTTTCCACTCACTGATGAAGAATCCGTGGTAAAACCTAATTCTGTCCGGTCGGCATGATCACTCTCGAACCCAGAGAGCTAAAGATTTAAAATGTGCAGGGTATCTTTGGAGTCCAATTCCGCCGGTTGAGTTCGGTAAAATCCGCCGAGTGGTTTAAGTGCTATAGCATTCTGAAATTTTGTTTTCCAAATAACTCAAAATGTAATGATCTGATCGAATTAAAGCTCCGTAGTTGAAAATACCGACACAAAAAATTATAAAAAATTTCGTGAGTATCGTATGACTAGACAATTTAAAAAAAATCCGAATCTTAGAAACTATCCGGCAGATATCGTTGAAATGTTGCGAGAGCCTTCAAAATATTATTTCACAGCCAAGTTCTAGATTTAATCTAGTTCAGATCTTTATTGTTGGAGATATTGGTAAAATATCGAAATATTATAACTATTACAGTGTCCTTTTTTCACTCGGCCAGCAAACTTGTCAACGGTGATATGGAGTCGAACGAATTCCATGATGCAATTTAAATTGATTGAATTAGAAAATGTCGATATTTAATACGCCGTGTCACTCGTCGAGACGATTTAAATACTTATGGATATATCTTGAAGAAATTTGACCCACATATTTAGGATTGATTCGAAGTTGAACGATATGTTTATCCAGATATAATGTGCGTTCAAAAAAATTCGTGGTCAAGTAGGCTATGGAATTTTAAAACTTGCAATGTCTGAACTACGTTCACACGCAGAATATTGAAGTTCAAAATTCCATGTTAATATAGGGTACCCTGGATCGGAAATATTCTTCATAATATATAACAACAAACATTGACAAGCGTAAGTAACTTATGATCTTTAAGAATTTTCCAGATTATCACATTTTTCACGAATTCAGTACGGAAAAGTTCATTCTGAAAATTCTCAAATGTCACTGGAAAACAGTTAATATGATGCATTTATATCGATATTCAAAACCATTCGTTGGTCAGAGAGAATCAAGTATGGTACATTGGACGTATTGGTATTTTAATTAATACATATATTTTTTTATCGGAGATGATGAAGTAGATTTTTTTGTTCTCTACTGACTGAATTCTATTGTCTGTTCTCCTGTAATGTACACTCTAAATCGAATTAACCATGGTAAATTCGGAGTGTCCAATACATATAATTCACCATGGTAAATTCGATTAAGAGTGTCCAATACAGGAAAATGGACAATAGAACATACGCGCAAAAGCTCCTGACTTCAAGAAAAAAAAAATGGTTCAAGCACTGACGTGAAGTCAGGAGCTTTTGCGCGTATGTTCTATTGTCCATTATCCTGTTTTGGACACCCTTCATCGAATACAACATGGTGAATTCTATTGTCTGTTCTCCTGTATTGGACACTCTTAATCGAATTCACCATGGTAAATTCAGAGTGTCCAATACAGGAGAACAGACAATATAATTCACCATGGTAAATTCGATTAAGAGTGTCCAATAAAGGAGAATGTGCAAGAGAACATGTACGCGCAAAAGCTTCTGACTTCACTTCAGTGCTTGAACGAATTTTTTTTTTCTGTTCAGTAACTGGATGGGTGACCGCTCTTGCTATGAATTTGGACAAGCACGCCAAAGCACAATGACCTCACGCCAGTGCTTCCCTAACTTTTCTATGCAAGTCCTGTTCGTGTAGTTGCCATGTTGACGAAGATATAACAACAATTTAAAAGAAATGGCTACTTGCAGCGGTACGCCAGAAGAATTATAACAACGGGTAGTTATCAAGTTAAACTTTTATGAATTAGTAATAAATCTTTAGAATCAAAAAAAAAATTATCAAATGAAGAAAACAATATGTTGTCATTGAAAATAATAGGTAGTTCTATTCAAAATTCCAAAGTAGATGGCAGTACCGGCCACTGGGCGTCCAGGAACCCGAGGCCTGGAGGGGCCTATTTTGAAGATTTGTAAGCGAACCCAAGAGATCCATCAGTGCCAAGGGCGCCCAAAAGCACCTTAAACCGGCCCTTACATTATGGCCATTGCTGGTTTGACTGTACTAGCGTCTGGCGTTCTGGCGGTCTCAATATGTTATCTATCTATGGCCACAATTTGAAATACAGTTGGGGACTTAGAGAAATGTCGTGAAGCTTTTTGCGACGTTGCCGATTTGTGCTGATATTCTTCTAATTTATGAAATAGTTTATTCGAATACACTAAAAGAACGGTCAGGTTAGGTGCACGCTTTGATAAAAGTTAACGGCTAAAGTTAATTAGAATTTATTATTAGAATAGAACACTTACGGAAGCACGATATCCTTCACAATAAGGCAAAGCGAGCTTATATTCACAAAATTATTCCAGCGATCGGAAAATTCAAAATAGCATGTTACCGAAAATACACGTATATTCCAAAAATTGCTTAAGATTATCTTTTTTTTGCGAAAACACAATATTGAATTTTTGTTTAATGAATTTTGTCAGTTCTATTATCTCCAAATAAAATGGTGTAATATAGACTGATTGGTCTTTTGTCTACGAAATCCTAAATAATATGAGATTCTCTTTGTACCTAATGTACATTGCCACAAATTGAAGTGGTTGTCATTTGTGAAGACTTGGGTAGATATATAGGTCTCTTCTCCAAATGCTGGTTCTGCCGTTTCAATATTTTGAAGTCTTGAACCTAACCATAGCATGGCTGCTAATACAAGGCCACACATATTGGAAATAGGATTTTCCGATTTCCGTACTTAGTCTTGCATACATTTCATCTCCGTCTCACCTACTGTGAACAGTCTCTAATTATCTCAATCTTTAAAGTTTCGCCAATGAGTACACCTATGATGAAAATATATGGTTAAGTATTCTACGAAGAATTAATGTATGCCTTACCCCGGGCCAGTCACCCGGTTGAAGTCTCTGTATGAATTTCCTTTTTACCGTGCTTCTACTATAGAACTGATTAAGCTGAACTCCTTCACTGGTCTACAGTTTTGAATGACAGCCCCTATAAACTCTCTGTTCAGTTGATTCGCAGCCACAGGTTTACAGCTTAGGCATTCATTGGCTGCCCTTCCATGATTTCAATTGCCTTCTTGCTCTAGGTGTTGTGACCTCATCTCTTCCACACCACCCCGTACAGCTGAGGTTTCGTAGACGTACCTTCTTAACTCCCCTTGAATTATCTTAACAGATGCTTTTGAAATCCAGACACCATTTAGGCCGATTCATATGATACGTCCTACTCGGCTCAGCTCACCCACGCCAAAATATCTTTCAATGGAATTTAAATGTACAAATTCACATCATCCGTCTACGAACTTATCTGAAAACCCAGTGAAAGATATTTTGGCGTGGCTGAGCTGAGCCGAGTAGGACGTATAATATGAATTACACTTCCTGCTTATGGCTGCTATGTACTGAGTACACTAGCAATTTTCGCTTCTGATATGGATCCCAACACTCTTCCCATCTGCAATAAACAGGACCATTAATATTGATGAATTATCACGAGATATCAATGTTTCAAACTCCATGCAAGCGCAATTTAATCATGAGGAATTACTTTGAGATTGATTTCTGTCAAGAACAAAATTTCTCTGAAACTGAAAATTGATAGAAAGATGTCCATAAGAGTCAGACACTAGGTAGTATACGGTATTCTATAGTTCTCCATCACAGAATAACTGAGTTTACAGGTTCACGGTGGTTTTCACTGAATTTTGGTTCATTCGATCTTGATTATACATATAGAATACCTGATTCACCTAACCCGCACAAACTCTTAAGATATCATGGGAAGACCTAACAGTTTCCTTATAAACATAATCAAATACTCGATTACATAATCGCCTATACTCGAACTCAGATTGACTAAGTGTGTATTAAGCAGGCTATGTTAACAATGACAGCAATTTTATGTCTACGTATTTTGTTGAATCAACAAGTTCAGATCGTTCTGACAATAGAGCGAAATTTCACCAGGAGAAGGAAGACTGAGTTCCTTGTTTTGTCTCATAGGTGGTGAGAGTGTTTATTAGGGTGTATATGAATAGTTGCGAAAATATTGAGGGGGTAATTCCTTGTCAAAAATAGGGTAGGTCTTTTATATAAAGCAGATATTTTGTGCTGGCCAGGAGGCATTCAAAAAATGTTTGGTGGTGTTCCTCTATGATTGAAAGGGGTAGAAAAAGCCACCCCTAAACCCTGTTTCGCAAGAGACTTTTTTCCATAAGCGCATGTCATATTTTTAAGACAACTGACTAGTTCTGATTAATTTTGATTCAGTTACAATTATTTTTCGATTTGGCTTATCATTTTGAGATTTTCACAGACTCATTAAGATGACGGGGTGCACAAACGCAGAAATGAACGATATGCAATTTGTTTACGGTTTTTCTGATTGTAATTCTCTAAAAGCATCCAGAAGACATGCAGAAATGCTCCCTGAACATGTGATACCAATGACTATGAGGAAGTGGTACATTTAAAATAAATAAAAATGATTGTGGTCGCCAGCGCGAGATTAGAATTCCAGCAATAGAAGAAGCAGTACTAAATTTTGTTGATGTTACCTGATATTAGTACTAGGCTCAGCAATTACAAAGTCACATAAGACGGTGGCCATAAAACGGCGATCTTAAAGGAACAACTTTTATATCCATATCGTATTCAACGTGTACTCTGTACAGACTCTCTTACCCCGGGATTTTCTGAATCGACTCCAATTCTCCATTTGGATGTTGGAATTGACGGAACAATATCCTCAATTTTTGGCAAAGGTCCTATTCACAGACGAGGCTAATTTTTCTAGAGATCAAATAATTAATTTTCATAATAACCACATATGGACCGATGAGAACCCCCACGCTATCACCACCAAGAACAATTTTCTCTGAATGTCCGGCTTGGATATGTGTGGGATTAGTTGATTGGTCCAAAATGTGTACCACCTAGATTGAATGGAAATACATACGTTCAATTTCTACAAGAACTTCCAGTACTTCTTCAAAATATTCCTTTGCGTGTCCGAAGGACAATGTGGTTTATGCATAATGGGACCCCGCACATTTCAGTATTGGAGCACGTTAGGATTTAAATCATACATATTCAAATCGATGGATAGGGTGAGGTGGACCTCACTGTTAGCACTTCGGTAGAAATTTAGCAGACTGTATAAGTAAATTTGATAATTAGCAAGAAATACACCACAAATCTCAGATGGACACTCACCCTCATCCACTGAACTCCTGGTTAGTTGGGGATCCCCTTGTCTGGAACTCTGACACCAACACCTTGTTGAACTATAGTTCTTGTAATAAGAAATTAACACTTTTGTTCTTGAAAGAAGGAAGAAATTCATAAGCGAGAAAAATATCGAACGTAACGTTGATCCGTGATCATTAAGATTCGGTTCAAGAAGAAGTCTCTCGCATGCGCACAGTGTCGTCTGATAGATAAGTGGTGCATATGCGCAATTTCAGAAATATATGGAAACTTGAATGCTGCACTAACACTCACTTCTAGCCTGCCCGATCACTAGATTTAAATCCTCTGGATTTTACGTTTTGTGGCCATTTAAAAACATTGATTTACAATAATCCTCTCCAAGATATGGAAGACTTAAGAAACCGCATTGTTCTTTCATGTACGGTTATTCAAAATCCCAATCCATGCACCGACGTCTAGACTCTTGTGTAACGGCCAAAAGTGGTCACTTTCATCATTTAATAGGATCACAAATAGCAAGAAAGAAATATTATTAATCGAAAGTAATCAACAAATTTGTTGGTTATAATCGATGAATATTTCTTTCTTGCTATTTGGGATGTACTGCATTTGGGCTTTCGGCGTGTACCTTCTACCTATTTAATATTACATTTCATTTGTGAAAAGTTAAAAATTGTTTGTGTTGTTCCAACTTGACATCCGCTTAATGGATAAATTCAAGGTCGAAAATAATATACCGTGATTTAGCAAGAAATAACTCGACACCTTATTTGCTAAGAATGGAACAAGCAGTCCAAAATTAATTTTCTTATTGTACAAAATGAATATAGAATGAAGTTTCTTGTAAAACAAGGTAAAGGGGAGGTTTTGTCTACCCCTTGCAATCATAGAGGAAAACCACCAACATTTTTTTGAGTGCCTTCTCGCTTGCCTAAAATGTCTGCTTAATTTTATTCTTGTCAGTTTTTCTGTTTTTAACGCTCTAGTTCCTCGGAACAGATTGCTTATCAATTCGCCTAAATGTCTACAATTTTCGAATTTTTTGCTGAAAATGGTCTTAAACGTTTTGGTTCGACCCACTGATCAAGAATTCGTGGTCAAAATTGATTATGTCCAACCGGCCGTAACCACGATAACTCCCGAACGGAATGAGCTAGAAAGTTGGATTTTTCAGAATAGGTTCGGGAGATGAATATCTCGGTTAAGTTTAATATTGGACAAAATCAGGGCCTTCTGGTTTCGACGTAACGAAAACATTTTTTCGAAAAATTACAAATTAAATTTTTTTCAAGATGCAGTTTCATAAATTAATCTACTGATGTTATTCTCAACTCTAACAAACTAATACTTTTGGAGATATGATTTTTCAAAATTTCAATAATTATTCTTAATTCTATCGAAACACGCCGTGAGTCGGGAAGTGTTGGTACGAAATTCTGAATGACTCCAAAATATGAAAATAATCCGGAAATCGAAACCAAATCTACCGTTATTGCCTGGACTGCATAAATGAAGCATATGCAATTCCGATATTTCGCAGCTTGATCCAGTTACACTAATTTTAATGGTTCCGCACTGAGTGATATTCGTTCCGAAATATTGCCAATGAAATCAGTAGATATTCGAAGAACGATGAACTTCTAGACCGCGTGCTGTGCATACATACACCTTTAATACGTCGATTCCTGGTTCACGTATGGAAGATCTCTCACACACACACAGATATTTATCTTAGAAATGACGGTCTAATGCCTTGTAGTTCTAACCCGAAGAGGCTACTCATATCGCGGTATCAATGCCCGCAGATGGCTGCAAATTACTGGACTCTTTTTAATAGATGGAATAAGACTCAAGGTAACGGTCTCGAATGGTCTATCTGGGAAAACGGATTACTATCACCGGCCGTGAGCCAGAAATGTATTTGTTTAAGACTACCGTTACTGTTTTTCAAGGTATGAGCCATACGACATGTTTTGCTACGATTTCGAGTACACTTAACCTTCAGAAAGTAGATACGAAAATTATAACAATTTCAGTCCTAACTCCTACATACTAGCTGTTGGTTGATTCAGATCGAGATTCAGATAATAACGGTGGGTTTCACGAAGCTTTGACAGCTCTTAATTGCCGAATTAGTGCGATTCTATGTCGATTTTCAGTTAATTTTTGATACAACCATCGAATTAAATCCACAATTAAGCTAATCGAAGATTCGTGAAACCCAATGTTAGTATATTAAATACATGTATCAACGCGTGCAATCCCGATTATCGATAGTCATGTGCTCGAAACGGAAATGTTGCTGAAATTCAATTTCACGAGTCCGATAGGACGAGTAAAATTATGATAACATGTTGATTATTTCAACCATCAAAGTGTATTCAGTCCGAACTGATGGTTCATTGAAAGCTAGTATTCCAGAAATGCATGTTTGTTTATTCTGAGTTCCAAAAATTAATTTAACGGAGTTATACAGGGTTTCATTGGTAAACGGAAAACTAGAACAGTGAATATAGGACACTGGGGTGGTTCTAGATATACCCCATTTATTGGGTCTGACCGCCTTGGTTACTGATTCATGAATTTTGCTCATTTCTTTCCGAGGTCATAACAAGCGAACCATAGAGTAGATCTTCTTTATATTCGGCACACATCTTTCTAATTTGAAGCTTAAATAAGTCACTTGAAAATCAAAAGGAAAATCCAGGTCCTAATTAACAAAAATTATGAAACGATTGTATCCTTGAAACAATACCCTGTATATCGAAATTTTGAGAATCCGCTTTAAGATTTGAAAAGAGCACAAAAAAATGGGTTCAAGCCCTGTGGACAGGAGCTATTGGGCGCATGTTCATTCTGGAACACAAATTTTCCATTACAATAATCTTCATCTAGCTTCTATTTAGTATCAATTCCTGTAGAACGTGATCATAATAAGTGTTTTCCATATAATAAAATGTGTTTGAACTTGGTATGTAGGAAATCTGACATCAATTATTGGAATTAATTGATTTGACAAACAGCCGTCAAATGAGGTAAATAGATTTTTGTGACGATTTTCTGTGACCATAGAACGTCAAAACACGCTGGAATGTGAATTTTAAGCAATATCTTCTGGAATTGAGATCGTATCGAACTGAAATTTTGCACACTCGTGTAGAATGCTTGATTTAACGTCGGTACAAATTTTTTTATTAAAAAATTTTCCAACTGCCCGATCCCAACAATACTTAGATAATATTATATCCATAAATTAAGCATTTCATTATTGCATTTCTTGAAATAGGTACCTTTTCAAGTCGATCAACATCGTCCTTCTTTCGACGTCTAAACTATGACTTGATTCTTTATGTTTATGTCTTTGAATTTGTTTTCGGTGGAATTCAAAGAGTTCATAGAATAATCGATGAAAATACTGAGAGAGACCCAGGAAATTTGACACATTTTGTCTTATATCTCCAAAAATTGAAATCGTATAGAGCCAAAATTTTGCACAATGTTGCAAAATACTACAATTGACGTTAGTACAAGTTTTTGTTGCAATCTGATGAATAGTTCACGAAAAAAAAATTTTTTTTTCGAAAAAATTAAAAGAAATATTTTTTTTAAAATTACCAACATTTCGATCATAACAGAATTTTGCCAAAAGTTGCGCGTTTATATCCTCGAACTGACTAGCAAGTTTCGATTCAACATCATCTTTAGTTCCTGAAATATCAGGGAAATAACCTCAAAATTTGAAATGTCTATAACTTCTAAACCGTCCGGCCGATTTTGCCCGTTAACGAACTTAACCGTCGCATTTTGATCAGAAACCTACCCTGAAAGTTTGAAGTCGATAGGACCTTCGGTGCTCCTGTTATCGTGCCTACGGCCGGAAGGCCGGCCGGCCGGACGGCACCCAAAAATCTGACACCGGATTCGTGATCAGGGAGTCCGAATTAGTCTATTAGCCAATTTTCAGCTCGAAATTCGAAAATTACAGACATTTGGACGAAATGATAGGACGATGTTCCCCTAGAACATGCGCCCAAAAATGAACGGAAAAAAGCCCACCTGGAGGGATTTTGAAATTTACTTTTGTCGTTAGTTTGGCACTCTTGTCTACCATATTGAGGCAGATTTTGAGCATCGTATATCATTTAGTTTGTTCACAGTGTGCGTATATAAGTTCATCTAAAGTATGTCTCGTGATTTTGCCATAGATCAAAATATTGAACAAATAATTTATACCAAAATTTGCGTTTAAAATGGAATTTCGTGTGACGAGTCCTTGAAAATTTCACAAAAGTCTTACGGTGAATCATGAAGATGAATGGTACAGTGTATTCAAAAGTGGTGGGGATGTGGTGGAATATTTGCCTCGCTCTGGTCGGCCACCAACGTCTTCAAACGAAGTTGACATCGCTAAAGACCATTTTGACCATTGTGAAATATTCTTTGGGCATCAAACACGTTGCAGCTCTACTAGTTCTGAAGCACCTGAATTTTCTTCAGAAACTCAATCGCGTGAAGGTTGTCGAAGACATGCTAGAACGAGTTGATTCCGACTTCACATTCATAAAACGCATTGTAACTGGTGACAAGACTTGGGTTTACGAGTTTGGCATGCAAACCAGTCAACAATCTTCGGAATGGTGCCTTCCAACCATATACATATTAGATATATTAGGTATATGCTTCCAACTGATCCCAAAGTTGATCAAAAGCCAAAGTCATGTTGACTGCCTTCTTCGACAATCGCGGTATTGTGCACTCTTAATTATTGCCAGAAGGTAAGACGGTAAACGGTAAATAAACAATATCATCTGAGAGTGATGCAGCCATTGAAAGAGCAAATTCGTCGAAAAAGGCCAGATTTGTGGAAAGAAAATTCTTGGATTCTGCACCACGACAATGCACCGGCGCACAAGGCTATCATTGTGAAGGAATTTCTGACCAAAAACGCAACTAATACCATCGAGCAACCTCCCTATGCCCTTAATATGGCGCTGGCTGACTTTTTCCTGTTTCCAAACTGAAACTACCACTTCTAGGTACCCGTTTTCAGTCGATGGAAGACATAAAAGATAATTCGCTGCGAGAACTGAAGTCCATTCCGAAACGTGCGTTTGAAAAATGTTTCGGTGTTTAATTGACCAATTCCTGGTACTTCTTAAACAGAGTAGTATATAGTGTGGTTGGCTCAGTGGTAGAGCGTTTGACTTAGAAACAGGAGTCCCCAAGTTCATTCCCGAGGCCAGGAAAGACATGTTCTAGTCATGGTAATCGCCACCATTCACTGTTAGATAAAAAATTAACAGTGCTATGCCTAAGGTGGCGTAAGGACACAGTAACAGCGCCTACACAGAACACTACTGATTCTCCTTACTCGCTCAAGCTCCTAAGAGCTTATAGGGGTTCTCCTAGGGGAAGACGTAGGAGGATCAGTAGGTATAGTAAATAATTATAATAAAAAAAATAATAATCACCCGCTTTGACCACTTCCATTTACTATTTCTGAAATAAAAAAAAAAATCAGGACAGGAATTGAACAGGAAAACTTCGGACATTTGTTAATATTAGTTCAGCCTGTACGTGAACACTGATAATTTCTTCCGCTATAGGTGAAGAGAAATTCTGCAAAGAAATACAAAAATATTGATAATATGGCACTATCATACAGGGTAATTAATTAATTTTCTTTTTGAATAAATAGATTTTGACTCATATTTTTCAACCTTGTAGATTGATATTTCACCCTGTATGATAATATCATAACACTTCTTTAATCCTTATCTATTCAGACAAAAGATGACAATAAATATTTGGAGTAATTGAAAAAAAATTATTTCTCAAATTATTCTTTTTTGTGTTTAAATTTTCTGTTCATTTCATTCATACTCGTATATTGTAGGTAATGATCGTCATTCGTTATTGTGTGAAATTTTAAATAAATACCTACTTTCAGAACATAAGTTAATCTCGATATGCCAATTCTTATATCCTATCTATTCAGACAAAGAATTACACAGAATAATTTTACAGTACTCATCATTCATATCCTAAATATTACTTCACAAATTGAATATTCATGTTACATTATTTTTCTCCTCAATTCAAATGAATCATGTTATAGCTTTTCATTGAGAATTGAGATCCAAATCTGTTTCTAGAGTATTGAAATGTCAGAAAAATTTCAAACACTAATAAAAATACTAAAGAAAATAGGATAATGCGGATAAGTATATTCAAATGGAAAAGTATAACGGTTTACCTCCGAATTGGAGGTCCTAGAGCTGAAGGCACAATTTGGTTGCTCGCTCCTGTTGTGGTGGTACCTAGTTTCAGTTATCTTTTCACCCTTTTTTGGTTTCTTGGTTGCCCTGTCCTGAAGAAGCCAACTAGCAGAAACACGTGTCGGCAGGTACCAGCAGAATTATTTTCTCTGCTTCTTTTGCGGAATCACCCGTTATACTTTTCCATTTTACTAATACAAATTTCTCAAAAATTTCATTTCCTCAAAAGCAAATGACACTGATCATCTACAATATACAAACATGAAAGACGTGAATAAAAATTTTTAACACAAAAAAAAATAACGTGGGAGAACTAAAAAATTTTTTCATTTTGTCATCCTTTGTCTGAATAGATAAATGATATAAGAATTGGTATATCATGGCCATGCACTATTTTTGGATTTTTTTTTTAATTACTCTTCTACTCTCATAAAGGTGGAAGAAATTTTCAGTGTTCACGTACGTGGTGAACTAATATTAACAAAGATATCAAATGTCCAAAAATGTCATAGGCCAGTCCTGATATTTTTAATTTCAGATACAGTAAACGAAAGTTTTGTCATCCTTTGTCTGAATAGATAAATGATATAAGAATTGGTATATCATGGCCATGCACTATTTTTGGATTTTTTTTTTAATTACTCTTCTACTCTCATAAAGGTGGAAGAAATTTTCAGTGTTCACGTACGTGGTGAACTAATATTAACAAAGATATCAAATGTCCAAAAATGTCATAGGCCAGTCCTGATATTTTTAATTTCAGATACAGTAAACGAAAGTGATCAAAAAGGGTGATATAGGTGTATAGTGTATAGGTGATATAGGTGAAATCTCTCAGTTGAATGGTTCAAGATTTAGTAATCCTTGTAATTTCACTCAATATCCGAAAATCCGTCATATCCAAAGTTCTCGATATGAGTTTATTTATATGACCTCTATCCATGCTTTCTGTTTGAAGTATTACTCCCAAGACACCCTGTATAATATAATGATAAGAAGTATAATAAGTCACTCAGTTTTTTCTCTGTAGTTTCAGGAATATCAGGGAATCAATATTTCAAATAGGAATATCTCAGGAACAATGGAGTTGATTTTGTTCATTCCGACATCAAACCTACCCCGCATATTTCAATCTCTAAGTAGTCTTCTTCGGATGGATTTTACGAACTTCCGGACATAATTGGTTTTACATAAATTCTTCATCAGTTATTCAAATTTAATCGCTTGTTACCATTTTCCTTTGAGAATTACAGACATTGTTGGAACAAGCGCACAAAATCATTGACGAGGCGTCCGCAGGTTTAGCGCGCTGGTTAATTGAAATAATTGAATTTCACCGATTTACAGTTGAAATTAGAACAACGTCAGTTTTGGTGATATAATCCAAATATGTACATATAACTGATACTGTCCAACTTGAACCTTGTTATTTTTAGGCCAGAATACAATTTTAACTTGATTTAGCTCTCATTTAAAAAATTTTTCTGGCTACAGCTTCACTTTCAATAATATCCAAATGGAAGGAAGGTACATAAAAATCAATAATGTACAAAATACCAAACAATTAATCAATAATTAGGAAAAATTGTGGGCAATAGGAAAGTATAACGAATTTATAAAATGATATAGTAAATATTTCTAATCAATCTTGCTGATAGTTATACTATTTATTACAAAAGGAGTTCAACTAAATCATTACATAATTTTCTAAGCATAGGTAACACTGCGTAACTGTGGAACTCCAATTTACTGTTAAGTACATCTGTTGTAGGTGATGGATTGAAAATGTTACGTTTGAAAAATACGTTGGCCCACATAATATTTTATGTATGCTTGGAAAATAATGGTAATTCTTTTAAGAACATGTTATGCAATGAATACTATAGATAGGTACTACTATGAGCAACATCAATCAGAAATAATAAAAAAATTCATAAATCCGTATTAGTTGTTTATTACATCTTTTCAAATCGTTGATTAAAAAAAATTATATTTTATGCTTTATTGATTTTTATACTGTTGTGACTCCTATATTTTGTAACCGCTCAGAGCAGTACTCTGGCAAAATAGTGAAAGATAGCTAAAACAGGTTTAAAAGCTATTTGGAGATCACAACTACAATATCTTCTAATTTACAATTAAAAAAAAAAAAGATTTTCTTATAAAAATATTAGGGACTCCTATTTCAAAAATTTCAAAAAAGCTGTGAGTCCTCTGTTTTTGGGCTCATCTGGCTGATCATTGTGGTCAGAAGCTTAGGATTCAGCAGTTGCTTGACATTCCTGATGAAGTATTTAGGTGAGATAGATTAATGAGAGTAGTCTGAATTCTTTCAATTTTTACCTATCTGATCAAAGTTGGGATGACATACTTCACACCATAGAAAAAGGCGTAAACATCTTATGGAACACATTCTCAGGACGGTTTTGGTCTCTATTCAGAAATAATTTCCGAGAGAAAATATATAGGGCCAAAAACAAAATTTCAAAACCCAAGTTCAGTAATACTAAAAGAATATTTTGGACCAAAAATTTTCAGAATCCAATAAGAAATCCAAGACAACTTGGAATATTATCCATCATATTCGAAGTCAATCCCGGGTGAATAGTTCTCAAGTTGGTGGGGATATTTCTCAGGTTGTGGAGAGGTTTAATGAACATTTTGTTAAAGCAGCACCTACCTGGTCTCGAAATTGCCAAAATGTTGTAACAGAGAACTTGAACATTGGAAAAAATCGTTCTTTATGTTTGTGCAGAAATCTGAAATTTATCATGCCGTGAAATAGTAATGAGAGATCATGCGGACATGATTCCGATGAGTGTTATTAAGCACTGTTTAGGGTTTATAATGGAGCCACTATGTCATATTATAAACCTTTCTTTTCAGTCAGGTATCTTTCCGGATGACCTTGAAGTGTCTGTAGTGAAGCCTCTCTTTAAGAAGTATCTCTTAAGGGGTTTATGAAGGAACCACTATGCCATATTATGAACCTTTCTTTCCAGTCAGGTATCTTTCCGGATGACCTTAAAGTGGCTGTAGTGAAACCTCTCTTTGAGAAGAGTTCGACGGATGATTTGGGTAATAATAGGCCCATAATTCTGATATCTTTTCTCTCAAAGGTGTTTGAGAAAGTTCTAGCTAATATATTAATGACATCTTTTCGAAAGATCAATATTTTTGTTGGGCCAGCATGGATTCATGAAGGGAAAGAGCACCAAAACTGCTATTTTTGAAGTTACTAGCAACATCTTAGAATCACTCGAGCGAGACAAAGTATCCGTAGCTGTCATGCTTGATTTGGCCAAATCATTTGACAGTGTCAATCATAAACTTTTGCTTTACGAGCTTAGTGTCTACGGCATAAGGGACAAGCAACTTTAATTAGTTGAGAACTGCCTTCAGAATGGAAGAGGAAGAGTCGTTATTTCTGATGGAAACCGTGAATACCTGTCTTCGGAAAGGCTTATCGAGTTAGGCGTACCACAGGGCAGTATTTTGGGACCACTGCTCTTTGTTATTTTCATTAATGACCTCCCAAACATCTTCTTTTCTAGTTTCATCAGGTCTTCGTTATTTGCGGACGATTCAAACATCATCATCTCTGCATTAAACATCTTCAGTGGTTTAAGAGAACTTAAAAGGATACCATGGACACAGTAAATGAATGGTGCATTGAAAATCAGCTTGTGATTAATAATTATAAGACCCAATGTTTTATTTTTAAAACTGATAGAGCCAACCGTAACTATTCATGAAGTATAACTTACCTTAATGCTGAAGTAACAATCAGTGAATCTGGGAGTTGATATAGACAGTTTCATCATATCATGAAATTAATAACAAATTAAAATCGGTTATTTATGCATTAAGGGTTCTTAGAGATCAGGTGGACATAGATGTATCAAACACGGTCTATTATGCTATGTTCCACTTGCTATTGAGTTATGGTATCATTTCTTGGAGGAGCAGACCAGGGTGTCATAAGATTATGAGAACTCAAAAGTTGGCCTTGAGGGTATTATTCCGTCTAGGAATTGAAGTCGAGGTAAATTCAAGCAAAATAACATTTTGACAGTTTACGGATTGTACGTTTATAAAATATTGCTGTTCATGCATAAGAACAAGTATCATTTCTCTAGACATTTAAAAGTGAATAACACTAGAAGAATGCATCCATTTATTTTTCCAGTTCATTTTGTATGTTTGACTGAATAGGTCCCGGTGTACATGGGTATTAAACTATTTTATAGTTTACCAGTAACCATTCAAATGTTATATGGTCATGAGTCTTTCGGGAAGGCTCTTTACCGTTTTCTTTTACAGCTTGAGCCATACAATATTGAAGAATTTTATAGTTTATGTAGGGATCGTGTTTTTCAGTATTTGAATTTCCTGGTTTTTGACGACCTATTTTCTTTTCGACTTTGTATATATGGAAAATCAATAAATTATTGTTATTGTATTAAAATTATCAGGGAAATGATTGCCGATCGAGACATTACAAAAAAGTTGACGCCATTGGATAGAGCGAAAATTGCAGTAAATGTAAATGTGCAATCGATTCAATTTTCCAACATTTCGGCTTTATACGTATAGCTTTGGAACCTATTGCTAGGTATGAAAATCTCAACTTTGCTCCAATTTAACCGACTGCGTATCTTTTACCATTTCCTAGATCCTAATGCTCTCCCATTATTCTATCTATCTTGGGTAGGTACACTGGATATTTGTGACTTAATTTCTCTAAGTTAATTCTTGAGTGAGGTTAGTTCTTCACATTTTTTCGATTTAAAAACTAATACCTATTTCGAAAATGATTTGGCAGGTACACAGATCTGTAATGTAATTGTTAAAGGAAAAGCCCAATGGGGAAGCATTTTTCCTCGGAACTAAGTGCTTATCAATTTGCCCAAATGTCTGTAATTTTCGAATTTTTGGCTGAAAATGGTCTTAAACTGGTTCGACTCACTGATCAAGTATCCATGGCCAAAATCGATTCTTTCCGGCCGTCCGGCCGTTAACACGATAGCTCTAGAACGGAATGAGCTTAGACAGTTGGAAGTTGGAGAAGGTGTAGGAGATGATCTGAGTTCAGTTCGTTATTGGGCAGATCGAACAGGGGGTTTTAGAGTAACAAAAAAAAAATTTCTCTACATTACAAATCTTAAAGTAATTTTTTTTAAGATGCAGTTTCATCATAAGAATCCATTGATGTCATTCTCAACTCTAACAAACGAATACTTTCGGAGATGTGATTATTCAAAATTTCAATAATTATTCTCAATTCTATTTGATTTCATAGAATACTCAAATTTTAATTTCCTGATGCACCTACATAAATAAAACATGAAATGAGTCGTAGACTTACGTTTTGAATTTAATTACGAAAACCTTGAGAATTGACGCACAGAAGCCAAATTGAAAAAGTGGGCAAGCCCTGTGGACTAGAGCTTTGGCGCTCTTGAACAAACTTTGACAAATCATAATTCCGAAAGTATGGGTTTCTCCGAGTTGGAAATGATATCAATGGATTCTTATTCAATTTATTTTATTTATTGATGCAGTTCTATCAGAAGATTCCGCTGATGTCATTCCCAACTCTGGGAAACCAATACTTTCGGAGATATGATTCTTCAAAGTTTGAAGAAGAGCACCAAAGCTCCTGTCCACAGGGCTTTCCCACTTTTTTTATTTTATGATGCAGTTCTATTAGAAGATTCCATTGATACCATTCCCAACTCTGAGAAACCAATACTTTCGGAGATATAATTTGTCAAAGTTTTTGATAAGAGGATGTTATGTAAAAAGCTTCAACTTGTTTGTTGAAATTGATAGTTATTTATCGAAGACGTTGTACGGCGTCAAGCTTGTGGATATTCAACAGATGTGTCTTTGGCTCCGGGTCGGAGCTGAGTCGAGTGTCTCAGCGGGGCGTCTGGACGTCTGGACAGTCTGGAGTTTTCAGTCTTCAGTATCGGGGACAATGGTGGTTGCGTTTGGAACTACGGGACGTCTCGAGTCTTCTTGAGTACCGAGTAGGTACCTACAGCGTCGAGGAATCGGAGAAGTATGAGAATCAGAATTATGTCGGAATTGGAGGGGCCTTTTATATCCAAATTTGGCGATTTGAATATCGAGCTTTCGCTCCACGCTATGTTTACACCCCCTCATGTGAATTTCGGTAGAATTCGCCACAATCACATTATAATTTTTCTCGAATACAGTTCGGAACTATACGCAAGGGCAGATTGAAAAGCAGTGTTCAAGGATTGTGAAAATCTTCGAAGTCCTGTGTTCGTGGATGACTTCAGTTCTATACTCAGTCGATAACGAACTAGCTCCAACTGTTCCAGAATTGTAGCAAGAACTGGTAGTCCCAAATTGGTTCTGAACTAACCACAAATAGTTATACAACAAATCTGTTTCGTGTTTGAGCGTTGTAAAACGGAACCATTTTTTTTATTATGATTTATCGTCATAAGACGACCATCTAGGAGAAATGGTAGAAGTTTCCGAGGTTCCTATATGCATAGCATATTTTGAAGAGGATGTGCCACAATTTACAGACGAATTGAGCTTGGCAAAGCGATTTTTCACTTCAAAATATAATAAATGGAGATTCAGGGAAGTTCACAGCACTTAAATTCTTTACAGCTTTTTGTGGGTTGTAGCAAATAGCAATAAGGTCGGCGCCTCATGGCTCCATTCGAAATTCTGGGAGCCTAGAAATATTTTATATCGATTTTTTATGTATTTGTTACATCAAATGAATTGCTTCCATTTCTATGATTATGTTTTTTCCTGAACCAAATATATAAGACAATACAAACCATCGCAACCAAAATAACAATTTCGTCAACTATAATCTAGAGAGAAGATAGAACATATTTTAATTTTGAAGGAAGGAAAAGGAAATTTGTATTCATCAATTAATTATTGTGTCATAAAAATATGAGATCCCCTTTTCTCGTCTGTGGCCACTGCTCTTTTCGATTCTCGGAACGTTCGCAGTGAAACTAATTAATAATTGTTTAGGAATTAGATATGTTCAGTTATTAAATAGTCTTTTATGGGTTTTCGCTCCCAAGTTTCACTTTGCATAGAAATTTCTAAGTTCCAACTACTTATTCAACAACTTCTTCCAAATATGGTCAAATCCAATTGAACAATTTGAAAAATTGCATTATCTGTTCAACATA
Organism: Halyzia sedecimguttata; assembly: GCA_937662695.2. Lineage (NCBI taxonomy): Eukaryota > Metazoa > Arthropoda > Insecta > Coleoptera > Coccinellidae > Halyzia > Halyzia sedecimguttata. Next base: position 35,236,570 of record OW569412.2, read on the forward strand.
ATACAAGTCGACTCCTTAAGTTTCCTTTTAAACAGATTCTGTCATCAGAATATTTATTTTACTTCAATCCATCATTAGATCTCCATGGATTGTACATACATGATGTGATATTTTTGGCGCTCTTGTTCCTGGGAACAGAGTGCTTATCAATTTGCCCAAATGTCTGTAATTTTCAGATTTTTGGCTGAAAATGGTCTTAAACGATTTGGTTCGACTCACTGATCAAGAATACGTGGTCGAAATCGATTCTGTCCGGCCGGCCGTTAACACAATAACTCTCGAACGGAATGAGCTAGACAGTTGAAATTTTCAGAATAGGTTTGGGAGATAAATATCTCAGCTAAGTTCGTTATTGGGCAAAATCGGTCAGATAGTTTTGGGAGTAAGAAAAAAAACATTTTTTTACATTACAAATTTCAAAATAAGTTTTTCTCATGATGCAGTTTCACCATAGGAATCCATTGATGTCATGTTTAACTCTAACAAGCTATGTAATACTTTTGGAGATATGGTTTTTCGAAATTTCAATAATGAATCGTACTTCTATGTATTCAAAGAATGCGATAATTATTCTATCTATGAATTATTATAATATGATCTGTGTTGATGCATGTCAACTTATTTTCCTGAGACATGATATGTAAAATTTTATATTTAATGCCCATGGTTAATCCATATGATGATGAGAATGGTAATGCTAAGTTATTAATATTGAGTTCAGAATATCCAGTGAAAACAAAACTGAAATATTGGCTAAAGTTTCAATTGATATAATATAATTTTCAGAGTGGATTTGAGGAAAAAATATATCGTTCATCATAGAATTGAGGAACGAATATATCGGATGAGTTCGTTGTTGGGTAGAATTGGTCTATTGGTTTTGGACTAATAATGATTGGCACTCTTGATGAATTTAAATTATTTTATGATGTTTGAATTTAATTTCTGCTGTTATGAAGTTCTATCATAAGAATCCATTGATATAATTCCCAACTCTTACCAATACTTTTGAAGATATGATGTGTCAAAGTTTGAACAAGAGCGCCAAAGCTCCTGTCCACAGGGCTTGAACCAATTTTTTATTTCTGTATGTGTCTAGTGGTCTCGATGTTCCTTCTGTATACAATTTACCACAAATACAAGGAATATTAAATACACAGTTTTTGGATTTTTTTTTTCATTTATGGGTTTCGTCTTTGTTAATAAAGACCTAAGATTATTTTGTGTAGCTATTGAAAACGGTTCTTATATTGAACTTAGAACCGATTCTCCTTTTTTTTTTTTGTGAAAGACAATGAACATGAGGGATCACATTCAACAGATTGAGTTGTTATTCTTGTTGGTTATTCAGAATAGCTATCAACAAGAAATAATTCTGAAGATTTTCACTTGATGTCTGACGAAGGAGTCTGATTTAGTCTCCGAAACGTTACAAAATAGTTGTTTCATCGTTGATGTTGTTTCGTTATTGTTTGTTAGGCAACATTGTTCCATACATTGCTCCTAACAAAATATCTTGTATTTCTAACGCAGAAGCAATTCACATAAAAATTATTTTTTTAGTTAATAGATATTTGGGAGAGTTTGGGACAGAAAATCCAAGTACCATTTGATGATTTCTTATGCTCAGTTAATTGATTCTGAGTTGGTTAGGTATTGGCACCGAAATAGTTTGGAAGTTGATCCGCGAACAAAGCTAATGTTAACTGATTTGAGAGGTGTTACAGAAAAGTTTTCGTAGCATGATTGCAAGATCTTTTGTTTGGCCAAATAATACACAAATGCATTTGGAATAACACAATACCTAATTATCATTTACGATCACAAATAAGTAGATAACCATTCTACCAGTTAATCAATGGGAACATCCACAACGACAAGTATTTGCGAGGACTTATTCATAATCAGCGAGTGAACGTTAATTGTTTTTTATCAGATATTGTAATCAGTTACGACACCAGTAGTATCAGTAACCAATAACCGTATTTCAATGGCATTATGTACGTCACGACAGCATAATAAACGACGCTTATAACTCACCTAAGAGCAGGATAAAAAGTTATAACTTTCAAATAAGTATCACTTTCACTGCATCTGCAGCATTTATTTTTCTTTTTTTACGAGTCCGACCAGGCGTCGGCAATGCAGTAGACTGAGAGCAAACAAGAAATCTCTCCTTAAAGGAAAAAAGATTAATACAGAATTGTACTTTTTCCGGAAGAGTTACGCGATAAAAAGAGACCGTAAAGTGGATTGGTTTTCAGCAGACTGATATCTCCAGGAAAATGTTGATGCGAAGATGAAAGTTGATTTCAATTTATATTTCGAATGATGTCGCCGATGTCGGCATGCGAAAAATGAGGACGAGTAGATAAATTAGTTTTGCAGGCGGGATAGTTCCATTGTTTATAGGGTGTTTTCAGAAGGAGGCTTGTTTATTATTAAGGGGTAGAACTCAATGAAATATAAGTTGTCATCAAAGATTACCGGTATAATTAGGCTTGTCTCACATGCATACGGTTCCATTCGGTTCGTTTCGTTTTCGGTTTCAACCGAAAACGAATGAAGCCTTTCACACATATACGGTTCATATTAGGTTTTATGTTATCTTCCGAAATACAGGCTCAATCCACAATTCCAATTTTTTCGCGAAGTCAGATTCATCAAAGTCATTCAAAATTTGAATGCAAGCATCTTTGCTTCCTGCGTCTTTATATTTTGCGGAAGTTTTGCCCCACATCACTTGTTTAGATTTACAGCAGAAATCAGTCAATCCACATTTGGTAAACCAAATAGCGATAGCGACGTGAAATTGATTTTAAGGGTGGGTTACCATCCGAATGCGACGTTCAAGTTCATTAATGGACACTACTACTGCTACTATTTCTATTGTTTTACAATTTGAATTCACTTAACGATAAAAAGACGATTTGAAGGTTCATGCAGTAATTCGTGAGTGTGTGTGAGGCATGAATAGAAAAAAGAACATGAGCGTAAATGACCTTGACTTCATGTTAGTGCTTTTCGATCATTTTTCCATACACCATTTTTCCAGATTCGGCTCAGTAAAAAAGATACAGGTTTTTGTAGCTTTGACATTGTTATCCAGAATGAAATGAATTATGGTGTAAAGTTTCTTCAAGTATTTCACATATTCCACAATAAAGAGTATTTACCTACTTCCACTGGCAACCTAAACTCTACGATTCATAAAAGTATGTATGAGAAATTATCATTTATCCAGAAACGCATCGATACCTATTAATTATGTTTATTCTGTCAGTTGGATTCAGGTCAACTTATTCCATTTGCGATCGTTTTATCCCATACCGAAGCTTCTACTTGTTTCATCACTTCTCAAGTTGAGTGTCGTCGTAACATTATAAAAAAATTGGTACAAGCCCTGTGGACAGGAGCTTTGGCGCTCTTGTTCAAACTTTGACACATCATATCTGCGAAAGTATTGGTTTCTCAGAGTTGGGAATTATATCAATGTATTCTTATGATAGAACTGCATCATAAAGGAAATTCAATTCAAATAATAGTTTATTTATCGAGATTAAATGAGCAATCTGAGAATGAGAACTGCACCATGAAAGAAAACAAATTAAAATAGCTGAAATGAATTTGACTCTCTCTTATAGAACAGGATGACATGTACGAGTATTAAGACAGATCAAATAATAATTCATAGATAGAATAATTATAGCATTCTGAGAAAACAAAGAAGTACGATTCATTATTGAAATTTCGACAAATCATATCTCCGAAAGTAATAGCTTGTTAGAGTTGAAAATAATATCAATGGATTTTCATGGTGAAACTGCATCTTAAAAAAAATTGAATTTGAAATTTGTAAGTGAAAAAAAAATTTTGTTTTCGTTACTCTGAAACCATTTGGCCTTTTTTGCCCGATAACGAACTCAACCGAGATATCTATCTCGCAAACCTACCTTGAAAATTTCAACTGCCTGGCTTATTATGTTCGGGAGTTATTGTAGAAATAAAATTTAAAAATAAAAAAAAATTTTTTTTGACACATTACGGCAACCCGGTCAATACATGCTCATGAAGGTCATTATTCTACAATTTGATGCTAAATTTCAGATAGATCGAGTAACCGGTGTCGGAAAAATATTTTCACTAAAAATGGCCATAACTCCAAAACCGCTTGGTGGATTTCGCGCGTCAACAAACTCGTCCGAGATATTTACGTTTCAAACCTACCCTGCAAATCCCAATCCTCTAACTCTAACTCATTTCGTTCGAGAATTATCTTGTTAACGGATAGACGGCCGGCCGGACAGAATCGATTTCGACCACGAATTCTTGATCAATGAGTCGAACCAAATCGATTGAGACCATTTTCAGCCAAAAATTCGAAAATTACAGACATTTGAGAAAATTGATAAGCACTCTGTTCCAAGGAACAAGAGGGCCAAAAACTATCGCAAACAAATTATTCCCACAAGTTATCGCCACTAGTCACAATTGAGTAACATGATTGAAATTGTTCAAATCGTATAATTCAACGCATATAATAAGAGTGCATGTACAGTCTAAGCAATATCAATATTTCTCAAATATCCGTATGACTTATGAAGTAGAACAAAATCACAACCATTTTTTATATTTTTGAATGAATTAACAGAAACTCGTTGAAAATATTTTAATAGCTTTAGTTTAGAGCACTCGTGTAGTGAAAGATAAATATAATCAAGGAAAATATTCCATGTGAAATTATTTTCAAGTAATAATTAAAGTATAATTTGGTAGTTGACTTCATCACTAAATGGTTCCTGTCTGAAAAATATCTACAAAATAAAAAAAATATTATTTTAAAATTCTGATGCGTTAGAAACACAAGATATTTGTCAGAAGCAATATATAGAACAATGTTACCTGAAAAACAGTAACGAAATAACATCAACGATAAAGCAACTATTTTGTGACGTTTCCGAGAAATAATTCTGAAGATTTTCGCTTGGTGTCTGATTTAGTCTCCGAAACGTTACAAAATAGTAGAGATGGGACCTCTCGAGTCGAAATACTCGAACCTTTAGGTTATTGAATCTTCTCGAGATATCTCCTTTTTGTCCTTTCATCAACACATTATTTTCGGCAGTGGAGGAAAACTCGACATCAAACAATTCTTTGAGCCTTTTCTCCAGCTGGACAATCCGCCGTATTCACAAAGCCTTCAATCTCAATTAAGTCATAACTGAGGTCCTCAGTTAAGAAGAAATATGAATCGCAACGTCAGTTAACGTGAAAATCAACGTGAAACCGGCCTGTTTCACCGCTGTTAAATACGTTAATTGAGGTTGCGATTCATATTTATCCTTAACTGAGGATATCAGTTAGGACTTAATGGAGATTGAATGCTTTGGCTCAAAGAATTGTTTGTTGTCGAGTTTTCCTCCACTGCCAAAAATAATGTGTTGATGAAAGAATTGAATGCTTTGTGAATACGGCGGTGAATCTGGCTCCATAGCGTGGATCTGCCAACTTGTTCGAATAACATAGTTGCTGTGAGCTTTATAATTTTCAACAACTGCTTCAATTTCCAGAGGTACATATGGTAGCACTGGTCCGTTGACAATACCGTAAACTTCTCTCTGAATGAAGTAGAGAATTCGGAGTACCGCATTGTGTCTTGCCATATCTCCTGATGGAGCGTGGACTATGTGACATAATGTGCACAACAGTTTCCTGCTGACTGTGGCATGCTCTGCAAGTAGTTAGAGTGTCCTCTTTCATGATGATCTTCTTATACCATCTTGAATTTATCACACCATCCTGACAAGCCATAACAAACCTCCCCGTTTTCGACTTGAGCGCAGCCGACTTCAAAAAGGCAATGGATAATTCTTCTCACAGGCCCTGGTCTTTCAAATTCCTGAAATATATGGAATGCAAATTTTTACTCATGTGATCTTCGGGTAGTGTCTACAGCTGTGCCTGTCTTATCTGTCTGGCTTTTCTTTTTTGGTCTGTTCGCATGATAGGTTCTCCTGGTAGCTCATGATCGATGGATATGCCCGTTATACTGAGCTCCTCCAAGGCTATCCGGCCACCCCTAAATAGGAAAGCTCCTTGATTCCTGATTTCATGTTGAGCTACAATTTTCAGGATTATGGATCTTCACTTCCCAATACCCTTATTGCCATTTCCAACGTTTGTTGATGGTGTTGATATTCCAAACTTTGCAATCTCCTGCCTCCCTGCGTTCGTGGAAGGTATATTCTTTGTATCGATCAGGCTACGATTCCTGTTTATCACTTTACGTGTGGATCCGTCGAGTTCGAGAATGTCGTTCATTGTCCACTTAACTACTGCCCGAAAGAGTAGGTGAATATCGAGACTGCAAAGCTGTGCGTATAACAGACACTTTGTTTTTACCGGACAGCTGTGCTTTCCAAAAATCTCGGAGCTTCTTTTCGTAGTTGTCTGTTGAGGCATCATTTATTTGAGTTTTCTCCAGTGCTCCCTCTTCATTTCATTCCAAGAAATGTGTGAGTCTCTTAGGTAAAGTGAAGGAGGTCTAACGAATCATTATTAGAACATGGTCATGTCCAGCCTATGAGAACTGCGACCCATACGACCATTTGTTCTATGCTTCACTGTAACTCGATATTATAGGTTCAGTCGGCCACAGATTAACAATACGATCCTACCAATCGATATTCTTTTTCGTAAATTGTCATGTTACAGTTCAGACGTATGGACAGGATTTAATTAGACCAAAGATTATTCAACAGAAATCTAATCCAGTCGTTTTGGACAAATTATCTCAGAATATTCGCAAAATATTAACTTTGGGCTAAATGAGCGCCGTAAAGAGAATAATTTCCGAATAGAAAGCCCATGAATTAGTTACTCTATGACCAAATTAGATAATGGTGCAGATTTCCCTCGATAAGGAAAACTCAAACAAACGGTATATTATATTCTTAATCTTAATGTTACCAAAGATATTCGGTATTCTTCTAGATATTCTTACGATCACGGCGATTAAGATGTCCTCACGTCCCCACACACAGAATTATCCACGCATAAACGAAAATCTATAATTTAGCGATATCGTGATGTCATATCTACGGTTCACAAAAGTGGTTTCGTACGTGAGATAAGTAGGAAAAGCAAAATGCGGACAGCGAAACGACTTACAAATCTGGAAATGGAGATAAGCGAAGCTATATTTCGCGGAAAACTGTTCTCTTGAATGTTCTATTGCTTCATCCTTTGAAACCGTAGTTGCCAATATGAACAAATTGAATTCCCCAGAAAGCCTATTTATACAGGATATCCCGGGTGTAACTGAACATACTTTTGCCAGAGGTAGAGTAGGACTTTGTGAATACGGATTGACTATGAAATATTAATTTCTGGCTTTTGCCAGAAATCTACAGGGGATTTTTCAAATTCATGGAAATACTTCAACCATCATTACAACCAAACTAATCGACTGCATTTATTGAAACTTATAACGTTTTTGACAAATGTTGAAAAGAAGAGAGCGATAGATATTAATTGTTTTGGTATTCCAGGCCCGGACTCATTAATCCTCATTTATAACGTGTTCAGGGTAAACATACTCGTATTACCGTGGATGTCAAATTGCAAATTTCTGTTTTACTTTTCAGAAGTAGCATAAATGTAGCTCCAATACGTGGTATCATTGTCACAACACAATTCTTTTTTTATCAATTTTCGAATTTGGAGAAGCATGAAAAATTGAATTTACTCGGAATAGCATAGCATGCCGGGTAAAATGTCTTGTAAAAGTCAAAACAAACCGTGAGCGATGAAAATATGAGGCCCTATCAAATGATCGCTTACCATAGCAACTATAAATTAACTGATAATTTATAATGCGATTTTTTTAACAGAGGAATATATCGATGGTATAGCACAGATATTGTCCTTTTTTGCCAATGTTAGGGTAAAGTGATATTTCGAATGTAGGAAGACAGATCTAGAGTCCGTGCAAATATTTTAAGTCGTAATTTGTCCGGCGCATTTTTTCATTCTTTTATACAATATAAAGTAAAATATATATCTATGGGAGATGATAGCCCTTCTTAAGGGCCCTGTAGCGGGCTTCGAACATCTGAAGTTCTGAATAATCATCGCTTGGACTTGGACCGGTCAGACCTGGTTTTGAAAGAGACCCTCCTGGCCTTACGAGCAACATTTTCATTTTTGAATTCAAAATTTTGAAGGGATTTCAGGAAACTTCGAAAACTAGCGGAGGCGATTCTTCTCCACGAGATCCCATTCGCCTACAGAGAAGTATTTATGTGAGAGGAGACTTTTGAAAGGTTATGTATTATTTTTAATTTGTTTGTTTCCTCCTCTTGTCTTTTCATTTTTCAGGTAGAGTTTCGGGTACCTTGGAGAAACCTATCCGTTTTTTGACGAGGGAATCCACATTGAAGGAATTTATCCCCATCAATATTTTTAAATTTCAGCAAATTTTGTGAACAATAGTTACAAATCACAACACTCATGGGGAGAAAGGGTTTTTTGCTGAGGTTTTTCCCTAAGCTCTTGTATCATACGTCGAATTGTATGGTACCCCGTTACACCAACCTCTGCTAACACATATACAGCTCTCAGTCAAAAGAATATAACGAGAAGTAAGTCTTGTTTCTCGTTATTCGGTACATACAATAATTGCACAGACTGCTATGTTAGGGTAAAGTGATATTTTGAACTTAGGAAGACAGATATCAAAAAGTGGACATACAATATCTGTTCTTTAAACCATCGATATTTTCAATACGACGGAGGAGGATCTCATCTTGGCATAGAAGTACGGAATTACCTCGATAATAATTACCCAAATAGATGGATAGGCCGAGGAGGCCCCGTTCTGTGGCCTACTCGATCGCGAGATATGAACAGTGTAGACTATTTTCTGTGGGTGAAATTGAAGGATATGGTATATGCTGGGGAGAGGGAAAAATCGATTTAAATAATAATAAACGGTTGTCATATACATGGTGAGCCACGGTCGATGGTATCCTGGACTTTTACGGAGAAAGGGATGTACGATTTTATTGAAAATTTGGTTTCTATGGTAGGAACCACTTCTCTATCGATCTAGAATATTTTCAGTACTGTAGTGTTGCCTCTTATATCTAAAAGTACTAACTACTTTGATATTCCAAATGGGACAACCTCTATATTATTGCTTTTTTCGATTCGCCGTAGCCTTCTGTATTATTTCTTTATCAACTTCCTCTTTACTATCTCTAGCAGTTCTCGAGTAATTGATTGATTAAATTCTTTTTGTGCAAAACATAGCTTCAATTAAACATTTATTACTTCGGTACTTGGAATCCTAGAGAACTGAAATTTCGGGTATGTATTATTTACGTATAATGAAATACGTCCCTAATCCTGCAGGGTTGTCCAAAATCCGAGGCTTTTCCAAGAAATACTAAAATTATAAAATGTGCGTTTTTTGCGCGTATGTTCTGGGGAACATCGCGTTATCATTTTGCCCAAATGTCTGAAATTTTCGAATTTTTCGCCGAAAATGGTCTCAAACGATTGAGTTCGACTCCTTGATCAAGAATTAGAGGTTAAATTTGATTCTGTCCGGCCGGTCGTTGCCACGATAACTTGAGAACGGAAAGAGATAGCGACTTTGAATTTTCAGGGTAGGTTGCGCATCCCAATAGGACGGACAAGTTCGTTAATGGGCATAATCGGCCCAACGGTTTCCAAGTAATAATTTTGTCTACAATCAATACTGATCTGATCGAATTGAAACTTGGTGGATAGTTGTGGAATATAAACGTAAGGACGTCTGTGAAATTTTGTGAACATCGTATCGCTAGAAATTCTTAAAAAAATATTATTTACGTCACGATAACCTAAGAACGGAAAGAGACAGCGACTTGAAATTTTCATATAAGGTTGAGAATCTGAATGCATCATTCGAATTTGTTTATAGGTATAATCGGCAAAATGGTTCTGGAGTTATACCCATCTGGAATTTGTTTCTTATTTCCTCAATATCTCGAAAAATATTAAACCGAACCAACTCAAACATGGTTATTAGTTGTAGAATGGCAACGCGAAAATTCTTGCAAAATTTTGTGAGGATCGTATAACTAGAATATTATTTAAAAATCATAGAAAATTATTGAAGAAAATTATATATACCTATCAGAAACTATTCGTCCGATATCGCTGAAATCTATATATTGGACACTCTTAATCGAATTTACTATGGTGAATTCTATGGTCGGTTCTCCTGTATTGGACACTCTTAATCGAATTTACTGTGGTAAATTCAGAGTGTCCAATACAGGAGAACAGATAATAGAATTCACCATGGTAAATTCGCTTAATAGTGTCCAATAAAGGAGAATGGACAAGAGAACATAGGCGCAAAAGCTTCTGACCTCACGTCAGTATATGTAAAATGTATGGACATTATACGAAAACTATATTATTGGTAATCCTTGGCTTTTTAGGATTCCAAGTAACCAAGTAATGAATGTTGATGTGAAGCTATGTTTTCCATAAAAGAGACAGTAAATCAATTAAATACTCGAAAACTACTACAGATAGGGATGATGGACTTGATACAGAATTAATTAGGAGGCTACGGCGAATCGAAAAAAGCAATAATATATAGGGTGTCCGATTTGAAATATCCAAATTGTTAGTAATTTTTTATATAAGCGGCAAAACCGCAACGCGGAAAATATTCTAGATCAATAGAGAAGTGGTCCCTAGCTAAGGTATATAATTTTCAATAAAATCATACGTTCCGTTCTCCGTAAAAGTCCAGGGTACCATCGATGTTAGCCCACCCTGAATGAAACAATTGCGATATGATTCGGAAGGCTATATGACATCTGAGAATTCGAGAAGAAAAATGCAAGGAAATGGACATCATTTGAAACAAGTTCTGAAATAATTAAAACTGAATTTCAATATGGCGAATCAATATTCTCCTCTTATTCTGTCAGTTCGTTTCTACGATTCATATTTTATTGTTATTCCATTATTAAATGAGTTTTCAATCTAGATGATTGTCGGAAACAACAAAGTACCAACCTAAGATTATATTGGATATTTTTCAAGTTTTTCATGAAGAATTCCAGGCCTCATTCCTAGTCATTCACGAGATATTCATAGATTTGAATAAAGGAAGTAAATCGCGTGGAAACCACCTCAATCGACAGACCGTTGATGCTGGAGAGTGGCGGCGGTCAACAACCAAGAACGGATTCAGCGGTGAATTGCTGATCGTGGCCACCACATGTCAGATAATGTTTTTCACCATTGAGTATCGTGAATGATATGAACTGACGTACCCGACACGTGTTTAATGTGTCCGTACCTGAAATATAGTACTCGGTTGTGAAGAAAGGTTTTGAAGGATCTTGCAGAAGTTCAGCAATATCTGACGAATAGTTTGTTAGATAAAGATTCTTTTAATAATTTTCGAAAAATTTCTTTACATAGGTTCGATTTTCAATCAATTTTGCGTAAGCCTTCGTGCCGGTAAGTTTCGACGAACATCTAGCTATAAGTTGTAGAACCAAAATATTTTCTGGGTTACATAGCTGGTGTTATATACATCATCCTTGTTCACTAGTGTGAGTAGATGAAAGGGTAGTGCTATACCAATTAATTAAATTAGGTAAGGAAAATGAAGAATTTTTGAGTGTGAATACTTTTGAATTTGGAGAAGATTCTTTGTACGGAAAACAAAGTCAATATTTTTGTTTGGTATGCCTAATTTGTTGTTATGAACTTCATAACCTCAATTATTCAAAAACTTGTCTGTGAGTGCATAGGCACATCATTTTATTTTTTGTTGGGTTTTCAGGGGTAACTTGAAAGATGGTGCGATCCTATAAAAAATTCTTAAAAAGCGCATTTTCCTTGGTTTATTCACATATCCTCACGAAATACTGCTGTTCTTCCAAGCAGCCCTTTTTCAACCGAGTACTATATTCGAATTAGGTCAGATACGTATTTTTGGCAATACAGGGAAAATAGAATGCGGCTGGAAGGTTCGTAGAATCTGATAGGTAGTTACTGAAATATAGAATTTTTTGACGCCAATTTAAATTTTTTTCTAAAAAAAAAATAATTTTTTTTTAAGTGATACGATCCACACTTGATGGCTTGATAACTGCCGAACGAAAGCAGTTAGAGGATTGAAATTAGCAGGGTAGGTTGGAGCGTACATACATCGGACGAGTTCGTTAACGGGCGAAATCCACCAACCGGTTTAGCAGTTATGGTCATTCTTAGTAAAAACATTTTTTATGAATATTTCCGGGACCGATTACTCGATCTATCTGAAATTTAGAATCAAATTGTATAATCATGACCTTTATATCCATGCGAAGTTTCGTATTGATCGGATTGCCGTAAAGTGGCAAAACAAAGTTCAAATTTTTTTCAATTTTGTTTCTACAATACTCTCGAACGCAATGAGCTAGGAAAATTAATTTTTCATGGTAGGTTTGAAAGATAGATATCTCATTTGATTTAGTAATTGGTCAAAATCGGCCTGATGGTTTCGGAGTAACGAAAACGAAAATTTTTTTTTACATTACAAATTTCAAATTCAATTTTTTTTAAGATGCAGTTTCACCATGAAAATCCATTGATACCATTTCAAACTCTAACAAACTAATACTTTCGGAGATATGATTTTTCAAAATTTCAATAATAAATCGTACTTCTGTTTTCACCGAATGCTATAATTATTATTCTATCTATGAATTATTATATGATCTGTGTCAATACTCGTATATGTCATCATGTTTTCCGCTTTTGTTTGAATTTAATTTCTTTCATGATGCTGTTGTATCATAAAACCCATTTATATCATTCCCAACTGTGAGAAACCAATACTTCCGGAGATATGAGCTGCCACGGGGCTTTCCCCCTTTTTGGCGCTCTTGTTCTTCGGAATAGAGATAAAATAACAATTTTCGATGTAAGAGTGACGTAGACAACATGAATGCGTTTAAAATTGAATTTTGAATATCGAACAAATGAAGTCATTGAATTGGATATTAAAAGGTCTGTTATACATTTCGTTCTTGAAATTTGGATACGAATCAATATATCTACGCCATGGATTGATAAAGAAAATTGTTGTTCTTAAAGTAGTTGACAAGTTTGGCAAAATTTTTTGATGCAAACTTGAATTACTCCAAGAATAGCACAACCTGAAAATATTTTCGAATGTATCGGGAGTCCCATAAAAGATATATAGATTGAAAGACAAGACTTCAATGTATCATAGCCAGCTATAATAAAGTATCTCCATCATATGTAGTGTCCACAAAAAGACTTTCAACATGACGAATTTCAAATCAATTTATCTTCATTTCTTCAAATGCAATGCGTATAATTTTTTTCATTATTGTAATCACAAGAAGTTAAGTGAAGTGAATAGTGATTACAATGATGAAAAAAAAATATAAGCATTGCATTTAAAAAATGAAGATAAATCGATTTGAAATTCGCCATGTTGATGTCTTTTTGTGGACACTTCATATGCTGGAGATGCTTTATTATAGCTGGCTATGATACTTAGAAGTCTCGTCTTTCAATGCATATAAAGCTTATATTGGTATGTGCTAGGGTTCGTGAAATATAATTAGATAACATGGCCTCTACAAGTATCATTTTTTTGTCAGAATGGCAAATATTTCGAATACTGTGGAACAAAAATATGTGAAAAGTATAAAAGAGCATGCAGGATATTCCAGAGAATTGAAAAACACTTCTGAATATAGTGTCTCCCATTTGAAATATCATAGTCACCCTCTATTCCTCTTTTGTGGGACACCCGATACATTTGAAAATATTTTTAGGTTGTGCTATTCTTGGAGTAATTCAAGTTCGCATCAAAAAACGTTGCCAAACTTTGACCGTTACGCAAATATCGTCCGCTGCAGCTTAAGTGGGACACCCTGTGTACGTGAAATATTTCCATAGTAACAAACAGATGAAAAATTTTCTTAAACAGTCGCCAGGTCTTTGGAATTGTTGAATTCACATAATGTCTTCTCAAATTGATTATTTTTCCCAAGAAAATTCACATTGTGAAAAATTCGCGTATGTTCTATTGTCCATTCTTCTGTATTGGACACCCTTAATCGAATTTACCATGGTAAATTATGTTGTCCATTCTCCTGTATTGGACACTCTTAATTCGAATTTACCATGGTAAATTCGATTAAGGCTGTCCAATACAGAAGAATGGACAATAGAACATACGCGCAAAAGCTTCTGACTTCACGTCAGTGTTTGAACCAATTTTTTTCGTGATTTTTTTCAAATTTTCTAGGGGTACGGTTCTTAAAAAATTTTTTTTCGTCATTTTTTTCAAATTTTCTGGGGGTACGGTTCTTACAAAATTTTAAACAGGTTTTTATGTTGATTTTCTACTACTAGTTACCAAGCTTCAATTCGATCGAATATTTATTTTTTGAGTTATAAGGAAATAATATTCCAGGTGGGTATAACTCAGAAACCGTTAGTCCGATTATGCCCAAAAACGAACCCAACTCTCCAATTTGGCTACGCAACCTACCCTGAAAATTGTAAGTCCCTATCTACTTTCGTTCGAATGTTATCGAGGCAACGGTCACCCATCTACTGAGCTCACACAAGGCTGCTCGAATCTCCAACAATATTTAACCGATCGTGTTAAAACTTGAAACTTGGCAGAAGAGTTAGGTTATAAAGGCTTTTGCCAAATTTCAGCAATTTCAAACGAATAGTTACTGATATATAGAATTTTTTTTTCAATATTCAATGATTTTTTAAACATTTTCTACAGATACTATCCTCACGATATTTTGCAAGTATTTTTGCGTTGGCATTCTACAACTAACAACCATGTCTGAATTCAATCGGTTTAGTATTTTTCGAGTTAATGAGGATTAAAGAACAACCAAATTGCAGATGGCTATAACTCCCAAATTTCAGATGGCTATAACTCTAAAACCGTTTGGCCGATTATGTTCAAAAACAAACTGAAATGTCGCGTTCTGATGCACATCCTAACCTGAAAATTTCAAGCCACTATCTCTTTCCGTTCTCAAGTTATCGTGACAACAAAAATATTTTTCAATAATTTTTTAATTATTTTCTAGCCATACGATTCGCACAAAATTTCACAAACGTGCTTAGGTTCATATTTTACAACTACTCACCAAGTTTTAATTCGATCGGATTTATATTGGTTGAAAACAAAATTATTACTCGGAAACCACTGGGCCGATTATGCCCATTAACGAACTTGTCCATCGTATTGGAATGCGCCACTTACCCTGAAAATTTCAAGCTAGCTCTTTTCGTTCTCAATTTATCGTGGCAACGGCCGGACAGAATCAAATTTGACATCGAATTCTTCATTGGGGAGTCGAACTAAATCGTTTGAGACCATTTTCGTCAAAAAATTCGAAAGTTACAGATATTTGGGCAAAATGATAAATCGATGTTCCCCAGAACATACGCGCAAAAATACGTAATTACTACGACTTCTATGTAGAAAGAAAAACGTTGCGTAGTTATCTGACAGGAAAATGAGCATAACCTAACATTTTCAGAACATACACGGTGAAATGTGTCAAAATTTCATGGCCAACTGGGAGACTTTATAATAATAGTGAATGGAGGAATTTAGAAATAACCTAAAAAATGCTTCTGGGTGGAAACGGACTGGGGACATATTCCTGAAAATTATGTTCGCTGTGGGGCAGAATAATAGATCTCACAATGGTGATAATGTCCACCGCATTTGCTCCTTCGCAAATTGAAATTAATGAGCAGAAGGCAAACATGGGGGTATTATTCAGTATTGCAGCGTGGAAAACGGCCATAATTCCACCGGCAGCATTGTTACTTTGAACTTACTCCCTCACTTACTTCCAGCTGTTCCGCCAGCTATTCCAATAAGAGCGTTAAGGAGATAACGTGGTGAATTGCTAGGGCTGAGGGAGTTCTCTAATTAGTATCTTAAGAAACTTTTCGGACTAAAACAATGATGTCGATAACGCTGACGCACTCGAAGTTTTAAGGCGCTTCGACGGGTTAGACGTTTCGGTTCTTGATAGGATTAATTAGTTTAGACTAGACCAATAGATTTCTGCCTAACCCAACCGAATAAGTATATTATTGAATTTGAAACTAATTGAAACAGCGGTTGCACACTATACTGGTTCATACTTATACCTACCCAACTAGCAAAGTTGTCTTATAACTCCAATGGTTTGCGACTAATATATTTCATAAGTATCATATTAGTGCTTCCAAAAAATATCAATTCATTATATTAAAGCTACATAAACTTCGTTCTGTTGTGGATAATCGAAATACTTTATAAATTTATCGTGAAAACGTCTATACAGCAGAATTATGAAATAAACTGCTCCACAAGAGTTAGGGATAATCGTTTAAACTAAAATAACTGACATTCTGAAATCTTTGTTTGCGCTGAAAACGTAATTTAATATAGTGTTAGGTTCAAAACTATAAATACACGTAAGCTTTTTGGTCCGCAACATATACAGGGTGATTGACAGAATAGGGTCTAAGTTAACGACTCTTATTTCCTGTCATTTTATTGTTTTTTTTTGTCTTTTTATGCCTTCAATACAAGTTATGGCCATCACGGGATCAATGACCACCTGACATTTTCGTTGCATACTGTCAACGAGGGTGTTGAGCATATCTTGAGGAATTTCATTCCATAAACGAGGCAGAAGTTCTTTGAGATCATTCAATGTTTCTGGTGGAGGTTAGTGATCATCTAGTCTTCTTTGTAGCATATCCCATGCATGTTCTATGCAGAAGTCTGGCGACTGCGGAGGTATTAGTAAATGTGGAATACCATGCTTGTCTCGCGCATTTGCTATACTATTGCTGCACGATATGGTCTTGCGTTATCGTCAAGAAATTGGAAAGCTTCACCAATGGCAGCATGAGAATTTGGCACTACGTTGCCAATGACATGTTCCCTATAATGTAAAGCAGTCATATTGCCAGGACAAATGTGAAGGTCTGTGCGCCCGTTGTAACATATCCCAGCCCATACCATAACAGAGCCTCCTCGAAATGGATGAACCTCTTGCACATCACGTCGATTTCGGGGTATACGCGGAATAATTCATACCCTTATTCTTCGAGAATCTGAAAATCGACCGTATCTGGATTCATCTGTGAAAAGTACACTACGCCATGGGACGTTTAGATTAACATGCTGCCTGGCCCATTCTAATCTTTGTCGATTTCTCAGCATCCTACATGAAGAAAGAGGATATCTCCTCGCCGAAGTGGTGCCAAAATGGTCTTGTGCGGGTGTTGTTTTTCTTGGTCTACCAACCCTATGTCTTTCCTGCACTGAACCTGTCTCATTCAACCTATTCCTGAGTCGCGATATTACACTTTGCGATACTTGAAATGTTTCTGCCCCAGCGACTTGAGTGAGGCCACCCTGTAGCATACCGATAGCTCCAAAAGGTATCTGGATCTCTGTAAGAATAAGTTACACCTGGTCACTGGCTTCCTCACAGGACACTGTCGCCTCAGGAAGCATTTGATGAGAATAGGTTAATCAGATACTGACGAGTGCAGATTCTGTGGGGAGGAGGAAGAAACTCCTCTTCACCTTGTTACAGAATGCCTCGCCATTGCAAGTCAGCGAAAGGAATGCTTTGGACAGGAAACTTGTAGGAGTGAAGACGTAATATC
The DNA here is from genome assembly GCA_937662695.2 of Halyzia sedecimguttata. Classification (NCBI taxonomy): domain Eukaryota; kingdom Metazoa; phylum Arthropoda; class Insecta; order Coleoptera; family Coccinellidae; genus Halyzia; species Halyzia sedecimguttata. Next base: position 35,254,327 of record OW569412.2, read on the forward strand.
CTTGAAGCCTTCCCAGATATTGAGGTTCATTTATACTCTGGAACTGGAGGGCGAGCTGTAGATGGCGTAATGGTGAGAACAGCTCTGATGGGGGGCACAATAGATCTCAAGGTCGCGGTGCAGCGTAACCCCTTATCAATAATAATAATAAAATAAAATAGCCTCGGCGTTTGTTAATTTACGTCTTGGTATCTTAAGAAGCTAGTGAAATTTACTAAGTTCGATATCCCTAAGAGACTGACAATAAATTAACTGCATATTGATATGCTAAATCTCACGATAATGTGAATAACTACCAAACTCAAGAAAACAGACGACCAGATGGTGAAAATATGCATTCAAATCGAATTAATAAGTTTTTTTTGGCAGTTGATCATGTTTTTGATATAGGTAGTCTTTAAAATTGTACGCCCCTCAGAACAACTTAATATGATATCCCTAACTCTTGTGGAGCAGTTTATGTTGTAAAACTGTTACTTAACCATTTGTTAAGAGGTTTATAACTAACATATAAGACAATTCTGCAAATAAAACTGAAATGCTTTTTAATGGTTTCTTTAATAATTCTGGGGATATTTATAATTTTATTTTAAATATATTGAAAAACTGTGTCAAAGATGTTCTGTATAACCTCATGAAACAGTTATACAGGGTCTTTCACGAGGAACCTCACCCATATCTATACTGGAAAATACTGAACGTATTTTCATGAAATTCGGCACTTATAAGTATTTCACGATGCTGATGAAATCTAAAATATTTTCAAGGCTTGAGCACCTCCGGTTTTTCCGGAAATGACGTCAACTTCCGTTTTTCAAATTAGAACACCATTTTTTTATTGCAGAAATAGATTCCTTAGAAAATTTCAAGTTATTTTGATGTAACATTTTTCAGTTTTGGTTGGAAAATTCTCTCTGAGCGGGAAAATTCGAAAAAAAAATCGAAAATAGAGCTCCGCTGAAACAAGAATAACTTCGAGGTTTTTGGATGGAAAATTTTCATTTTTGGGATTTTTCAAGATGTAAGATTGATGTATCCACTTTGAAAATCGAAATCGCGATTCATGATACAGGGGGTGAAAAAATCGCTTTCAAAGTTAGGGATGACAAAATCGTGAAAAATCAATTTTTTCAAATTAGAACCCCATTTTTTTATGGCAGATATTGAATCTACGTTAAAAAATAATGTAAGTGTATGCATCACACCCTTGCCCTAAAATGGATATTTACTGAGTTATTCACAATAAACTGTTTTTCGTCTTGAATTTTCAGCTATTTCTTTTCCCTTCACGCCAAAAAGATGAAATTTTCAGGAACTGTTATTTGAACCATGTTGTAGATTTTCCACCCCTTCTTGAAACCGACTTCAAGTTACTATTAGGAGAACCATGGCAAACTCTCGCAGTTATAACTAGAGAAGATGCTCAAAGTTTTGACCGTTAATTTCTAGACATTTATTTATACGTCTCAGGAATGCTTCGTGCGTTGATCTTCTTATTTCATCGGGAGGAAGAGATCTGCAAAAATGTTTAAAAACCAAATTGAGTTTCACAACTATGAATCTAAAAATCTAAACAAACCTGAACGCATTTCTGACTCGTTCTATGCAGTCCTCTTTATCAGTCAGGGGAGTTGAGTAGACAATATTTTTTATCCTACCCCAAACATAATAGTCTGAAGGAGTTAAATCGGGAGAACGTGGTGGCCAAAGATGTGGACCATTGTTCGCCAACCATCGATCTTCAAATAGCCTGTAGAGGATATTTGACACATTGAGTGAATTGTGTGGAGGCGCGCCATCTTGTTGATACCATAAGTCATTATGGTTCTGTACTAGCGGCTCAATTATTTGAGTCAATATGTCAGAATATCTATCTCCTAAGGGAGAACATTCTTTAAATAATGCAAACATGTGTAGTGTTCTATCTTACCAGTTAAAGTCCCATAATAAATGTGAACATCGAGAATTGCATTATTTTTGATGGCGCAAAAAACATTGAAACTCCAGGTCTCTTGAAAGTTCCATTGTCTGAAGTGGTGGTTGTTCTCTTCATCCCAATAATGACTGTTTTGCCTATTGAAAGAACCATTCTTTGTGAATTTAGATTCATCTGTTTCATCAGTTTCCTTCAAATGCTGTACCCTATTGAATTTATATGGGTGCATTTTATGTTTTTTTAATATTCTCCAAACACTCGATTGAGATAATCCCAGATCAATCTCGGCATCTTTGAGAGAATTTTGAGGAATCACACGAAAATATGCAAGAACTGTAATTTCGTTGTTCTCATCTTCTACTACACTTTTTTCTCTGTGTATAGTTTTCTTAACGAAAGATCCGACATTTCTCAAGTTTGTCATGGTTCTGTTAATGGTATCTCTCGTTGGTCTGGGTCGGTCAGGAAACCTCTCAATGAACATTCGAATCGTTCTATCTACAACTTTATTACATTCTCCATGAAGTAGAATGAGATTTTAATAATCTTCATTGGTAAAATTAGGCATAGTGATCGATTTTATAACTTAATACGAATTATCACCAAATTAATAGTAAACACGAAATGCTACTGAATAAAGAGGAATTTGGCAGATGTAATTAATGATATCTATCATTAAAAAAAAGAATGTAAAACATGGTAAGTTTTTGCATATGGTTCATAAGGAATTATTTATTTATCACTGGAGAGAAAACCGATGGCCGATTAGTTGAAATAAAGAGGTTTCCGATACAAATTCGAATCAAAATTCGCCATCTATTTAGGAACAACCTGTAACTTTTTTCTCTTGCATATTAGGGTAGTAAAATCTAAATCATGGTTTAAGTAACAGTTCCTGCAAATTTCATCTTTTTGGCGTGAAGGGAAAAGAAATAGCTGAAAATTCATGACGAAAAACAGTTTTTTGTGAATAACTCAGAAAATATCCACTTTAGGGCAAGGGTGTGATGCATACACACATTATTTTTTAACGTAGATTCAATATCTGCCATAAAAAAATGGGGTTCTAATTTGAAAAAATGTATTTTTCACGATTTTGTCATCCCTAACTTTGAAAGCGATTTTTTCACCCCCTGTATCATGAATCGCGATTTCGTGGATACATCAATCTTACATCTTGAAAAATCCCAAAAATGAAAATTTTCCATCCAAAGACCTCGAAGTTATTCTTGTTTCAGCGGAGCTCTATTTTCGATTTTTTTTTCGAATTTTCCCGCTCAGAGAGAATTTTCCAACCAAAACTGAAAAATGTTACATAAAAATAGCTTGAAATTTTCTAAGGAATCTATTTCTGCAATGAAAAAAAAAAAAGCACTGACGTGAAGTCAGTACTCTTTGGCGCGCGTGTTCACGGTGGCTAATTTGAATTGAATGATTCAAAAATTAACAGTGCTGTATCAAAGCTGCCATCAGGATAGAGTAACAAAGTTGGAAAAGAACACAAGTGACTCTCCTTAGTCGCACAAGCTCCTAGAAGATTTGGGAGGGTCAGTATAATCCTAATCATGTTTATAGCACGCGCGCCAAAGCAGATTGACTTTTTACACTTTTTCTTTCATTGTTAAGTCAATCTGCTTTTGCGCGCGTGCTATAAACATGATTAGGATTATACTGACCCTCCCAAATCTTCTAGGAGCTTGTGCGACTAAAGAGAGTCACTTGTGTTCTTTTCCAACTTTGTTACTCTATCCAGATGGCAGCTTAGATACAGCACTGTTAATTTTTGAATCATTCAATTCAAATTAGCCACCGTGAACACGCGCGCCAAAGAGTACTGACTTCACGTCAGTGCTTTTTTTTTTTTCAAGTTCCTTTAACAAATATAGCTATCAATACAGTTTTGCTGTGAGCTTTACCGTAGATCAGAAAAAAATTCGGTTGTGGGTCCTCCGTTAGGGACGCAATTGCATCTTCTCCAAATCCGAACGCATTTTAATATAGATCTACCGTATAGTTATTTATAAATTCGCTTCAGGGCCACCATACAGACATTTCAAATCGGAAACAACGCTATTTCCCCCAAACTGACTTGTGTCCGTGCACTGAATTGACATGAATATTCTTTTAAAACCTCACAATATCGGCTCTTTACTCCCAACATAACCCAAACAACCCAAAACCATTCACTTCTCGTCTGCGCAAGCGCAGTATACTCGTGGCTGCAAGTCCTCCCAAAATTACACACCTCATAAAAAACTCCGATTCTCCAACACTAGTGGTTCAGGAGATATCGCTTCTGGAATCCACGCATGCGCAGACCCTCACCAGGGGATTCTATAGCGGAAAAGCATCCGCCACCCCAAAACCCCAATCCTCTCTGACGAAAGCACCAGCAGTTAAATCACTGATGGTCTGCTCATGCGCATAACGAAAAATGCCCGTAAGGGGTTACATCCATTTTAAAATTAGCCCCAGGGCCACGGTACGGACACTTTAACTCTGAAACAACGCTACATCCCCCCAACTAACTTGTCCTTGCACTGAATTGCTATGAATATTCTTTCAAAACCTCATAATATCGACTCAGCACTCCCAACATAACCCATCCAACCCAAAAACAGTCACTTCTCTTCTGCGCATGCGCAATCTACTCGCGGCTAAAAGTCCTCTCAAAATAACACACCTTACAAAAAACTCCGATTCTCCAACACTAGTGGTTCAGGAGATATCACATCTTTAATCCACGCATGCGCAGACCCTCAACAGGGGATTCTATAGAGGAATAGCATCCGCCACCCCAAAACCCTAATCCTCTCTGACGATATCACCACCAGTTAAATTACTGATGGTCTGCTCATGCGCATAACGAAAAATGCCTGTAAGGGGTAACATCAATTTCAAAATTAGCCCCAGGGCCACGGTACGGACACTTTAACTCGGAAACAACGCTACATCCCCCAAACTGACTTGTCCTTGCACTTAACTGATATGAATATTCTTTTAAAACCTCATAATATCGACTCAGCACTCCCAACATAACCCATCCAACCCAAAAACAGTCACTTCTCTTCTGCGCATGCGCAATTTACTGGCGGCTAAAAGTCCTCTCAAAATAACACACCTTACAAAAAACTCCGATTCTCCAACACTAGTGGTTCGGAAGATATCGCATCTTTAATCTACGCATGCGCAGACCCTCATCAGGGATCTGAATTCTATGGAGGAATAGCATCCGCCACCCCAAAACCCCAATCCTCTCTGACGAAAACTACAGCAGTTAAAGGACTTCTCATCTGCGCATGCGCAATACGGAAAATGCCCGGAAAGGGCAGCATGAACCTCAATAACATATGTTTCGGCATTAAAAGCAAAGTATTCCGCAAAATAGTAGTAATTTTTTTATTTTTTTCATGTCACGTGATCTTCACGAAATTTTGCAAAAGTGTTTGCTTTGGTCTTTTGCATCTAACTACTGAGTTTCAATTTAATCAGATCAGTATTTTTCGAGTTATCGTGAAAATAAAATTTTCAAATTTTCAAAATTTTTTTTTGCCACTTTAGGGCCGTCCGTTCAACACAAAACTTCGCAGGCATATAAAGGTCATGATTCTACAATCTGATGCCAAATTTCAAAAAGATCGAGTGATCGGTTCCGGAAATATTCATAAAAAACGTTTTTATTAAAAACGGCCTTAACTCCGAAACCGCTCGGTCGATTTCGCCCGTTAACGAACTTGTCCGAGATATTTACGCTAGGAAACTAACCTGCAAATTTCAACGCTCTAAGTAGTTCCGTTCGAGAGTTATCGTGCTAACGGCTGGACCGGCCGGCCGGCCGGCCGGCCGGACAGAATTGAATTTGACCTCGAATTCTTCATCAGGGAGTCGAACCCAATCGTTTGAGACCATTTTCGAAAAAAAATTCGAAAAATACAGACATTGTGACGAAATGATAGCACGCTGTTCCTTGCGGAACACGCGCGCAAAAATGGTGTTCTAATTTGAAAAACGGAAGTTGACGTCATTTCCGGAAAAACCGGAGGTGCTCATGCCTTGAAAATATTTTAGATTTCATCAGCATCGTGAAGATAAGTGCTGAATTTCATGAAAATACGTTCAGTAGTTTCCCGTATAAATATGGGTGAGGTTCCTCGTGAAAGACCCTGTATAGAAGTGCTTTTAGTTACAATTCTGCTTCCAGGAGTAAATTGTCGTTTCGGTAACCACTTCATAACTATTTTGTTGTATTCAATTTGCATGACAATATCAACCGAAAGCAGCTGATCATCCTGTGCCCACACTGAATATGAAAGTGTTTTATTCCTTTCTCAACTGTCTGCACGATCTTGAAGTTTCTAAAAAAGTTATGATTACCATGAATCAAATGCATATTAGTTTTCTAGCTAAGAGCACAAATGTCTTACCTATGCATAACTTTATTAATTCGCAGTTAATCAAGAATTGAAGGTACGATAATAACATATCGTTGTTTTTGGCGCTCTAGTTCCTCGGAACTGAGTGCTTATCAATTTGCCCAAATGTCCGTAATTTTGGAATATTTCGATGAAAATGGTCTTAAACGATTTGGTTCGACTCACTGATCAAGAATCCGTGGTCGAAATTCATTCTGTCCGGCCGGCCGATCCGGCCGGCCGGCCGGCCGTAAGCACGATAACTCTCGAACGGAATGAGCTAGAGAGTTGAAATTTTCAGAGTAGGTTTGGGGGATGAATATCTCGGATAAGTTCGTTATTGGGCAAAATCGGACAGTTGGTTTCGGAGTAACAAAAAAAAAATTTTTTTTTTACGAAACAAATTCCAAATTAAATTTTTTTTAATAAGCAGTTTTATCATAAGAATCCATTCATATCATTTTCAACTCTAACAAGCTAATACTTTCGGAGATATGATTTTTTAAAATTTCAATGTAAATCGTATTTCACAGATTGATATAATTATTATTCTATGTATGAATTCTCATAATGTCAACTTGACAGAAGGGAATATTGTAACTTCAAAAATATTGGGGTTGAAATACTCGTATTTTAGCGATGCAACGGGGACCTCACCCGAAAATATTTGAAAATATTACGTAAATATTGAAAGCATAATTCTGTAGTTTGGTGAACGTAGATCAGGAAATTTTTGATCGATTACAAGGTAATTTTTTATTATTACTTATCTTCTTTCATATTTGTTTTATGGAATACCTACTATTTGTAGGTACTTTAAACCTGTTTTGGGCAATTGTCATACGAAACTTGTTATTTTGGCGCTCTAGTTCCTCGGAACAGTGTGCTTATCAATTTGCCCAAGTGTCTGTAATTTTGAAATTTTTGGCCGAAAATGGTCTCAAACGATTTGGTTCGACTCACTGATCAAGAATCCGAGTGCAAAATCGATTCAGTCCGGCCGGCCGACCGGCCGTAGGCACGATAACTTTCGAACGAAAGGAGTTAGCGGATTGAAAATTGTAAGGTGGTTTTGGAGCGTAAATATCTCGGACAAGTTCGTTCGATCTATCTGAAATTTAGCATCAAATTGTAGAATCATGACCTTTATACGCATGTGAAGTTTTGTATTGACCAGATTACCGCAAAGTGTAAAAAAAAAAAATTGAAAATTTAAAAAAAGTTTTTCCACAATAACTCTCGAACGGAATGAGCTAGGTAGTTGAAATTTTCAGAGTAGGTTAGGGAGATGAATATCTCGGTTAAGTTCGTTATTGGGCAAAATTCGCCAGATTTAATTCGATTTCTTCCATGGTGCAGTTCTCATTCTCATGATTGCTCATTTAATCTTGATAAATAAACTATTATTGAATTTCCTTTATGATGCAGCTCTATCATATGTATACATTGATATAATTCCCAACTCAGAGAAACCAATACTTTCGGAGATATAATTTGTCTGTTTGAACTAGAGCGCCAGAAAGCTCCTGTCCACAGGGCTTGAACCCATTTTTTAATTTGGAATTATATATAAAGGTTCAGGAAGCATTATGCTATACTGCTGAAGACAATTTTCTGTAGGTGCAAAATTATACCCACAATCATGTTTTTGATTAAGATATCGACTTATTAATAAGATACCTTCATCAGATTACCTGTTATTTCTTATTTTGAATTTCCTTGCAAAAATATGTATTTATCAGATATTCCACAGGAAAACGTTAATTGTTTCACTGATTTTGCAGGTTATGTTGACTTTCACGCGGTAGAACATAATAACATGTTTTATAGTAGTTGTACAGTAGCTAAATTACAACGAAATGCTTGAAACTACTGCAAAATCATTTTATAAGAGAACGCCATAAAACATGGCGGCATTTGTGGTGACTCAGAGCGGGGAGTGTTTTAAACAAACTAAACATCGCCAATGTGTAGATATTTCAACCATCCAGAGCATAAAATGACTCAAAAATAATATGTAGAACAAATTGGAATACATTTTCGTACAACGGATTAGTAGACCGACAAACCACATTTTTGTTTTGTTCAATTTTTATATGTAAACATTCGAAACAAGGGGACGCGTTTAAGATATGTCATTTTAGTGCTAGATTTCACGAAGAAATTTCATTTGCATTGAGAATTTCGTTGTGTGTATCCAAAAATATGTCTGTAAGTGCAGAAGTATATATAAACTAGCTGGCCCGGCAGACTTCGTACTGCCCCCTCAACGCCTGCCCAACGCCAACGCCAACGCCAACTCCAAATCCAAATCCAACTCTAACTCCAACTCCATCTCCAACTACGACTCCGACTCCTACTCCGACTCCGACTCCGACTACGACTCCGACTCCGACTCCGACTCCGACTCCGACTCCGACTCCGACTCCGACTCCGACTCCGACTCCGACTCCGACTCCGACTCCGACTCCGACTCCGACTCCGACTCCGACTCCGACTCCGACTCCGACTCCGACTCCGACTCCGACTCCGACTCCGACGACTCCGACTCCGACTCCGAGGACTCCGAATCCGACTCCGACTCCGACTCCGACTCCGACTCCGACTCCGACTCCGACTCCGACTCCGACTCCGACTCCGACTCCGACTCCGACTCCGACTCCGACTCCGACTCCGACTCCGACTCCGACTCCGACTCCGACACCGACTCCGACTCCGACTCCGACTCCATTTCCACCTCCATCTCCATTTCCACCTCCATCTCCATTTCCACCTCCATCTCCACCTCCAACTCCAATCCAACTACAACTACTACAACTCCAACTACAACGCCAACTCCATAACCAATGCCAACCACAATACCTACTCCAACTTCAACTCCAACCCCAACGCCAACTTCAACGCCAACTCAAACTCCAACGCCAAAAACATTTTCCAGTAGACCAAATTGTAAATCTAAACCATTCTCGAATCTCCACGAACACACACAAAAAATTTCATCAAAATCGGTCCAGTCGTTTAGGAGGAGTTCAGTCACATACACACGCACACAAGAAATATATATATTAAGATATATGGCTTCGTATAAACAATAATGACACATGACATCAAATTTTCTCTATGTTCTTATAATTCAGGATTGCCATTTGCAACTTAAAATCAATTAATTTTATAGATATCAATATATATAAAAATCAATGCCACTTTTCGTTGTAATTTTATAACTCAAGAACGGGCTCACCTATCCAAACCAAATGTTTAGGCTTTGTTCGGACTATTTAGTAGATCGTTTATGTGAAGTTTGCACAAAATCAGTCAGGCGGTTCTTCATTTAGCAAAGGAAACTTCTTGAAAATGTTACTATAAATGCGATGTTTTTTTGGATGTTAGGAGGAGGGTTTGGGGGAAATTTCGAAGGGGTATATCGAGGAAAAATACGGAAGTTTCGTAGAGTTTCGCGTTTACGGAACGAGAAGATGGGGGTGTATTATTGAAAAAATCGTGAAAAGGCGAAAAAAAGCCGATTTTGGCACGAGGAGCAAAATTGTGGAAAGGAATTCGGAGGAACGGTAGCGTTCGGAACGTCGGTATTTGCGGGAACGCGAAGATGAGATTCGAAATTAGTCCGTAACGGAGTCCTTTTTTGGATCCTCTCGTTCGTTTTCCCGGAAGAACGATAGGAAAATGTGACTCTTCGCGAAAATCGACAAAGTTCAGACGTTTCGCGTATTTCTGTGGCGAAGTTTAAAGCGGCTCCTTCAAGGTCGACGTTTACGGTCTGAACGAGCGACGAGAAATGTCAAATCGAATTTGAATTTCGAACGGAATTACTCGAAAATCTTGGAATCGTCTAGAAAAACTGCGAGAAATATGAACGAGTAACCGATTTCGATGGATTGCTTGACAGGATTGACGATATTCTGAAAATCGAAAGACGGAAATCATCCGAGTACTAAAAATCTTTATTTGGTACATAATCGGAGTTGATTCACGTAGGCAACGTGGCCGAGTGAGCTGAGTAGTTGGATCGGGAATGTATAGTTCCCGAGCCTTCCGAGCCTCGCGTAGCGGCGGGATCGAATCTCGGAGCGTCCGAAATAGCTTTCTCTTGAATTTAATTCATTTTTACCCAATGAAAAACTCAAGGGAGTGTTACTCCAGTAAACGTATCTTGGAATTTGGAACTTCTCGTTAAGTTACTATAATGAAAATTTGTTCCATTGAACGGATTTGTGCATTAAACTTACTCAAAATATTCAAACATTAAGCAGAAAATTAACGTTCGTAAATGAAAAACCCCCAGCTGTTTGTTTATTCATGCTCAAAATGGAAAAAAAAAATTTGTTTATACAAATGTTTTGGATTAAGTTTTAAAAGAGCTAGCAACTATTAAAATATGTTTTCGTTCGAATAAATGAATTTGATGTTCCAATTAAATTTTTTGTATTATTTCACTTTATACGAAGCGGAGCACCTACTGGGCCGCTAGTCATTCTATGTAACATTTTCATTTCAGAACGTTCATATGAAAAAGCTTATAAAGCTATTACAAAACAGTTTTTTAGATGGCGCCAGAATGTTTATGAAATAGTCTTGTAATGTTTATGAAGAGCTTCATAAATTGTTTCGAATGCCAAAATTATTTTATAAAATGTGCCAATGTTGGGTTTGTATCTGTTGTATAAACGTATTGAAAACAATTCAGCGAATAAGAATGTTTTATAAAATTTTGGTTGAAAACGTTTCCACAACTATTATGAAATATAAAATTGCTAATTGGGTATACAGGATGGTCGACTTATAAATGTACTGTTACGGTAAATCAGTTAGAATCCTTGAATGTTACTAATTTTTGGCGCAGTGCTCATCAATTCGTGCAAATGTCTGTAATTTTCTAATTTTTGGTCAAGAATGGTCCCAAACGGGTAGTTTCGACTTCTGGGAAAGCCTTCAAAAAGTTATAGATTTGAAAAGCAGGGATCAATGAAAAACACACTTTTTAAATAATATTCTATTGGCTATCGATTCGGCCATAAGCCATCATCAGGCCAGCTGAAAAATAACGCAAAAAGGAAGATTCACATCTAAAATACAAATAAACAATAAACATTATCTCTGACATTATTTTTCTCTCTTCTATCATTCGCTTTAATTATTCTTAATCATTGTCGAAAGGTTAGAGTTGTGCAGTCTGGAACTCACCGTCAGCTATTAAATACAATTCGTCAATATTTTGAAAAATATATATAGAACAGGTACAGAGAGAGGTGTAGTGTTTTCCTCGAAAAGAACAAACAAACAACAGAGAAAATGTATATGTCAAAGAAAAGTTAGATATCGAACGGCAGGGAACATATAAGAAGATGAGTATTATATTCATGGTCTTCATGTGTTGGATACATCTGAAAGGTGCGAAATACGAAGAACGGTAACAGAATTATTATGTGAACGGTTGTAACGACTTAAATAGGTTTCTATCTGTAAATTCTGATATTTCATTTAATAGGTATTCGTTCTTCAGAATTTCAAATTGTTCAAGTACTAGTAGTAACAGTTTATGATAGTTGCTTTCCTTGTGTAAAATTATCAAATTCTCTACTGTAGTCTTATATTTAAGTTAAATCAGGTGATTACCTAACGCCGAATTTGGTCGATACTTTATGTGTTCAGTGAATCTTTTCTTTGCCGAACGGGTTCATTCCTATATATAAAAGCGTGTTAAAAAGGAAGGGCATTCAGCACAAGCAATTTTGTATGTCCCACTGCTTTGTTAACTGCTCAACCTTGTCTTGTTATTGATCAAAAAGTTTTCCAGGGTCTGGTGTAGTCTGTTAACCAATGAGTAGTCATGTTGTCTGATAACTTTGTTGATCCTATCATTGAAGCCCACAAAAAATGGCAAAGAAATATATAGTTGTTTGACGGATGTGTGTGGATATATCTTTTTGATGAGTATATTTTATCTTTTATAGATTTTAGAATATTGTCCTTGTAAACTCTTGAATATTGATTGTTTTCTTCAATTTGATATATAGTCTCTAGTTCTTTTTTATAACCTTTTCTATATAGAGGTATGTTCAAAAGTCTGACAAAACTCAAAAAGTGTTTTTTTTAATTGGGACAGAGTGATAAGGATTGAAGGGAATAATTATGTCTGTCTGAGTAGGTTTTCTGTAGATGTTGAAGCAGAACACATTATTATCTTTGAGCACAATTTTTAGGTCTAGAAAATTGATTGAATTATTGATGGATTTCTCCAGAGTAAAATAAATATAAAAAAAATGTCATCCACGTACGAGTTTTATATATTTTCCAAAAGGTAGCTGCATGATCTGTTTTTCTATATAACTAACATATATGTCACAGCCATCAGTCCACTGAATGGAGAACCCATAGGTAAACCATCTTGCATCGTGTATATTACGTCATCGAAAATAAAGAAATTTTGTTCGGTGATTAGTTTAGCTAGAGTCATAATGTTATCTATGTCTGTTGTTCCTAGATCAAATTCATTATGTAATTCAAAGTATTCATTCAATATATCGTTCAAGGAAAGATAATCTACGATCGGTATATTGGTATACAAATTACATTTTCTCCGTTGTTTGTTTGTTGTTTTCGAGTGTTGTACCTTTTTGTTAAATGCATTGAATTAGTCAAAAGTAACTGTTTTACGTATGTTTTTCAAAATATTGAGGAATTGTATTTTGTAGCTGACGGTGAGTTTCAGATTGTCAGCCCGACGGTTTCAGAGTACTAATTATGATTTCAAACATTACAGATACGATCGAATTGAAACTAGTTGTAAAATATCGACACAAAGAAGTAGGTCGAACTTTGTGAAGATCGTATAACTAGAAAAGTAGAACGCCGCACGGCTTCACGCGAGAGCGACATTTTTCTCATCTCGTCTCGTTCTCGTCTCGGAAAAGCGAGACGAGACGAGACATTTTCAAAAATATTATAGACGAAACCGACACCACATACAGCGCAACACGGAGAGTCTCGATTTAGGTCTCGTTAAATTTTTTGTATGAAGTTTTATATACGACTCGACTTTTTTCAACACCCACAGAAAACAATTGAATATGAAGAGTTTCCACTATCATTACCTTTATATTTTGTCTATATTATACATCGATCATTCTAGAAATAGAAAAAATAGAATTCACAACCATAAAAACGGAAGCCATTATGAATTCAATACTTAACGGACAACTTTTATTGCCCCTAAATCCCAATGCTTTGAAAATTTCGTCTCTATCTGAACATCTGGAGAAATTTATTCTTTATTCTTGTGCTCCTTGTAGTGAATATGTGAACAATTATTGTATACATCTGTGGAACTACGTATAATAAAACTGATAAAGAAATGAAGCTATTCAAGGTTTCGAAAAGTGTTATGAGGAATACGCCAAGAACACCCTCAATGATCTACCCACTGGGAAGGTATTCTTTGAAAACTATACCAAATTGTTGAATTCTATTAAAAAATGTATCGACATCGATAGCCTATTTAAAACATCAACAAAACATTCGAAATATTGGAAAGCTGAATTTGAAGAATATTTGCTGTTAGAAAGAGCAAATAGGAATCAAAATATTTTACAGTGGTGGAGAGTGATGAAAAAGTTCTTCCTACACTTTCCAAGATGGCCGATGATTTATTAATGGCTACATCCGTACCTGTTGAAAGATTATTTTCCACAGCAGGTATGATCATGACAAAAACACGTACATCATTGAAAGATTTGCATCACTTGCATCACATCTGATGCAAGCGTGATTATGTTTGAATTCTTGGTCATCGAGTAATTTAAAAGATGAAATTATCAGTGTTTGAAATTAAAAATAATATATACATGCACAAATATTTTTGTATAAGAGCGTAATAAATATAGCTTTACAAAATTATTCATTATTGTGTACCATTTCGTTTATACAGGGTGAGTCTTTGACCACTGCATTCATTTTAACCAAAGATTCCTCTCATCAAATGAAACACTTTTTTCATTTACCACTTTTCCAGATTCGGCTCAGCTAAAAAGTTACAAGCGTTTAAAGATTTCATAATGTGCTAATACACTCCCGCATATAAATTATCTATGACATTGTTGGTGGAAGAGAATAAGGCATGGTAACGTGGTTTACAGCTTGATTCGGGATTCCAATGCTCAGGGACGGATCCATAAAAGTAGTGAAATTTCTGGAGTTTTCCATTTTAAAACAGTCAATGAAGAATATCTCGAAAACGGTGCGTTTAAGGAGAAATGATGAAGAATAATATAATGTTCTAAAACGATGGAATATTCTTGAAATGACTCAAGAAAAACTTTATATGCTTTCTGTATGCTAATTTCGTTTAGTTTTATGAATCCACGAGTCCATAACTAGAAAACCAGTAGAAGTAGAAAATAACTAATATTTGGAAAATATGTATCATAGTTATAGGAATCTTTACGCCAACATTCATTTTATTCGAAAAAAGGATGTCAAAGCTACAAAATAAAAACTGATTTTTTTTCAAAATTTCAACAGCCTGTATCTTTTTACCTGAGCTGAATTTGGAAAAATGTTAATTGAAAAAAGTGTTTCATTTGATGAGAGGAATCTTTGGTTAAAATTAATGCAGTGGTCAAAGACTCACCCTGTATATTATAATA
The DNA here is from genome assembly GCA_937662695.2 of Halyzia sedecimguttata. NCBI lineage: Eukaryota > Metazoa > Arthropoda > Insecta > Coleoptera > Coccinellidae > Halyzia > Halyzia sedecimguttata. The sequence continues at coordinate 35,269,338 of OW569412.2, forward strand.
TTTATTATCGTTATTCAGAATTAAGCGAGACGAGACGAGACAACTGATAACGAGACGAGAACGAGACTTAATTTTTTGGGAATTGGTGAGACCGAGACGAGATTTTTTATACTCTCGCCTACTCTCGTCTCTTGTGAAGCCCAAACGCTGACGCCCAAATTGTTGCGAAATCTCCGCCGTATCACTAGAAAATTTGGAAAAAAATTCTATATCTCAGAATCTATCCGTTCCATATCTCTGAAATTTTGCAGGAGCCTTCAAAACTAAACTTTTCAAGTTCCAAAGGGCATAGCCGGATAAATATGGGAAATCTGCCCCCATGGTTTTTTTGACTTACACTCAGGGGATCGATTTGGCATCGAATAAAAATAATTCACCTCAATTTTTAGCCCTTCAACTCAAACGGCTTTCGAGATTTTCAAAAAAACCTGTTTTTTAGATTTTAATTTTATTTTTGTAGTAAAATTCGGAACTAATCAATGTTGATTTTTTTCCTTATTCTTAGGAGTCTAAAATATAAAAAAAACATACGATCATGGTTCCTTAACGAAAAGCCGATTTTTAACGAAGGAAAGAAAATTAAAATCTTTTTTTTTTAGCCCTTTTGAAATATGTCAATCACCAAAACTCGTCAGAACATGTCTTTTATGCTCCTATAGACTCAGGAATTTTTTTGGATTTTTTGAAGTGGTGGAACAATTCCAAAAAAATTCAAAACTAATTTTTATCCTAAAATCCTGCGTATTAACACATTTTTTTTTGAAAAAACAAGCAAAAATTTTTTCTTTACTCATAATTCACACAATTACATTAGCGTCGTAATGAATGAAGACAGTGATGAAGACTAATCCAGTAATTGTTTCGATTATAATTTTTGTTATTTTTATATATTATATATTTTTATTATGTATCAAAAATGATTTCCAATTGTATAAAAAAATATAAAAATCGTCTCCAAGTGTCTTTCGAATCATTAGCCCTTTTACTTACTTTAGATTCCTAATTTTTTATGTTTATCTTTGAAGATATTTTTCATAAAAAAAATTTTCCTACGTATTGTTTCAAATGAACGTGTGTTAAATCGCAGGATTTTAGGAAAAAAAATGAGTTTTTAATTTTTTTGAAATTGTTCCACCACTTCAAAAAATCCAAAAAAATTCCTGAGTCTAGAGGAGCATAAAAGACATGTTCCGACGAGTTTTGATGATTGACATATTTCAAAAAGGCTAAAAAAAAGAAAATTTTCATTTTCTTTCCTTCGTTAAAAATCGGCTTTTCGTTAAGGAAGCATGATCGTATGTTTTTTTTATATTTTAGACTCCTATGAATAAGAAAAAAAATCACCATTGATTAATTCCGAATTTTACTATAAAAATAAAATTAAAATCTAAAAAACAGGTTTTTTTGAAAATCTCGAAAGCCATTTGAGTTGAAGGGCTAAAAATTGAGGTGAATTATTTTTATTCGATGCCAAATCGATCCCCTGAGTGTAAGTCAAAAAAGCCATGGGGGCAGATTTCCCTTATTTAACCGGCTATGCCCGAACCGAACCGGATCTATATTGTTGGAGATCCGAGCAGGCTTGGGTGAATTCAGTAGCTTGATGGGTAACCGAAAACTTTCGGAAGGAAAGTGATAGCGAGTTGCAATTTTCAGGCTGGGTTGCGCATCCGATCGGGATAGTTAAGCTCGTTGTTGGGCATAATCGGCCAGGTTTCGGAGTTATACCCATCTGGAATATTATTCTATATATCACTCAAAAAATACAGATCCGATCGAATTGAAACTTGGTGACTAGTTGAAGAATACCAACGTAAAGACTTGTGTGAAATTTTGTGAGAATCTTGTCACTAAAAAATTCAAATAAAAATAATATTATGTATCTCACGAACTTGAGAGCGGAAAAAGATAGCCAGTTGCAGTTTTCAGGGTAGGCTGCGCATCCAAATGTGACATTTAAGTTCTCTAGTAGGAATAATCGGCTAAACGGTTTTGGAGTTATACATAACTGAAATTTTGTTGTTCTTTCGTCCATAACTAAAAATATGCAAATCCAATCCAATTAAAGGTTGACAATTACTTGTAAAATGCCGACGCACAAATTTTTCCGGAATTTCTTGAATATCGTATAGGTAGAAAAAAATTTTCTTGAAAAATTATGTGCAGAAGCTGCTGAAACTCCGTGCATAACTTCAATTCACCATTTCACATTCGAGTACCGAATTTCAGCTCTATCGACTTCGTATTAGGCGTGAATAGACAATGGAATGCGCGCGATAACACCTGACTTTACGTCAGTGCTTTTCTCAAATTTTCTAGTCATACGATCGTCACGAAATTATGTATAATCCTTCGTGTCAGTATTTAAATCAATGAATGGTCTTAGTTAGTTATATGTCCAATATTTACACATGCAAAAATCGAAAGCATGGCGCCACTGGCATCTATCCTATATGTATATGTTTGAGAACACCTATCTGGCTCATTATGACTGTCATCGTAAGAAACCCCACATTATATCATATTTCAAAACATGAACACGTCCATGAGTTTGCACATGTTAGCATGCAGCAATCGCAAATTGTCCAATCGATGATGAAGGAAGACCATTATTACGCATATGTTAATCGCTTCCTGTATATGAAATGATAAAAAGCGTGCGATGAACCAGAAATTAGCATATTTCGAAAAAATTGCTCAGTTATGCGTCGGTTGTAAAAGTACAGGTGAAAAATCCAGTTCCTTAATGGTAATAAGATATGCATTCACGCTAGTTCGTTTCAAAACAAGCCATATAAAATGCACCTTCATTCCGTTAAATGTTGGATTGGAAATCTTGATCGGAACGTTTTTTCATAAGGAATCAGCTACATAATTACAGTCCACAATTATCACTTTCATCCGTTCGAAATAAGAGAATGTCCTTCAACATTAATTCTGCCTACTTGATTCAACATGGAATGAAATGAGGCGAAGACAAACTCAATTTCAGCAAACATTTACAGAAAATGCTCTACTTTTTACAGAGAGTTATGATTTTCTGATCAAAATTTGACTTGATGAAGAATCCGTAGTGAAATGTAATTCATTCCGCCTGTCCGATAACTTTAGAAAAATTGGTTCAAGCCCTGTGGACAGGAGCTTTCTGGCGCTCTAGTTCAAACAGACAAATTATATCTCCGAAAGTATTGGTTTCTGAGAGTTGGGAATTAAATCAATATATTCTTATGAAAGAACTGCATCATAAAGGAAATTAAATTCAAATAATAGTTTATTTATCAAGATAAAATGAGCAATCTGAGAATGAGAACTGCACCATGGAAGAAATCGAATTAAATCTGGCCAATTTTGCCCAATAACGAACTTAACCGAGATATTCATCTCCCTAACCTAATCTGAAAATTTCAACTACCTAGCTCATTCCGTTCGAAAGTTATTGTAGAAAAACTTTTTTTAAATTTTCAAAATTTTTTTTGACACTTTGCGGTAATCTGGTCAATACAAAACTTCACATGCGTATAAAGGTCATGATTCTACAATTCGATGCTAAATTTAAGATAGATCGAGTGATCGGTTTCGGAAATATTCATAAAAAATATTTTTACTGAAATCGGCCATAACTCCGAAACCGCTTGATGGATTTCTCCCATTAACGAGCTCTTCCGAGATATTTACGCTCCAAACTCCCCTTGCAAATTTCAATCCGCTAACTCCTTTCGTTCGAGAGTTATCGTGCCTACGGCCGGCCGGACAGAATCGATTTCGACCTCGGATTCTTGATCAGTGAGTCGAACCAAATCGTTTAAGACCATTTTCATCGAAAAATTCGAAAATAACAGACATTTAGGCAAATTGATAAGCACTCAGTTCCGAGGAACTAGAGCGACAACAAGTTTCGTATGACAATTGCACAAAACAGGTTTACAGTACCTACAAATAGTAGATGTTTCATAAAACATGTATGAAAGAAGAGTAATAATGAAAAATTACTTTGTTATCGATCAAAAATTTCCTGATCTACGTTCACCAAATTTTCTCCTCTCTCGAACTACAGAATTATGCTTTCAATATTTACATTCTATTTGCATTCTATGTCTATGGATGGAAAGCAGTCTCACTACTCTCAGATCTCTTACTTCATGTTCCGTTCCGAAATGTAAGACTTTTCTGAGAAAAACTAATTTCGGAGCAAACAACTGAGATTTTTCTCACTTCGCTCACATTTCGTAATACACTATATTCTCATAATTCTTCGATTGATTAGATAATGTCATGTCTCAGGAAAATAAGTTGACATTATGACAATTCATACATAGAATAATTATATCATTCTGTGAAATACGATTTATTATTGAAAATTGAAAAATCATATCTCCGAAATTATTAGCTTGTTAGAGTTGAAAATGATATCAATGGATTCTTACGGTAAAACTGCTTATTGAAAAAAATTCAATTTGGAATTTGTTCTGTAAAAAAAAAATTTTTTTTTTGTTACTCCGAAACCATCTGTCCGATTTTGCCCAATAACGAACTGAGCCGAGATATTTATCTCCCAAACCTACTCTGAAAATTTCAACTGTCTAGCTCATTCCGTTCGAGAGTTATCGTGCCTACGGCCGGCCGGCCGGACGGCCGGATCGGCCGGACAGAATGAATTTCGACCACGGATTCTTGATGAGTGAGTCGAACCAAATCGTTCAAGACCATTTTCATCGAAATTTTCGTTCCCAATAAACAATCTCTAAGTAGCGATAGATAGCTATCTTCTGTCGTCGTTGGTAACCGGTTCTCTATCTGTAGCACCCGTCCCACAAATTCGGAGAAGTTCGTTTAATCTCCGGCAATTTGTAGATAGGCCAGTAGGCCACTTATCCGAGCCCTCTCCTGCAGGCCTGTTCGGGCAAATTCATAGAGTGTCTGTTTTGCCACCCTTATATTTTTTACTGGTACATTATGTTTTTTTTTTACCCTAAATGAAAACAAAAATTATAAAAGACAGTAATATTTAAAAATATGTAGTTTATTTTATTTTTGAAATCAAAATAAATGAGTTGAAGATGTGATATGCTCTTGAATCACATAAGATGGAACATACATATAAATGACATTGACAGGACAAGTTTTATGTTCTGTCTTGACCGAGTTTGGCGGTTATTGTTCATGTGAAATCAGAATTGAACAAATCATATACTCCTTAAAGAGCAAGAGGGAAAAAATTAAGCTCGAGATGGAAATTGCGGAGAGCAAATATACATTAAATGTTGCTCCTAGTTCACAATAGACCATAATGTTGTAAAAATATTTTTTATTTCTTTACCTCTATTACATTTTCAGTTGTCCATCCTCTGTGATTTTCATGTCTTAGTCAGTTATCTTCTATCTATATATATATAAAATTGGGTTCAAGCCCTGTGGACAGGAGCTTTCTGGCGCTCTAGTTCAAACAGACAAATTATATCTTCGAAAGTATTGGTTTCTCAGAGTTGGGAATTATATCAATGTATTCATATAATAGAGCTGCATCCTAAAGGAAATTCAATTCAAATAATAGTTTATTTATCAAGATTAAATGAGCAATCATGAGAATGAGAACTGCACCATGGAAGAAATCAAATGAAATCTGGCCAATTTTGCCCAATAACGAACTTAACCGAGCTATTCATCTCCCTAAACTACTCTGAAAATTTCAACTACCTACCTCATTCCGTTCGAGAGTTATACTCTTACTTCATGTTCCGTTCCGAAATGTAAGAATTTTCTGAGAAAACCTAATTTCGGAGCAAACAACTGAGATTTTTCTCACTTCGCTCACAATTCTTCGATTGATTAGATAATGTCATATCACAGGAACATAAGTGGACATTAGGACAATTCATACATAGAATTATATCATTCTGTGACAACGTTGAAATACGATTTATTATTGAAATTTTGAAAAATCATATCTCCAAAGTATTAGCTTGTTAGAAATAAAAATAATATGAATGGATTCTTATGATAAAACTGCTCATTAAAAAAAATTAATTTGGAATTTGTTTTGTAAAAAAAAAATTTTTTTTTGTTATTCCGAAACCATCTGTCCGATTTTGCCCAATAACGAACTTAGCCGAGATATTTATCCCCCAAACCTACTCTGAAAATTTCAACTCTCTAGCTCATTCCGTTCGAGAGTTATCAGCCTACGGCCGGCCGGCCGGACCGGACGGCCGGACATAATGAATTTCGACCACGGATTCTTGATCAGTGAGTCGAACCAAATCGTTTAAGACCATTTTCATCGAAAAATTCGAAAATTACAGACATTTGGGCAAATTGATAAGCCCTCAGTTCCGAGGAACTAGAGCGCCAAAAATAGTGTATTTTTATAATACAGGCTACTGCTCTAAAATGCTCATTTCCCGAGATATTCCTTAAGTGAAGTAGTAGTATGTATTATAAAAAAAATTAGTTTAAGCCCTGTGGACAGGAGCTTTGGCGCTCTTGTTCGAACTTTGACAAATCATATATCGGAAATTATTGGTCTCTGGAAATGATATAAATGGATTCTTACGATAGAACTGCATCATGAAAAAAATTAAATTGAAACAGACTGATTCTCCTCAATAACGAACTTATCCGAGATATTCATTCCTCAAATATTTTCTGAAAATTATATTATATCAATTAGAACTTAGACATTATTGCATTTTTCTTTTTACTGGATATATTCTGAACCCAATTTGATTATGTATCTTACCAAAGAATATATTTCCATCATCATATGGCTTATCCACGGCCATTATATTGCCACCTTAAAAGTGTAATATCATATCATTCTCATAATTCTACGATAGCTGAGGTCATTTTGCATTCAATCATAATTTGTTTTATAGAACAGGAGGTTTATTTTGTATGAAGAATAACGAACCAGAAATAATTTTGACATTTACCTCTCATAGGAAAATCAGATGACATGTAAAAACACAGATCATATAATAATTCATAGATAGAAAAATTAAATACAGTACTCTGTGAAAACATAGAAGTACGATTCATTATTTAATTTCGAAAAATCATATCTCCGTAAGTATTAGCTTGTTAGAGTTGAAAATGATATCAGTGAATTTTCATGATGAAACTGCATTTAAGAAAAAACTGAATTTGAAATTTGTACATTTTTTTTTTCTGAAACCACCAGACCGATTTTGCCCAATAACGAACTTAACCAAGATACTTATCTCCCAAACCTACTCTGAAAATTTAAACGCCTAGCTCATTCTGTTCGAGAGTTATTGTAGAAACAAAATTAAAAAATTATTGAAATTTTTTTTGACACTTTACGGCTAGCTGATCAATACATGACTTCGCATGCATATAAAGGTCATTATTCTACAATTTGATGCTGAATTTCAGACAGATCGAGTGATCCGGTTTCGGAAATATTATAAACAATGATTTTTACTAAAAACTGCCAAAACTCCGAAACCGCTTGGTGGATTTCGCCTGTTAACGAACTTGTCCGAGATATTTACGCTCCAAACCTACCCTGTAAATTTCAATCCTCTAGCTCCTTTCGTTCGAGAGTTATCGTGTTAACGGCCGAACGGACGGCCGGACAGAATCGATTTCGACCACGGATTCTTGATCAGTGAGCCGAACCAAATCGTTTAGGACCATTTTCAGCCAAAAATTCGAAAATTACAACATTTGGGCAAATTTATAAGCACTCTGTTCCGAGGAACAAGAGCGCCAAAAATACACTATTTTTCAACGTAGATTCAAGCTGACGAATGGGTCCTCACGCCACCACAAACACAGCACTTTTTATTGACCCAACAGTGAATTATGTATTTGAGTGGTTACTTGCGCTACCACATACGCAGCACTGTTTATTTTCCAACCAACAGAAACCAACTCGGCGGAAAAGTGGACCAGTTGTTTATGGACGTTTGTGTTTACAGTCGAATTTATATTCTTGGAGATATTGGGAATATAATTTTTTTCCTGGAGCTAAGCAGCTTTGGGCGAGTTCAATACCTGGTCGGATGACAGCTCTAGCTATAAACTTGAACAGCGAGCCAAACCTCCTGTCTACAGTGCTTTGCCAACTAGTTTTGGTACAGGTCAAGCTATTTACACAACTTTTGTTATACTACAATGATCAATAAGACTAGCATAAAGATGGCGCCACAAATGCAAAGTCAAATGCGGCATTCGATAGGGCCATCCTGTAGAAGGTTATGTGTCAAAATTTCATGCCAATCGGACCACGCGTTCTCATATTATAGCTGTTTGTGTGAAGCAACTTTAGTGTTTTTGTTAAAAGAATTTCATGTTTTTATAAACCATTGTTTTTGCGCGTATGTTCTGGGGAACATCGCGTTATTTTATTTTAAATGCAAAACACGCGAAAGGGAGGCTTGATAATCATCATTCGGACTCTGCTCCAGAGAAATCGACTGTCTGCGAAAGGTATAATGAATTTAAACGTGGTCGTAGCGACGTCAACCATGCGAAACGCAGTGTTCGCCCAAATACGGCTGTTCGCGAAGAAATGAACTCTGGAAAATTATTTATACCGACCGCAAAATGAAAATGAGGGAGATACCTAAGATTTCAAAGTTATAATAATAATGCAGTGTGCTCAATATTTCACTGTTTCAAACGACAATTTGGGTATGAAAGAGGTCAACACAAAGTGGGAGCCACGTTTGCTAACACCGGATCAAAAACAACTACAAATCGACGATTCGGAAGCCCGTCTGGAGCTTTTTGACCATAATAAAGCGGATATTTTGGATCGGTATGTGACCGTAGATGAATTCTGGATGCACCATTATACTCCAGAGTCAAAGAGCTGAATGGATTGAGGAGGAAAGAAAAACGATGAATTCTGAATACTGCACAATTTTATTGGACAGATTGCGAGAAGAAATAAAGAAAAGCCTGCCTCATATGGCAAACACCCCCCCCTTATTCGAAATATTTGGCCTCCAGCGACTATTGGCAGTTCTCAGACCTGAAACGGATGCTCCAGAGTAAAATATTTTCCACCAACGATGAAGTCATTGTCGAAACTGAGGCCTATTCTGCGAGCAAACGTTAGGCCAATTGAATCGCCTCAGATGGAAATAATATCGATGGATAAACGAATTTTGCGCAAATATTGTGTTGTTCTTACTCATTCCGTGTTAATTCATTATGATTATACTGATACTCCTAGGTTTTCCGAATTGACCCCTCATAAGCTCTCAAGAGTTTGTGTGCGAGTTAGGAGAATCAGTTGTGTGTTCTATATAGGCTTTGTTACCGTATCCTGACGCCACCTGAGGCACAGCACCATTTAAATTTTGACTAGACTAGGACCAGGATTGCATTCGGGATTTCCGGGTCCAAGTCCAACACTCTACCACTGAGCTAATGGCACACATTGAAGAAACATTCTATTACATTGGAATAAGGTACTTAGTAGATATTCGTGTATTTTCGACCCACTTAAAAATAAAAGTTAATGACTTGAATACAACTTTAAAACCGTCAATGAAATTTCAAGTTTCTAGTAGCATTTGCACTTCCTATGGTCTTTAATTCTTGTCAGAACTAATAATACTCATGAGTTAATTCAAACCAATTTATATTATATAATCACGGTGCATTTGAGATTATATAAAAACTAAAATATCAACAATTCCGAATGGCTAATGCAGTGCAAAAATACATTCTGACAAAGTCTTTCGTTTTCCCATAAATTCCCATAAAAAAATGAATCCAAAAAGTTTAACATTTCGTATCTATTCGCCACCATGTGAAGTTTAACATATCAAACAATAATTCCAAAAAATCGGAATGAAATACTTTTTCTTTACGATTCAACAAATAACAGAACAAATTCAGTCTTATTATTTCAGGTGAAAAAAAATCATTCTTGGCTTCCATCACTAAGGTTGGCCGATTTACCGTTCACTGGTGGATTATGCACTTTCGGGGGATTTGTTTTCGCGAACGTTCCGATATCAGCTTGGAATAGTATGTCGTTAATCTTGTGTTGCACTACATTTTTCTCATGTTCACTGTAAGTGTCCAATTTGGCAGCCAAATATGCAATGAACAATTCAGAAACAGATTTGGCCTTAGGTGGAACCGCAGCCCTTTGATGAAGATTACAGTCTTTGTTATATGAATATTCGATGGGTCTCTCAAATTTGGGTTTCTTTCTGGCAGGTGGTAAGCTGCGTCTTTGAACTAATAGAGAGGAACTATCATCAGCATCACCCAGAGGATTCGCTTCGATATATTGATGTGAAGCTATGAAGTTTTCCTTGATTTCAAGTTGAATTTCGGATTTATCTTCTATATCGGATGTGTTGAGGAGATCTGGTTCCGTAAGACCGTCCTGTTCTGTCCACCATTCAGCGGAGTCATCTCCTTCTCCTTCCTGAAACAATTCAGAAAATATAAATTACATTGAGTTGAAACTTTCTGAAGAAATTTTCAGTCAAATGGCCAAATCTATACAGGATGAGTCTTAAAGTTGTACATTAATTTTAATGATAAATTTCTCAAATGAAACACTTTTTTCATTTACCATTTTTCCAAATCCGGCTCAAGTAATTTTTTAAGGAAAATGGTCCCAAACGGTTTGTCCACCCACAGAAACCGAAAAATCGAACATTGAAATTTTTGGAAAGTGTGGAGCTGGCACCCCCATATTCGAATTTTGAGTTCAAAATTTCAGGATCGTTTGTCCATCGTAGGTCCAAGTTTGTCCACCTTTTTTTTCATTTGTCCAGGCTCCGTTTAAGAGATAGGAGTATCTATATATGTTCCGTGTAGTTACTGAGCGGCACCCAACAATCGCAGAAAAATGTTTGAATTATCTGGAACCGTTTGTCCATTGTAGGTCCACGTTTGTCCACCTTTTTTTCTTCATTAGTTCACCCACAGAAACCGAAAAATCGAACATTGAAATTTTTGGAAAGTGTGAAGCTGGCACCCCAAATTCTTATTATGAGACCAAAATTTCAGGATCGTTTGTCCATCGTAGGTCCACGTTTGTTCACTTTTTTTTTTCATATTTCCAGGCTCCGTTAAGAGATAGGTGTATCTATATTTATTCCGTGCATTTACTGAGCGGGACTCAAAGATGGTTGAAAAATGTTCGAATTATATGGAATCGTTTGTCCATCGTAGGTCCACGTTTGTCCCCCTTTTTTTTTCATTTTTCTACCTACAGAAATCGAAAAATCAAACATTGATGTTCAGGGAAAGTGTGAAGCGGGCATCCCCAAGTTTGAATTTTGAGTTCAAAATTTCAGGATCGTTTGTCCATCGTACGTCCACGTTTGTCCACCTTTTTTTTTCATTTGTCCACCCTCAGCGACTGAAAAATGAAACATTGAAGCTTGTTTTTCAGAACAAGGAACACCTTCACCATTTGAATCTTTGCCTGGGGTTGTGGGTTTGTCCGCTATATTTTTCGTTTCTCCTATCAAAAGATATGGAAACAATTTTTTGAGCTAGTTTGTTAGATTGTGAAAAAGAAAAACTCAATAAAAGTCAGTCTTACCGGCGGTAGGAAATATTGTTTTCGGCTTTTCATTGAGATCGAAGATACGCCGCCTTTTTTTTATGTTGTAAAATAGTAGCGGACATTTGTTGGCACGTCTTTGATCTTAATAATTCAGCATATGGACATTATGTAGGCCTACGATAGACCAAAGACTCTGAAATTTTGAACTCAAAATTCGTATTTGGGGGTGCTAACTTTCCAAAAATATCAATGTTTAATTCATCGGTTTCTGTGGGTGGACAAATGAAAAAAAAAAGTGGACCAACGTGGACCTACGATGGACAAACGATCCTGAAATTTGAAAGTCAATATTCGAATTCAGGGGTGCCAGTTCACTTTCCAGAAATTTTAATGTTTTATTTTTCGGTTTTTGGGGTGGACAAATGAAAAAAAGGGGTGGCCAAACGATCCTGAAATTTTGAACCAGAAATTCGAATTTGGCAGTGCCAGCTTCACACATTCCAAAAATTTCATTGTTCGATTTCTAAGTTTCTGTGGGTGGACTAATGAAAAAAAAGGTGGACAAACGATTCCATACACTTCAAACATCGTACAGCGATCTTTGGAACCCGTTTGGAACATATATAGATACTCATATCTCTTAAACGGAGCCTGGAAAAATGAAAAAAAAAAGGTGGACAAACGTGGACCTACGATGGACAAACGATTCTGAAATTTTGAACTCAAAATTCGAATTTGGGGATGCCAGCTTCACACTTTCCAAAAATTTCAATGTTCGATTTTTCGGTTTCTGTGGGTGGACCAATGAAAAAAAAAGGTGGACAAACCTGGACCTACGATGGACAAACGACCCTGAAAGTTTGACCTCAAAATTCGAATTTGGGGGTGCTGCTGAGACAACGTTCGAAATATATGTAATACCTATATATCTTTTGTACGGAGCCTGGACAAATAAAACGAAAGGGTGGACCTACGATGGACAAACGATCCTGAAATTTTGAAACAAAAATTCGCATTTAGGGGTGCCAGCTCCACATAGCTACACGACGCGCCAAAAGAGCTCTCGCTAGTCAGCATATCTAGTATATCCTGTCTATGTAGTGCCGTGACATCGTGAAAACATTGTTGTGAAACAGTTCAAATTTTCAGAATAGGTTTGGGTGATGAATATCTCGCGTAAGTTCATTATGGGCAATATCACTTCGGTGTTTTCGGAGAAACGAAATTTTTTTTTTACGACTGACTCGGCGTCGCCTACATAGGAGCCCATGTGACAGAATCTGATGTAGGAGCCGAAAAAGCGAGAGCCGCGTGGCTCTTCGTGTGAAAGAATTGGATGTAGGAGACGAAAAAGCTGTGACAGCCGCGAGTAAGTTCACTCATTTATTTATCTTAATCTTTGAATTCAGTTGATGCCCAATGTCCATTTTTTTTCACGTGACTAACAAGACGGATTGAAGGTTTATTTTTCTGAACGATCGTAAAAAATATGACTACTTTTTGCACTATCTATATTCTATAGTGTACCAAAACTTGAAATTTTCGTGCTCAGGTTCTACGGAACCGTATGCTTTCAAAATCTGTAATTTTCGAATTATTTGCCGAAAATGTTCTCGAACGATTAGGTCGGCCGTTCATTGCCACGATAACTTTCGAACGGAAAGAGAAATTTTCAGGGCATAATTGGCCGAATGGTTTCGGAGTTATACCCATCTGAAATTTTGTTGTCATTCCCTCAATAACTCAAAATTTTATATTTCAGGAACAAGTTGAGTCTTTCGGAAGAAATTCAATGTGCGATGATGAATATTCAAACCTTATAAATTGCAAATTTTGAAATCTGGTTTTTCATTTGATTTCCAATCAAATAATGCATTTCAATAATTATGTCTGCTTTGCATAAAATACAGATTTACTTATTGTATTTATTTCTTGAACTTTAAATACGTGTTACCTATACACATCATGCAGTACATTTATAATTTCGTGCCGTTTCCAGGACCGGTTCACGAAAATTTACTAATTTAATCGGTTCTTGGGATCGGTACACTGAAAAATTCACAAAATTTCCCGAACCTTATACGGCCCAAATAAATCAAAATGAATACATGTACAAAAAATTGGTTCAAGCCCTGTAGACAGGAGCTTTCTGGCGCTCTAGTTCAAACAGACAAATTATATCTCCGAAAGTATTGGTTTCTCAGAGTTGAGAATTATATCAATGTATTCTTATGATAAAACTGCATCATAAAGGAAATTCAATTCAAATAATAGTTTATTTTTCAAGATTAAATGAGCAATCTGAGAATGAGAACTGCACCATGGAAGAAATCAGATTAAAATAGCTGAAATAAATATGACTCTCTCTTATAGAACAGGATGACATGTACGAGTATGAACACAGATCATATAATAAAGCTCAATCCGATATGCGGTTTCAGAATTTCAAGCAAAGTATTCCGCAAAATAGTTGAACATTTTTTGAATATTTTCTAGTCATGCGATTCTCCAGAAATTTTGCAAAACTCTTTATGGCGGTGTGAACTTATTTCCATTCAATAAGATCAGTATTTTTTGAATAATTGGGAAAACAAGATTTAAAAATTTTTTTTTCATACGTGTCTTCCGATCATTACAAAACTTTGCGTGCATATGAAGGTTGTTATTCTACAACCTGGTGCTAAATTTCAGATAGATCAGATGTTAAATGGCAATAGCTCCGAAAGCACTCGGGATTTGTCCATTAACGAATTTAACCGAGATATTTATGCTCCAAACCTCCCCTCCAAAATTTCAACTCAATAACTCATTTCGTTCGAGAGTTATCATGCTTAGGGCCCGCCGGACGGACGAATGGACAGAAATAAATTCGACCTCGAATGATTCATCAGTGAGTCGAATCCAATTGTTTGAGACCACTTTCGGCAAAAAATTCCAAAAGTACAGACTCAGGCAAAATAATAGCGCGAAAAAATATGTACTCAATAATGATCTTACCCCTATAAACAATTCATTGTTCTCACTAATCAGTTTATCAGGGTAATTTCATCCCATAGTGGAGTAGAGTAAAGGATAGCATGTTTGAGAAACGCTCTGAAGATGGGAACATAGTTTCCGAAACATATGTCAGACTACAACATTTGTAGTTACTCGTCAAGTAGTTCCAGTACATCTTCGAAACTAGAGGATATCATTTTACCTAGGAAATCATTCACAGAATCATTATATTATTTGATATTTCCAATATATGCCGTTTTGTAATAAAGTCAACATAAATTTCTGAGGCATGCTCAGATACACTCTTCATTCCTTCCAGTTGCATTTGATCACCACTACTTTCCTTTTCGAAATCACCGTCCATTTCTTCCTGGATGTCTGTGATAATGTGTTGTTGATCCATAGTTTGTTCCTTAACGTCGACAACTTTTGAAGGTAGGCCGTCTCCATCCTGCTTGTTTTCTAATGACTCCTCAACTACTTCAATTATTCCTCTGTTATCGGAAAAGCTAATATCCTCAGGGTTTTCGGTTATCGCTCTGCAATCAAAATCACCTGATTTTCCATTTTTCTGCAGGTACCTCAAAATCCTGCTTTTGAATTTATTGCGGTTTGATACACTATTTTTAATTCCGAATTTTACACAGAGGTCCTTGAATATGACTTTCCAGTATTCAAGGGATTTTTTGAGCTTAACCATATTCGCACCTGTATTCTTCAAATGGTCGATCATTTCCTCAGTTAATTTCTTTTTAAAATCATCATTAATTGCCGAACGGGGCAAGTTTTCTGATAAGTTTCCCTTGTCCCTCCTAATAGAAGTCACTATTCGTGCACAGAACTTTTCGCTTGAGTGACCTAATAAAGCCTTTGCAGCATTTTTGATGATTATATTAGTGGCTGTCAATTTTTTCACAGCAGGCCATGTCATATTTATTGTGATAAAATATGAAAGTAATTCCTCCGCATTAAGTCCAGATTTGGGCATGATGTTTCAACAGGATATTTCTATTGTAGTCCTGTAAATAAGTGAATAATCGTCACCAAGATGTACTATATTAACTAAGTTTAACGTTGAAGAATATGGTATCACTAAATGAACTAAATAACAAAATGATAACTCGATATTCCCCAGAACATACGCGCAAAAATGCAATACAATTGAAGGGCCTGGAAGTAAAAGGGCGCAAGTGCACTTCAAAAATAATGATCTAAGTGTAGAATATTACATCTGAAGGATAAGATTACTGATAATAATGTTTCATTCACCTCAATTGGGCACTCTGATATAGTTCTAAAATATTAACAGTTTTCTAAACTAATTCCTGGAATTTTGAAATGCAAGTTAACTGAAGCCATTTATCTCAGAGCTTTTACTTCCAGGCCCCTCAATTGCAAATAACTGTGGAATGAAAATACTGAATCCAATGAGTACCTAATGACATACGATACCTGACTCGGAATAGCAACACTTTTGAAAATGTAGAAAAAAATATTTCCATAATAATAATGAAAAATGGCGATACCGTTGTTAAAAAATCAACAAGTTAAGAGCGTTCCTGCTAATCGGGTCCTTCATGAATGGCTTCGTATAATAAATATACTTATGCATATATTTCACAAATCAAATAGACCCCAGGGGGTTCATTGATCTGCCGAGAAAGCAAGAGCAGACGCGTTTCTGGCTTCTTGGCCTTCATCAGTACCCTGTAGCTTTCCCAACAAATTCAACTAAACTGACCCGGGCTAAGCCTTTCAGAGCCGGCTTGGTCGTTCATTATAATCGCCCACGCCACCTATGAAACGAAACACGGAAATCAGCCTCTCCCCACCAGTGAATATTTGAAGCGTGAAATCATATGCCACCATTCACTCGATATTAAATCAAGAACGAGTCCCGCAGAGCTCAGACAGTATCTTCTCAATGGCCATGAACGCTGTTTAGCGTTTTCAAAAATAATAATGAAAAATGGCGATACCGTTGTTAAAAAATCAACATGCCAACAGGACCCGATTAGCAGGAACGCTCTTAACTTGTTGATTTTTTAACAACGGTATCGCCATTTTTCATTATTATTTTTGAAAACGCTAAACAGCGTTCATGGCCATTGAGAAGATACTGTCTGAGCTCTGCGGGACTCGTTCTTGATTTAATATCGAGTGAATGGTGGCATTGGTGGCATATGATTTCACGCTTCAAATATTCACTGGTGGGGAGAGGCTGATTTCCGTGTTTCGTTTCATAGGTGGCGTGGGCGATTATAATGATCGACCAAGCCGGCTCTGAAAGGCTTAACCCGGGTCAGTTCAGTTGAATTTGTTGGGAAAGCTACAGGGTACTGATGAAGGCCAAGAAGCCAGAAACGCGTCTGCTCTTGCTTTCTCGGCAGATCAATGAACCCCCTGGGGTCTATTTGATTTGTGAAATATATGCATTAGTATATTTATTATACGAAGCCATTCATGAAGGACCCGATTAGCAGGAACGCTCTTAACTTGTTGAAAAATATTTCCATTGCTTTTCCTCAACAGAACGTCATTTATTGCGAAAATATGATCAACAAATAATTGAACCATGTTGAGGTCAAGTGCTCCAATATTCCAAGGACAAGAATATTCTCATCATTGAAACTTTTTATTCTAATCTCTTTGACTGTTAATTTAGGAAGATATCGAATTTTGAATAATTTTAGAGATGATATTTGATCCGATATTTTAGTTATAATTCCTAAGAAGTGAGCAATCTTTTTGCGCGCATGTTCCGGGGAAGAGCCTTGCCCAAATGTCTGTAATTTTCGATTTTTTTTGCCGAGAGAGGTCTCAAACGATTAGGTTCGACTCAAGGTGCGTATTTTATACGGGGATGCCTTGCGTGGCAACCCCGTCGACATTGCGCGAGGACGCCGATTGAGGCAATGTTCAGCTTAACTGATGAAGAATTCAAGGTTAATTCTCGCAAAAATTGCTACAGTTATAAACAATTAAGTGAACAAAAAAGAAGGGGCTTTGGTTTTTCACTAATATCTCAAAAACTATCTGAGATAATTCAAATTTGAAAAAATATTCAAGAAGAGGAGGAAATTTCCCAAAAAAAAGTCTCAACTCCCTGAACTACGATCAATATTTATAATTTTCCCAGAGGGTTGAAAATATTCCTGAAAACAGGTATTCCGGCTTGCGTAAGCCTCGCCCCTTTCATGAATAAATATCATTTAAACTTATTAAATATGAAAATAAAAAATTCAGGCGTCTGCAAGATATGATCAACAATGATAATCCGTGGTCCAAAAATGTTTATCGTGATTTTTCAATTAGTTATCCATTATTTAATTAAAAATTTTTTGTAGCACAAACATTAACATTGCAAGTACGATAATTGTTAAACTATCAATCTGAGAATTTTTTCCTTACGTGGAGCTATTTTTCAAAGGTCTTAGAATAGATTCCTAATGGAATATTTGAAAAATTGTTAATTTTCGTTTTGTTATTAACAATTTACTTAAATGAAAAACTGTAAAGCTTCAATTCATAATATTGTACTATTGATCCGTTTTCTTGTGATCAGAAACTACTTAAAAATGATTTTCAATAATTATTATCTTCTATTGTTTAAAAAATTAGGTTGTTCATGAGATAATTTAAAATTTTCTTTTGAAAACATAATTAAAGCTTTATATTTTTCACTAAAGTAAATTGTTAATAACAAAACGAAAATCAACAATTTTTCAAATTTTCCAATGGGAATGTATTCACAGACCTTCGAAAAATAGCTTAGTTAAAAATTCTCAGATTAATAGTTTAACAATTATCGCACTAGGATTGTTAATGTTCGTGCTACAAAAAATTGTTAATCAACTTATGGATAACCAATTTAAAAGTCGCGATGAACATTTTTGAATCACGGATTACTGTTCATTGATCTATCCTGCAGACGCCTGAATTTTTTTAATTTTTTATTTTTATATTTAATAAGCTTAAATAATATTTATTCATCAAATGTTCGAGGGGGCGAGGCTTACGCAAGCCGGAATACCTGTTTTCAGGAGTATTCAACCCTCTGGGAAAATTATAAATATTGGTCCTAGTTGCGGTAGTTGAGACTTTTTTTAGGAAATTTCCTCCTCTTCTTGAATATTTTTTCAACTTTGAATTATCTCAGATAGTTTTTGAGATATTCCTCTTCTTTTTTTTCACTTAATTGTTTATAACTATAGCAATTTTTGCGAGCGGCCTTAGCATTTTCTCAAAAACTTTCTACATGCCATTCCGAAACGAATGGCACCTCAAGCATAATTTTCGGAGAATACGCAAAAATTTTGACCTTAAAAGCACTTGTTGACTAGACTAGTATGGTCAAATCGATACTTGGTCGGAGGCAGGGATCGTTTGGGCTGGTTTTGTACCGACCTGCGCTATTTCTATATCTTCCTATATTGACAGTTGTCTGTTTGTTATTGGTTTGGATATTCCTTGATTTGATGCTGTTGATTTATGATTATTCACTTTCGGAAAAACAACACTGTTACATTTACTACATTGTTACTATCAAAATAATTATAAATGTTTTTGTTGCTGCAATTTAGAACTTTCGTTTATTTTGAAAAGTGAATAAAAAGTACAACTATTCTTACAATCTGACAGTAGTTGGGAATTAAACAGGTACAAAAGGTTTTTATGGTGCTCAGGAATTAGACTGATTTATATAGATCACTAATATTCGAAATCTTTGAATATTAGTTTTCCATCCCTACAAAATTCAAGAATGCAATAATCTCTTTGCAATTGAGCTATACTTCCTCGATACCTGGATACAAAACCTTTTCTACCTGTTTTAATGCCACCTACCCTCATATTGGAATGATAGTTATTTTACTTTTTATTCACTATTCAACTCAATTATTTTAACAGAAAAAACGTAGGAAATGTAACAGTTGTTTTTTCATTATGATCAATTACCTTCATAGTAAAGGCTGAATCAGTTCAATATTAACTTTCGAAACTTCTAGGTGTGTAAAAATGTTATTGAATATTGTTTTGAAACATTGAAACAAAAATTCAGGCAACCGTATCATGTTAAATCGAGAAATATTAATTTGTGTATTTTGTAATGACTTCTTACTTCTTGTGTGCCTCATAATTTGGCTAGAAGTGAAGACTTACCTACTTTTTAATATTGATTCCGACCAAGTTGAAGCACATATCGATTGGAATCGAAATGATAATGATTAATCTGAAATAGAAAATGTGTTGGCAAGGTTTGTAAGGAATAGAATAGCACAGAATTTATTTGAAAGACAGGTATCCCCGGTAAATACCATAGCCTCAAATAAGCTTTCTTCCGATGATATGCGTGATCATTAAAATTCAAGAAAGCGTCTTTCGTCAGTGCACAAAAGCGTTCCAACAACATCAAATTATGCACCATCCCTTGTACGGTACATTGAACGGCCCAAATTTTGGTGTAGGAACAAACCTACAGTCATGACAGAGTAAACCAGCATGTGCGGAATTTATGGACTTTTCATAGAAAAGCCATATTTGCTCTCTGGCTTTTAAATCAGTCAATGAAGTGCTGACATATGGACACCACATTTTGTTTGTCACTTGTTAGTCATGCTTTCCCAAACGTCCTCTCTATAAATATCCCTAAGAAACTTATAGATTCCACACCCAATTTTGCCCTAAACGAGGGAATTCGTAGCACTCGTTACTGTCTTCGTTAAATAGTGTTTCAAGTAGAAACCTATTTCCTCTTCGGTTGTTTATCCGAATAAACAACCAAATCCTGCCATATCAATCTCAGGTTTAATTCACAAAAAAACATGGTTTAAGCACTGACGTGAAGTCAGGAGCTTTTGCGCATATGTTCTATTGTCCATTCTCTTTATTGGACACTCTTAATCGAATTTACCATGGTAAATTCGATTAAGAGAGGAAGAACAGACAATAGAATTCACCATGGTAAATTCGATTGAGAGTGTCCAATAAAGGAGAATGGACAATAGAACATACGCGCAAAAGCTCCTGACTTCACGTCAGTGTTTCAACCAATGTTTTTTCGTCATCTTTTTCAAATTTTCTAGGGGTAAGGTTCTTACAAAATTTGAAACACGTCTTTATGTTGATTTTATACTACTAGTTACCAAGCTTCAATTCGATCGAATCTTTATTTTTTGAGTTATCGAGGAAAAAATATTCCAGGTGGGTATAACTCGGAAACCGTTAGACCGATTATGCCCAAAAACGAACTTAACTCTCCCATTCGGATACGCAACTTATCCTGAAAATTACAAGTCCCTATCTCCTTTCGTTCGAAAGTTATCGAGGCAACGGTCACCCATCTACTGAACTCACACATGGCTGCTCGAATCTCCAACAATATTTAACCGATCGTGTTAAAAAAACTTAAAACTTGGCAGTAGAGTTAGGTTCTAATGGCTCTTGCAAAATTTCAGCAATTTCAGAAGAATAGTTACTGATATATAGAGTTTTTTTTTAAATTTTCAATGATTTCTTAAAAATTTTCTAAAAATACTATACTCACGAAATTTTTCAACAATTTTCGCGTTGGCATTCTACAACTAATAACCATGTTTGAATTCAATCGGTTTTGTATTTTTCGAGTTAATGAGGAAAAAAAAACAACCAAATTTCAGATGGCTATAAATCTAAAACCGTTTGGCCGATTATGCTTATAAACAAACTAAAATGTCGCATTCAAATGCACAATCTAACCTGAAAACTTCAAGCCGCTATCTCTTTCCGTTCTCAGGTTATCGCGACAACAATAATATTTTTTAATAATTTTCTAGCGATATGATTCTCACAAAATTTCACAAACGTGCTTAGGTTTATATTCTACAACTATTCACCAAGTTTCAATTCGATCGGATTTATATTGGTTGAAAATAGAATTATTACTCGGAAACCATTTGGCCGATTATGCCCATTAATGAACTTGTCCGTCGTATTGGGATGCGCCACCTACCCTGGAAATTTCAAGTCGCTAGCTCTTTCCGTTCTCAAGTTATCGTGGAACAGCCGGACGGACAGAATCAAATTTGAACTAGAATTCTTCATTGGGGAGTCGAACCAAATCGTTTGAGACCATATTCGTCAAAAAATTCGAAAGTTAACGACATTTGGGCAAAATGATAAGACGATGTTCCCCAGAACATACGTGCAAAACCATCACTGCAAAACAATCGTGGTACGAAACATCGTAAATAGGCAATGGAACATGCGCGCAAAAGCTCCTGATGGCACGTCAGTGCTCTTCTCAAATTTTATTATTAGATGAATTCTAAATTGCTTTCAATTTACGCGTCAATGAAATTTGATCTTATTGAATTAACATCGGTATATAGCGCTATCCAATAAGATAAAATAAAATAAATGATACTTACCAATACGTTCAACCACTATTGTGAATACTCCAGAAATACGCAAGGATTATCACCACAAGAATACAAAATTTTGCCTGTATCTCTGACACAACGAAGTTTGATTAAATACACATCCTCAAAAATGTTTAAAAAAGAAAACTATTTGTAGTTTAACTGAAGCGAAACGAATAATTCTGGTAGCATAGTAACTCATTTCAACACTGAATAAGTACCTACTCAGCCTACTCTAATCGAGTCTATACCAAAAATATGATAAGAGTGGGGATAAATTTAATAATAATTGCTTGTGCACTACCAGTGAATTTCGTTCGTGCCCACGTTTTCTGAAAGTACCTATCTAAAATTTTACTTTTATTACCTAATAATAAAGTTCTTGCTCATCTGAAATATATTGAATATATTTTTAAATGTTCGTAAATACCAGATGTTAGCATAATATATCTCTTTATTTAAATTAAACATAGCATTATATTAGTATTATGAATATTATTATCTGTAATTTTCGAATTTTTTGCCTAAAATGTATGTAAAATAACATTTGGGTTCAACTCAAATTTAATTCTGTCCGGCTGGCAGTCCGGCCATTGCCACGATAACTTGAGAACGGAAAGAGCTAGCAACTTGACAATTTCAGGGTAGGTGGCGCATCCCAAAATGAGGGACCGCTTCGTTAATGGGCACAATCGGCCCAATGGTTTCCGAGCAATAATTTTGTTTTCAACGAATACAAGTCAGGATATAAACCAAAGCACTTTTGTGGAATTTTGTGAGAATCGTATCACTAAAAAATTTCAAAAAAATTATTAAAAATATTTTTTATGTCACGATAACCTGACAACGGAAAGAAGTAGCGACTTAGCGAAATTATCAGGTTAGGTTGAGCATCTGAAAGCGACATTCGAGTTTGTTTATAGGCATAACTCCAAACGGTTTTGGGGTTATGCCCATCTGAAATTTGGTTGTTATTTCCTCAATAACTCGAAAAATACAAAACCGATCCAATTCAAATGGTTAATAGTTGTAGGATGGCAACGCAAAAATTCTTGTAAAAATTTGCGGGTAACTAAAAAATTTTTAAAAAATCATAGAAAATTATCGAAAAAAATTCTATATCACAGAAACTATTCGTCCGATATCGCTGAAATTTTGCGAGATCTATCAAAACCTAACTCTGCTACCAAGTTCCAAGTTTGAATATGATCGAATCTATATTGTTGGAGATCCGAGCAGCTTTGTGTGAGTTCAGTAGCTGGATGGGTGATCGTTGCCTCCACAACTCTCGAACGAGAGGAGATAGGGACTTGCAATTTTCAGGATAGGTTGCACATCTGAATGTGAGACTAAAGTTCGATGTTGGTCATAATCGGCCCAACGGTTTCGGAGTTATATCCATCTGGAATATTATTTCCTCGATAACTCAAAAAATATAGACTCGATCGAATTGAAGCTTGGTAATTAGTTGTAGATTATCAAAATGAAGACGTGTGTAAAATTTTGTGAGGACCGTACCACTAGAAAATTTTTAAAAAATTACGAAATATTATTATGTCTCTCTTTATTATGATTCTCATGAATGCTAACGCGAAATTTCTTGCAAAATTTCGTGAGGATCGTAGCACTAGAAATTAAAAAAAAAATTGAAACAAAATTGGTTCAAGCACTGACGTGAAGTCAGAAGCTTTTGCGCGTATGTTCTCTTGTCCATTCTCCTTTATTGGACACTCTTAATCGAATTTACCATGGTGAATTCTATTGTCTGCTCTCCTGTATTGGACACTCCGAATTTACCATGGTAAACTCGATTGAGAGTGTATGTATTTGAATGGGTCCTTTAGATACCACAGACACAGCACTGTTTACTCTCGTTTGAGACCATTCTCGGCCAAAAAGTGGAACAGTTTTTTTTTTGGACGCTTGTCTTTACAGTCAGATTTATATTCTTGGAAGTGTTGGGAATATTATTTTTTTCATGGAGCTAATCAGTCTTGGACGAGTTCTGTACCCGAATGGGTGACCGCTCTGGCTATAAATTTGCCATACAATTAAACAAGCGCTCCTGGGCACGGAACTTTTCAAACTTGTTGATATTTAATTGGAGATTGAAATTCAACTGCAGCAGTGCCCAAAAATAATTAACCGTCTTTTTGGAGATCTATTTATAGGCTTTCAGTCAGTATATAACAACATACAAATTTGTAATGTACAGGTTGTTGCTCAATAAAATGAAATAAAAATAGGAGAGAAGGACCTGCGTTATTAAACTGGTTTTAGCATAGAATGACCACACGGTATGCTCACTACAGGCGTACCTACCAAATTTTATTACCATCGGACCATCGGTATATTCATTACGAAAATACCGCCTAAAATTATTTCGACCAAAAGCATTCAATGACACCTGTATAATATCGAAATTCGAAAATACCCTAAGCCTATGCATTTTTTAGCGGGTCAGTTCCAAACTTGCCCATGTGTAAGGAAAGCTAACCAGTAGTATTTCAGGATGAACGATGAAAGGACTAGCAGAGACTAAAGTGTTAGAGTTAGAGCAATCCACATAATGCAGAGTGTGTAGGATTTCATCAAAGTTGAATAGCTACATACCGGTTTCATCCTTATTAGGAATCATTCAACGCTGATAGAAAACCACTACGAAGTGTTCGGTTTATCAAAATCCAGCAATCACTTCCGAGTACAAAGTAGACAGAAGTGACGCCTGGCGTTCAGTCAACCAAGTTCCTCGCTGCGGTTACACAAAACAGTAGACCTCTACGTAGGTACTTTATTTTACTCTTCAAATTATGTACATCAAATTAAGAAACACCCGGTTGTACATTGATTTACGCCTTATAAAGTGACACTGAAAATTTGATTTGAATTGAAATTTCTTTACCTCAGCCGTTGGCGTCCTTTTTCCATAGTTTCCCAAAAGGAATGATAAGTGATTGTACGCGAACCATGTGCTCCCACTCACTCTTTTCCGTTCTCGCCTGAACGAAGCTAATAACGACGCGATTTTCCTCTTAATCTCGTTCACGCCGAATTGCAAAACATCGGCGATTTCTGACCAGGCCTGGTTCTTCTTCGATATAGACTTGTTGAATTCGTCCGAGTGATCCCACAAGCAAGGATGTTTCTTGTATTCCTCTATAAGCAACAAGGTTTTCGTATCCGTCCAAAGCATCGCCATTTCGTGAACCGTTAAACAGTCTATTGCTCGGTTAGAAAACATAATAATAATAACGACTAACTAACTACTGAACACCGGATTAATCGATACGATACGTTCGCAAAATGGCGTAGTCTCTACGAATTTCGTCATACACGAACCGAGAATATTCACAGGAATATCGACTCCAAACAAACTCCAATGTCCCCAATACATGGGAGAAAGAGAGCCTTTTGAACGACTCTCCGCGGAGCACGAACATAGCGGAAACACACGAATGGGATCGAAGGACAGCTTTGTTCAAATCGGGCGAACTCATTCGGCCGAACGGTTCCGATAGTATTCGACATGCCGGTTCTCCTTCTCTCTCCGTTCGCATTTGAGTTGTTCAAACTGCTTCGTTCTTCGTTGTCTGCGTCGAAACGTTCTGGGAATGGCATGTTCCTTTATTAGAAACAGGGCCGCAATTAGGCCTTGTCTTCGCCGCGAAAGTTTTGCGATATTCCACATATTGTTTAATTCAAGGGATTATTTGAACGAACATGCATTTCAATAATATACGCGGTGTTCCTTTAAGACTTCATGATATTTGAGGGGGTGATTCTTGGACTCATTTCAAGAAAATAACTTCATATGAACGGAGGTGGTGAATGTCCTAACTTTTGAGATACAGGGATACAAAATTTCTAAAAAAAAATCTTTTTGGCGCTCTTGTCCCTCGGAGCAGAGTGCCTAAATGTCTGTAATTTTCGAATTTTTGGCTGAAAATGGTCTTAAACGATTTGGTTTCACTGATCAAGAATCCATCGTCGAAATCGATTCTGTCTGGCCACCCGGCCAGCCGGTCGTTAACACGATAACTCTTGAACGGAATGAACTAGACCAGGGCTTCCCAAACTGCACGTCGCGACGCCCTGGGGCGTAGCGACATTGTCCCAGGGGCGTCGCATATCGATGCGACCGAGTCTAGTGGGCTGATAACCTATTACTAGGCTGAGTTAAGGGGCGTCGTACAAAAATGGCTAATTTCCATGGGCGTCACAGTACAAATAAGTTTGGAAAGCCCTGAGCTAGACAGTTGAAATTTCCAAAGTAGGTTTGGAAGATAAATATCTCGTTCGTTATTGGGCAAACTCAGCCGGATGATTTTGGAGTAACGAAAAAAAATTTTTTTTTTACATTTCAAATTTCTAATTAACTTTTTTTTGAGATGCAGTTTCCTCATAAGAATCCATTGATATTATTTTTAACTCTAAAAAGCTAACACTTTCGGAGATATGATTTTTCAAAATTTCAATAGTAGATCGTACTTCTATGTTTTCACAAAATGCGATTTCTATCTGTCTGTGTTCTATCTGTGTTGACTGTTCATACATGTAATCTTATCTACCTATGACAGACATGACGGGGATATTTCTGTCAAAAATGTCATTAAAGATATTGATAAATTGAATAAAAGTAGGTTCGGGACCAGATTCAATTCCAGCTATTTTTATAAAATCTTGTGCAGACGCCCTCGCATTGTCCCTGTATATAATTTTTAATGAATCTTTGAGTAAGGAGGTGTTCCCTGATACATGGAAACTGGCAAAAGTTGTTCCTATTCATAAAAGCGGTAGTATCAATCGAATAGGTAATTATAGGCCATTGTCAAAACTTTGCCAAATCGGCAATATATTCGAATCCCTCATAAACGATCATTTGTTTCTCTCAAAATAACACACCTTACAAAAAACTCCGATTCTCCAACACTAGTGGTTCAGGAGATATCACATCTTTAATCCACGCATGCGCAGACCCTCAACAGGGGATTCTATGGAGGAATAGCATCCGCCACCCCAACACCCTAATCCTCTCAGACGAAAACACCACCAGTTAAATCACTGATGATCTGCTCATGCGCATAACGAAAAATGCCTGTAAGCGGTAACATCAATTTCAAAATTAGCCCCAGGGCCACGGTACGGACACTTTAACTCGGAAACAACGCTATATCCCCCAAACTGACTTGTCCTTGCACTGAATTGCTATGAATATTCTTTTAAAACCTCATAATATCGACTCAGCCCTCCCAACATAACCCATCCAACCCAAAAACAGTCACTTCACTTCTGCGCATGCGCAATCTACTCGCGGCTAAAAGTCCTCTCAAAATAACACACCTTACAAAAAACTCCGATCCTCCAACACTAGTGGTTCAGGATATATCACATCTTTAATCCACGCATGCGCAGACCCTCAACGAGGGATTCTATAGAGGAATAGCATCCGCCACCCCAAAACCCTAATCCTCTCTGATGAAAACACCACCAGTTAAATCACTGATGGTCTGCTCATGCGCATAACGAAAAATGCCTGTAAGGGGTAACATCAATTTCAAAATTAGCCCCAGGGCCACGGTACGGACACTTTAACTCGGAAACAACGCTACATCCCCCAAACTGACTTGTCCTTGCACTGAATTGCTATGAATATTCTTTTAAAACCTCATAATATCGACTCAGCACTCCCAACATAACCCATCCAACCCAAAAACAGTCACTTCTCTTCTGCGCATGCGCAATCTACTGGCGGCTAAAAGTCCTCTCAAAATAACACACCTTACAAAAAACTCCGATTCTCCAACACTAGTGGTTCGGAAGATATCGCATCTTTAATCTACGCATGCGCAGACCCCCATCAGGGATCTGAATTCTATGGAGGAATAGCATCCGCCACCCCAAAACCCCAATCCTCTCTGACGAAAACTACAGCATTTAAAGGACTTCTCATCTGCGCATGCGCAATACGGAAAATGCCCGGAAAGGGCAGCATGAACCTCAAAAACATATGTTTCAGCATTAAAAGCAAAGTATTCCGCAAAATAGTAGTAATTTTTTTATTTTTTTCATGTCACGTGATCTACTGAGTTTCAATTTAATCAGATCAGTATTTTTCGAGTTATCGTGAAAACAAAATTTTCAAATTTTCAAAATTTTTTTTTGCCACTTTAGGGCCGTCCGTTCAACACAAAACTTCGCAGGCATATAAAGGTCATGATTCTACAATCTGATGCCAAATTTCAAAAAGATCGAGTGATCGGTTCCGGAAATATTCATAAAAAACGTTTTTATTAAAAACGGCCTTAACTCCGAAACCGCTCGGTCGATTTCGCCCGTTAACGAACTTGTCCGAGATATTTACGCTACGAAACTACCCTGCAAATTTCAACGCTCTAAGTCGTGCCGTTCGAGAGTTATCGTGCTAACGGCCGGACCGGCCGGCCGGACCGGACGGACAGAATTGAATTTGACCTCGAATTCTTCATCAGGGAGTCGAACCCAATCATTTGAGACCATTTTCGAAAAAAAATTCGAAAAATACAGACATTGTGACGAAATGATAGCACGCTGTTCCTTGCGGAACACGCGCGCAAAAATAAAAAAATTACTACTATTTTGCGGAATACTTTGCTTTTAATGCCGAGACATATGTTTTTGAGGTTCATGCTGCCCTTTCCGGGCATTTTCCGTATTGCGCATGCGCAGATGAGAAGTCCTTTAACTGCTGTAGTTTTCGTCAGAGAGGATTGGGGTTTTGGGGTGGCGGATGCTATTCCTCCATAGAATTCAGATCCCTGATGTCTGCGCATGCGTAGATTAAAGATGCGATATCTTCCGAACCACTAGTGTTGGAGAATCGGAGTTTTTTGTAAGGTGTGTTATTTTGAGAGGACTTTTAGCCGCCAGTAGATTGCGCATGCGCAGAAGAGAAGTGACTGTTTTTGGGTTGGATGGGTTATGTTGGGAGTGCTGAGTCGATATAATGAGGTTTTAAAAGAATATTCATAGCAATTCAGTGCAAGGACAAGTCAGTTTGGGGGATGTAGCGATGTTTCCGAGTTAAAGTGTCCGTACCGTGGCCCTGGGGCTAATTTTGAAATTGAGGTTACCCCTTACAGGCATTTTTCGTTATGCGCATGAGCAGACCATCAGTGATTTAACTGGTGGTGTTTTCGTCAGAGAGGATTAGGGTTTTGGGGTGGCGGATGCTATTCCTCTATAGAATCCCCTGTTGAGGGTCTGCGCATGCGTGGATTAAAGATGTGATATCTCCTGAACCACTAGTGTTGGAGAATCGGAGTTTTTTGTAAGGTGTGTGATTTTGAGAGGACTTTTAGCCGCAAATAGATTGCGCATGCGCAGAAGAGAAGTAACTGTTTTTGGGTTGTATGTGTTATGTTGGGAGTGCTGAGCCGATATTGCGAGGTTTCAAAAGAATATTCATGGCAATTCAGTGCAAGGACAAGTCAGTTTGGGGGATGTAGCGTTGTTTCCGAGTTAAAGTGTCCGTACCGTGGCCCTTACGGGCATTTTTCGTTATGCGCATGAGCAGACCATCAGTGATTCAACTGTTGGTGCTTTCGTCAGAGGGGATTGGGATTTTAGGGTGGCGGATGCTATTCCTCTATAGAATCCCCTCGTGAGGGTCTGCGCATGCGTGGATTCAAGAAGCGATATCTCCTGAACCACTAGTGTTGGAGAATTGGAGTTTTTTGTGAGGTGTGTAATTTTGAAAGGACTTGCAGTCACGAGTATATTGCGCATGCGCAGACGAGAAGTGAATGGTTTTGGGTTGTTTGGGTTATGTTGGGATTAATGAGCCCATATTGTGAGGTTTTAAAAGAATATTCATGTCAATTCAGTGCACAGACACAAGTCAGTTTGGGGGAAATAGCGTTGTTTCCGAGTTGAAATGTCTGTATGGTAGCCCTGAGGCGAATTTATAAATAACTATTTTCGGTAGATCTATATTAAAATACGTTCAGATTTGGAGAAGAGGCAATTGCTTTCCTAACGGAGGTCCCACAACCGCAATTTTTTTTATCTACGGTAAAGCTAACAGCCAAACTGTATTGATAGCTATATTTGTTAAAGGAACTTGAAAAAAAAAAAAAAAAGCACTGACGTGAAGTCAGTACTCTTTGGCGCGCGTGTTCACGGTGGCTAATTTGAATTGAATGATGAGTACTTCAAGCTCAGTGGATAGAGCGAGCCGAGGATCTACCCAAAGGATAGTGGACACCATTCACTGTCGGTTCAAAAATTAACAGTGCTGTATCTAAGCTGCCATCAGGATAGAGTAACAAAGTTGGAAAAGAACACAACTGACTCTCCTTAGTCGCACAAGCTCCTAGAAGATTTGGGAGGGTCAGTATAATCCTAATCATGTTTATAGCACGCGCGCAAAAGCAGAGTGACTTAACAATGAAAGAAAAAGTGTAAAAAGTCGATCTGCTTTTGCGCGCGTGCTATAAACATGATTAGGATTATACTGACCCTCCCAAATCTTCTAGGAGCTTGTGCGACTAAGGAGAGTCAGTTGTGTTCTTTTCCAACTTTGTTACTCTATCCTGATGGCAGCTTGGATACAGCACTGTTAATTTTTGAACCGACAGTGAATGGTGTCCACTATCCTTTGGGTAGATCCTCGGCTCGCTCTATCCACTGAGCTTGAAGTACTCATCATTCAATTCAAATTAGCCACCGTGAACACGCGCGCCAAAGAGTACTGACTTCACGTCAGTGCTTTTTTTTTTTAGATTAATGCGGTTCTATAACTGGCAACTGAACAATATAGATGTTATTTATCTTTCAATGGGTGGCTTTAGGAGAGCATTGATGTCTTGTTTGATTAGAAGTAATATTTGAGTATAGACTCACAATAAAAAAATTTTGGGAAGATTTCGAGTTGTTGTGAATAATTTGTATTGGCGGTTCAGCATATTTTTCTTTGCTGTTATTTTTTGTAATTTGTGCGGACTACAGTAATAGGGATTCGTCCTGTTGTGGTCCCTGATTATTAATAAATAAATAAATAAATGTCAAATGTATTTATGTTCTACCAAACAGAGTATGATTGAATGCAGAATGACCAATTATAGGATATTATAACTACCCCTACCCTATATGCCCTTGGATAGTCCATATGATGATGGAAATATATAATTTGGTAAGTTTATCAAATTGGGTTCAGAATATCTTCAGTGAAAACAGAACTGGAATATTGGCTAACTTTCAATTGATATAATATAATTTTCACAGTAGATTTGAGAAATGAATATCTCGGATAAGTTTATTTTATGATGCAGTTCTATTATAAGAATCCATTGATATCATTCCCAACTCTGAGAAACCAATAATTTCGGTGATGAATTGTCAAAGTTTGAACAAGAGCGTCAAAGCTCATGGCCACAGCGCTTTCCCACTTTTATTTTATAACCACTGAGCTACTAATTTAGATGTCCTTATGAAATTTGCTACACCTCTTCAAAGCTTCAAGATTAATTTTCTAATAAGATTTTTGCTACATAGCAATTTCGATATGTGCCTTCCACGTCAGTTTGGAGTCGAATATCATTCCTGAGAAAGGATGGTTGTCTACATTTTCGATAGAACTACCGTACAGCTCCAAGTGATGTGTTTTTGCTATTTTTTTCGTGAATGTCATCATTTTTGTTTTGGATGTCGAGAAAGTAAAACCACTAGTTTTTCCCCAATTTTCGAATGGGTTGATGCGTTGATGGCATCCTGTAGGAGTTTTATGACAGTCTGCCCCCTTTGGCCTCTGCAGTATACCAGGAGATCGTCAGCGTAGATAGAAATTTTGACTGGAGTATTAATAACACCGATTACATCACTCATGGCAATTATGAATAAGGTTGTGCTGATTACACATCCCTGAGGGACACCATTCTCAGAGGTGTGGGTTTCAGAGAGTGCGTTTCCCACTCTTCCTTGGAATTTTCTCTGGGAAAGAAAATTCCTAATGTACCGATACATCCTCCAAACAATAATCCACAAGTGCTGAATACCCTAAAATTCATCAAGGACATCAAAATTTGAATATGATTGTATATTCTTCACATACACAATACCTGCATCCTATTGAAATGTAATAATTTAATGTATCATAAACGCTAATGATCTAGTTGTCAAAGCATGTACTAAATTAAAAAAAAATAAATTCTCCTATGTAGTAATCAATGCAATGGATTCATTAGCTTCATGCCCATAGTATACATAGCGTTATTCTGTGTCATAGAAATATTTTTTTTTCTTGGAGCTAAGCAGCTTTAGGCGAGTTCAGTACCTGGATGGGTGACAGCTCTGCCTATCGATTAGGAGATCGCGCCAACAGGGCTTTCTCCCTCTTTACCTTTACTATCGATTCTTCGTTCAAATTAAATACTCTTTGTTTTGAAACTGTATTCATTTATGAATAAAACATGTCATCTCCATTAAAATAGTATATTTTAATACAAGTTGCAGAATGGGCTGATATTCAAACACGAATGCGAAATTCGAAACGAGCGACGAAGGAGCGAGTTTTCGAACGCATGAGTGTTGGAATTGCCTTCTGCAACGAGTATTAGACGATATTTTCTCTATTTCAGGCAAGTTTTGTAAAATACTGTTGAAATTTAATGAAAAATCCGGATTATACATTCTAGTTACTTTTGTATTGTATCTTGGCAGTTGGTGTGACTGTTACCAAAGTTGACAGATTACGGAATTTGAATTTGAATCATCGTAGGGCATGGAGATCAGATTTAAAACAGTTTCCTAATAGCATGAATTATTCAAAATTAGCAAGAAGGAAATCTTTAGTACCTTATTTTTCAATGAAAATAAATCTTTTCCCTCCCAACTATTTCACTATATCCAGATTATATTATATTGATAATAATTGACGTGTGTTGAAATTTGATAGGATCAAATGTCAGTGCTGACTACCACAAAACGAAAAATATAACTAGAAACAATGCGGGAATGAGTTCATTCCAGCACTGTTTTCAGTGCTGGAATGGACTCATTACGTTACTGAAGTAGAGAAACATTTTTTCTTAACTATGAATGAAAATTAATATCAAAACCCATATTGTAGTCATCGCCTGAACAATTTGTGTTATTTAAAACATGCCTCTTATATGTTACTTATGTAAAGCAATTTTGCTATTGAACTCAATGCCACACCCAATGCTTACACTTAGACGGAGGTTACACGGTCAACCTGGCATCAGTTCAGCCTGATATCAATCATGGATTGATGTCAGATTGACGGGAAACTGATTGTATAGGCGTAGACTGATGATCCGGAATGGTAACCAGATTGATACCTGAGTCACTATACTAATTTTCCTTGAATTTTATTTGTTACTGTTGAAAAGTAAATATATTTTTTATAATCCCCTTCTATTAACTGAAAAACCTGATCACAACTTACTTTTGTTCTTCCATATTTCTGGGTTTAATTATTTTACCGGAATACATGCAAATTAAATCGCTATTCTTTAAAATATGTCCATCTGTACCATATTTAACTCGTCTCGACCCGCGATAGGCATTAAATATAGATTTACATAATTTTTTAAACAGAATGAAATTGGATCTTTCCCTAGATTAACATGAGAGATAGTCACAGATGTCATATACGTGTCATATATTTAGGTAAAGACCATAGAGGAACATGAAATTAATGAAAGATAGTACTAATATACGATATATGGAGATGTGTTGAACTGTGGAAAACTTATTTTGTCGAGTGTATAGTGTATAGTGTATCTAGAACTTAACTGTAAAATAAGGTTTTGAAGGCTCTCGTTGAATTTTAATGATAATACGGATAGAGTCTGAGATACAGATTTTTTTTATATATTTTTTTTTATTTACCAGTCATAAGCCTTCGTGTCGGTATTTTTCAACTAATTACCCTGCTTTGATTCCATCAGATTAGTATTTTACGAGTTATTGGAAAAACGAAATGAACCCAACGGGTGGATTTTGCTCATTAGAGAAACTCAGCCGGCACTTTTGGATTCCAAAACTACCCTGAAAATGTCAACTCTCTTACTCATTGCGTCCGAGCGTAATCGTGCTGATGGCCAGCCGGACAAAATCAATTTTGACCTCGGATTCTTGATCAGTGAGTCGAAACTAATACTTTAAGGCCATTCTCGGCCAAATATTGCAGAAAATTACAGACATTTGGACGAATTGGTAGAAAAAATTGGTTCAAGTCCTGTGGACAGGAGCTTTGGCGCTCTTGTTCAAACTTTGACAAATCATATCTCCGATATTATTGGCCTCTGGGAATGATATACCTAGGTAAATGGATTCTTACGATAGAACTGCATCATGAAAGATATTAAATTCAAACCGACCGATTCTCCCCAATAACGAACTTATCCGAGATATTCATTCCTCAAATCTACTCTGAAAATTATATTATATCAATTAAAACTTACACAATATTGCAGTTTTGTTTTTACTGGAGATATTCGGAACCCATTTTGATGATGTATCTTACCAAAGTATATATTTTCATCATCATATGGGTTATCCACGGGCATTCTTTTATCACCTTAAAAGTATAAGATCATATATCATCCTCATAATTCTACGATAGCTCAGAATCATACTTTGTTTTCTAGAACAGGAGTGGTGTATTTTATTTCAAGAATAACGAACCAGAAATCATTTTGAGATTTATCTCTCATAGAAAAATAAGATGACATGTAAGAACACAGATCATATAATAATTCATAGATAGAATAATTCAGTGCAGGATTCTGTGGAAACATTGAAATACGATTTATTATTGAAATTTTTAATTTCAAAATTTAATTCTAACAAGCTAATACTTTCGGAGATATGAATATCTCCGAAAGTATTAGCTTGTTAGAGTTCAAAATGATATCTATGGATGTTTATGGTGAAACTGGATCTTAAAAAGAATTGAATTTGAAGTTTGTGATGTGAAAACATTTTTTTTTTCGTTACTACGAAATCGATTGGCCGATTTCGCCCAATAACGACCTCAACCAAGAAATTTGTCTCCCAAACCTACTCTGAAAATTTCAACTGCCTAGCTCATTCTGTTCGATCGTTATTGTAGAAACAAAATTACGGCAACCCTATCAATACAAAACTTCGCATGCACATAAAGGTCATTATTCTTCAGTTTGGTGCTAAATTTCAGATAGATCGAGGGACCGGTTTCGGAAATATTCATAAAAAATATTTTTACTAAAAACGGCCATAACTCCGAAACCGCTTGATGGATTTCGCCTGTTAACGAACTTGTCCGATATATTTACGCTCCAAACCTATCCTCCAAATTCAATACAACTCCTTTCGTTCGAGAGTTATCGTGTTAACAGCCGGACGGACATAATCGATTTCGACCTCGGATTCTTGATCAGTGAGTCAAACCAAATCGTTTAAGACCATTTTCTCCAAAAATTCGAAAATTACAGACATTTGGGCAAATTGATAAGCACTCTGTTCCGAGGAACAAGAGCGCCAAAAATGACTAGTTGCAGCAGTCTACTAGAAAAATCATACATTCGAGGAATTATCAAGTATAAGTATACTTTTCATAATATAGGAATAATACCCTACAGTTACACAAGAATTGCTCTTGGAGTGCATGGTTACTGAATAACGCAGCTCATATTTGAAATAATTCCAATGAGTTTGTAACGTTGTGATATTAACCTCGGTAAAGCTAGCAGAACAGAATAATTTAGTACTTATTTTGTACTAAGTTTGTGCCTTATTTCTAAAGACACTTTTGGAAAGCGAGAAAATACTGGGTTCTACTAACCCACCACTTAATATAAAAGTATTTGAAGCTATGAATTTGCCATAATTTAGTACTCATTTTGTACCTCATTTTAAGATTTGATACTCTCAAGCGGGTCGAACCTACCTCCAGTAGAAAAATATTCAAAGAAATGAATGTGGCATAATTTTGTATTAATTTAGTACTCCTATCCAAAGCCATAAACGGGATTTCAGCTCTCGTATTTCCGTGAAATTTCGGTTTTTTTTACGGTGAAGCTAGCAGATCTAATATTGAAAAATGACAGGTATGACTCATCTGATTACGGAAAAGTTTGGAAAAATTTAGCACTAAGGTGGTACCTTATTTTCAGATTATACGCTTTTCCCATTTCGAAAATTACGGGGGTCTATAGAAAATTTGGAAGTCTGTACTTATAATTGATTATATTGAGAACCACCGCTAAAACAACACACCGAAAATTTTATCAGCTTCTCGCAATTTCTTTTGAAATTTGGGACACTCTTAAATTAAGGTAGGTTACAGTAGTTTCTAGGAAATCAAACTTGACAAATACCGCAACTAATCATTTTTTTGAAGAGTTGGGCTTTCATCGTACAGCCATCTGATTCACACTTCCGTTTTAGAAGCAGCGAATTTTTACCTCTATCTTCTCCTAAAATTTAAAATCAGATGCTACACTAATCGTTTCTTGTCAAAATATTCAATACTCAACCTCGTTCCACTATGAATGACATCATCCTCCTGCAAGATCAGTTTTTTGACACCCTTAAAATGGGAGAAAAACCCAACAGTAGGATTATGTAAATTACTGTAATATTTATGTACGAATATCTCTTACCTAATAGGATATTATGTACAGGGTTATTCATTATAAATTACCCACCCCTTATCATCGTTATTATTGCCTACAGGATAAAAACTTGAATGTAAAAGTTGTGTGCTTATGACTAAATTCTGATGCTATTTAAATACAGAGGAGTGCAGATTTCAGGGGATACAATTTTTTCAATATTTTTTTCAAATAGGATACCCCGTATATTATTGAATTTTTGGAATGGCCCTTTTTTCTGATTTAAAAAATATACATGCAAAATGGGGCAACTCCTCTTAATGTCCTACCCGATCAAGAACATTTGAATAATGTATTCCCAATATGGATAGGAAATAATGGAAACATTAAATGGCCACCTAACAGTCGAGAATTGACCCTTATGGATTAATTTTTTGGGGATTTCTAAAAGACATTGTTAATAACAATAATAATGATAATATTCAATTAATTAAAGACATGATTCGACATGAAATGATGAATCTGAATGTCAATAGTGAAGCAATTTCCGATTCACTTATAAATATAAGAAGACGTTATCGATTATGCATCCTTTATGACTGATCATGTTATTTAAATTTCCTAAATAATTTTTTTGTTTTATATTTATCACTATTTGAACTTTTTGTTCCTCACCTCTATTGACTCAAAAACATTATAAGATAGGGGTAACATATGGGATATTTTTGAAATCAGGAAATAAAGACCATTCCAAAAATTCATTCAATTTGTATCCCTTGCACGCCACTAGGTTTTTGATAGCATTTTACCAAAATTTAGTCACAAGCACAAAGCTTTTACATTTAACTTTTTTTCTGTAGGCAACAAAAACGATGATAAGGGGTGGGTAATTTATAGTGAATAACCCTGTAGCTTAAGAGATCTCTTATTCAGGTATTTTTAAAAATAATTGTTTGTTACGGATTTGGCTGTTTGGCCAACATTATGAAAGATATTGACAAGTTTTAAAGTATGGCAGACTTTGAATTTTCGTTTGGTGATATTTCTCTTCCTATTCAACCTGCGAATTTTGTCCCCCGTTTATCTCCGTAATGAGAAAAGCTTAATTATGGCACATTCATTTATTCGATGACTTTTCTATTAAAGAGGTTTGTTCTGCTAACCTTGAAGCTAGTAGAACACAGTGTTTTCTTGGTATACAAAAGAGTATCACAGTTTGAAATTAGATACTGAATTAGTATGAAATAAGTACCTACTAAATTATGACGCACAATTTTTTTGAAAAATTGAAGTTGGTCGGATATCTAATATCCCTCAGTTTTCTGATAGTGTTCTGCTAGCTTAATCGTCTAAAGGGGCAACCAAATATTTAAAGAAAATGCGAGGAACTGCTAGTTAACGAAGGTATTTCTAAATATATTCTATTCAGACTATCAACCTACGGATCTTCTATTGACCCCCGTACATCTCCGAAATGAGAAAAGCGTCAAATTTGAAAATGAGGTATAAAATTAGTGCATAATTTTTCCAAACTTATTCCGTAATCAGATAACTCATATCTTTTTTCAATTATGGTTCTGCTAGCCATACCGTAAAAAGAAAAACCCAAATTTCACGGAAATCCGTAGAGCTGAAATCCCGTTCATGGGTTTGGATAGGAGTACTGAATTAATACTGAAATAATACACATTCATATCTTCAAATACTTTCATATTCACAGTGGGGACCTAGCAGAACTCAGTGTTTTCTCAGTACATTTCAGAATATTTCTCAGTACATTTCAGAATATTTTGACTTTTTCAAATAACACCCCCCTATTTTCTTCAAACATATATAAATAGATTCAATTTGAAATATTTTTTCAGGTATAATATGACTATCACGAACCTTGAATTACCAGATTTACATGGTTTATTAAGGTCTTTTGTTGGCTATTATGCACTGTTACCACTGCAAATGCAGTAAAACTCTTCTAATTCACTGATTCTGATCACTTCTTATGTCAAAAAGGAAAATCGTTTCCATATAATTTCCCCTCAACAGTATCCGTTCCTTGTATACGAATATAACACGCACCTACTATGTATATTGCTTTTAACAATGTTCTCTATCCTACTACGGAACCCTAGGACATCGCGTGCACGACCTATCCCAACCAGTTCCCCGAGAACTGTGTTTTTCCGGCATCATCTATTTATTATGCATATTTGGTAATGGTAGCGGTAGTTTTATTCATGAGACAACAGATCGCGATGGTATTCACAACCACAACAGTAAACTTCCTGCAGTGAATGGATTTCGGCTCGAGTATTCGGTTACTAAGCGATCCGTGAGATTCGAAAAACTTTCCCACTCAAAAAACAGTCGTAATGAACCGCTACAAGGCGGAGATGTTCGTAGGCGAAGCTTAAGTCTATAATTTTTAGCAATGAGTATTGCTCGATAGATTTGGTTGTAGATGCATAGAATATCGGCCGAAATGCGGTACAAATAACGTCAAAATACAATGATATTGTTTTACTTCTGTTTTCGTCGATAGATACCGGCACTAAAACATTTACCTATACTCCATTCACTTTTATAAAGTCTCCCGGTTGGCCATGATTTAGGTCTATAAGGTTTTTGTAACTAACACAGAGGCGGTTGGCACTGCTGAAATATCGTCGAGGTCAAAACACTCCGCTGACAAGTTGCCAATTTCTACTCTCAACATAATCATAACATTCATAACAAAACCTTCATTCTTAGACAAGATATTATCACACACCATTATCTCCAAATATATTAAAGAACTCTTCGCTTTGAAATTGAAAATACCGGAAGTAGTTTTGAAGAAGCAGAGATAAGGTAATAAGTTATTAGCAGGAAGTGCTATACAGAACCGAAATCTGCAATAGGAAAACTTCATTCTGACATGTTGAACTCTCGAATGGAATTACTTAGTTTCCTATCATTATATTTTATTGAGGTAGAAGAATGACTCGGGTTTCGTAGTACTACTACTTTTTGAGACTGATGTATTTCAAGTTGTGCAACAAGGTATTTAAATGTCTTCTGTAGGCTTATTTCTTGAGAATTTCGAAAAGTGGGGAATTCCAGGTACGTCTGTTCGTTTAGAAGTTTTCCTACCGGGTTAGAGAGAGAGAGAGAGAGAGAGAGAGAGAGAGATAAACTTTATTGGATGGTTCCAAATGGCTATAGACCTAAGTCTTCCTGCCTGTTACAAAAATTCATACAATTACAATTTAGGTACTTCATATTTGGTGTTAGTATGGATATATATTAATTTAGGTTCATTAAAAATTCGAATAAAGGTGTTTCTGGAAATTTTCTTTTTGGTATGATGTTCCTGCCGGGTTATTCAGGCACTTTTATTTTTTTTTTCAAATGAACTATCACAAAGTTACGGACTACTCTATCCATTATTTTTCAATAAAATTCCAACACTTGATACTTGATTTCCATACAAGAAAATAGCATAAATGAATTCACATAATATCTTCTCAAATTCATTATTTTTCCGAAGTTAATTCACATGTTGAAAAATACGTAATTACTACGACTTCTATGTAGGGAGGACAACGTTGCGTAGTTATCTGACAGGAAAATGACTATAACCTAACATTTTCAAAATATACATGGTGAAATGTGCAAAATTTCATGGACAACCGGGAGACTTTATAAAAGTGAATGGAGTATACATTTTAAATTAAATTCGAAGCTTTGTTTATTCATGTTTCTTGTTGAAAGTCATTGAATTCGCAGAAATTTCGTGTTTTCAGTATTGTTGGTTTTTTCTTACTTATTAGTGTTCTTTATATTGTGTTCTTGATTTGTGTCGGCAAATTGCTGGTGCTCCTAGTATTGAAAAATTGGAACATGTATTCGAGCAAAACATATTTCTACTGAATATACAGGATGATTCAAAACTCGGGGCGAAAAATCAAGGAACGTATACACTATACAGGCTTGATAAAAAATGTAGATTAAAATATTTGGACTTTTGGCTTTGTTTCCGAGATATCAGACTTCATAGTTAATTAAAATAAATGATTCATAGTTCAAAAATATCACCATTAGCATCGATACAGGCTTGGTGACGCAAAATGAGGGAATCATATACTGATTGCATGTTTTGCCCAATTTTAGTGGATTCGACTGCAAATAATTCGTTCCATTAATTGTTCTTGATTATTAATTTCCACTGCGTATACAAGTTGTTTCAAATGCTCCATACAAAATTATCCAATGGATTCAAGTCAGGTGATCTCGCAGGCCATAGCACCACGCCGACCAATCCATCTCCTATTAAAAGTTTGGTTTAACCAGGTGACAACATTCCGTCCAACATGCTTGCTCCGTCGAGCTGATACCACATACGATTATATAACAAATCCACAGAAAAATCTAGCAAATTTGCGAGTTCGTTTTCTAAAAATTGAAGGTACGCATCGGAATTCGAACGATTAGGAAGGACTTGAATTGGAAATAAGTGTCCGTTAAAACTTCTTTTAAAAGCGTGAGGATTTTCTAGAGACCTGCAACGTAAATCCTCCGATTTTAAAAGAATATGGTTTGAACTTAGATTATCTATTAATGTATGGGGCGGAGTTTTAAACGGACAATTATAAATTTTTGCGCGCATGTTCTGTGGAACATGGCCTTATCATTTTGCCCAAATGTCTGTAATTTTCGATGTTTTTTCCGTAAATGGCCTCAAGCGATTGGGTTCGACTCCGTGATGAAGAATTCGAGGACAAATTTTATTCTGTCCGGCCGGCCGTCCGTTGCTACGATAACTTGAGAACGGAAAGAGATAGCAGCTATAGGTGGCGCATCCTAATACGACGGACAAGTTCGTTAATGGGCAAAATCGGCCCAATGGTTTCCGAGTCATCATTTTGTTTTCAACCTATACGAATCCGATCGAATTGAAACTTGGTGAGTAGTTGTAGAATACAAAATTAAAGACGTTTGTAAAATTTTGTGAGAATCGTATATCTAAAAAATGAAAAAAAAAATAATTAAAAAATATTATTTCTGTCACGATAACCTGAAACCGGAAAGAGATAGCGACTCGCAATTTTTAGGCTAGGTTGTGAATCTGAATGCGATATTTTAGTTTGTAAATAGACATAATCATCCAAACGGTTTTGCAGTTATACCCATCTGAAATTTGGTTGTTGTTTCCTCAATAACTCGAAAAATACGGAACCTATATGTTAGGAACTATTCGTCCGACATCGCTGAAATTTTGCGAGAGGCTTCAAAACCGAACTCTACCGCAAAGGTCCAAGTTTTAACATGATCGCATCTATATTGTTGGAGATCCGGGCAGCCTTGTATGAATTCAGTAGCTGGATGGGTTAGCGTTGCCTCGGTACGAATATAGATAGGAACTTTGGGCACAATCGGCCTAACGGTTCAGGAGTTATACACATCTGGAATATTATTTCCTTGATAGCTCAAAAAAAAAATGTTTCAAGCACTGTCGTGAAGTTAGGAGCTTTTGGGCGCATGTTCTATTGTCCCTTCTCCTGTATTGAACACTCTTAATCGAATTCACCATGGTAAATTCAATTTGAACATGATCGGATCTATATTATTGGAGATCCGAGCAACCTTAAGTTAGTTCAGTAGCTGGATGGGTTACCGTTGCCACGATAACTTTCGAACGGAAAGAGATAGCGACTTGCAATTTACAGGCTAGCATGTGAATCTGAATGTGATAGTTTTTTCGTTAATAATCGGCCAAAGGGTTTTGTAGTTATACCCATCTGAATTTTGTTATTTCCTCTTGTTCAAAATACACAAATCCGATCTAATTCAAACTCGGTAATTACTTGTAGAATGCCGATGCGTTAATTCCCCCGAAATACTTCACTATAAGGAAAATGAAAAACAAAATTTCTCAAAAATTTTATATTTCAGAAACTATAGGTACGTCAGAAGTCAGAATCAGCTGAAATTCCGCACATAACTTCGAGCCACCAATTTTCAATCTTGTACCGAATATCAGCTCGATCAACATCGTATCGGGCTTGAATAGACAATGGAACATGCAAGAAACAGCTCCTGAGTTCACGTCAGTGCCATTCTCAAATCTTTCATAATTACGAGGTGAATGGGTTTGACATAGAATTAGATTCATTAACTGTAATTTACTTGAAGTCAATAGTTATCGAAAATGGTTGTTATATACGTACTTTCAAAATTTTGACGTTGATTCAGATAGTTTAGATAGGATATTGCGTAAAACCTACAATTATTCTGTATTTTGGTTGAATGAGACTTTGAAAGGTTACAGGACTCCATACATATTTCGACTAATGAATTCTTTTTTTTTTCTAGGTGAGTTGGACCAAATATACGGATTCCTGAGGGGATTATCTGAAGCAGTGAGATGAGAACAAATTCGGGTAAAATAGATAGCTAATCCTCATTTCGGCTATGATTAAATTCTCCTTGAAATATGTATTCCTGAGCTAAACGTCGAGAAAAATTCTTACTCATGAGAGTGATGATAAAAAAAAAGCAATGATGCTGTGGTACTAACGGTTTAACGATTTTACTTAATATGTCTCGAAAAAATCTTACTTTTCTTCGTAAACAGGGCAATTGCATTGAACGGTAAGATATCACTTTCACTAGAATAAATTCATTAATGAACAGACAATATCTTCGGAATATAAAGCGTTCCGAAATAATCGTCAAGTTTTTTTGCGAGTTTACCCACTGCTTTTCTGAAGAGCATAATATTTAGTGAGATTTGTTATAAAAAAATTGGTTCAAGCCCTGTGGACAGGAGCTTTAGCACTCTTGTTCAAATTTTGAAAAATCATATCTTCGAAAGTATTGGTAAGAGTTGGGAATTATATCAATGGATTCTTATGATAGAACTTCATAATAGCAGAAATTAAATTCAAACATAATAAAAGAATTTAAATTCAACAACACTGCCAAAAATTATTAATCCTAAACCAATAGACCAATTCTACCCAACAACGAACTCATCCGAGATATTCGTTCCTCAATTCTATGATGAACGATATATTTTTTCCTCAAATCCACTCTGATAATTATGTTATATTGAAACTTTAGCCAATATTTCAGTTTTGTTTTTACTGGAGATTTTCTGGACTCAATATTATTAACTTACCATTACCATTCCCATCATCATATGGATTAACCATGGGCATTAAATATCAAAATTTTACATATCATGTCTCAAGAAAATAAGTTGTCATGTATCAACACAGATCATATTATAATAATTCATAGATAGAATAATTATCGCGTTCTGTGAAAACACAGAAGTACGATTTATTATTGAAATTTTGAAAAATTATATCTCCGAAAGTGTTACCTTGTTAGAGTTAAAAATGACATCAATGGATTCCTATGGTGGAACTGCATCTTGAGAAAAACTCATTATTATACTAAAAACATTTTTGTTGTTACTCCGAAACCATCTGACCGATTTTGCCCAATAA
Organism: Halyzia sedecimguttata; assembly: GCA_937662695.2. Lineage (NCBI taxonomy): Eukaryota > Metazoa > Arthropoda > Insecta > Coleoptera > Coccinellidae > Halyzia > Halyzia sedecimguttata. The sequence continues at coordinate 35,313,331 of OW569412.2, forward strand.
CGAACTTAGCCGAGATATTGATCTCCCAAACCTATTCTGAAAATTTCAACTCTCATTCCGTTCGAGAGTTATCGTGTTAACGGCCGGACGACCGGACGGACGGACGGGCGACCGGACGGACGGACGGACGGTCGGACAGAATCGAATTCGACTTTTACAGTGAGTCGAACCAAATCGTTTAAGACCATTTTCAGCCAAAAATTCGAAAATTACAGACATTTGGGCAAATTGATAGGTAAGCACTCTGTTCCGAGGAACAAGAGCGCCAAAAATTGGTTCAAGCACTCACGTGAAGTCTGCAGCTTTTGAGCGCATCTTCTATTGTGTACTCACCTCTATTGGACACTCTTAATCGAATTTAGCATCATTATATACCGTTCTCTCAGCTTTTATAATGTATGAATACATTTCATACCATTTTAATGGCATACTTCAGTAACGAGAGAATCGTCTATAATCACAGAATTTTTAATTCTGTCATATTATGTATTCTATTGGAATTGAAATAAGAAAAAACTCACGCCTCAAGTAACTGCTGAATAGGATATTCACAAAATTCCGCGAAAATTAGTGGGTGGGCAATCTACAAATGATTACCGAGTTTTAATTGAATCAGATTTGTATATTTTGAGCTATAGAGGAAATAACAACAAAATTTCAGATGAGTATACCTCCAAAACCATTTGGCCGATTATGCCAATTAACGAACTTAAATGTCGTATGCGGATGCGTAATCTACCCTGAAAATTGCAAGTCGTTATCTCTTTTCGTTCTCAAGTTATAGTGAGATACATAATATTTTTTCGTAACCATTTGGCCGATTATGCCTACTAACAAACTTAAATGTCGCATTCGGATGCACAATCCAACCTAAAAATTGTAAGTCGCTATCAGTTTCCGTTCACAGGTTATGATGACATGAATAATATTCTTTAATGATTTTTTAATAATTTTCTATTGTAAAAAAAATGACAGACCTCAGTAGAAGTCGCATAATTTTTAATTTTGACATAATGTAATTGAAATACGAAAATACTTACCTTAAGTATAACTCCAGGATACGATATTCATGAAATTCCGCGAAAATTAGTGGGTCGGGATTCTATAAGTAATCACCAAGTTTTAATTGGATAAGATTTGTATATTTCGAATTATAGAGGAAATAACAACTAATTTCAGATGACCATAACAATTTGGCCGATTATGCCAACTAACGAACTCAAATGTCGCATTCGGATGTGCTACCTACCCTGAAAATTGGAAGTCGCCACCTCTTTCGGTTCTCAAGTTATCGTGAGATACATAATATTTTTTCGTAATTTTTTCGGTATTTTTTTTTAAATTTTCTAATCGTACGGTCCTCAAGGAATTTCATACACGTCTTTATGTCGATATTCTACAACTATAGTTATCACGCTTCAATTCGATCGGGTATCTATTTTTTGAGTAATCGAGAAAATAATATTCCAGATGGGTATAACTCCGAAACCATTGGGCCGATTATGCCCTGAAAATTGCAAGTCCCTATTTCATTTCTTTCTAATGTTATCAAGGTATCCATCCAGCTGCTGAACCCACCCAAGGCTGCTCAGATCTCCAACAATTTAGATCTGATCGTGTTCAAACTTGGAACTTGGTAGTGTAGTTAGGTTTCGAAGGCACTCGCCTTTAATCGTCCCTGATATATAGAATTTCTTTCAATGATTTTTCATGATCCTCACCCAATTTTGCAACAATTTTCGCGTCGGCATTCTACAACTAATAACCAGGTTTGAATTGGATCGGGTTCGTATTTTAAGAGTTATTGAGGAAATAACAACCAAATTTCAGATGGGCACTACTCCAAAACCGTTTGGTCGATTATGCCTATTAACATACCTACTCAAAAGTTGCATTCAGACGCATATTCTTAGATATTTAACGAATATCAATTCCGATAGAATACATATCTTAGAATTAAAATTTCTGTGATTCCATCAAGGGTGCTCAATAGATGTTAATAGATAATACATAATGTGCGCAAAAGCTCCTGACTTCACGTCAGTATGTTCTCAATCGTGAGAAAAAAATTGCTGCCAAAGTAAGATACTATTCAATACTCCAATTAGATAAAAGAAAATACGCTTTAGCTCATTGTTAAATGAGGCAAATTTTGATGAGAAAATAATAAATCATTGTGAGATTAGCAGTGCTATTGAAGTTGGTTTGAAATATATTTCAAACAATTTGAATTCATTATAACTTTGATATGCTTATCCACCGAATAAAATACATATTTCAGATATTTGTCGTACCTTTTTCTGAGTGTCACGCCCATAACGCTGATTGAACTATCTATCTGTCGATATACCTATGGTATATCCATCAGCATTCCGTTCGAGGTGTTGCAGACTTCATCAAGCAAACATTCGTCGGCCGGCGTCTAAATTATCCGGCATGTCTATCTTGAATCGTAAGGAATAAATTTATTTACATACATAAAGGTTTTTTTCATTTGGAAGTGAAATATCCCGATGTACCGTTAACAGAAAATATTTATCTCACATTAATCAACGAGTTTGATCTGATTTGCACAAATTATTGCCATGAGAACTGGAAAAGACGTGTTTAGCTCTACGGAGTCTACTTTTTATTTATTTCTCTATTTGGCTGTACGCTATACAGAGTCATTAAAATGATTGCCATATTAGACTATTCTCATCTTCTAGAACAAATGGAGTTTCCCAATTTGGCACAGGGCTGTCAACTTCGAAATTTAAAGGGAACTGCATTTTTGGTTCAGAGGCATCTGATAGCTTGTTTAATTTGATACAGATCCGATCGAATTGAAACATAAGTTACCAGAGGCACCCACAAATGAATATCAAATGTCATCATAATGGTTATGAATAATTGTCGAGTTTTCGAAGCCTATCTGACGTGGAAACAATGCAAACGATCCATTCCTCTATAGCTTATTATATAAATAAATAAATATTCCAATTTTTCCGTAATATACCCAGGTAACTTAGTTGATTATATTTCCGACTGAAAAATCGATTATTTTTGAAGGCATGTACTTTTTGCCGGTAAATAACTTTTCCTCCGATGTGGTCACCATAGATACGGCATGATACGTTTCAATACAAACATAAGCGTCTGTGAGAATTACTGTTATTTGCTGTTGTGAAATTATTTAAGGAGTCGGAAATTCATAAAAGTAAGTACAAGTAAACGAAAAAATGTAATACGCACCTCGGCGAAAAACGGTCTATTGTTTCGCCTGCTTGCTTCACCCCGGACAGCAATCTACAGGCTCGACAGTTTTTCGTCCTTTGTACATAACAAAACGTTTTTATTATTATTATTTATCTACAACAGAGGTGAAGTAAATAACCAATAAACTTACTAATGAAAAAAATCAAAGGAAAAGAACGACCGAACGCACTAAGGAAAAAATGGGTTCAAGCCCTGTGGACAGGAGCTTTCTGGCGCTCTAGTTCAAACAGACAAATTATATCTCCAAAAGTATTGGTTTCTCAGTGTTGGGAATTATATCAATGTATTCATATGATAGAACTGCATCCTAAAGGAAATTCAATTCAAATAATAGTTTATTTATCAAGATTAAATGAGCAATCATGAGAATGAGAACTGCACCATGGAAGAAATCAAATTAAATCTGGCCAATTTTGACCAATAACGAACTTAACCGAGATATTCATCTCCCTAAACTACTCTGAAAATTTCAACTACCTACCTCATTCCGTTCGAGAGTTATATCTATGTCTATGGATGAAAAGCAGTCTAACTACTCTCAGATCTCTTACTTCATGTTCAGTTCCGAAATGTAAGAATTTTCTGAGAAAAACTAATTTCGGAGCAAACAACTGAGATTTTTCTCACTTCGCTCACAATTCTTCGATTGATTAGATAATGTCTCAGGAACATCATTTGACATTATGACAATTCATAGAATAATATCATTCTGTGACAACGTTGAAATACGATTTATTATTGAAATTTTGAAAAATCATATCTCCGAAAGTATTAGCTTGTTAGAGTTAAAAATGATATGAATGTATTCTTATGATAAAACTTCTTATTAAAAAAAAATTAATTTGGAATTTGTTTCGTAAAAAAAAAATTTTTTTTTTGTTACTCCGAAACCATCTGTCCGATTTTGCCCAATAAAGAACTTAGCTGAGTTATTTATCTCCCAAACCTACTCTGAAAATTTCAACTGTCTAGCTCATTCCGTTCGAGAGTTATCGTACCTACGGCCAGCCGAATCGGCCGGACGGCCGGACCGGCCAGACCGGCCGGACAGAATGAATTTCGACCACGGATTCTTGATCAGTGAGTTTGAGACCCTTTTCATCGAAATATTCGAAAATTACAGACATTTGGGCAAATTGATAAGCACTCAGTTCCGAGGAACTAGAGCGCCAAAAAGTGGAAAAGCACTGTGGACAGGAGCTTTGGCGCTCTTGTTCAAACTTTGACAAATCGTATCTCTGAAAATACCTATTGGTTTCTGATAGTTGGGAATTATATCAATGGATTCTAATGATAAAAATTCATCATAAAAGAATTTAAATTCAACAAGAGTGCTAAAAATGATTAATCCAAAACCAACAGATCAATTCTACCGAATAACGAACTTATCCGAGATATTCATTCCTCAAATCTATTACGAAAATTATATTATATCTATTGAAACTTAGCCAATGTTCCAGTTTTGTTTTTACTCTAGATATTCTGAACTGAATATAATTTACTTGCCAAAGTATATATTTCCGTCATCATCATCATCAGCATATGGATTATCCAAGAGCTATCTACGATAGCTGAGGGTATTCCATTGGCCTTTTTGCATTCAATCATACTTTGTTCGACAAATCTCTTATCTGTAGATGAGATGACAATGATGAAATGTATGAACACAGATGAAATTCATAGATAAAGACGTTAATTTTCGATACAGCATTCTGTAAAATCATAGACCTACGATTACGAATTTTGAAAAATCATATCTCTGAAAGTATTGATTTGTTAGAGTTGAAAAGGATATCAATCGACTCCCATGATGAAACTGCATCTAAAAAAAATTGAGTTCGAAATTTGTAGCATAAAAAAATTTTTCTTCGTTACTCTGACATCATCCGGCCCATTTTGCCAACATCGAACTTAACCGAGATATTTATCTCCCAAACCTAATCTGAGGATATCAACTGTCAAGTTCATTCCGTTCGAGAGATATCGTGTTAACGGCCAGCCGGACGGCCAGACATAATCGATTTTGACCACGGATTTTTGATCACTGAGTCGAACCAAATCGTTTAAGACCATTTTTATCGAAAAATTCGAAAATTACAGACATTTGGGCAAATTGATAAGCACTCAGTTCCGAGGAACTAGAGCGCCAAAAAGAAAATGCAAACATTATCACAAACAGTTATAAATCAATTTCGACCTAGCATCTATCGATCTAGTTTGTTCTTAAACTTGTTTACCGTACTCGCACAAACAACACTATGAGGTAGACCATTCCATTTGTCGTGCCTCTAGTTTTTGTTTTCGTTCACGACAAATACGTTTTGGTCGTTCGACAATTGCTCAATTAATTTCTGGTTGAAAACAAATATGATCAACTAAGTTTCCTGAGTGTATTACTGAAACGTTGGAATATTTATTTATTTAAAGATAAGCTATAAGGAATGGATTTTTTGGGTTGTTTTCAGGTCAGATGGACTTCGATAAATACCCGACAATTATTCATAACCATTATGATGGCATTTGATGTTTATTTGTGGGTGGCTCTTTTATCTTAACTCTTAAGTCAGCAGAGCGACACTTTTTCTGCGTTCACGACGAATACGTTTTGGTCGTTCGACAATTATTGTTTAGTTCATTTCTGGTTGAAGAAAAAAATAAAATCAACAAAGTTACCTGAGTGTATTACTAAAAAGTTTGAATATTTCTTTTATACGGTACTCAAGAACTGTAGGTTGCACGACAAATCTATTTGGTCATTGGGTATATTATGAATTTACGAAGCGAAAAATTAAAAAATAATAGATCATCATACGGTGCCATACAATGTGATTATGCAGATGTACTGTTGCCAAATATGTGAAATTTCACAGAAATCAGGAAAGCCCTAGAAAATGTTATATACATGGTGGGCCACGGTCGATGGTACTCTGGACCTTCACGGAGAATGGACGTCCGATTTTATTGAGAATTTGGTTCCTTGGCTAGGAACCACTGCTCTATCGATCTAGATTATTTTGAGCGCTACAGTGTTGCCGCTTATATCAAAAAGTACTAACAACTTTGATATTTCAAATGGGACACCCTCAATTCTGTATCAACTTCCTCATCCCTATCTCTATCGGTTTTCGAGTAATTATTGATTTAATTCCTTTTTTGTGCAAAACATAGCTTCAATTCAACATTCAACTCTTCGTTACTTGGAATCGTAGAAAGCCAAAATTTACCGTGTATCCCGTGTATCATTTACGTATAATGACATATGTCCCTAATCATACCGGGTTGTTCAAAATCCGAGGCGTTTCCCAGACATAATTAAATGATAAAAATTGCGTTTTTTCAAATGGAATTCCCTGCATATCATAAGATGTATTGAAAGAGAAATAGATTTCCGACCACACGATACAACATGTTCCTATACGTAAATTTTAAGGTTTTCGAATTAAAAGCAAGGTTTCATGCCAATGAAAATATTGAGCTACATTCTGTATTAGCTATCCATGAAATGTCATAAAACGTCTAAATTATGATAAATCAATTAATTCCTCGAAAGCTGCTAGAGATAGGGATGAGGAAGTTAAAACATAATTAATCGGGAGGGTACGTCGAATCGAAAAAAGCAATGATAGGGTAAGGTTTTTTCTGGGTTTTCTCTCCCAAACTCTGAAAAATATCTATAAAATAAAAATTAATTATTTTGTGATTTGCTTCTGCGTAAGAAACACAAGATATTTGTCAGAAGCAATCAAATGAACAATGTTGCCTAACAAACAACAACGAAACAACATCAACGAAGAAACAACTATATCGTAACGTTTCGGAGTCTATATCAGACTCCTTCGTCAGACGCTTAATGAAAATCTTTAGAATTATTTTGTTGATAGTTATTTTGTGAAATTCAAGAATTGTCACAATTGACAATTCTTGAATTTCACAAAATAACTGTCAACAAAATACTTCTAAAGATTTTCATTAAGTTTGGGAAAGAAAACCCAGAAAAAAACCTTTCAATAATGAGTTTACCTCCCACAGTATCCTTTAATGATTACTCAATGATAGGGTGTTCCATTTGAAATATCGAAGTTGTTAGTACTTTTTGATATAAGCGGCAACACCACAGCGTTGAAAGTATTCTAGATGGATAGAGAGGTGGTTCCTAGCCAAGAATCCAAATTATCAATAAAATCGTACGTCCCGTTCTTCGTGAAAGTCCAGGGTACCATCGACCGTGGACCACCCTGTATGCTTAAGCTATAATATAAGGAATGCATTTTTTGCGTTGATTTCACGGCAAATGGACTTCGATAAATAGTCGACAAATATTGATAAACATTATGATGATATGTGATATTTATTTGTGGGTGGCTCTGCTAACTTAATACTAAGTTACCTATATAAAAAAAAATTAAGTGCACGACAAATTTTTATCTTTCTCGACAATTAATGCTATAGGTTCCATTGAAATTCTCTGCTCTGCTAACTTTATGGAGATGCGTACTTGGCGTATCCGGATAGGTCAAGACGTATATTGCGCATGAACAAAATGTATTCAACCGAAGGATTATATCATTTTCTTTGCATTCTAACTGCGGGACTCAAAACATTTTTAGGCTTATTTGATGTAATGAATTGAAATACTTTTAAAATCAGTTGAAGTAATTTTCCTCTGTTGGAACACCTTTTCTAATAATTCATACTATGATGATGTTTAATTTGTGATTCTTCATCATGTGGTTTTTGAAAGATATTTGGCGCACGGTATCATGATCGTTAATCTAATGAGTTGGATGCCACTGATCCAGAGGAAAACTCCTAAGTGGGTTGCAGCTACTAACGCCACCCTCCAAATTGTTTTCGTGGGTAGACCTATCCAGAAATGTGGACTTTTCATGCCATGCTTACTCCTTGGAGGGTATGCGCCGTTGCAGATGTCTCTAGTTTGTTGTTTTATTCAAATTCTGCGCCCAACGAAGGAATAAAATCTTCTGTCAATGGAATAAAATATTGGATAGCGGGAAAAAGTGAGGATCGGAATCGTGGGTCACGTAGATCGCTCGCGATACGTCCCAGGAATTTATTCGTACATTTCCTTTCTCCCGTTACAATGGGTGCATACTAAATCAGAGTGTGCACCTTCAATTTCGATTCACTTTACATGTGCGTCATGTGTAATGTCGTGAAAATCGAATTTTTTTACTGCAGATGTGCATTGTGATATTTGGTATTCAAGTGGACGCGTTCGTGAAAACGAATTCTATTTATTTGTATGTATCTTTCACCGGCAATCCGAGAATTCGAATAGAAACTATGACGATTTTGGGGCACCTGATGAATGTTTGAAAGAGAACTGTATGCTTTTTGCGTTGTCAAATAACCCATTTTTTTGCGAACAATGTATCTATATTTTGTGAATTTCGAGTTGAAAATTGTAACGGAGGATCTCGGGTTCTGGTCCCAAATTTGCATTGATTGTATTATTTCACAGTATTCCATAATATACAGGGTGAGTCTTCAAGTTGTAAAACCAAAGATTCCTTTCATCAAGTAAAACACTTTTTCATTTAACATATTTCCAGTTTTGGCTCCGGTAAAAAGTTACAAGCATTTAAATATTTCAATGTGCTAATACACTCCTGCGTTGCACCGTTGTACCCAGAAAACTGTAACTGATATCTATTGTAGAATAACAAAAAAACTTAATTATCTGATACCTGAATTTGATGAAATTGTTTCAGATAAGTACCTAATTTACTCACTCAATTATCCCACTATTGAAACAATGAACATGAACTGAACTTTCATTCAATATACATCAATAGCTTCCACTATAAGATTATGCATAATATGATCATCACCAATTTTTTTTTCGAGAGGCTTTTATAGGCCCGCCCATAGACATAGAATAATATGGACTGGTTCTGAGAAAGAGACCATTGATATCAGCATTAAAAAGAGATAGAATACTTCAAGGCAAAACCAGAGACAATAGAATAGATTCTATTTCTCTATGGGCAAAACCACGGTGTGACGGTATAAGAATATATTCTTATACTGTGGCAATTGGGAACTTCCAAAACTCTGGTGGCGGGATTCGGCAACTAACCAAGCTCGTAATGAGCCACGTGTTCGAGTTTAATTGTTCAGTATTCGTCAATAAACTTTTGTTTAAAAGAAAAATTCAAGTTCAAATAGTGAATATTATCCTGCCTAATACGTCTTCGACCAGAAACGACTATTGTTGTGTGCCTCAATGCAATTCATGGGCGAACAAAATGCCAAAATGTATAGGTTTGAGTTTTCACTTCTTACCTCCGGAAAACCAAATATAAATATTGGAAGAGTACTTAACCTGGACCTACATCCAGATAATCTTTATTATACCTCAAACATTACACTTATTGTTAATAATTCTTTTCACATAATATATGTATCATATTTTGAAAAAATCATTTCAATTATTGGTAACTGTTTTACAAAAGCTTTATCTGGTTCAATTTGACACTATATTCTCATAAATAAACTAGAACATCATGCACCTGAACTTTAATTAATACATCAGTAATATGTTTACACCTCCTCCGTGCTCCGACTTTACAAGAATATACCATACCTTCTATTTTAAGTTTACCATTCTACACATAATTGGGCCATCAATTTTATGTGGTACTGAATTAAGGGCAATACTTTGTAAACATAAAGAATAAATGTCTATAAAACTGGGACCACAATTTGTTTTGTCACACACGATTATATGATCCACATTTAGAACCTCTTCTCCTTCTACAAGGACTCTAGAATTAGAAGTTGAAGCTCCTATGTACTCCAGAAATTCTAATCAACTGAGTCCCTTCCTAATCATTCGCAAATAGTAACTGAAAGAACTTTTAAATATAATGGAAGTTTGACAAACATATATGAATATACTTACTGGTTGTAGTCTTTCTATCAATCAAGTGTCATAAAATTAGTTATATAATGATCAATATTAGAATCTATATCACAAAGTAATCCAACAATGATCTCAAGTCAATTATAATTTAAATTTTCCATGAAAATTTCGGTCAAACTTCGTCGACTGACCTGTCCAACACGAGATTGTTTACATTTATTACTAGCGTGGTTAATTGCCGAATCCCACCACCAGAGTTTTGGAAGTTCCCAATAAATATCCCAATTTGTATATTTGCCCATGGTATAAAAACACCATTATTTTTATACCATGATATATGCCTTGAATTATTCCATCCTTCAACACATCTCTCTCTCTAATGTATTCCGCAATGAACAGTGTGATAAAATTACGTGAGGGCCAGTCCATGTTATTCTATGTCTATGGGCCCGCCCTGAAAGGGTCCGCTGTTCTCAGGAGGGTGAGACTCCATTTGTTGTTGATTGGTTACTCACTAAAAAACCTCTCACACGTTCCTTGGAATATAATATATATATAATATAACAAAAGAGATGAGCTGCAACCTTCACAGTTGATGGGACCTGATGACTCGAAGTGATCCGAGCAACACCACCTTCTGCATTATGTGCGCTAAATCCTCGGCCAGAGATTTGCAATCCAGAATAGTATGCACGTATGTCACGTATGTTGCTCTCATTCCGCCTAGGCATCCTATTTTTAGTACGACCAACCTTTATGCATTGGATACAGGATCCCCAGTACAAACATTAAATCCTTGCATGTTTCCCTCTTCTGTTCTTCTTTCATCACCACATTATTTTCTGCGGGGGAGGAAAATTCGAGGATAAACAATTCCTTGAGTTTTTTGTCCAGCAGAAGTATATCTGGCTTCATGGCGTAGATCTGCCGAGTTGTTCCAGTTCCAGTATATGCGAGCTCTGTCATTTTAAACAACTTCTTCAATCTCCAGAGGCACATATGGTAGCACTGGTTCGTTGTCCATACTATAAACCTCTTTCAGATGGAGATAGAGAATTCGGTGTGCCGCATTGCATTCTTGGAATATTATTATTATTAGTATTACTGAAAGTTCCATAAATATCCATTAATCCATTTATTTCCAAGAAAATATCAAATCGAATTTTGAGATGTGATTCCAAGTGACAGAATATTTATAATAATTAGTAGGAAACGTTCACAAAAAGGTCATGATCATAGACTTCATATCTATATTATGTGACGGTTCGCCATTCGCATGCGGCATTGTCAATCTATATCTCAGGCTTTGGTATATTATTCAATCGAGGTGCATGGATTATCTATATCTTGTGATAAAAAAGTGGGAAAGCCCTATGGCTTTAGCGATCTTTTAAATTACTAGCGAGTAATTATTCAAACTCTCAGAGTTGGGAATGATATCAATGGATTCTTATGATAGAACTGCACCATAAAAAATTAAATTCAAAATGTAGGTCTTTGACTCGCCTCGTATGTTGGATTTACATGCATCAGCAAATTATTATTAAGCGGAGTTTACACGTTCAATCTGGGATCAATCTTGCCATCAGTCCATCAGTCTACGCTTATACAATCAGTTTCCCGTCAATCTGACATCTATCCATGATTGATGTCAGATTGACCGTGTAACCTACGTCACAGAGCATTCTATGAAATCATAAAATTACGATTAATTAATGAAATTTTTAAAAATCATATCTCCGAAAGTATTATATAGTGTTAGGGTTGAGAATGATATCAATGGATTCTTATGATCAAACCGCATCTTAAAAAAAAATTATTTTTTTTTCGTCACTCTGAAACCATGATCTACCTTTTGCCCATCTCAAGGGAGACATTTATCTCACAAACCTCCTCTGAAAATTTCAACTGTCTATCACATTCCATTCGAGAGTTATCGTGTTATCGGTGGGCCGGGCGGCCGGACAAAATTGATTTTGACCACGGATTCCTGATCAGTGAGTGGAACCAAAATATTTGATACCATTTTCAGCCATCAGTTCAACAATTACAGACATTTGGCAAATTGATAAGCACTCTGTTCCGAGGAAGAAGAGCGCCGAAAAGTGTTTTATTTTATGAGAAGAATCTGTCGCTAAAATTAATGTACTACTCAAAGACTCACCCTGCATATTATCTTGAATTCAGAGCATTATATTTTGTGAATCTAACGATATTAAGATCAGGGCATCGAAGATTCTTGACCCACAAATAGAGAAATTCATGTAATTTGATAAATAAATGGAGAAAAGAAACTGGATTCTGAATGTAAATTCAATGATAACGGATTAATCGAGAAATTCCGCAAAGAAGCAGTAAACATTGGTTCAAGCCCTGTGGACGGGAGCTTTTTGGCGCTCTTGTTCAAACAGACAAATTATATCTCAGAAAGTATTGGTTTCTCAGAGTTGGGAATTATATCAATAGATTCCTATGAAAGAAATGCATCATGAAAGAAATTAAATTTGAAAAAGGTGTCGTTTAAAAAAAATGCTTCAAAAATTATCTTATAAAAAAAGAGCAATCTACAATGCTACAATGCCTTAATGCTTCGAAAATTGTCATTAAATTCATTTATCAAGATTAAACGAGCAATCTGCAATGATTAAACCTCGTGGAATGGGTTGTTGCAACTTACACTCGGTGCATAGTTTTCACAACTCGAAATACCTAAGGAAAGTATCATCGAAATGTCTAGAGCAAGGCTGGAAACAATCGTAGCAGATTGTCCATTTATTCCTGATAGTTGAGTAGGTAGTGGATTACGAACAAATTATTCTAATAGTTCAAAATATATTAATAAAATACTATCCTCTTATCATAATGTGAAATTTTATACTTCATACCACTAACACATTCTTCTCTGTATTAATAATCTCAAATCAACAAAAAATGATTGACACACAAATGTAGATCCATGTTTCAGTATTTTTTTGCTAGCAACATTATGAAAATACTGTATATAGGAACATGTCTCACTACTTAAGGATGTGAAAGGTAATATTAACCTCAGTGGTCAACGAACAGTATTTTCCTTTGATGATTCCATTATGTTCTTCTTTCCTATTGCCTCCATAAACTACATCAACACAGTCTTGTATATATTCACAAATTCAAGAATCGAATACTTGCTCTCCAAGAGAAAATAACAACTATGAATTGACAATCTCTAATAGCTAGAAAAGATGACATTTATGAATAGTGATCACAGACAGATTCTGTGTTCACATTCTGTGAATACATAGAACTTACGATGTATTATTGAAACTTTGAAACATCATATCTCCGAAAGTATTAGCTTGTTAGAGTTGAAAATGATAACAATGAATTCTTATGATGAAACTGCATCTCAAAAAAATTTGAATTCAAAAGTTGTAATTTAAAAAAATATATTGTTTTTTGTTACTCCGAAACTATTAAGTTGATTTTGCCCAATAACGAACTTAACCGAGATATTTATCCCTCAAACCTACTCTGAAAATTTCTACTGTCTAGCCCATTCCGTTCGAGACTTACCGTGTTAATGGCCAGACGGATGGTCAGCCGGACATAATCGATTTCGACCACGTATTCTTGATCAGTGAGTCAAACCAAGACCATTTTCAGCCAAAAATTCGAAAATTACAAATTGATAAGCACTCTGTTCCGAGGTACATGAGTGCCAAAACAAGCATGTTGTTGGTACTTGCTAACACGTGTTTCCGCTTATTGGCTTCATCAGAGCAAGGCAAATAAAAAATAAAACAAGGAGGGGGTTAAAAGAAACTGGAAACACAGGTGACACCACAACAGCAGCGAGCAACCAATTTGTGCTTTCAGCTCTACATAGTACCGCCATTCTGGAGAAAAACCACAGCATGCGTGCCGATGCTGTGGTTCTGTTCGGAAATGTATGTCCTGCGAGGACAAATTAGTTGCTCTCTCCTGTTGTGGTTTCACCTGTGTTTTCGGATTCCTTCCATCTGTTGCTCGGTTTCTTTTTTTTTCGGCAAAGAGGGCTGTTCCATATATGGATCACTAGTCCTTTAGGGTGTGGATAATGGAATGAAATGTAGAGACATTTATTTGTTGGAAATGAATTTTAAAACTCCTATTTGGAATAAAATCAATTGTTTTGATATGGGCTTAGTCGATACATCGGTAAATTCTGAAATTTCTTCAGGTACGACTTCAAAATTTCTCTCTCGAAATTTAGAGGTGGCAAGTCTCTGGGTGATGAATTTCGTAGATCAACGTAGTATTTCTAAACAGCCGCATCGGCCAGGTAAAAATTGACTACATCATTTGTTCACCCCTTGCCAATGCTGTAGACATTTATGTTTACATCCTTCTGGTATGTGCCCCCCAGGGACTCGTTTCTAGAAATATAACATTCTGATGTAGATGAAAAATGTTATTTTTTTCGCGCATGTTCTGGGGAACATCGTGTTATCACTTTGATCAAATGTCTGTAATTTTAGAATTTTTGCAGAAAATGGTCGCAAATGATTTTTTTCGACTCCCTGATGAAGAATTAGAGGTCAAATTTAAGTATGTGCAGCTGGCCGGTCGTTGCCACGGTAACTTGAGAACGAAAAGAGATAGTCCGCCGTATTCACAAAGCATTGTTAAGTGTTTGAATCTCCGTTAAGTCCTAACTGAGGTCCTCAGTTAAGGATAAATATGAATCGCAACCTCAGTTAACGTATTTAACGGTGGTGAAGCAGGCCTGTTTTACCACCTTTACCCCTTATTGTCCCTTATTATCCCCAATTTATCCTTAACTGAGAACCTCAGTTAGGACTTAACGGAGATTGAATGCTTTGTGAATACGGCGGAATGTCTCGAAATTTTCAGGGTAGGTATAAATCCAATCGAATTGAAACTTGGCGAGTAGTTGTAGAATACAAATCTAAAGAAGTTTGTGAAATTATTAGAATCGTATCAAAGTATTATTTATGTCACGATAACGGAGAGAGACATTAGAACGGACAGAGATAGTGACTTGCAATTTTTAGGTTAGGTTGTGTATATGAATGCGACATTTGAGTTTGTTTGTAGCCATACTCAGCCAACGGTTTTGGAGTTATACCCATCTGAAATTTGGTTGTTATTTCCTCAATAACCCGAAAAATACCGAACTGATTCAATTTGAACATGGTTATTAGTTATAGAATGCCAAAGCGACAATTCTTGAGGAATTTCGTGACGATCAAATCACTAGAAAATTTTAAAATAATCATTGAAAAAAATTCTCTACATCAGAAACTATTTCAGTAGCTGGATGGGTGACCGGTACCTCGACAATTTTCGAACCGAAGGAGATAGAGACTTGCAATATTCAGGGTAGGTTGCGCATCCGAATGGGAGAGTTAACAATCCAGCAGACATTTATATTTGCATACATCTGGTCTGTGTCTCCCATTTTCTCGTTTCTAGAAACATAAAATGTGCTGTTGAGTGAAGGTTCTTTTTTTTTCAATCTACACGGCTGAGAATTCGTCAATACTTTTGATGGCAACTCAATAAATCGTCGTCTTATAGATCCTTAAATTCTGGTTGTTCAATGTACATAGCTTACACACAATTATTCAGTTCAAAATCCTCTCAAAACTCATTACTGTCCAATAAATCTGCACTTTGCTGGACTGACAATCTGTAAATGAATAGTACCCTAAAGGCCTAGTATTCCATATAAGTAACACGAAAAGATGCACCAAATCTAAACATATGTATTTGAAATATTATAACATTGTTGAATACTTGCAATAAGGAGAATGTTATGAACACTCTACGAAACATTCAACGAGCTGAAGTTGATAACAAGTTAAAAGATAGGAACTATCTGAAGTATAGGTATCCTAAGAACTGGAAACGTAAGACAGAAATTCTGGGATAAAGAGAATATTTGGGCGCACTTTAAAAGGTGGTGATGTCTGTTCCTTATATTAGGGAAGGGTTATACTTAATGGGTTAATTTGTAGTGGATAAGAATTTAGTTATTCGCTATACGGGGTGATTCACGAAGACCGTTCGCTAGAATATTTCAAAGATAGACTCGAGAAAAAAACTTGGAATTTTATAGTTGAGCTACCTGATGAAGAATTCGAGGACAACTTTGATTATGTCCGTTGCCACGATAACTTGAGAACGGAATGAGATAGCGACTTGAAATGTTCAGGATAGGTGGCGCATCCCAATATGACGGACAGGTTCGTTAATGGGCATAATCGGCCCAACGGTTTCCGAGTAATAATTTTATTTTCATACGTCGAATTGTATGGTACCCCGTTACACCAACCTCTGCTAACACATATACAGCTCTCAGTCAAAAGAATATATATATATATATATATTTTCAACCAATATGAATCCGATCGAATTGAAACGTGAATAGTTGAAAAATGAGAACCTAAGCACATTCGTGAAATTTTGTGAGAATCGCATCACTTGTTATTTAGAAAAAAATTATTAAAAAATATTGTTTATGCCATGATAACCTAAGGACGGAAAAAGATAGCAACATGAAATTTTCAGGTAAGGTTGTGCATCTGAATGCAACATTTCAGCTTGTCTATAGGCATAATCGGCCAAACGGTTTTGGAGTTATAACCATCTGAAATTTGGTTAGTATTTTTTCATTAACTCGAAAAATACAAAACCGATTAAATTCATACATGGTTACTAGTTGTATAATGCTAACGCAAAAATTCCTACAAAATTTCGTGAGGATCGCATGACTAGAAAAATTTTAAAAATCATTGAAAATTATTGAAACAAATTCTAGATATCGGTAATTATTCGTCCGACATCGCTAAAATTTTGCAAGAGCCTTCAAAACCTAACTCTACTGCCAAGTTCCAAGTTTGGACACGATCGGATATACAGGATGAGTCTTTGACCACTGCATTAATTTTAACCAAAGAATCCTCTCATCAAATGAAAGACTTTTTTCCTTTACCATTTTTCCAGATTCGGCTCAGGTAAAAAGTTACAAGCCTTTAAAGATTTCACACTGTGCTAATACACTCCCGCATATAAATTATCTATGACATTGTTGCCGGACGAGAATAAGGCATGGTAACGTGGTTTACAGCTTGATTCGGGATTCCAACGCTCAGGGACGGATCCATAAAAGTAGTGAAATTTCTGGAGTTTTCCATTTTAAAACATTTAATGAAGAATATCTCGAAAACGGTGCGTTTAAGGAGAAATGATGAAGAATAATATAATGTTCTAAAACGATGGAATATTCTTGAAATGACTCAAGAAAAACTTTATATGCTTTCTTTATGCTAATTTCGTTTAGTTTTATGAATCCCCGAGTCCATAGCTAGAAAACCAGTAGAAGTAGAAAATAACTAATATTTGGAAAATATGTATCATAGTTATAGGAAACTTTACGCCAACATTCATTTTATTCGAAAATAGGATGTCAAAGCTACAAAATAAAAACTGATTTTTTTTCAAAATTTCAACAGCCTGTATCTGTACCTGAGCTGAATTTGGAAAAATGTTTAATGAAAAAATTGTTTCATTTGATGAGAGGAATTTTTGGTTAAAATTAATGCAATGGTCAAAGACTCACCCTGTATATTGTTGGAGATTCGAGCAGCCTTGTGTGAGTTTAGTAGATGGATGGGTGACCGTTACCTCGATAACTTTCGAACGAAAGGAGATAGGGATTTGACATTTTCAGGGTATGTTGGGTATCCGAATGGGAGTGTTAAGTTAGGTCACGGGTATAATCGGTCCAACGGTTTCAGAGTTATACCCACCTGGAATATTATTTCCTCGATAATTCAAAAATTATAGACTCGATCGAATTGAAGCTTGGCATCTAGTTGTAGAATATTCATTTAAAGACGTGTATAGAATTTTATAACAACTGTACACCTAGAAAATTAAAGAAAAATTATGAAAAAAAATTGGTTCAAGCACTGACGTGAAGTCAGGAGCTTTTGCGATTATGTCCTATTGTCCATTCTCCTGTATTGGATACTTTCAATCGAATTTACCATGATAAATTATATTGTCCATTCTCTTGTATTGCACACTCTTAATTCGAATTTACCTTGGTAAATTCGAATTAAGTCTCTTGTATTGGACACTCTTAATTTGAATTTACCAAGGTGAATTCGAATTAAGTGTCCAATACAGGAGAATGGTCCTATTGTCCATTCTCCTGTATTGGATACTTTCAATCGAATTTACCATGATAAATTATATTGTCCATTCTCTTGTATTGCACACTCTTAATTCGAATTTACCTTGGTAAATTCGAATTAAGTCTCTTGTATTGGACACTCTTAATTTGAATTTACCATGGTGAATTCGAATTAAGTGTCCAATACAGGAGAATGGACAATATAATTTACCATGGTAAATTCGATTAAGAGTGTCCAATACAGGAGAATGGACAATAGAACATACGCGCAAAAGCTCATGACTTCACATCAGTGCTTGAACCAATTTTTTCATCGATAATCAGGTTACCCATTGAATTCCTCATTGTTTTAATGTGGCACTTATATATTTTTCTCGGAAAATTCGTGTGAAATCTGAAAAAGCCCCAAATTTTCTCATATAGGGCTTCATTCCAATGTCAATAACTTGTGAATTTTCGCATCAAAATTCCTAATATTCTAGCTGTCATCAGAAAACATACCATTGCTTCTCATTCGCTAATTAAAAATCGAATTGAACTTACAGGGTGTTTCTATTTCAATGTCACAGTCAGCCATGACAAAAACCTCAAAACTCATTTCTTTCAAATGTGAACCCATTTTTTTTATTGGTCAGCTGAAATCTACGTTAAAAAATAGTCTATTTTCGCATGTATGTTCTGGGGAACATCGCGTTATCATTTTGCCCAAATGTCTGTAATTTTCGAATATTTCGCCGAAAATGGTCTCAAACGATTGGGTTCGACTCCCTGATCAAGAATTCGAGGTCAAATTTCATTCTGATTTGAATTTACCATGGTAAATTCCATAAAGATTGTCCAATACAGGAGAACAGACATTAGAATTCACCATGGTAAATTCGACTAAGAGTGTCCAATACAGGAGATTGGACAAGGGAACATACGCGCAAAAGCTTCTGACTTCACGTCAGTGCTTGAACCAATTTTTCGCGATCTTGTTCCTCGGAACAAAGTGCTTATCAATTTGCCCAAATGTCTGTAATTTTCAAATTTTTCGATGAAGATGCTCTTAAACGATTTGGTTCGACTCACTGA
The DNA here is from genome assembly GCA_937662695.2 of Halyzia sedecimguttata. Classification (NCBI taxonomy): domain Eukaryota; kingdom Metazoa; phylum Arthropoda; class Insecta; order Coleoptera; family Coccinellidae; genus Halyzia; species Halyzia sedecimguttata. The sequence goes on from OW569412.2 coordinate 35,332,734, forward strand.
TCAAGAATCCGTGGTCGAAATTCATTCTGTCCGTCCGGCCGTAAGCACAATAACTCTCGAACGGAATGAGCTAGACAGTTGAAAATTTCAGAGTAGGTTTGGGAGATAAATATCTCGGCTAAGTTAGTTATTGGGCAAAATCGGACAGATGATTTGTGAAGTAACAAAAAAGAATTTTTTTTTACATGATAAATTCCAAATTATTTTTTTTTTGCAATAAGCAGTTTTACCATAAGAATCCATTGCTATAATTTCTAACTCTATCAAGCTAATACTTTCGGAGATATGATTTTTCAAAATTTCAATAATAAATCGTATTTCTACGTTTTCTCAGAATGATATAATTATTCTATGTATGAATTGTTATAATGTGAAATTATTTTCCTGAGGCATGACATTGTCTAATTCATTTCAGCAATCGTAGAATTATGAGAATTATAATATGATATCATACTTTTTTTTGGTTGATATTTTTATGCCGATGGTCAATCCATATGATGATGGGAATGGTAATGGAAAGTTAATAATATTGTGTTCAGAATATCTCAAGTAAAAAAAAACTGGAATATTGGTGTATTGGAGTATCGGAGTGTATTTGAGAAATTAATAATATATATTATCGTTCATCATAGAATTGAGGAATGAATATCTCGGATGTGTTCGTTGTTGGGTAGAATTTGTGTATTGGTTTTGTATTGATAATTTCTGGCACTCTTGTTGAATTTGAATTCTTCTATGATGTTCTTCAATAAAAATCCATTGATATAATTCCAACTCTGAGAAACCAATACTTTCGGGGATATAATTTGTCTGTTTGAACAAGAGCGCCTGAAAGCTCCTGTCCACAGGACTTGAACCAATATTTTTATAATACATACGACTGCTTTACCTACCGAATATCTCGGGAGATAAGCATTTTAGAGCAGCTGAACAATAAAAAATGGGTTCAAGCACTGACGTGAAGTCAGAAGCTTTTGCGCGTATGTTCTATTGTCCATTCTTCTGTATTGGACACCCTTAATCGAATTTACCATGGTAAATTCGAATTAAGTGTCCAATACAGGAGAATGGACAACATAATTTACCATGGTAAATTCGATTAAGGGTGTCCAATACAGAAGAATGGACAATAGAACATACGCGCAAAAGCTTCTGACTTCACGTCAGTGCTTGAACCCATTTTTTTTTCGTGATTTTTGAAAATTTTCTAGGGGTACGGTTCTTAAAATTTTTTTTTTCATCATTTTTTTCAAATTTTCTATGGAGTTATCAAGGAAATAATATTCCAGGTGGGTATAACTCGGAAACCGTTAGACCGATTATGCCCAAAAACGAAATCAATTCTCCCTTTCGGATACTCAACCAACCCTGAAAATCCTATCCCTATCTCCTTTCGTTCGAAAGTTATCGAGGCAACGGTCACCCATCTACTGAACTCGCACAAGAATGCTCGAATCTCCAACAATATTTAACCGATCATATAAAAACTTGAAATTTGGCAGTAGAGTTAGGATATGAAGGCTCTTGCAAAATTTCAGCAATTTCAAACGAATAGATACTGATATATAGAATTTTTTTTTTTATTTTCAATGATTTATTAAAAATTTTCTACAAATGCTATCCTCACCAAATTTTGCAAACATTTTCGCGTTGGCATTCTACAACTAATAACCATGTTTGAATTCAATCGGTTCAGTATTTTTCGAGTTAATGAGGAACAAAAAACCACCAAATTTCAGAAAATTTCAGATGGCTATAACTCTAAAACCGTTTGGTCGATTATACTCATAAACAAACTGAAATGTCGCGTTCTAGTGCACATCTTAACCTGAAAATTTCAAGCCGCTATCTCATTCCGTTCTCAAGTTATCGTGACAACAAAAATATTTTTTAATAATTTTTTTAAAATTTTCTAGCCATACGATTCGCACAAAATTTCACAAACGTGCTTAGGTTCATATTCTACAACTACCCACCAAGTTTCAATTCGATCGGATTTATATTGGTTAAAAACAAAATTATTACTCGGAAACCACTGGGCCGATTATGCCCATTAACGAACTTGTCCGTCGTATTGGGATGCGCCACCTACCCTGAAAATTTCAAGTCGCTAGCTCTTTTCGTTCTCAAGTTATCGTGGCAACGGACGGCCGGACGGCCGGACGGCCGGACGGACAGAATCAAATTTGACCTCGGATTCTTCATCGGGGAGTCAAACTTGATCGTTTGAGACCAATTTCGTCAAAAAATTCGAAAGTTACAGACATTTGGGCAAAACTATAACGCGATGTTCCCCAGAACATACGCGCAAAAAATTGGTTATCATTAAAAAAAATGAGTTTTGAGGTTTTTGTCATGACTGACTTTGGCATCGAAATAGAAACACCATATATGTTCAAATACATTATTAATTAACAAAGGAGAAGCATTGGTATGTCTTCCGATAGGAGCTAGGAAAATAAGAATTTTCATCCAAAAATCTACAAGTTATTAAACATTCGAATGATGCCCTATTTGAGAAAATGTAAAGGGTTTCTTCAGATTTCACACGAATTTTCTGAGAATAGTATATAAGTGACATATTAAAACAATGAAGAATTCAATGGGTAATCTGATTATCAATGAAAAAACTGGGCATTATGTTTAAAAATCAAAAATTGGTATCATTTCTGATGAAACCGGAAGTCGAACGAATCTGAATTTTTTTCCAAGAATTCATCTCTCCTAACAAAGATTAACTATAAAATTTCAAGTGTTTATATCGATTTTTTTTTGGATTATTCTAACGAACGGTCTTCGTGAATCACCCTGTATTGTATTAAGTTCCAGTCCATACACCAGAATATTCCAATTATCCGATATAACTGCAAAGTAAAAAGACTGTTTTTCTCTCCCACATATGGTGATGATCATGGCAGAACATGATTAACACAAAGTAATAACATACCGGACATGCAAGCACAACCATTGTAAACAGCAGTTTCCGGTCTGCAGGTTCGTTTCCTAACCTTAGGCACGACGCCGTCGAACAATTGAAGTTCGCGAGTGCGATGATCGCAAGCAACATCGCGGACGTTCACTTCGGCATATTAAAGTGGTGCGGCGAATAATGATAGCCCTCACGTAAATATTGCATTATTATAATAAGATAACCGGCCATTAAGGGATTTCAGGAAAATTAACTGTGGAATACTGTTACTCTTCGCACGGACGCCACCAGCCGGTCGGTCAATGTCAATGTCTATTGAATCGTCTTGCATAAGGAAGCAATTAAATGGAAAATGAAACAATAAAAATTGGTTCAAGCACTGACGTGAAGTCCGAAGCTTTTGCGCGTATGTTCTCTTGTCCATTCTCCTGTATTGGACACTCTTAATCGAATTTTCCATGGTAAATTCTATTGGCTGTTCTCCTTTATTTGACACTCTTAATCGAATTTACCATGGTATATTCGATTAAGAGTGTCCAATACAGGAGAATGGACAAGAGAACATACGCGCAAAAGCTTCTGACTTCACGTCAGTGCTTGAACCAATTTTTTTTCAATGATTTTTTAAAAATGTTCTAGTGCTACGATCCACACAACATTCTGCAAGAATTTTCCCGTTGGCATTCTACAAACTAATAACCATGATTGAATTGGATCGGATTCGTATATTTTGAGTTATTGAGGAAATAACAACCAAATTTCAGATTGATATAACTCCAAAACTATTTGGCCGATTATGCTAGTTAACGAACTCAAATGTTGCATTCAGATGCGTAATCTACCCTGAAAACTGCAAGTCGCTATTTCTTTCCGTTCTCAAGGAATCGTGAGATACATAATATTTTTTCGTAATTTTTTTTTTAATTTCTAGTGGTACGGTCCTCACAAAATTTTACACACGGCTTCATGTGGATATTCTTCGATAAGTTACCAAGCTTCAATTCGATAAAGTCTATATTTTTTGAGTTATCGGGGAAATAATTTTCCAGATGGGTATAACTCCGAAACCGTTTGGCCGATTATGGCCAACAGCGAACTTAACTCACCCATTCATATGTGCAACCTATCCTGAAAATTTTTAAGTCCCTAAATCTTTTCGTTCGAGAGTTGTCCATGCAACGGTCACCCATCCAGCAACTCAACTCACACAAGGCCGCTCGGATCTCCAACGATATAGATCCGATCATGTTCAAAATTTCAGCGATGTCGAATTAATAGTTTCTGATATATAGAATTTTTTTCAATAATTTTCTATGATATTTTTAATTTTTCTTGTAATACGAACCTCACGAAATTTTGCAAGAATTTTACAACTGATAACCATGTTTGGATTCGATCGGTTTTTTGTACTTTTCGAGTTATTGAGGAAATAACAACCAAATTTCAGATGTGTATAACTCCAAAACCGTTTTGCCGATCATGCCTATAAACAATCTCAAATGGCGCATTCAGATTCTCAACCAAACCTGAAAATTTGAAGTCGCTATCTCTTTCCGTTCTGAGGTTATCGTGACGTAAATAATATTTTTTAATAATTTTTCAGAATTTTTCTAGCAATACGATTCTCACAAAATTTAACAAACGTTCTTATGGTTATATTCTACAACTACTCACCAAGTTTCAATTCGATCGGATTAGTATTGGTTGTAGAGAAAATTATTACTCGGAAATCATTGGGCCGATTATGCCCATTAACGAACTTGTCCGTCGTATTGGGATGTGCCACCTACCCTGAAAATTTCAAGTCGCTATCTCTTTCCGTTCTCAAGTTATCGTGGCAACGGCCAGCCGGTCGGCAGGCCGGCCGGTCAGAATCAAATTTGACCTTGAATTCTTGATCAGGGAGTCGAACCAAATCGTTTGAGACCATTTTCAACGAAAAATTCGAAAATTACAGACATTTGGGCAAAACGATAACGCGATGTTCCCCAGAACATACGCCCAAAAATAGTGCATAGTTATAACCCCAAGGTTTATTATTGGCGTAGTGTTCAGGTGAACTATCAATTCGTCCAAATGTCTGTAATTTCCGAATATTATGGCCGAGAATGATCTCAAACGATTAGTTTCGACTCGAACACATCATACATTCACTGATGAAGAATCCGAGATCAAAATTGATTCTCTCCGGCCGTCCGCATGATTACGCTCAAACGCAATGAGTTGAAATTTGCAGAGTAGGTTTAGATTCCAAATGCACGGCTAATTTCATTAATGGGCAAAATCCACTGAGTGGCCCCAGACTTATGGCCATCTCAAATATTGTTTTCCCAATAAGTCGAAAAAGACTGATTTGATGGAATTAAAGCGCAGTAGTTGAATTATACCGACACTAAGACTCATGCAAAATATTGTGAGGATGGCATCACTGAAAAATTAAAAAAATATATTTAAAAATTCTGTATCTCTGAAACTATCCGTCAGATATCGGTTATATTCACGGAGAGCCTTCAAAACCTTATTTTACTGTGAGTTCTAGATTTGAACTCGATCGGATCTTTACTGGTGAAGATATTGTGGAAGTATCGAAATATTCCAACGTTCGAGATGTACTGGTCCACTGGTTTTACACTCGACTAGCGAAGTTGTCAGCAGTTTTTAATTTTTGACGTGATAGAGAATAGAAAACCTGAAAATTTCCACTTATTCGACCTATTTATCAGAAGGAACAAACTTTCAATAGTAATTTCGATTTTTCACTACGTGTAATTAAATGCTTCAAGGTTTTAGAATCCTGACAAATAAAAAGGTATAATATCATTGAAATATTAATCACTATCCGAACAGATGTGAACTTCCCCTTAGTATTTAATATATTGGTTGATTGAATTTTCAATTCCACCAGTATGTAAAGACGAAATTTTTGAGGCTGATTTGGATTTTCCAAATAGAATGGATCTGAAGAAGACATTCCGAAGAATTTTTCAACTCTCCATACCAAACAACGTAGATTTATATTTTTCTTCTTGTGTTTCAGAGTAACGTAACTTTTTACAACTTTCAAATTCATTTTTTTTAAGATGCAGTTTCATCAAGAGTCCATTGATATCATTCTCAACTCTAACAAAGTAATACATTTGGAGGTATGATTTTTCAAAATTTCAATAATAAATTTTTATTTTATTATTTCATAGAATGCTCTAATTATAATTTGCTGATGTATGTAAATCCATCATATGAGGTGAATCGTAGACCCACGTTCTGAATTACATTTTTTACGATGCAGTCCTATCATGAGAATCCATTGATATCATTCCCAACTCTGAGAAACTAACACTTTCGGAGTCAAAGTTCGAATAGTTACTCGCTATAGTAGTTTGACAAGAGCGCCAAAGCACCTGTTCACAGAGCATTCCCAAATTTGTGTATTTAATTTTGGTTCATTGATCATAGTTACCTAGTTAGCCTTCTTTTACGTTTAATGAATATGGTGACTTGATGTTTGTTTATGGGGTTTTGCGAATGCAATGGTAGAAAATCAGTTCAAGAATACCAGAGACAATTTCCATAACACAAAATTCCCAAATCACCAAACATTTGAGACAGTTAAACGATCAATTCGGGAAAATGAGATATCACCATCTAAAAATAAATAAAGAAGAAAGACCAACAATTAGTAGTCGAAGAACAATAACAAATTATCCGATTAGTTGAAGATAATTCTGAAGTAAGTACTGGAAGAGTGAGTTCAATTATGGCTATTCCACATGAATGTGTATGGCGCGCTCTCAAAAAAGGAAGAATGCATCCATTCCATACCACCTTCAGATTGTTCATATAATAGCACTAGGAGACGGAATTCGAAGAGCGCTCTTTTTGGATAGGTCCAAGCTATTCACAGAATATTAGTCACAGATGAATCTCAATCCACCAGAGATGTAATTTTTGGCGCTCTTGTTCCTCGGAACAGAGTGCTTATCAATTTGCCCAATTATCTGTAATTTTCGAATTTTTGGCTGAAAATGGTCATCAAGCGGATTCTTGATCAGTGAGTCGAACCAAAAGGTTTAAGACCATTTTCAGCCAAAAATCGAAAATTACAGACATTTGGGCAAATGGATAAGCACTCTGTTTCGAGGAACAAGAGCGCCAAAAATTTACATGTCTGGTGTACGTGGAAATAACTCAAAACATCGTTTTTCTGTGAATGTGTGGTGTGAAATGTTAATGTACAACAACAGATTGTTTGGTCCCGTCTTCTGACCACCAAGAATGAATGGACAGTCATACCTAGAATGTTTAAAGGATACTTTTCCTGGACTACTGTATTTGGAGAATGCGGATTTCGGGGAAATGTATGTTTAACATGACGGCGCACCGCCACATTTTGCAAGATACGTTGTGGATCATTTAAACATGGTTTTCCAAATCATTGGATTGGGAGAGGTGGGCAATTTGCCAGCAAATCTCCGGATCTATTTTGTCCTACTTTTTATGGGGACATTTTCAACAAATAGTTTCTTCTGTAGAGATCAATAGTAAGGAACATTTGATTTGTAGAATTCAAGAATCTTGTGATACCATAAAACAACAACCAGACATTATAAGGAAGCCTGTTGGTAAATTGATACTTACTACCCCTAGAAAGTGTTTGGAGGAGGTGAATTTTGAACATAAATTATTATGAGTTGTTACCATTGTGTTCATCCTCACGACATAATATTCAGAAATTTTATAAGTTCATCCATGTATTTATGTTAAATTATAAGTTTTTCATTCACTCGGGATTGTTTGTCCTTTTAGTTAGTGTAAACATTTCAGTATCTCATTCCAAAAATTTCTAGGATCATATAAAAATTATTTCACAATTTATTCATCCGGATTACTTGTTCAAAAGGATATTTCTTACAAGGTAGCTAATTCAATAGGTAATGTTATGTTCAATCAGATAAATTATGACAGAAAACTAAGGAGTACATACAGGGTGTTTATTTTGGACCCTCAGGAAAAAAAAGTCTACTGAGTCTGGTCCGGAAATTTGAAACTGATACTTATGAAACTGATTTATCGGAGTTCAATCAACAAGTGTACCGATTTAATAAAATCCATGGAAAATCATGGAAGCTATGAAGGATAAACATTTCTTTGCAAAAACATAAGTAACCCTGATCACCGATATGAGTAGACTTACCAAATAATTGTAGCTCGGATTTAGGTCTCCCTTGTTGATTTAACACCCTGTATACGAATTTTTCATTAATGATTCAATTATTTTGATAGTTCATCCAAATATGATAATGCAATGCATACATTCCAAGTTTCTTTATTATCTCTTAGACAGCTCAAAATTACACGCTGCGTTCATACAGATACAAACTTATGAATATTAACTTCCGAAGAACATAGGTCATTGTATTTCTTATGTACCGTTCAGGAGTCATTCCTGATTTTATGAATGCATGTTGTCTTCCCATTGTTTAATAGGCAAGCGGTCTTATTCTGGTGTCATGAGAATGCATTTATAACTTCTTCAACTCTCTAACTAATTGCGTTCGAGCGCGATCGTGCCGAGGGCCGACTGGACGGCCGGAAAGAATCAAGTTTGACGGATTCATCATCAGCGAGTCGAAACTAAAAATTGAGACTATTCGGAAATTACAGATGTTTGGGCGAATTGATAGGGACCCCATTCAGTTGAACAAGCGTGCCAAAAATACAGTGGCCATCAACTGAATTAAAATTTTAAAATATATAAAATAGCGAAGTCAGCGGGATTCGAACCCAGATCTCCTGCGCCCCAGTCGAGCACATCTTGGCCATCGAGGTGTTGATACAATTTTGAGATTTACCTACATGATCTGAAATTTCAGAAGAAGTATGCCTACCAGTTCTAAATTTTATTTTCACAATATATACTGAAATACAAAGTCGATCGAACTGAAATTCGGTACTTGATAGTAAAATGGTGACTATGATTGGAATCAATGTACAACTTAAAGCCTCACCTTGTATACATATATGCGGCACATTCTAGAATCTAGGTGCCTGAGATTTAATTGCACCTAAGATCCCCAGTTGTGTTGTGTTAATCCGCCACTGGCTCGAATGTTTCTCAATTGATAACAAGAATAATGAAATAATAATCTCGGCAAATGAAAGTAATTTACCTATTTCGAAACGGTTTTTTGCTGTGAAACTATCTGTGAAATAATGAGGTTTTCGCTTCTGTATTGCATGTGGTCGATACGCTATGGTAAAACTGCTAATTTAATCACATCAATCTTCAGTCATGTTATTTTGATATATTTGTTGGTCCAATAAGAAATAGCCTGTTTCAATCAACTTGATAGTAAATGAAACGTATCAAATGAAGATCTAGTTCATTCTCCTCTCAATTCTAAAAATTGCCCTGTTATAGAAATTTAGGATTCACTATGAACACACTGAAATCTTACATTGAATAATATTGGCCTACTTATATGTAGTTATCACTCAGTTCCATTCTAGAAGCAGGAACACATGTATTTCTTTTGAAATAGACAGTAATTTAAAATATACAGGGTGTTTCCTAAACATGCGGCAAAAATTCAGGGAGTTGTTCCTTGGACTATTTTAAGCATGTTTTGTCCTTGGATGATTTTTGAAAAACCTCTTTGTTTCGAAGATACAGGGCGAACAACATTTTTCATATTTTTAAAATTAATAATAGTTTAAATAAAAATGCGTACCGCACTGTGTTTACTAAGTAGGTACAATTTATTTTTAAATTTGTTTAACAACATTCCAATTACTAAAAACGGCCAGTTTTTTGACTAAAAATTGATAAGTGCAGATGGTAAAGGAATACAGATTAAACACGGTTTTCATTTGAATTCGTTTTGTGATGTATTAGCAATGAACATTTTATCTTTGACTATTATGAATCGCTATACAAACGCCGAGATGACTGACATGCATTTCATTTATGGACTTGCTGATGGAAATTCATTAAAAGCTAGGAGGTTGTACATTGAACGATTTCCTGGGCGTAATATTCCTGACAGAAAATTGTTTCAAAATATTCATCAACGTCTGCATGAAACAGGCGCATTGAAAAAAATGGGGGGACCAGGAAAACCAAACACAGTAAGAACGGTGGAACTGGAAGAGAATGTGCTGGACATGATCGAAGAAGACCCTAGTACTTCTACTCGAAAAATTTCCAATACTTTGAATGTGAGTAATAAGACTGTTTGGAAAATTCTTAAAGACAATTTGTTATACCCATACCATATGCAACGCGTTCAGGCACTTATTCCTACTGATTTTCCCCCACGTATTGCATTTTGTCAATGGCTTTTAACCACATTAGTTCAAATTCCTCAATTACTGACGCTGATTCTTTTTACCAATGAAGCGAATTTCTCAAGAAATGCAATAAGAAATTTTCATAACAACCATGTATGGGCCGACGAAAATCCACATGAGGTAATTGAAGATCGTTTTCAACATCAGTTCTCATTGAATGTTTGGGTTGGTATTGTGGGTGACTGCCTAATAGGGCCGATATTTTTACCAGAAAGACTTACCGGGGACGTGTATCGCAACTTTTTAGAACAAACGTTACCTCTGTTTTTGGAGGATGTACCATTGGCAATAAGACATGCAATGTGGTTTATGCACGATGGTGCACCAGCGCATTTTAGTTTGGTTGCTCGTGAGTTTTTAACATTAACATACGGAGATCGCTGGATTGGAAGAGGTGGACCTCATTTATGGCCTGCTCGTTCCCCGGACTTAAACCCCTTAGATTATTTCCTATGGGGCCATCTAAAATCATTAGTTTATACCACTCCAGTAGAAAATGTGGAAGACTTGCGAAATCGGATCATTGCTGGGTGTAACTTAATAAGAAATGATCCTGGTGTTTTTGAAAGGGTTCGGCAGTCAATGAGGAGAAGATTGGATGCTTGTATGCTGGGTAGAGGTGGTCATTTTCAACAGTTTTTGTAGGTTGAGTTGAATTTTCATGTAATTTTTCATAATAAAATGTTATTATCCAAAATTTTGTTTCCCCTATATCTTCGAAACAAATAGGTTTTTCAAAAATCATCAAAGGACAAAATATTCTTAGAATAGTCCAAGGAACAACCCCCTGAATTTTTGCCGCATGTTTAGGAAACACCCTGTATAACAGAATTATTTTACTGAGTGAAATACACCAGTAATGAATAAATTAATGGTGAAACAATGAACACAATAGTCTAGCAAATATCGACGATGTCGTTACGGAGGTCGGTTGAATTAGAGAAATGTTGGGCATATTTATGCCTAACAATATGCCGTTTATAAAGTTTAAAAATTCCGGATTGTTACGGAGATATCCTGAAACCAGGGAATTTCGAAAAATTCATCAAATTTTTCATGGCTTCATCTGAAAACGAATTTTAAAAAGAATTGCACTTTTACATTGCCAATATTTCTGGTCTTTCCAATATCGTTACATTTTTGTAGGCCATAATCGGCTAATATTTTTTAGATACGACCTTGATATCTTTATGGCTGAATTTTAAGTCATTCTTAATTCTGAATAAGATGATGGGCTCTTACCGCCCAAATAGGTTTTTTACTTGTCCCAGAACTTTTTCGAATTATTGATTAAAAAAACTTTGTTGGATGTTTTGTGCTTTATTGTGTTATTCTGTGACTTCCCACAATCTTTATTTTGAAAGTGCTCAGAAGTAAAACTGACTTTATATTCTGTCATAAAAGCGAACAGGCCCGTGTGTGACACAAAGGCGTAATAATATATGAAATTTTGTGCGGATCGTATCACTAGTGAATTGAACGTGAAGTCAGAAGCTTTTGCGCGTATGTTCTATTGTCCATTCTTCTGTATTGGAAACCCTTAATCGAATTTACCATGGTAAATTATGTTGTCCATTCTCCTGTATTGGACACTCTTAATTCGAATTTACCATGGTAAATTCGAATTACGCCAGTGCTTGAACCAAATTTTTTTTCGTGATTTTTTGAAATTTTCTAGGAGTGCGGTTCTTAAAATTTTTTTTTCGTCATTTTTTTCAAATTTTCTAGGGGTACGGTTCTCACAAAATTTTAAAGACGTCTTTATGATGATTTTCTACTACTACTTACCAAGCTTCAATTCGATCGAATATTTATTTTTTGAGTTATCAAGGAAATAATATTCCAGGTGGGTATAACTCGGAAACCGTTCAACCCATTATGCCCAAAAATGAACTCAACTCTCCCATTCAGATACGCAACCTACCCTGAAAATTGCAACTCCCTATCTCCTTTCGTTCGAAAGTTATCGAGGCAACGGTCACCCATCTACTGAACTCACACAAGTCTGTTCGAATCTCCAACAATATTTAACCGATCATGTTAAAACTTGAAACTTGGCCGTAGAGTTAGGTTCAAAAGGATCTTGCAAAATTTCAGCAATTTCAGACGAATATTTACTGATATATAGAATTTTTTTTTCAATTTTCAATGATTTTTTAAAAATTTTCTACAAATATTATCCTCACGAAATTTTGCAAGAATTTGCGCGTTGGCATTCTACAACTAATGACCATGTTTGAAATCAATCGGTTTAGTATTTTTCGAGTTAATGAGGAACAAAAAACAACCAAATTTCAGATGGCTATAACTCTAAAACCGTTTGGCCGATTATGCTCATAAACAAACTCAGATGTCGCATTCAGATGCACAACTTAACCTGAAATCTTCAAGCCGCTATCTCTTTTCGTTCTCAGGTTATCATGACAACAAAAATATTTTTTAATAATTTTCTAGCGATACGATTCTCACAAAATTTCACAAACATGCCTAGGTTTATATTCTACAAATATTCACCAAGTTTCAATTCGATCGGATCTGTATTGGTTGAAAACAAAATTATTACTCGGAAACCATTGGGCCGATTATGCCCATTGACGAACTTGTCCGTCGTATTGAGATACGCCACCTACCTTGAAAATTTCAAGTCGCTAGCTCTTTCCGTTCTCAAGTTATCGTGGCAACTGCCGGACAGAATCAAATTTGACCTCGAATACTTTATTGGGGAGTCGAACCAAATCGTTTGAGACCATTTTCGTAAAAAAATTCGAAAGTTACAGACATTTGGGCAAAATGATAACGCGATGTTCCCCAGAACATACGGGCAAAAATGTTAATTTTCCTTTAAGGCCGGTCCAGACGTAACCTTTTATTTGGCGCAGTCAGCTGACTGAAAACGCAGCAACTGTACCGTGTTTCGAGCGGCTTTCAAAACTGCTCACTTTTCCTATCTAGACGCAATGGTTTACCTGCAACGTGTTGAACTGTGCAGACAAAATTTTGTGCAAAATGTAGCGTCTGTACCGGCCTTTATTATTTATATTGAGTTTTCTGTACGGAGATGAATCTTTCTTTATATGGCATCCAAGAAATCCATTATCTGCAAGCACATATTGCTCTTAACGTCTAGTCGGGCTTTAAAAAACATTTCGGCTGCGGTTGCTGCCCAAATAAACAAACTCGATTTACATGTAAATCGAAAGTCCGGCCACATAATTTGTTCTTTTTCCATTCAACAAAACGCATCCAATTCTCCGCGGCTTCGCACAAGTGCATCTACGGTTAGGTCGGTTAGTTCTAGTAAAAATTGGATGCGAGTTACAGTACCAATATTCTTTTTTGAGTTCACTATGAACTTATTATTTTTTGTCGTCTGATATATGTTTCGGAAACAAAGTTTCCATCTTCAAAGACGAAGCGTTACTGAAGCATGTAATCAATTTCTACATTCCAGTACGCTTTATTGGAATTTTTCAACAATTTGACGGAATTTTCTGAAATTGAGTGGCCAGTTGTTAAAACGTGATTTTCAACAGCAGATTCATCGATGTTGTTGTTCCGAATATGTCCAGTATGCTCTTTATACCGTGTGAGAATGTTTCTGGTTGTTGGCCCGACGTACCACTTGTTGCAACCTAAGCTTTTGATTTCATATATACCCGATTTTAACATGTTCGGAGTTTTATCGAATTTATTATTTCCTAGAAGTTGTTTAATTTTAGTGGATGTTTCGAAAGCCAGTAGTATACTAATCCAGAGATAACTCAAATTAAATTATTTTTAAAATATTCAGAAAACCTACTAATTCTGATATTTAAAATTCGTCTGATTCCGTAGCCAGCTTACATTTCCTCGTTAACCGGCTATTTAATAATCCGCTAAGCAATGTAAATTTCAAGAAAGAAAGAAAAGTGATTTTCCAAATTGCCGAAAGAAACGGGTATAGTCATCAATTAGTTCAGAAAATTATCACCAAATATAATGTTAAAAATCTCTTCAGTAACATAACCCTAACGAAAGAAATAAAAACGGTAAAAGGTTTCCACGCGTTCACGTTCCATCCGAAAACAAACAACAAACTCCAGAATATTTTTAAAAAGGTTAATATAGAACTGGCTTTCAAAACTTCCACGAAAGTTAAACAACTCCTAGGAAATACATTCGATGAAAGTCCGGACATGTTAAAATCGGGTATATATATGAAATTAGATGTTTAGAATGCAACAAGTGTTACGTCGGGCAAACAACCAGAAACATTCTCACACGGTATAAAGAGCATACGGGACACAGTCGGAACAACAACATCGATGAATCTGCGGTTGCAAATTACGTTTTAACAACTGGCCACTCAATTTCAGAAATTTCCGTCAAATTGTTAGAAAAATCCGAAAAAGCGTACTTAGGAACATTGAAGGTATCGAAATGTTTAAGAGGAAGGATATTTTACTCAATAATGACGTAACCCCTATTAACAACCCATTATTCTCACTAATTGGTTTATGACTAAGGGTATAATGTCAACCCGTACTGGAATGTAGAAATTGATTGCATGCTTTAGTAACGCTTCGTCTTAGAAGATGGAAACATTGTTTCCGAAAAATATGTCGGATGACAAAAAAAACTGTAGTGGACAAGAGTGTAGTTACTTTTGTAGTGTCACAGTACCAACCTATTTCCTATTCAGTATGGACGTTCGAGGGTTGATCCACTAATAAATAACTAAATACACTCCAGATTCTACTCGAGGGTTCATTATGACCCTGAACAAATGCCTGTGTTTTCGGAAATTTTGGCCGAAAATGGTTATCTATGGAAATGGTCTCAAAGTATTGGGTTCGACTCACTGATACAGAATCCGAGGTCCCACCGTAAGCACGATAACTCTCGATCGAAATACGTTAGAGGCTTGAAATTTGTAATATAGTTTTGGGGCATGAATATCGCAGATATGTTTGTTAATGGGCAAAATCGGCGGGTTGCTATCATACTTATGGCCATTTTAAATTTAAGCTTTATATTCGAATATTTTCGAAACTACTCTTTCGATCTAACTAAAATCTAGCAACAAGTTATATAATTACAACCTGAATATGCATGCAAAGTTTTCTATGTACCAGATCAATAGGAACAGAAACATAATTCCTAAATTAGAAAATCTCCTTAAGTCATTTTGTGCTTACGGCCGGATGACCGGCCAGTTAGATGGACATAATTGGATTTGACCACGGATTATTTATTAGTGAGTCGAACCAAATTGCTGCACTATAGTTTTCTGATGATGTTGAAATTTGTTGCCGAGATGTAGAATAACGACCTTGAGAAAAATGCAAAACAATAGGAAAAAAAAATAAATTTCAGCTAAAAGGAATAATAGGGTATTGATCCCGGTACTTGAGGCAAATTAAGCGTGCACCATCTGAGCCAAGCACTTGTTTAGATAGCAGGTGCTTGTTCGTTAACACCGAAATAACATTATTATATAATATAAATAACATATTATTTCGGTGTTAACGGCTTGTTTCCCTGAACGTCTATCATTTTGGCCGAATGCGTGTATTTTTGGCCGAGAGTGGTCTTAAACGTTACGACTGACTGATGAAGAATCTGTTCTGTCCGTCCGGCCGTAGGCACGATCACACGAAATGAATAAGAGAGTTCGCAGGAAAGGTTTGGAGTCCAAATGCGCCGGTCAAGTTCGTTAATGGGCAGAATCCGCCCATAGGAGTTATAGATATCTGACATTAGTGTCCGCAATAACTCGAAAAATACTATACTGATCTGATCGAATTAAAACGCGGTGGTCAGTTGACATATCGACACGAAGACTTATGCCAAATTTCGTGAGGATTGTACGACTAGAAAATGTAAACGGAATTCTATAACTCAGGAACTGGTCGTCAGATATCGATAAAATTTTGCAAGAGCTGTCGATTGCATGTACCTAGTAGATAATATGCGGAAAATATGGACTATATTTTCCCCATATGTGTCTGCTCCTGAATGATACTTTCCTCTTTGGGGAACACTGAGCGATGAGGTGATCACTGATCAGCCTGGCCACGCGGAATATTTGTTGATGGTTAAAATTGATAAATATTTCACCGTATGTCTTGTTAGGTATATTGGCAATTAGCCACAGTTCACCTGATTACTTCTATACCTGTTGACAATCAACAATACTGGACAAATAATGTTGCCACGTATCTTTGGCCATAGCCGACTATCTGCACAACCTATTTTATACATTACTCTTATCATCGAATGTTACAAAATAGAAATATAGGTATTGAAATTCTGAAAAATATTAAATTACGGATACTTCCTAGATGGACTGTCTAGGAAGTATCCGTAATTTATTATTTTTCATAATTTCAATACCTATATTTCTTTTTTGTAACATTCGATGATAAGAGTAATGTATAAAATAGGTTGTGCAGATAGTCGGCTATGGCCAAAGTTACGTGGCAACATTATTTGTCCAGTATTGTGATTGTAAACAGGTATAGAAGTAATGAGGTGAACTGTGGCTAATTGCCAATATACCTAACAAGACACACGGTGAAATATTTATCGATTTTAACCATCAACAAATATTTCGCGTGGCCAGGCTGATCACCTCATCGCTCAGTGTTCCCCAAAGAGGAAAGTATCATTCTGGAGCAGGGTTTCATGGTTATTACCAATCATCACTGTGACTTAGCCAGACACTGAATAAATACTGCTGGCGTTCTAGGAAACATATCGCACGTGTATTTCAAAAGTGACACAAGTCAAAAAATGAGGATTCTGAGATTTTTGCTGTATTCCGTTTTGTGATCATCTCAGAGTGAGAGTTTGTGTTCTCAGTTCACCGCTCACTCTTAAAAAGGAACACTTTCATCTGAAAGTGAGCGGTGAGCGGTGAACTGAGAACACAAATCCTCACTTTCTGAGATGATCACAAAACGGAATACAGCAAAAATCTCTGAATACTCATTTTTTGACTTGTGTCACTTTTGAAATACACGTGCGATATATCCATTGGTCGAGAACTGGTAGGGAAAGAACCCCACCAGCGCCACCACTGGAGAATCCATACGAACTCCGACCCTCTGCGATGAAGAAACCTCATTACATGTTCACTGGTTTTTGGTTGATCTAACCAAATTGAACTGGGTGTTTTTAGTCCGTAAAGGTCGCTTCACGGTAGATGGCCTCGCCATTCCTTGACCCTCTTACGGCAAAAGTATGAATATTACTGAACATCACTCAAAGTTTCTTCATCGCAGAGGGTCTGAGTTCGTACGGATTCTTCATAGGTGGTGCTGGTGGGGTTCTTTCCCTACCAGTTCTCGACCGATGGATATAAGTTTCCTAGAGCGCCGGCACTGCCGGCAGTATTCATTCAGTATTTGTCACACTGATGATTGGTAATAACCATTAACTCTGGATTTGTGTTTGCTCATGAATGATACTTTCCTCTTTGGGGAACACTGAGCGTCGAGGTGATCAGCCCAGCCACGCGGAATATTGTTGATGGTTAGAATCAATAAATATTTCACCGTGTGTCTTAACAGTGTGTTAACAGGTATACAATTTATGGGACAGAAGAAATAAAACAGGTAGAATATTTGCATATAAAAGGTTTTCAAAACGATAAACAATTATTGCAATTGACTGAACTCGGAAAAAGTGCAGTATATGAGACAATAAAGAGGATAAGAAGTGGCATAGATACGAGGCATAGACCACATTCAGGAAGACCGCTTAAGATTAAGGGAAACAATTTAAACACTTTATTGCACTTAGGACGATACAGTCCGAGCCTAGGATTTCGCAAATTGGCTAACAGATTTGGACCTCAACGAAATATAAAAGTATGTCCAGATACCGTCCGAGTGTCATTGGAAAGACAAGGCTACATATCAAGGAAACCAAGAATAAATCCCTATAACGTCACCATTACAAAAGGCACGAAGGATAGAATATCTCAGCGTGGGGCAACGCCTCTCTGTATAGTTGATGGTACAATTAATAGTGGAAAGTATTGTGGCATTCTAAACGATTTTCTCTTTTAAACGGCGCATGCTTTATCTCCAGAGGAGTGACGTTTTCAGCAGGATAATGGAAGATACCACCATACTTCAGATTATACTCACGCTTGGATGCAACAGCACCAAGGACAACCATTCCATGGCCAGCATCTTATTCCCATTGAAAAAATTTAGGGACTAATGAAGATTGAAGGTGAACGAGCAGCACCACGAAATAAAGATGATTTAATTCAGTCAGTTTTACAGTCCTGGACTACCATCACCGGTAATTATGCAAGTGATCTAGTTTCGGGTGTACCTCGACATTTAGTCAAGTATTTACACCTGAATGAAGGTTGTATAAGTAAATAAGATGAATAATTTGTTATAATTTTCCAATTCAATAATTAAGAATATATCCTAAATAATTACAATAGAGCTTTGTTTTTTTCCGGATACTTTCTAGATGGACTATATATTCCTCCAAACCAAGCAGCCTGAGGTTTGTTCAGTCCTGGATGGGTGACCGCTCTAGCTATGAATTTAAACAAGCGCGCCAAAGCAAACTGACCTCAGTGCTTTCCCAACTTTTTGCGCGTATGTTGTAGGGAATAGCGTGCTATCATTTTGCCCAAATGTATGTAATTTTCGATTTTTTTTGCCGGAAATGGTCTCAAATGATTAGGTTCGACTCACTGATCAAGATTCTCCACAGCCCGTTGCCACAATGACATTCGAACGGAAAGAAAACGCGACTTGAACTTTTCTGGGTTGGTTGCGGATCCGAATGCGGCGGGTTAAAAATATTCTGTATGTCACGAAACTATCCGTCCGATATCGCTGCAATTTTGCGAGAGCCTTCAAAACCTAATGATACAGCCTAGATGGGAGATCGTTGCCAGCATAACTTTTGAACGGAAAAAGATACTGACGTACATTTATTCCGGGTATGTTACCCATCCGAATTCGACTCTATAGTTCGTTACTGGGCATAATCGACCAAACGGTTTCGGAGTTATCCCCATCAGAATTTTTTTTGTTATTTCCCGAATAACTCAAAAAATACAAAATTTCACATACGTCTTTATGTCAGTATTCTACAACTAGGTACCAAGTTTCAATTCGATCGGGTCTGTATTTTTTGAGTTATCGCGAAAATAATATTCCAGATAGGTATAACTCCGAAACCGTTTGGCCGATTATGCCCAACAACGAACTTAACTCTTCCATTCAGATGCGCAACCTATCCTGAAAATGTAATTTCAATAGATAACAGGACTAAACGTGTAATACCTTCACCCATCCCTCTATTCCCCCTTAGATCTTTATAGACTCTACACAACACCAAGAGCTATAAAGGTATCACACCACATATTTTTAATGAGTTGCCTTCATTGAAATGGAATCAGCAAATCTGGCTCAATTGGAATATGTTAACATCATTCGCTAAATATTTGAGAATTCGTAAATCGAGCGATGTTTAGATAGCCTCGCTCCAGTTAGTGGTCATAATGTAAATGAGTTTCCTTTATTATTTTATTACCGCAATGAAATTAAGATTAGGTGTTATGGTCGACTTTATTGCTTTTTGTTATGAACTACCTACCTGAAAACACAGATATATGCTCCGATTGTTCATTCGAACGACCATAGCATTATAATATGTTAGATTTCAGATGTTTTGAGCAGTACTCTTGCTGAGTTCAAATGTTTCTGCATCGAGATAAAATATTGAAACAGGAAACCCAATTAAGCAGATTTTCTGAAATTGTGAGACTATTGTTGCACACTCGTGCCAGTAGCTCAACGTTTCCTTTCAATTTTGCGAATTTTCAGTTGATGGTCTCAAACAATTACCTTCTATCCATTGATGGAATAATATATAATATAAATAAATAACTATTGTCTGATAACCAGATACTGTAGAAAAAATACTTAGACACTTTCTCCAGGGTACCTCCATTTCGAGCGCTAATGGTAAGATCAAGGTCAATGATTCTGAGTTTTCATAATCCACTCATTGTGTCGGGAAACATGGTGCCTGTACCACCTATAAGTGTAAAATCTACATCTGGAAGACAAATGGCACAAATGATATCTTTTCCATCTGAAAATGAGCATCATATCAACAATAGTTACAGTATATCGTATAGGAACATTACATCAGGCGGAATCAACAATAACAGGGAGAAACTTAATCTGAAATACTGGTCTGATTTTCTTATACCTTTATCAGCTGGAGAAAGAATGCTTTTCCAATGAATTAGTATGGTTCTAATCAGAGTTTCATGAAAAAATGAGAAATATAAGGCCCGATTCCAAGAAGGCTCTATGTACAAAAAACAATAAAAGCAATAAAAGTATCAAGTATAGACTAGACATTCTAGACACAATCTTCAGAGTTACCTGTTCAAATGATATTTTGAATGTTTAAAAGAGATGTACAAAATATATTGAGAATACTAGAATGCAAAAAATTGAACACTTTATAAACAATTCCGAAAATAAAACAAAAACTATGCGGAATATCATCAAAAAAGGGGTAAAGCCCTTTGGCAGGAGGTTTGGCGCTCTTGTCCAATCTTTGACAAATCATACCTCTGAAAGTATTGGTTTCTCAGAGTGGGGAATGATATCAATATATATATATATATATATTCTTTTGACTGAGAGCTGTATATGTGTTAGCAGAGGTTGGTGTAACGGGGTACCATACAATTCGACGTATGATACAAGAGCTTAGGGAAAAACCTCAGCAAAAAAACCTTTCTCCCCGTGAGTGTGGTGATTTGTAACTATTGTTTACAAAATTTGCTGAAATTTAAAAATATTGATGGGGATATATTTCTTCAATGTGGATTCCCTCGTCAAAAAACGGATAGGTTTCTCCAAGGTACCCGAAACTCAACCTGAAAAATGAAAAGGCAAGAGGAGGAAACGAACAAATTAAAAATAATACATAACCTTTCAAAAGTCTCCTCTCACAAAAATACTTCTCTGTAGGCGAATGGGATCTCGTGGAGAAGAATCGCCTCCGCTAGTTTTCGAAGATATTCACTCCTGAAATCCCTTCAATATTTGAATTCAAAAATGAAAATGTTGGAATATAATGATAGAACTACATAATGAAATACATTAAAATCCCTTTGCACCTTATCTTTATATGATGGTCCAATTTTGGTGTTTCAAAACTATCAGGAACCATTCTGAAAAATTGAGAAAATGAAATAGCTAGTTTTATTTATGGAACAAATCTAATGTAATCAGTCCAGAGAGAACTCAAACCACAATATTTATGTAGGAAATCTTCAATAGTGTAACTAAGGAATAACTACCTATACATTAGTTGGAATTCCCGTTCTGAATCTTCCATAATTAAAGAATGACTCGTAAATTATGCTCGACTTCCTTGCATCATTAATTTTCGACGCACTAACCAAAATACTCTGCCTATGAACTTAGCGAATCCAAATTTCAGAAATACACTTTCAGTTTCATTTGACCTTAATGACGTTTGTATTTCAAACTGGACCAAACTCCAGCTACTGCAAACAGATAGAACACATACATATATAATTCGCATTCTGTGAAAACATGGATTCTTATCATCTTATGATGAAATTGAATCTTGAAAAAATGAATTCGAACTTTGTAACGTAAAAAAAATTTTATACTCCGAAACCATTTTGCCCAATAACGAACTTAACCGAGATATTTATGTCCCAAACCTACTCTGAATATTTCAATTATCTAGCTCATTCCGTTCGAGAGTATTCGTGTTAACAGCCGGACGGAGGACCGGTCAGAATCGATTTCGACCACGGATTCTTGATCAGTGAGTCGAACCAAATCCTTTAAGACCATTTTCAGCCAAAAATTCGAAAATTACAGACATCGAGGCAAATTGATAAGCACTCTGTTTCGAGGAACAAAAGCGCCAAAAAGAATCAAATAGACGTGGGGTCCAACACAACCACAAATTGAATGCAGAGATGCAGATAATGATCCTGTATAGTGGGAAGTATTGTAAAAAATATTGTGTTTCTCCTGGAAGCCAAGCTGCCTTGGGCGAGTTCAATCCTAGATGGGTGACCGCTCTTGCTATAAATTTCAACAATTGTGTCGAAGCTCCTTACCTCAGTACTTTTCCTACTATTCTTATTTAATTTTTGGCGCTCTAGTTCCTCGGAACTGAGTGCTTATCAATTTGCCCAATGCCTGTAATTTTCGAATTTTTCGATGAAAATGGTCTTAAACGATTTGGTTCGACTCACTGATCAAGAATCCGTGGTCGAAATTCATTCTGTCCGGCGGTCCGGCCGGCCAGTCTGGCCGGCCGGCCGTAGGCAAGATAACTCTGGAACGGAATAAGCTAGATAGTTTAGAAAATTTCAGAGTAGGTTTGGGAGATAAATATCTCGGCTAAGTTCCTTATTGGGCAAAATCGGACAGATGGTATCGGAGTAACAAAAAAAAAATTTTTATTTAAACAACAAATTCCAAATTAAATTTTTTTCAATAAGCAGTTTTACCATAAGAATCTAATGACATAATATTCAACTCTAACAAGCTAATACTTTCGGAGATATGATTTTTCAAAATTTCAATAATAAATCGTATTTCTACGTTTTCACAGAATGATATAATTTTTCTATGTATGAATTATCATAATGTCAACTTATTTTCCTGAGACATGACATTATCTAATAAATCGAAGAATTATTAGAATAAAGTGTATTCCGAAATATGAGCGAAGTGAGAAAAATCTCAGTTGTTTGCTCCGAAATTAGTTTTTCCCAGAAAAGTCTTACATTTCGGAACGGAACATGAAGTGAGAGATCTGAGAGAAGTGAGACTGCTTTTCGTCCATAGACATAGAATGCTCAGTTCTCTCACTTTATGACGGGACTGATGGAAGGGAATATTATAACTTCAAAAATATTATGTTGGTGTTGAAATACCCGTATTTTGGCGATGCAACGGGGACCTCACCCAAAAATGTTTGAAAATATTACGTAAATATTGAAAGCATATTTCGAGAGAGGAGAAAATTTGGTGAACGTAGATCAGGAAATTTCTGTTCGATTACAAGGTAATTTTTCATTATTACTTCTCTTCTTCAATACATGTTTTATGGAATATCTACTATTTGTAGGTACTTTAAACATGTTTTGGGAAATTGTCATACGAAACTTGTTTTTTTGGCGCTCTAGTTCCTCGGAATAGAGTGCTTATCAATTTGGCCAAATGTCTGTAATTTTCGAATTTTTGGCTGAAAATGGTCTCAACCGATTTGGGTCGACTCACTGATCAAGAATCCGAGGTCGAAATCGATTCTGTCCACCCGGCTTGCCGGCCGTAGTCACGATAACTCTCGAACGAAAGGAGTTAGAGGATTGAAATTTGCAAGGTGGATTTGGAGCGTAAATTTCTCGGACGAGTTCTTTAATGGGCGAAATCCATCAAGCTGTTTCGGAGTTATGGCCGATTTTAGTAAAAACATTTTTTATGAATATTTCCGAAACCGATCACTCGATCTATCTGAAATTTAGCATCAAATTGTAGAATCATGACTTCTATACGCATGTGAAGTTTTGTATTGACCAGATTACCGCAAAGTGTCAAAAAAAAATTTGAAAATTTAAAAAAAGTTTTTCTACAATAGCTCTCGAACGGAATGAGCTAGGTAGTTGAAATTTTCAGAGTAGGTTACGGAGATGAATATCTCGATTGAGTTCCTTATTGGGCAAAATTGGCCGGAGTTAATTTGATTTCTTCCATGGTGCAGTTCTCATTCTCAGATTGCTCATTTTATCTTGATAAATAAACTATTATTTGAATTGAATTTTCTTTATGACGCAGTTCTATCATATGAATACATTGATATAATTCCCAACTCTGAGAAACCAATACTTTCGGAGATATAATTTGTCTGTTAAATAGAGCGCCAGAAAGCTCCTGTCCACAGGGCTTGAACCCATTTTTTGCGCGTATGTTCTGGGGAACATCGCGTTATCATTTTCGAAATTACCATGGTAAATTCGAATTAAGAGTGTCCAATACAGGAGAATGGACAACATAATTTACCATGGTAAATTCGATTAAGTGTGTTCAATACAGAAGAATGGACAATAAAACATACGCGCAAAAGCTTCTGACTTCACGTCATTGCTTGAACCAATTTTCTCTATTAGAATTATATAGATCGGAGTTCGATTTCTTTTAAATTTTTTTGACTGTCTCAAGGGTCAACTTTATTACAAGAATCGAAGCACAACATTTCAATAATCTAATGATATCCACGTCAATTGTTGAGCAGCATATAACAAGAATGCTTCACCTCCCAGCAAATAACGCCGGAACAATTTCCACCTTACCAGAACCTAATCTTCTACAAAATTCCGAAGATCAAGCACCATCGGCTGACTAAACGACTTTCTCTGTTTTCTCTGAAATGGGCATGGCAAGATCAAGCGACATATCTCAACATAGGCGGTACATCATCACTATCCATATCTGTTTAAATATTACGGGTTATAATAATCGATGGTAACCTTAAAGGTGTCGTTTAATTACATTGGCATTCCAGAGTGCACTCGCGCAAGGTTGGGTTCTCTCTAGTAACGGAGAAAGTTGTTTGGTGTCTGACTCCGCCAAGTGTCGGAAATGAATCATGATCAAGTCCAAGGAGACAGAGAAACGAGAATTGATGGAGTTCGAGATGATAGTAGAGCTGAACTTCCGCTCAGGTCGTATGCTTTTTGCAGATGATCTGCTTCAAGTCTGAATTGTATGAAGTGACATTAGAATATTCCAATAAAGATATTTTCAACGAGGTACAAACGCGTTTCATTCTGAAAGAGTCAGGTTGAACATACAGTGTGGCAAAGCCAAAAGTAATAAATTCATTATCTTGGTTACTGTCCATATCTATGGAAAATTCCGAAACATATCAAATTCAACTTTTAAATTTTAATTCTTCTTTGTAAAAATGCGAACCTTCAATTCCCTTCGAAAGACATGTACAACCCCCAATTTTTCAAATAGGAAGAATGGGCTTCTGATACATCGTTTGAAAGCTCTCGTCATTGTCTATTCAGAAATGTTATCACTGTCATGTTTATTGCATTCCCTCTAATATTCTCAAATATAATTATTATAGACAAGTGAATTTTTCAATATGCAAGACACTACGAGCGCGACCTACATACATCAGGGTTGGATTACGCGTAAGCATTTGACACATCGGCGCACAGCTTGATAATTCAGCGGCTAGAAATGCTCAAAGTCCACCCTAACATCGTCTATGCAAAGTAAAACATCATGGCGTTATGGAGGACTAAGTTTTCCTTTCGATCTGAAGGTCGGACCACTTATACCGGATGGGTGAGATACAGGCGAGGCATATTTATACGAGACTCGCTAGGCTCGTTACTGTTCTGCATAACACTTCTACCATTAACAACTGAGTTGAGGGCAAGCAGAATAGGGTCACCAGGCAGAAGAGAACATCTGATCTCACATCTCCTCTACATGGACGATTTAAAACTGTACGCTTCTTCCAAGGCAGCACAACGACAACTACTGAATATCGTTGCCGCATACACCTCAGCAATAGGAATGTCATTCGGTCTGGACAAGTGTGCTGTTTTTCATCTGAGCAGAGAAAGAACTGAAGAAACAGGAGAAGAAATCGACCTAGAGGGGGGAATAAGCATTCGACGAAGAGGAAGAAACATGCAAAGAAACAACGAGGTGCACTGAAGACATCCCAAATCAAGGATGCCTTAACAGCTAGCTACAAAAAGAAGATCCGAGATATACGGAAGTCACAGCTGTCCGGCAAAAATAAAGTATCAACTGCGAACAACTTGGCAGTCCCGATAATCACCTACTCATTCGGGATAGTTAACTGGATAGTGAATGAGCTAGATAGAACCACTCGTAAAGTGATGAACATGAGTCGTGGCCTGTATCTAAACTGCTCTATTCAAAGGATATACCTTCCACGAACGCAGGGAGGCAGAGGTGCGCAAAGTTTGGAATGCCAACAACATCAACAAACGTTGGAAATGGCAATAAGGATATTGCGAAGCGAAGACCCGCTTCTGAAAATGGTGGCTAATCATGAAATAAGGAACCAAAGGGCTTTCCTATTTATTTATTTATTTAGCGTATGGCGCTTTACACACTCTATACAATATATACGGACACATATTTCTATTTAGGGCTGGTCAGAGAACTTTGGAGAGGCTCAGTATAACCGGCATATCCATCCCAATATACCTCAGCGATAGGAATGTCATTCGGTTTAGACAAATGTGCTATTTTTCACTTAAGCAGAGGAAGACTTGAAGAAACAGCAGAAGACATCGAACTAAAATGGGGAATAAGTATTCAACATCTCTAAGGGGAAGAAACATACAAATTTCTTGGGATGAAACAACGAGGTGCACTGGAGAAAACCCAAATAAAGGATGCCTTGTGCGATAGCTACAAAAAGAGGGGGAAAAATAAAGTATCTGCTACGAACAGCTTGGCAGTCGCGATAATCATCTACTCATTCAGGATAGTTAACTGGACAGTGAATGAAATTCTCGAGCTAGACAGAACCACTCGTGAAGTGATGAACATGAATCGTACTCTGCATTCCAACTACTCGATTCAAAGAATATACCTTCCACGAACGCATGGAGGCAGAGGTTGGAATACCAACACCATCAACAAACATTGGAAATGGCAATAAGGATATTGAGAAGGTAAAACCCTCTTCTGACAATGGTGGCTCATCATGAAATTAGTAACCTAGGAGCTTTCCTACTAAGGGCTGGTCAGAGAGCTTTGGAGAAGCCCAGTATAACTGGCATATCCATCGATCATGAGCTAGCAGGAATACCTATCATGCCAACAGACCAAAGAAGAGTTTGCAGAGATATAAAACAGGCCCAACTGAAGACACTACTCGAATATCACATGAGTAAACACCTGCACTCCATATATTTCAGGAGTTTGAAAGATCAGGGTCTTTCGGAAGAATTATCCTTCGTCTTTTCGATGCCCGCTGGGCTCAAGTCGGAAACGAAGGGATTTGTTATGGCTTGTCAAGATGAGTTGATAAATATCAGATGGTATGAAAAGAACATCACAAAAATGGACACCCTCACAACATGCAGAGCATGCCATAGCCAGCAGGAAACTGTTCTGCACATTCTGTCTGCACGCAGAGTCCATGCTCCATCAGGATATGTGGAAAGACACAACGCGGCACTCCAAATTCTCTACTTCCATCTGAGTTAGGTTTATGGTATAGACAACAAACCAGTGCTACCATACGAGCCTCTGGAGATTGAAGCAGTTGTTGAAAATGACAGAGCTCGCATCTACTGGAACTATGCGATTCCAGCAACTCGGCAAATCCACGCCATGAGGTCAGATATACTCCTGCTGGACAAAGAACTGAAGAAATTGTTTGTCATCGAATTTTCCTCCCCCGCAGAAAATGATGTGGTGATGAAAGAAGAACAGAAAAGGGAAAAATACGCGGATTTAATGTTCGAACAGGGGATCCTGTATCCAAGGCATAAGGTTAGGATAGTCGTACTAATCATAGGATGCCTAGGTGGAATGAGAGTGAACTCCGTGATCGAATTGAAGATTATTCCGACCTGCAAATCCCTGGCCGAGGATTTACCGCACAGAATGCAGAAAGCGGTGTTGCTCGGATCACTTCGAGTCAGCAGGTACCATCAACTGTGAAGGCCGCTTGCTAGCCCATCTCTTTTGTTAAGGGACGCTGTGAGGGCAGGACGAAGAACTACTCCAGAGAACGTGCGAGAGGTTATTTAGTGAGTAACCAATCAACAACTAGAGTCTCATACTCCTGAGAGAAGCGGACCCTCTCAGGGCGGGCCTGTAAAAAGTCTCTCCTCTCGACAGGAAAAAAAAGTAATAATATAATCTACTTCATTAGCATTCATAATTATTTCGCTACATTTTAGTTTTAGATATTGTACCGCTAATTACTTGATTTCATTTTTTTCTAACTTGAATTAAGCAATAACCATGAAAGTGATAACATTTGTGGATAGAGAATGACGATACCTTTCAAACGAAGAGGGTTGAAGGTATGGTTCGCATTTTCACGAAGAATAATGACAATTTAAATTTAATATGTTTCGGGATTGTACATAAATATATACAGTAACTAAGATAATGAATTCGTATGTCAACAATATAATATTACAAAATATTTGTTGTTTTTCCACCGATGTTGTTTGGTTACTGTTTATAGGCAACATTGTCCTATATAAACAGGGATCAATGAAAAATACATACACTTTTTAAAAAACATCTATTGGCTATCGATTTCGTCCATAAGCCATCATCAGGCCAGCTAAAATTTATGCAAAAATGAACATTAACATCTAAAATACAAATAAACATTATCTCCAACATTTGTTTTCTCTTATATTATTTGCTTTAATTAATGTTAATCATTGTCGAGAGGTTAGTTGTGCAATCTGAACTCACCATCAGCTATAAAATACAATTTGTCAAGTGTGTTTTTCATTGATCCCTGATAACATTCACACATTTATGGAGGAATTCACAACCAAAATTGTTCTATATATTACATCTGATAAATATCTTGTGATTCTAACGCAGAAACAATTTGAGAAATAATATAACCTTTTATTTTATAGCTATTTTTCAGAGTTTGGGATAGAAACCCAGAAAGGAAACATTTAGTAACATAGTACCTATTATATTGTGAAACTTAGGTCAGGTGTTTTTTTTTAATAATAAAAAAAACACAGGCGTGAATTCAGTGCACTTTGGTGCAGTTTCCATGAATACATAATTTAATTCAAATTGATAAGCCTGACTCAGCACGCCAGTCGCCAATTTTCAAAATGTCAAAAAGATAATCTGCAGAAGTTGTGATTCTATTCATAATCAATTCAGTTCTATGTTTAAGATAAAAATTCAAATATGAATATAACTAATCTTCATGGTAGCCGATCCACTTAACAATGCTTTGATACTGAACAATTTTCAGGAGTTGTCAATATTCACATATCCACGCACCATTATATGAATCAATAACCAACAGCTGATAATTACAAGTTCCGTTCATGCCCCAATTTATCACCCTGGTACACATTAACTAGTGTCCGACCGAAACAGGTATTTCAGCCGAAATCGAAACCGAAACCGAACTTTCGGCCAGGGTCTCAGTTTCGGCCGAAACCGAAACCGAAACTTTATATTTCATACTGAAATCTAATGTATTTTTTACAATTTTATTCGCATATACATAAAAATAGTTAAGGAGTGTTAAATAAAATAAAAAGACATTTTTTTTGAGATCTTTATTTATTATTTTGGTATTACCAAGTTATCAAAATAATCAGTCGAAGTATACAGGGTGATTCCAAATCAGACGTGAACCTTAGAGGAGGTGTTAGTATGGATCATTTGCTGTGGTTTGAGCCATTTTTATTGAGGACCAAAAATAAACGGTTTCCGAGATATTTGAGTACTGGTTCTGTTGAATAAGAATGAGTATGATTTGAAAGGGGATATAAGAAGCAAATAGAGGTAAATAACGAATTCAATATTTTTTTGTTGTAACTAAGCTCGAAATTACATTAGAAACTGTATTCATAAATTATGTTCCACCATTCCATAGGCTAGCACGTGCCGTCTTTCTGATGTCTTCAGTTGTTATTTTCCGCCTGAAATTTACTCACGCTGTCTTTTGATACACATTCACTATTTTAAATGCCGGACATTCAAAAGGTTGCTTATAAAAAATCTGCTGAAACGAAACTAGTTAAGCAATCTAACGAAATCTTTTAGAGAATGAAGAAGGAATTTGGCAAGTTTTTAAAATAATTTTGGCATACAAAATTGTGAAATTCGAAAGTTGCAGATAAATTGATATTAGAAATTGATTTTTCATTTATTCATATACCACATTTCAAATCATACTAAATCTTTTTCAACCTCTTATACAGCATAGTTTTGCTTTTTTCGTACATATCATATTCTTTTCTGATGAAAATAAACCAAAATTATCACCAAATTTGGTCAACGTAGACAAAATTGACGAAATAAGTACTATAAGTTCAGAAATCTTTTAAAAATTACC
This sequence comes from Halyzia sedecimguttata, assembly GCA_937662695.2. Lineage (NCBI taxonomy): Eukaryota > Metazoa > Arthropoda > Insecta > Coleoptera > Coccinellidae > Halyzia > Halyzia sedecimguttata. Next base: position 35,363,173 of record OW569412.2, read on the forward strand.
CGAACTCCAAAAACCGTTGATTTTCATTTTTTAATAAATATAGATTAAACAACAGCTAATGAGTCATACTCCAAGTTTCACGTCTTATTTGGAATCACCCTATGTAATCTAATTAATAATCATTAAAATGAATTCTCAGTCTTAACAAAGATAGATCACAATAACTCGTACGACAATTATGTATACCTACTTATAACTCCTGGCCAAACGACCAGGATAATTCACGAACATTCAAGTTTCGGTCCGGCCGAAAGTTTCGGCCATTTTGAGCCAAAACCGAAACTAAGGCCGAAACTAGATTTCTTGGCCGAAACTGGCCGAAACCGAAACCGAAACCGAACTTTCGGTCGGTAACTAACATTAGGTTTGTTCCTAGAGCGGCCGAAACCGTACAGTGAACGGTCCACCAACTGCGCAGTGATGTAAAAGCGTTCCAACAGTGTTTCTGTACGATTCACTGTACGATTCCTTGATCGGGTCTTGTGTTCCAAGAACTTTGTGGATCGTACACTGTACCGTACAGTGTACGGTCAAATCGATACTTGGTCGGAGGCAGGGATCGTTTGGGCTGGTTTTGTACCGACCTGCGGAATTTCTATTTCTTCCTATTTTGACAGTTGTCTGTTTGTTATTGGTTCCGATATTCGTTGATTTGATGCTGTTGATTTATGATTATATACTTTCGGAAAAACAACACTGTTGCATTTACTACATTTATACTATCAAAATAATTACAAATATTCTGTTACTGCAATTCAGATCTTTCGTTCATTTTGAAAAGTGAATAAAAAGTACAACTATTCTCACAATCTGATAGTAGTTGGGAATTAAACAGGTACAAAAGGTTTCTATGATATTTAAGAATCAGACTGATTTATATAGATCACCAATATTCGAAATCGTTGAATAGTAGTTTTCAATCCTTATAAAATTCAAAAATGCAATAATCTCTTTGCAATTGAGATGTACTTCCTCGATACCAGCATATAAAACCTTTTCTACCTGTTTTAATACCACCTCTGATGATGAAAGAAAGTTCGAAACTACAGTAGCAATAATATTTGTAATTATTTAATAGAAAAAACGTAGTAAATTTAACACTGTTGTTTTTTCATTATGATCAATTACCATATAGTTAAGGCTGAATCACTGCAATATTTACTTTCGACACTTCTAGGTGTGTAAAAATGTTATTGAACATTGTTTTCAAACATTGAAACAAAAATTCAGTTAAACGTATCTGTTAAATTGAGAAATATTAATTTAATTGTCCATTCTGTAATGACTTCTTGCGTGCCTCATAATTTGGCTAGAAGTAAAGACCTACCTACCTACTATTTAATGTCGGTCGACAGAGTTGAAACCCATATCGATGGGAATCAGAATGATAAAGATTATTCTGAAAGAGAAAATGTGTAGGCCAGGTTTGTAAGGAATATATAGAATAGCAAATAATTTATGTGTAAGACAGGTATCATCGGTAAACACCATAGCCTCAAATAAGCTTTCCTCCGATGATATGCGTGATCATCAACAAATTTCAAGAAAGCGTCTTTCGTCGGTGCACAAAAGCGTTCCAACAACATCAAATTATGAACCAGTCCTTCGTACCGTACATAACACTGACCTGCGCAAAAACACGATTCAAACCGTCCCTTGTTCGGTACACTGAACGGTCCAAATTTTGCTCTTGGAACAAACCTATTAACTCCTCCGACTAAAGTGCATCAGCGTCAATTCGTGTTACGACAAGATTTCGGTAAGGCTTAGTACTTAGAAATCCTCGGATGCCCTCTGGAGCAATTAAGGGATTACTAAGCACTAAGCCTCTTCATGAAGTGCTTGAATTACTGAGCCCTAAGCACCAGTTTCAAAAAGTGCTCGGAAGCACAGTAATAGGGAGCACAAAAAGGCTTTAAGTGCTTTCACAAACACTAAGCACAATGCTTTGGCTCAGGTCTGGCAAGAAATTACAACTATGTATATACAGATGTTGTAACTGACATATCAAGACTCTACATTATTTCCCCCAGCGATAATTGGAAAATCACAGAAGAGATCTCTGATCGCCGTCAAATGTACCTCTTTATACGTTTTCAACGGATGTTCTTCGGCTTCTGGCCTCAAAGATTTCGTTATTATATCCAGCTGAATTGGTTACATACGCGCTGTATGCACAAATGATACGTTTGTCGGATGGTAATACGATGCCTCTTGATTAACCATGACCAAGCAAGTGATTATGCAACAATGAACATCTTGAATCGTCAATTGGAGCGCAAATTGAATCCGGAAAAAAAAGAGCCTTCGGTGGGGCTACTCGAATGCAAATCATACCGGTTAATGTTGATTTTCCTTTGTGGTCGCGAAATTATCATAAGCCTGACTAAGGGGGTTTCAGACCGCGATTAAAACATAATTCTGTATTCATCTGGAAACGGAGTCATTCAAGCTTAAATCAATATAACCAGCCGGCTCTGAAGTTTCGCGAAAGGAAGGATATTCGGATCAAGTGGAGAATTTGATGAAAGAGAAATATTATTACTTTTTTTCGTTCATGAATTTTTCTTTGTGCTCCAGAATTGATCTATTGACCTTCATTGATTTATTATTTTCGACAACAAATCTGTTTTTTTTTTTAGCTTAGTCGTATTTATTGAGGAACGAGCTTCAACTCGTGGTTTCGCCGGCGTGCTTATCATTAACTTAGTACATTGTTGATAATGATATACCGTGAGCTTCAAAAGCATGGAATGAATCTATTATCTCCCCTTTCAGGAATATCGAAAAATTGTTTGACAGGTCAAGTAAATCATTTTTTAACGAACATTTTTCCGTAATTCCTTTTTGTTTAACGGAACAGAGTGCTTATCGATTTGCACTAATGTCCGTAATTTTCGAATTTTTGGCTGAGAATTGTCTGAAACGGTTTGGTTCGACTCACAGATCAAGAATCCGTGGTCAGAATCTATTCTGTCCGATCGTCCGTCTCGCCGTTAACACGATAACTCTCGATCGGAATGAGCTAGACAAGGGCTTCCCAAACTGGGCTGCGCGACGCACTGGGGCGTCGCATGTCGATGCGACCGAGTCGAGTGAGGAAATTATAAATGTCCAAATTGTGTTTTTCTGATAACATATTACTGGGATAGTACTAAATTTAGTATATATTATGGGGGCTGAATTAAGGGACGTCTTAAAAAAATGGCAAAGTCCCAAGGGCGTCACAGTGACAGTTGAAATTTGCAGAGTAAGTTTTAGAGATAAATATAAATCGGCCAGGTGGTTTCGGAGTAACGAAAAAATTATTTTTTTTTTGGATTACAGATTTCATATTCAATTTTTGTAAGATGGAATTTCATCATAAGAATCCATTGATATCATTATCAGCTCTAACAAACTAATACCTACTTTCGGAGAGATGATTTTTCGAAAGTTCACTAATTATTCTTAATTCTATGATTTCTTAGAATACTCTGATTATAATTTGCTGATGTATGTGAATCTAACATGAGGTGAGTCATAGACCTACGTTTTGAATTGAATTACGAAAAGCCAAATTGAAAAAAGAATACAGCCCATCGATCAGGCATCCACTAGCATATTCAGTGTGGTATGGCCACAAACAACATTTCTTCTCTCTGAAATTATGTATATTTATGATGCAGTTTTCTCATAAGTATCCATTGACATCAAACTCCAACTCTGAAAAATCAATAATTTCAGAGATATTTGAATTTAATTTGTTTTATGATGCAGTTCATAAGAATCCATTGATATCATTCCGAACTCTGAGAAAACAAAATTTTCGGATATATGATTTGTCAAAGTTTGAACTATTGTTTCTACTATATCCCGTTACCAAGCAGTGACTTCTTCGATATTTGTTTTAAATTCCAAACCTCCATTTTTTTCTTGACAAAGATAGGTCATAATTCTGAATTCAGTAATGCACATGTAACGCCATTTGGGTAAATAATTCTGGAGATATTAATCTTTTAAATATGAAAAATATGTGAAAATTTTTTAATTGAATCTTCATCAAATAAACACTTTTTTGTCGACCTCTATGAAAAATTACATTTTACGTACTAATTTCCGGCTGAAAAATCGACTATCTTTGAAGCTACCGTGCTTCAATTCGATCAGATCAGTATTTTTCGAGTTATTGGGAAAACAAAATTTCAGATGGCTATAATTCCGAAACTACTCGACGGATTTTGTCCATTAACGAAGTTGGCCGGCAGATTTGGACTCCAAACCTACTGAAAATTTCAACTCTCTTACTCATTGCTTTCAAGCGTAATCGTGCTGACAGTCGGATAGAATCTAGTTTGACTTCGGATTCTTCATTAGTCAAAACTAATCGTTTGAGACCATTTGAAAATTACAGACATTTGGATGAATTGATAGGCACTCCATTCAGGTGAACAGCGCACCAAAAACGTATTCCTCCCTCATTATTTCAGATTTCCATACATTCTCCCAGAAACCATAAATCACCATTATCTACCCCTATCGTGGTTTGTAACTCTGCACCGATACTTTTAGATTCCTCGGAACGAATTTCCCCAAGGCTTATTTCAATAATCTTCTCAAGGTATATTATTATGTTATTACTGAGCCCAGGGTCCGCGCTGAAAACGATATATGGAATCGTATGAATTTTCCCGTTGCTGTAAACTGGCCTCGATGCATGTAGTCCCATAAACTTGATAGATTGGGGACCGAAGATCCGCGTACTTCAAAGCAGATTCCGCTAGATTACAGGTCTTAGCTTTTTCCTCACGTAGCCAGCTTTCCATACCCGTATTTATCCCGCTGAATTTTCCTCTCGGCAACGCATTTTTCAAGCTGTAGACGTGGTAATTACTCATCCATCTGGCTCCACACACGCATTTACGCAGGAGGAATATACGAGGACCGACCTTTTACTATTTTATGTTCCTGTCTGCTTCCTCATTCGTTTTCCAGATTGCCTAAGTCGTAAGGGCAGAGCAGAATCGCCAGATATTTCAGGCGACCACCATCTACCCTAGTTATCTTATTTCCCAGAAGAAAAAATATAAATCAGTCTGGTGGGAAACTGCAATGATTTTGACTTTCCTATGGAAGATTTACTTTCTCTCGGCCTAAAACATGAGGAAGGCTTTAAAAAAATCATGCAGGCGACTTGCAAAGGCGTAGATGGATCTCAATCAAAATATTCCATTTGACCAAAAATCGTTCTAACAAAAGCTGTATAAATTTAATTTTTATTGAATATCTTTTTTGGAACAATTCAGAAAAATGAAATTTGGCACCCTTCTAACGCTTGTTTAATGTCACTTTTTTTAATTCCGAAATATTATAAAGAGGGGAGAACATCAACTCCTACAATATTTGGCATCGGACATTTTTTATACATCAACGTTCTGCAAAGTGAACAAATTGGAAGAGCACTGTGGCTAGAAGCTTTGGCGCGCTTGTTCAAATTTATAGCCAGAGCGGCCATCAATCCAAGTGCTGAACTCGCCTGAGGCTGCTTAGCCTATGCTGTGTCTATGGTGGTGTAAGGACCCATTCAAATACATTCATTGTTGGCTCGAAAATGAACAATTCTGTGTCTGCGGTGGCGTAAGGTCCCATTCGAATATATATTCACTGTTTGTTCGAAAATGAACATTGCTGTCTATGTGGTGGCATAAGGGCTCTGTTCAGATATGTAACTTTACTTTGAAATAAGGTTTTGGAGGCTCTTTCAAAATTTCAACACTGTCAGACGGATAGTTTCTGAGATTCAGAATGTTTTCAATATTTTTGTATTAATTTTGTTTGTTCACAAAATCGTATTGCCCAAATATCTGTAATTTTCGATTTTTTACCTAAAGTGGTCTCAAACGATTGGGTTCGACTCCCTGATGAAGAAATCAAGGACAAATCTGATTCTGTCCGGCCGACCAGCCGTCCGTTGCCACGATTACTTGATAACGGGGATCGTAGGATCGTATCATTAGAAAATTTAAAAAAAAACAATGAAAATCATAAAAAAAAATTCACATATACATATTATCAGAAACTATTCGTTCAACATCGCTCACATTTTGCGACAGCCTTCAAAAGTCTACTGCCAAGTTTCAAGTTTGAACACAATCGGATCTATTTTGTTAGAGATCTGAAAAGAGATACGGATTTGCAACTTTTAGGGTAGATTGCGCATCCAAATGGAGGTATGAAAGCCGTTGTTAGGCATAATCAGCTCAAGTTCAGTAGCTGGATGGGTGACCGTTGACTCGATAACTCTCGAACGAAAGGAGATAGGGATGCAGTTTTCAGGTAGGATGTGCTTCTGAATGGGATAGTTAAGTTCGCTGTTGGCCATAATCGGCCCAACGGTTTTGGAGTTATACCCATCTGGAATATTATTTCCTCGATAACTCAAGAAATACAGATCCGATCGAATTGAAGCTTGGTTACTAGTTGTAGAATATCGACACAAAGACGTGTGTGAAATGTGGTGGGGACCGTACCACCAGAAAATTGAAAAAACATCAAGAATAATTATTATGTATCTCACGATAACTTGAGAACGGAAAGAGATAGCAACTTTCAATTTTAAAGGTAGGTTGCGAATCCGAATGCGACAATTAAGTTTGTTAATTTGCATAATCGGCTAAATGGTTTTGGAGTTATACTCATGTGAAATTTTGTTGGTATATCCTCTATAACTCAAAATATACAAATCTCAGGCAATTAAAACTTGGTGATTACTTGTGGAATGATGATCATCTAGTTTTCACGGAATTTCGTTAATATCGTATCCTGCAGTTGCTTGAGGCGTAAGTTTTTTCGTATTTCAATTCCAATAGAATATATAATATGTCAGACTTAATGTCATCATAGATGATTCTCTACTGAAGTCTGTCATTAAAATATTCTGAAATGTATTCAATATTCATATATTACAAAAGCCGAGAAAACGGTATATATCGATGCTAAATTCGTAGTAGAGTGTCCAATAGAGGTGAGTAGACAATAGAACATGCGCGCAAAAGCTCCCGACTTTAGTTCAGTGCTTGAACCAATTTTTACCACTAACTAGCGTTCTGTAATTCGATCAGATCAGTACTTTTCGAATTATTGGTAAAACAAAATTTCAGATGGTAATTCCTAAACTAATCAACGGATTTTGTCCAATAACAAACTTAGCCGGCGCATTTGGACTTCAATCCTGCTTTAAAAACTCTCTAACTCATTGTGTTTAAGCGTAATGGTACTGACGGCCGGACAGAATGAAGTATGACCTCGGATTCGGTATCTATAATTTGTTTAAAATATTAGGCAGGCTCCTGTCAAATGTAGTCATATTAACTAATTCAAGTAGGTTGGTGTCAAATAAAGTTAAACGACAAATATTTATATTGTTAACATTTTTGTAATGTATACAGGGTCAGTCTGTAAGTCGTAGATTAATTTCAACAATAGATTCGACTAATTAAATGAAAAAATTTTCCAGCTTCCACTTAGTTCAAAATATATTTGCTGATGAAATTGCAAAAAAAAACAGTTTTTCTCTCGAATCGTTGACTAGGAATAAATAAATCCTAATTCCGACTTTGAACTCGAAATTATGTCTAATTCCTACTTCAAACTCGGAATTATACCGATTTTCCACTTTAAAATCGGAATTAGGTATAATTCTTAGTTCAAAGTCGGAATTAGGTGTAATTCCAAGTTGAAAGTCGGAAATATACAGAAAAATATTTCTCTCTTGGATATGGCCCTTCAACGCCAGTTCCTTCAGTTTCTTCAGTTGAATTTGCAGGTCAAAAATTCCATTTGGGATTTTCTTGGAAATTATGATATTTATGGAACTTTCAATGTGAAAATAGGCGATGATCATATTGTGTATGATATCATAGTGAAAGCAGTTGGATATTTCATGAAAAACAAGTGTAAGTTTGATGTTTTAATAGTCAAGAATAGTGAAATATTTTCGTTACGAATACTCCAATAAGCACTAAATCATACGAATTGAGCGAGTAAATAAGTTTTCTCAAACAATTTTCATTGGATTTCAAGTAACAGATGATACAGCTTGCAATATAGATTACAGTCCGAACGATCTGTTGATCATGTAAACAGAGTGCAGGACAGTGTTAGCTCATTATGAAATCCTTAAACGCTCCTTACTTTTTACGCAAGCCGAATCTGGAAAAATGGCGAATGATAAAAGCGCTTTATTTGACTAGAGAAATCTATGGATAAAATCAGTGTACAACTTAAAGACTCAGCCAGTACGTGCAAGATCATGAAATACGGTAGAGCGGTGTCTTTGCCAACGGAGGTGACTTTGCCGAACTGTCTAATATTTTAAGTTTCATTTAATTTTTGTAAAGTTGGCTATATCTCACCGACAGCACGAATGGGAACTGTTAAGCACGGTATATCTCCACTGGTTGCGACGGTCGCAGTCGTCCGGCGTTCGTTGAATGGAGTGCTACGCTGTATTATGTGAGTGGGTAAGGGAAATACTAAGGGTTGTGTAGAAAATATGACAAGCGGTACATCAAAATACATTTACCAGCTTACTTAACATGTATTTAGGCTCATGTAAAAAACTTGAAGCATTTTGTTGAGAGGGTTTCCACATACCAAAATTAATTTTATTTCATTTTTTTGACACAGCTATGGGTCGTCAATGCAAAGAGAAGTTGGTTGCGATGAAATATCGAATTATACGGAGGTAACACTAAACCGATAGCTGCGTTCCATGCTAAGAAAATTGTTAAACATTATTTTGGAGAAGTTATAGAAACAGATGATGATGAGTTTGTAGTAAAATATTTGAGGAAAAAGAAAAATGGATTTATCTATGGCTATGCCAATGTTGAGGGCACATCATACGTCAAGGAAATGGATGTTGTCACAACATTGGAAAAAATATGTTCCAGGGGACATTATTATTTCCATAGAGACTTAAGGTCGTATAATATTAAATAGCTTGGGTTTTTTGGACGCGTTTGCAAATGTTTCTAGTTTATTTGATCTCACAGAGCCGTTTTTTAGTTTATATATTATTTATTTACAAAGAGATTGATTTTCTGTATTTTATTAATTTTAAAGGCATTGGCCAACTCGCACTGATGTGCGGGTGACTTTGGCAAATTCTTAAAAATAAAAAAAAAATGTTGCGCACCTTTTCTATGTTTCTAACACCAGCAGTAGAGAGGGCTAAAATGTCGAAATTATATATAGTTTACAAAGGACTCCTTTTACGTTAAAATAATATAGTTAAAACGAGAAAACTATGAAAAGTAGTGCAAAGTCACACCGCTCTACGGTACCAATAATGTTTGAATGCTCTTGATTTTCAGCAGAAGTTCTGTTAGCTACAGAAATTACATGAGCAAGATGACTGTAGATCGCGACCATAAGTGGAATCATCAGGATGTTTGTGCACATCTACATTATCATTCGCCATGAATATGGATGACCTGCCGGAAAACGCCAAGTGCGCCGAATTTCCCATGCGGAAACGGTTCTTTCTCGGAGGACCCTGTACAAACAAGGAGAAAATACTAGTGACCGACCGAAAGTTCGGTTTCGGTTTCGGTTTCGGCCAGTTTCGGCCAAGAAATCTAGTTTCGGCCATAGTTTCGGTTTCGGCCCAAAATGGCCGAAACTTTCGGCCGGGCCGAAACTTGACTGTTCGTGAATTATCCTGGTCGTTTGGCCAGGAGTTAAAAGTAGGTATACAGAATTGTCGTACAAGTTATTGTAATCTATCTTTGCTAAGACTGAGAATTCATGAGAATTCACTTTAATGATTATTAATTAGATTACATAGGGTGATTCCAAATAAGACCTGAAACTTGGAGGAGGAGTTAGTATGTCTCATTAGCTGTTGTTTAATTCATATTTATTAATAACCGAAAATCAACAGTTTTTGGAGTTCGGGTGATTTTTTTAAAAGATTTCTGAACTTAGATCATATTTCGTCCATTTTTTCTACGTTGACCAAATTTGATGATAATTTTGGTTTATTTTCATCAGAAAAGGATATGATATGTACGAAAAAATCGAAACTATGCTGTATAAGAGGTTGAAAAAGAATTAGTATGATTTGAAATGTGGTATATGAATAAATGATAAATCAATTTCTAATATCAATTTGTCTGCAACTTTCGAATTTCCCAATTTTGTATGCCAAAATTATTTCTAAAACTTGCTAAATTCCTTTTTCATTTTATAAAAGATTTCGTTAGATTGCATAACTAGTTTTGTTTCAGCAGATTTTTTATAAGCAACCTTTTGAATGTCCGGCATATAAAATAGTGAATGTGTATCAAAAGACAGCGTGAGTAAATTTCAGACGAAAAATAACAACTGAAGATGTCAGAATCAGGCATGTGCTTGCCTATATGGATGGTGGAACATAATTTATGAATACATTTTCTAATGAAATTTCGAGCTCATTTGCAACAAAAAATATTGAATTCGTTATTTTTCTCTATTTGCTTCTTACATCCCCTTTCAAATCATACTAATTCTTTTTCATCAGAACCAGAACTCAAATATCTCGGAAACTGTTGATTTTTGGTCATCAATAAAAATGGCTCAAACCACAGCAAATTATCCATACTAACACCTCCTCCAAGGTTGACGTCTGATTTGGAATTACCCTGTATACTTCAACAGATTATTTTCATAACTTGGTAATAACAAAATAATAAATAAAGATATCAAAAAAGTTATCTTTTTATTTTATTTAACACTGCTTAACCGTTTTTATGTATATGCAAATAAAATTGTGAAAAATACATTAGATTTCAGTATGAAATATAAAGTTTCGGTTTCGGTTTCGGTTTCGGCCGAAACTGAGACCCTTGCCGAAAGTTCGGTTTCGGTTTCGGTTTCGGCTGAAAAACCAGTTTCGGTCGGACACTAGAAAATACACGCACATCCCTCCCAGCGTTTCGGCTATTCGGAGTGCACCAAGCGAAACCTCTTACTTCTTCGAAGGCACTTCCTCTGGCAACCTCATTTCTAACTCCATGCCCGGCTATGTACCGTAACTGAACTTCTTCTTCAGTATCGCAGACACCTGTGACCGACGCATCCGACGACGGCGATTCATTCTTGTCCGCGAGGTTCGATTGTTTCGCGCGCCGCTCTCTCGATTTTCGGGGAATTTAAGCGCGTACGCGGTGCCAGACAGCACGGCCAACTTTGAAGCGGTGCGAAAGATCTGCAGTTTTTGTGTTTTTGCCGGTACTTGTTTGTGATATGTGCGGTTGTTTCTCTTACGAGCAGTAAAGTGTGCACTTTTGGGAATCGGGGCCAACAAATGTTGCTAATACCGGACATAACGTTGCCGCAGGTGAGGAAAATACTAGTGATGGATTAATTATACATTATATTATACCGCGAATGTAGATCATGCAAAAATATAATTGGTACATGTTTGCTGTGATTGCGGAGTGTGAAGAAATTGCAGATAATATTATAGGACTTTTACTTGTTTTGTTTGTGTATCGTTTGCATACATGTTCATTGTCTATTCAGTCATCAGTGCGAGTCTCTAACATGGAATGAATTCAATGAATCAAAGTCAGTTTTTGCGCGTATGTTCTCGGGAACTCGCGTTATCATTTGACCTAAATGTATGCCATTTTCAAATTTTTTGCTGAAAAGGGTGTCAAACGATTGGGTTGGACTCCCTGATGAAGAATTCCAAATCAAATTTGATTCTGTCCGGCTAGTCGTCCGTTCCCACGATAACTTGGGATCGGAAAGAAATAGCGACTTGAAATTTTCATGGTTATCAGTTGAAGGATTCCAGCTCGAAAATTTTTGCGAAATTTCGTGAGGATCGTATCACTAGAAAATTTTAAAAAAATCATTGAAAAAAATTCTATATATCAGTAACTATCCTCCCGAAACCACTGATCGGATCTATATCTATATTGTGTGAGTTCGGTAGCTGGATGGGTGACCGTTGCCTCGATAACTTTCGAACGAAAGGAGCTGAGGACTTGCAATTTTCAGGGTAGGTTGCACTTCCCAATGGGAGAGATAATTTCGGTTTTGGGTATAATCGGTCCATCGGTTTCGGAGTTATACCCATCTGGAATATTATTTCCACGATAACTCAAAAAATAATGACTCGATCGAATTGAAGGTTGGTAACTAGTTGTAGAATATCGACATAAAGGCGTGTGTAATTTTTTTTTGAGAATCGTACCCCTAGGAAATTTTTCAAATTTACGAAAAAAAATTGGTTCAAGCATTGACGTGAAGTAAGGAGCTTTTGCGCATATGTTCTATTGTCAATTCTCCTGTATTGGACGATAGAACATACACGCAAAAAAGACTCCACATCAGAGCTTGAACCGTTGTAAATATTCTCAGACAGGTTGATTAGTATTTAAAATTGCGCTCTTTTTGATGTAAGAAAATCTTATACATTGTGTCCCAAATTCGAGGTATGACGTCATCGATAATTGTCTTTCCTAATTTTTTCATTACTATTCTTAAAGGGTATATAGTTACAGATACGTACCAAACATCAAATCATTATTCATTGTCGTTGGAAAGATATTCAACAAACATAAACTAAGGAATCTCATTCAACTCAATTAAATAATTCAGGCAGTTTAAAAATGGAATGTCAAGAGGTATTTGCTTATCTTTTTTGTCGAACACAAAACATAAAAAATTGGTTCAAGCACTGATTTGAAGTCAGGAGCTTTGCGCGTTTGTTCTATTGTCTGCTCACCTCTATTGGACACTGTTAATCGAATTTAGCTAGATATATACGTCGTTTTCTCAGCTTTTATAATATATGAATACATTTGATACCATTTTAATGACATACTTCAGTAACGAGAGAATTGTCTATGGTCACAGAATTTTTAATTCTGACATACCTATGTATTCTATTGGAATCGAAATACGAACGAACTTACGCTTCAAATAACTCCAGGATATTCACGAAATTCCGCGTAAATTAGTGGGTCGGCATTCTACAAGTAATTACCGGATTTAATTGGATCAATTTTGGATATTTTGAGTTATAGAGGAAATAACAACCAAATTTCAGGTGAGTATAACTCCAAAATAATTTGGCCGATTATGCAAATTAGCCAACTTAAATGTCCCATTCGGATGCACAACCTACCATTAAAATTGCAAGTCGCTATCTCTTTCCGTTCTCATGTTATCGTGAGATACAGGTACACTATAAGTTTCGTAATTACTCGAAAATTATCACAAAATTTCACACACCTATTTATGTCGATATTCTATAACTAGTTATCAAGCTTCAATTGGATCGGGTCTGTATTTTTTGAGTTATCGAGAAAATAATATTTCAGACTCGGAAACTGTTGGGCTGATCATGCTAAGCAACGAACTCAACTCTCCCATTCGGATGCGCAACCTACCCTGAAAATTGTCCCTACATCTTCTCGTTCGAAAGTTAACTAGCCAACGGTCACCCATCCTGCTACTGAATTCACCCAAGGCTGCTCGGATCTTCAACAATATAGATCCGATCGGGTTCAAACTGGGAACTTGGCAGTAGAGTTAAGTTTTGAAGGCTGTCGAGAAATTTCAGCGATGTCGGATGAAAAGTTTCTGATACATGGAATTTTTTTAAATATTTTCTGGTGATACGATTCTCACGAAATTTCGCAAAAATTGTTGCGTCGGTATTCCACAACTAACAAACATGTTTGAATTGGATCGGATTCGTACTTTTCGAGTTATTGAGGAAATAACAACCAAATTTCAGATGAGATGAGATGACTCCAAAACCATTTGGTCGATGATGCCTATCAACAAACTCAAATGTATCATTCGGAGGCACTACTCTAATAACTGCAAGTCGCTATCTCCTTCCGTTCTTAGGTTATCATGACATAAATAATATTATTTGTAAATTTTCTAGTTATATGATTCTCACAATATTTCACAAGTGTCTTCTTTGTGTCAGTATTCTACAACTAGCCACCAGGTTTCAATTCGATCGGATCTGTATTGTTTCATGACAAAATTATTACTCGGAAACAGTTGGGCCGAAAATTTCATATCGCTATCTTTTTCCGTTCTCAAGTTATCGTGGCAATGTCTGGCCGGACAGAATCAAATTTGACCTCGAATTCTTCATCAGGAAGTCGAACCCAATCGTTCGAGACCATTTTCGGCAAAAAATTCGAAAATTACAAACATTTGGGCAAAACCATTAAATGATAACGCAGTGTTCCCCAGAACATGCACACAATAAAAACAAGAAACAAGTAAGAAGAATAGCATCGTATCGGGCGAAGATTAGCGAGGTTATTTATTAGTTTGTCGTTTTATGAGAAATAAGGTTTGTAGAAAAATTGGACAAAACCGTACTTTACTCATACCCTCAAGATTGAAATTTTAATGATGATTGGCTACGGACATAGGAGAAGAACACAAAATGAAGTTCTTCATTTATTCAGAGGGAAGTATCCTGATTTACCGCCCACGTCGCAAAGTACCATCAGCAAGATTGAAAAACAGTTTCGGTAAAATGGGCATTTAGCAAAAACAAATAATCATCGCCGGAGTGCCTTCACTGAAGATTTCAAAATGAATGTACTTCTCTCTGTTCAAGAAAATACCCACTAAGCAGATAGCTAGGGAACTCGAAGTTAGCCAGTCATCTGTGACGAGAATTATTAAAACACAGAAATTTCATCATTATAAAATGTCAATCCTCCAGGAACTCACCGAATATGTTCTAGATAGAAGACCCTAGTTTTGCGAACAAATTATGGATCTATTAAAAGGTTTCTTTCTGGGTTTTCTCACCCAAACTCTGGAAAATATCTATAAAATAAAAATTAATAATTTTGTGATTTGCTTATGCGTAAGAAACACAAGATAGTTGTCAGAATCAATCAATTGAACAATGTTGCCTAACAAACAACATCAACGAAGAATCAAGTATATGGACAACAGGCCCATGTTGAAAAAATTATGGGTCTTTTGAACCACCAGGTGACCTATCTAGAACGATATAAGAGCATAAAATAATAAGATTCAGCACTATTCCGTCACTTGTAAGTTGTCCAACTGAGTGCAGGTGAGAGTTCGAAAGTACAGGTAGAGTGAGTACATTTTTGTCACATATTTTTGTACGGCATTCTTACCACCGATAGATCCATGAAAAATAATAAGAAAACGGGCAGTACCGTAAAAAAAATGGTGCGCCACAAAGTCGGATTTTTTTTTTATTCTCCGACTATTACCAGGGTAAATTTGGTCAGTTGATTTTGTACGGCATCTGTGTCATACTAATCAATTATTCCGCAACGCCGTACAAAAATCATGCGACAAGGGGAACAAATCGAGGGTTGCAATACCCTCTCTTTCCGTGGTCCAGGGGGTGATTTGACACAACATGAAATAAATTTATTTTGAAACTATTTTTTGCATAGATAATATTTTTTAATATGCCATACAATTTCGTTGGTCGGGAAAAAAAAAATGAAAAAGAAAAAATCCATATAACGAAATGTAAGGTGAAATTTTTTTTATACGGCAGTACTAATTTTCATAGTCTTTTCGTGATTTTAGGTTCCTAGTTAGAAACTATGTTAAATATGGGTTTGTATCTAACGATTTATACCGAAATATAGACATGTTGTCACTGATAATTCCAAAATACAACATATTTTTGAGAAGTACTCATGACACTGAAGTTAGCAGACACCTGTAAAATTTGAGCTTTCATTTCAGAAATGAATAAGTGGAAAAAAAAATATTAAAAAAATTTGTACTCACTGTTTTTTGAATTATGTAGATGTGCAATTTTTTTTTAAATTCTTTGAAAATAATTTTTTGAATTAAAAAAATCATAAAAATTGTTACATGACTGCTAATTTTAGTATCATAAGTACTCGCACATTTTTTATTGTCATCATTAAATTTATCGAATTTTTCTAAAAAATGACCATTTTCTTTATTACTATCATTAAATAAATCGAATTTTTCTAGAAAATGATTGCTTTATTTATTCACATCATTACAATGAAACAAATCAATTATATGTATGTATCAATAATGTTTGAAGTATATATTAAACCAAAAAGTATATAAAACTGTTGATACTGGGATTGACAGTTTCAATTCTTGGACATAATATACACACCGTTTCAATTCAGTTAGACGTCATAGTGATTTTATCATATTATCAATTGTTCTCTTCAAAAATATGTTAATACCGTACTGTATCAGATGGCCATAAAGTACCCTTAAAATTGTAGCGTCACTTTCATCAGCATAAAAGATATGGTCTGCATAAAAATGTACGGCATCATTTTTTCCTAATTTATCTAGGTTAATACTATTTAAAATAAGGGATGTAGAAAACTGCTATATTTCATTAATCTATGATAGTTAAACTTTTACAATAATTTGCAAAATTTCAGTTTTTGTCTTTCTCTATAATTTTGCTTAGAACGGTTTCTTTTGAACGGCAATACTATATAACAATTGTATTTTACAATATCATGTTAAAAAAAAAGTTCCCGTACATGATCAAATGACTTTACAGCTCTATAAATCAAGGATACGAAGAAATTAAGATAATTATCGATATACATTCAGATGAACAATCATTTTTTGGCGGAATTGTTTTTAATAGTACTTTTGAGTGCTAGATAATGTTTTGGAACCGAAGCCGTACTTTTTCAAATCACCCCCTTGACCACGGAAAGAGAGGGGATTGCAACCCTCGATTTTTTCCCCTTGTCGCATGATTTTTGTACGGCGTTGCGGAATAATGGATTAGAAGCAGTATTGAAATAGTATGACACAGATGCCCTACAAAATCAAATGACCAAATTTACCCTGGTAATTGTCGGAAAATAAAAAAAAAATTCCGACTTTGTGACGCACCATTTTTTTACGGCACTGCGCGTTTTCTTATTATTTCTCATGGATCTATCGGTGGTAAGAATGCCGTACAAAAACATGTGACCAAAATGTACTCACTCTACACGTACTTTCGAATTCTAACCTGCACTCAGTTGGACAGCTTACAAGTGACGGCATAGTGCTGAATGTTATTATTTTATGCTCTTATATCGTTCTAGATAGGTCACCTGGTGGTTCAAATGACCCATAATTTTTTCAACATGGGCCTGTAGTCTAATATCGTAACGTTTCGGAGTCAGACTCCTTCGTCAGACGCTTAACGAGAATCTTTAGAATTGTTTTGTTGATAGTTATTCTGAAATTCGAGAATTGTCACATTGACAGTATTTGAAAAGCATAGCTAACATAATTTTACTTTGCATAGAAATTTCAAAGTTACAACTCCTTTTTCAATAAATGCAGCCAAAAATGGTCAATACCAATTGAGCAATTTGGAAAATTGCATTCTCTCTTCAATAAAATACAAGTTGACTCCTTAAGTTTCCTTTTAATATAATCAGGTTAATATAAAGATTGTAATGACAGAACCTGATTATATTAAAAGGAAACTTAAGGAGTCCACTTGTATTTTATTGAACAGAGAATGCAATTTTGCAAATTGCTCAATTGGTATTGACCATATTTGGCTGAATTTATTGAAAAAGGAGTTGGAACTTGGAAATTTATATGCAAAGTAAAACCATGTTAGCTATGATTTTCAAATACTGTCAATGTGACAATTCTCGAATTTCAGAATAACTATCAACAAAATAATTCTAAAGATATTCGTTAAGCGTCTGACGAAGGATTCTGATATAGACTCCGAAACGTTACGATATAGTTGTTTCTTAGTTGATGTTGTTTCGTTGTTGTTTGTTAGGCAACATTGTTCAATTGATTGCTTCTGACAAATATCTTGTGTTTCTTACGCAGAAGCAAATCACAAAATAATTTATTTTTATTTTATGGATATTTTTCAGAGTTTGGGAGAGAAAACCCAGAAAAAAACCTTTTAATAATGAGTATACCTCCCACAGGATCCTTTAATGATTACTCAAATTATGGATCAACTACACAGAAAGGTAGTAAACGTAGAAAACGTCCAGTGCTCTGACGAATCAACGTTTACCTTAAATGGAAATCGTCAAAATTGTCTTTATTGGACAGACAACAACCCACACTGGATGAGGGAATGTCACACTCAATATCAAGAAAAAGATAATGTTTGGACAGAGATTGCTCGTGATCGATTAATCAATTTTCTTCCAAGAAAATCTCAATGGAGCTGGATATTTAAAAATTTTGCAGGAAGTACTAGTTCCGAGTTTGGCTACTCAAATTTCCTGATCCGGATGCAGCCGATATCACGAATATAAAAATGAGGTTTCAACAAGACGGTAGGAGATAACCTTCTAAATGGCCTACCAGATCTCCAGATTTAACACCTATGGACTATTACTATTACTTGTAAAGCATAGTTCATGAGACAAAACCGGGAAACATCGAGCATTTACAAGAATGAATAATACAGGACTGTAGGCTTATTTCCGCCGAAATAATTAGAAATGTCCAAAAGGGGTTTCAGTTCCGTTTCGGATATCGTCAGTTAGTTAATGGACAACATTTTGAGCTTCTATTGAAGAAACATATTTGAGTTCATTTGAGACAGATCAGTTGATCAGTTTTCTTCATCTTCGAACTAAATAAACGGTTGTTATTTGGTACGTATGTGATATACCCCCTAAGAATGGTCCTGAAAAATTAGTATTGCCATTTAAAAAATTTTCGACGAAGTCATATCCCAAATTTGGGATGCGCTACATATTATTTTCTTACATCAAAATTGGTTCAAGCACTGACGTGAAGTCAGAAGCTTTTGCGCCCATGTTCTCTTGTCTTGAATTTACCATGGTAAATTCAAATAAGAGTGTCCAATACAGAAGATTGGACAAGAGAACATAAGCGCAAAAGCTTCTGACTTCGTGGTAGTGCTTGAAACATATTTTTTCTCAAGGATTTTTTAAAAATGTTTTGGTGCTACGATCCTCACGAAATTTTGCAATAATTTTCGCGTTGCTAATAACCATGTTTGAATTGGATCGGATTTGTACTTTTCGAGTTATTGAGGAAATAAGAAACAAACTTCAAATTTATATAACTCCAAAATCATCTGGCCGATTATGCTAGTTGACGAACTTAGATGTCGCATTTAGATGCGCAATCTACCCTGAAAACTGCAAGTCGCTATTTATTTCCGTTCTCGAGGAATCAAGGGATACATAATATTTTTTCGTAATTTTTTAAAAAATATCTACTGGTACGGTCCTGACAAAATTTTACACACGTCTTCATGTCAATATTCTACAACTAGTTACCAAGCTTCAATTCGATCAAGTCTATATTTTTTGAGTTATCGAGAAAATAATATTCCAGATGGGTATAACTCTGAAACCGTTGGTCCGATTATGGCCAACAGCGAACTTATCTCTCCCATTCAGATGTGCAACCTATCCTGAAAATTTCCTTTCGTTCAAGAGTTATCGAGGCAACTGTCACCCATTCAGCTACTGAACTCGCACAAGGCTGCTCAGATCTCCAACAATATCGATCCGATCATGTTCAAACTTGGAACTTGGTAATGGAGTTAGGTTCTGAAAGCTCTCGCGAAATTTCAGCTATGTCGGAGGAATAGTTTCTGATATATAGAATTTTTTTCAATAACTTTCCATGATTTTTTAAAAATGTTCTGGTAATACGATCCTCGCGGAATTTCGCAAGAATTTTCACGTTGCCATTCTACAACTAATAACCATGTTTGAATTGTATTTTTCGAGTTATTGAGAAAATAACAACCAAATTTCAGATGGGGGTAACTCCAAAACCGTTTTGCCGATTATGCCTATAAACAAATTCAAATGGCGCATTCAGATTCTCAACCTGGCCTGAAAATTTCAAGTAGCTATCTCTTTCCGTTCTTAGGTTATCGTGTCGTAAATAATATTTTTTAATAATTTTTTAAAAATTTTCTAGCGCTACGATTCTCACAAAATTTCACAAACGTCCATGGGTTTGTATTCCACAATTACTCAACAAGTTTTAATTCGATCGGATTAGTATTGGTTGTAGAGAAAATTATTAATTGGAAATAATAACTTGGGCAAAATGATAACGCGATGTTCCCCTGAACATACGCGCAAAAAAGAGCGCAATTTGAAATACTAATCGACCTGTCCAAGCATATTTACAACAAAAAATGTGGGAAAGCCTGTGGACAGGAGCTTTGGCGCTCTTGTTCAAACTTTGACAAATTCTTATAATAGAACTGCATCATAAAAGAAACTAAATTAAAAATAAATAACGAACTTATTCGGGATATTCATTCCTCAAATCTACACAGAAAATCATATTTCATCGATTTTGAAACTTCCAATTTTGTTTTCACTGGAGATATTCTGAACCCAATATGATTAACTTACCAAAGCATATATTTCCATCATCATATGCATTATCCAAGGGCATATTGGGTATATAATTAATATCTAATAATTGGTCATTTTGCATTCAATCATACATACTTTGTCTTTTAGAACATGAATAAATTTGACGTGTCTGGTAGATAAGATGGCATCGATGAACAGTGAACATAGATAGAATACACTGACGCTGAACACTGACAGATAGAAATCGCGTTCTGTGAAAACATAGAAGCTAGATGTATTATGGACATTCTGAAAAATCATATCTCCGAAAGTTTAAAAAAATTGAATTTGAAATCTGTAGTATAAAAAAAAATTTTTTGTTACTCCGAAACCATTTGGCCGATTTTGCCCAATAATCAACTTAACCGAGTTATTTATATCCCAAACCTACTCTAGAAATTCCAACTCTCTAACTCATTCTTTTAGATTGTTATCGTTTTAACGGACGGACCGGCCGGCCGGCTGGACAGAATCGATTCTGACCACGAATTCTTGATCAGTGAGTCGAACCAAATCGTTTAAGACCATTTTAATAAAAAAATTCGAACAGTTTATACAGCAAATAAGATAAAATAAGAAACAAATTAAAATAAAATAAGAATTAAGGGTTAAAAGGATCGGTTTATACAGATGATCTAAAACAAAATGAGAAATAAGAATGAACCAATCAAATCGCAGCTTTTTGACCATTTTATGCAAGTTCTATTATTTTCACTCTTTGAGCATGCGCATTGTCATTTTCCAAACAAAATTACATAAAATAAGAAATAAAGATGAGATTTGGACAATTCTTATTCTTATTTCTTATTTTATCTTATTTCGTGTATAAACGCTTTCATAGAAATGTACATGTTCAACTTTCTTATTTTATTTTAATTTGTTGCTTATTTTATTTTATCTTATTTTATTTGCTGTATAAACTCGCCTTTAGATACTCGCACTGTATATCGTCCGAAGTGGAATTGAAAATGGCTTTTCAAACCTAGTGAATGGAAAAAAAATAACTCCTTTATTCCGCTTAAAATGCGGTCGAATACGATAAACTTTGTACAGTTTTCATTCGCCGTGATTGGGCACGCAACGACAACAAAAAGTTCTCTGCTTTCAATAAAATGATTTCCATCATGTGATTCGTGTAGCCGTTTAATATTTGAACTCATTAATATTTCTTTATGAAAGGTATGGTAAAATATGATATTTTTGGCGCGCAGTTCAGGTGAACAGAGTGCCTATCAATTCGTCCAAATATCTGTAGTATTCGAATAGGTATTTGGCCGAGAATGGTCTCAAACGAGTAGTTTCGACTCACTGATGAAGAATTCAAGGACAAAATTGATTCTATCCGGCCGACCGTCAGCACGATAACGCTCGAATGCAATGAGTTAGAGAGTTGAAGTATTCAGGGTAGGTTTGGAATCCAAACACGCCGGCTAGGTTCGTTAATGGGCAAAATCCACTGAGTGGTTTCAGAGTTATTGCCATATAAAATTATGTTTTCCCAATATCTCGAAAAATACAGATTTGATCGAATTAAAATGCGGTAGTTACTTGAAAAATACTGACATGAAGAGTTATGCGAAATTCAGTGAGAATCGCAAGACTGGAATTGAAGAATATTAACAAAAAATCTATATCTCGGAAACTATCCGTCAGATATCCTTGAAATTATGCGACTTTCAAAACCTTATTTTCAAGAAAAGTTCTAGATTTAAACGATCGGATCTATATTGGTGAAGATATTGAGGTGATGGAGAGAATTCAATGAATTAGATTCGTCGAAGTCAAATTTCACAAGTCGATACGTCAGTAATAACATCCGTTCAATACCTAGTGAGAATTGGAATATCTTGTATATGATATGCAACTTATTTTAAAGCCAAGTTCTCGATTTAAACTTGATCGAATAATATGTAACGTGATATACCGCCGTATTCACAAAGCATTCAATCTTCGTTAAGTCCTAACTGAGGTCCTCAGTTAAGGATAAATAAGAATCGCAACCTCAGTTAACGTATGTAACGGTGCTGAAACAGGCCTGTTTCACGTTAATTTTCACTTAAACTGAGGTTGCGATTCTTATTTATTCTTAGCTAAGGAACTCAGTTAGGACTTAACGGAGATTGAATGCTTTGTGAATACGGCGGAATATCTTTCTGAAATTAAAAACTTGAAAACAATATAAATATTAAAATAAGTTCAAGCTACGGAATTCACACACATTTTTTAGTGCTTCTATGGCCCAGTGATAAGTATTCGGTTGCTAGAAATTAGTTACACGGATCGATTCCCGTAGCCGAAATTATTGATCTTTTTCACTTCCGTTTCCAATTCTATCGGAATTCTAACTTTGTGAAATGATTATGGACTGAATTAAGTCGGTATTTTCATTAATTTATTTGAGTATTTTCGTATGTTACTGGATTTTAAAAAAATTACTGCTATACAGGCAGTTTTTGATGAAATTTCAATTCATAGTTCCTCATGGCACAGCCATACGATTTGACTGATTTGTGTTACAGGCATAATTCTCGTAATGAATTTCGTTTCAATTGAATATCATAATCAGAATATTTGTCATTTACTCTTTATTTGACACCAACTTACTCATAATTAAAAGACACCAAAGATTTTAATCATCAACAAATATTCCTTCGTGATCCGTGTTAGCCACTTCATTGCTCCGTGTTCCCCCAAAGAGGAAACTGTCATTCAGGGCAGATAAGTACGGAAAGAGATAGCGACTTGCAATTTCCAGGGTAGGTTGCTCATCCGAATGATACGCTTAAGTTAATTAATGGACATAATCGGCCAGGAGTTCTATATACCCTACGGAAATTTTGTTGGTATTTACTCAATAACTCAAAAAATACAGTTCCGTTTGAATTTAATCAGGGATTAGTGTACAATGTTGACTCGTAAGTTACCAAAATTTTGTGAGCATCGTATAACTAGAAAAAAAATAAAATTATTTTTTCAAAATTAAATAAAAAATTTTTCTCAGAAATTCTATATTTCAGAAACTATCTGTCGGGTTCCGCTTAAACTGCGCACAAACCTGCAATCCAAATTTAATTTCCCCAATATTTTCAAAAATACAGATCCTATTGAATTAAAATATACCTAGTACTGGATTGAAAAAGCACGGCTTAAAGGATATTGCAGTATTTCGTGAAGGTGTGTGAGGCGTGAATAGACAAAAGAACATGCGCGCGAAAGCTCCTGACTTCATATCTTCTTCTGAAGAATTTCCGTCATGTTGTTTTGTTGGAATTAGAAATTAATCCAGCGGATTGTTTTCAATTATCAAAGATCGTACTTCTTCCGTAGATTATCTATTTACTGTTAGAAAAAGAAATTAAGATCTGAACAAAACATAGACAATTGAGGTGGTATGTGAGGTTAGAAACGGTTGTCTTTCGAATTTATAATTTTTGTGTGTTTGTAGAAAGAAGATAAACTACGGAGTTCTCTCTGATTAAGATCTGCATTTCCTTATTTATTCTGAGTAACTGTGACAAATTTCCCAAAACGTCGGCATTGTTAAGGGTGCCGAATATGAAAAAGTCCCGATATTGACTATTTATTATTTAGAATAACTTAACTCAATTTTCTTCTAGTCTTAGAATAAATCCAGTTTTTGGAATAAATGTGCCTCAGGGTATAGGACAAATGTATATTACAATTCCACAATATCTTTTGGCTGAAGTTGGAAGAATTATTTTTTGCAAACCAATGGAAATATCGTCCACCCATAGATATTTTCAAAGAAGGTGAATTTTCTAGCAGCCTACACATCGAAGACGGCACAAAAGAATTCAATAACAAGACAAATTAAATGATCAATTGATGCCGCATTCCCCTATCCCTCTTCTTCCCGGGCGACAGTTTTTCACGTGTTTTGTCGACGGCAAATCTGTTCGCTCTATCTCCGGAATCCCCAGTTGATTGGAAATTCTCTATCATTGGATTTTTTCATTTTTTCATCAAATTAGCTGCAGTTGGTGGGGAAGTTGAGCGGAACGAAATATCTGACGTTTCGGCAGATTGAATTATCTCAGATCACCACACACACCTCTTCAGCTTGAACCGATCCTGCCTGTAGAGCCTTTTAATAATTGATTGGTTTGAATTATAAATGTACTGCTGTCTGTTAGAACTGCTGCCTGATTCAAAATGAAATTGAATTTAGAACAACAGTAAATTCATAATCTGTAAGGTGTATACATTCAATCCAGGTTAACAAATTTTTCGGATGCTTTATCACGCTTCATCAAAGTTCAAAGGGCCATATTCTGAAAATCATTTAATAGTTAGTTTTCTTCGATCGTGGGAAAAGTTACACTATATTGACCTGTTTTCTATACGCAAAGCTCAACATTGCAGAATAGTGGGCAGTTGCTAATCAATTAGAAAATAAAAGTGCGGTAAGATTCTTACCGCACTGCTGTAGCTTGCGGTAATGTTACAAATGGATTATTACAATAAAATGAAACAAAGTATGGTTTTGATTTTTATACTGATGAAGTTGTCATAAAAGAAATAAAGAAATAGCTAATTTATAACGATATTCTTACAGTTTGTACAATTTGTAAATTGTATTGGAGGGCAACGAGAATTTATAGACGTTGAAGCTGCATGGCTAATTGTTTGGTTTATCTCGTTTCGATCATTTTCATTTGAAGTCGAGGCAGGGGTGTTGAATAATTTTTTAGCCACTTCTACTTTATTATTAAGTGAATCGTCAATATATTCCTCCGCCACATTGGAAGATTTCCATCCTCCGTGGCGCTTTAAAGAAAGGAATATCAGCTCCAGCATCTATCAAACGTGACCGATGATCTTCGAAAACAATGTCCTGTATATTCTGTCGGATTTGGTAACTGTGAATAACTTTCAACAATTTGCGGCATTTTTCCAAATTGATTTATTCCAATCACTGTCTTCCATCCTTTTCCCTTGTTGAATAAAAAAAAATCTATGATTTACAAAATAATTAGGCCTAAATGATACTTAGGTACTTTCTATAAACATTTAAATAGGTTTCGTTAATGACAAATGATCTAGGTTTATTCGTTTTTGTTTCTGGTATTTTTACCAGTATTTTTGACCCGAAATCTTCTATATCCTGAACTTTCATTCAGACAAGCTCATCTCGTCGACTCCTGCTATTCCAAATATTAGAGCTACCTAAAAGGTAATCAAAAATTGTATATTTCGTATTTTATGTATTTTAAGTAATACTATTTTACCTATATGCTTACTTTCATCGATAAAAATATGTTATCTGGGGACTCTAAAATGAATTTCTGAACTTGTTCCTGGGTTAAAATTTTGGATTTTTTTGGTTTGTATCCTGTAGCTTGACGTTTTAAAAATCCTCTCAGTTTTTGGTCCTGGGCAATATTAATATTATTTTTAACAGACAAAGTTGATCGAAGCATGGAATAATGTGACCACAACGTCGAAGATTTCATTGTTTTAGCCAATTCAGCTACTTACGCCATCAGTACATTCTCAGAAAATGATACAATGTTGCTTTTTCTACAAAAATCCATGAAGCGTTGGTACGCAAGTTCATACTTACTTCTGGTAATTATCACAGTCGTTTGGGAATATTATGCCAATATTTCCTAACAAGTGCTCAAAGTGATACTTTTCCGCACGCATTTACAGTTAGATGAGCGACGCGAAGCGGAGTTAGGATTAGTTTTTGCGTGCGCCGGACGTGTTAGGAACAATGTTTTTCCTTCGAACGTCTTATAATAACAAGAAGAAAGCAAATTGAAATATAATAATTAATTCTGAGACTTTTAATTTATCCGGAATGAAACAACTCAACTATTCAAAAATAAACAATAACTGTATAGACAAGGCAGTGGGGATTTTACATGAGACCCAAATAATGTCAGCGGTGCAGGACTTAGCTCGGTTAAGTAAACCTGAGCTGCAGGGGACAGACTGAGAGACCCTATGGAGGCTAGCAACCGGAGCAGAGGGGGATCAACCATGAGACCCTGTCAGCTAATAGGAGACCGACTCAGGTGCAATAAGCCTCTCTGGGCTGCAGCACGGGCTACTCGCTCAAACGGTATCGGTCAAACAAAAAGAAACAAACAATATACAGGGTGAGTCTTTGACCACTGCATTAATTTTAACCAAAGATTCCTCTCATCAAATGAAACACTTTTTTCATTAAACATTTTTCCAAATTTAGCTCAGGTAAAAATATACAGGCTGTTGAAATTTTGAAAAAATATCAGTTTTTATTTTGTAGCTTTGACATCTTTTTTTCGAATAAAATGAATGTAGGCGTGAAATTTCCTATAACTATGATACATATTTTCCGAATATTAGTTATTTTCTACTTCTACTGGTTTTCTAGTTATGGACTCGTGGATTCATAAAACTAAACGAAATTAGCATAAAGAAAGCATATAAAGTTTTTCTTGAGTAATTTCAAGAATATTCCATCGTTTTAGAACATTATATTATTCTTCATCATTTCTCCTTAAACGCACCGTTTACGAGATATTCTTCATTGAATGTTTTAAAATGGAAAACTCCAGGAATTTCACTACTTTTATGGATCCGTCCCTGAGCGTTGGAATCCCGAATCAAGCTGTAAACCACGTTACCATGCCTTATTCTCGTCCGCCGACAATGTCATAGATAATTTATATGCGGGAGTGTATTAGCACATTGTGAAATCTTTAAACGCTTGTAACTTTTTACCTGAGCCGATACTGGAAAAATGGTAAATGAAAAAAGTGTTTCATCTGATGAGAGGAACCTTTGGTTAAAATTAATGCAGTGGTCAAAGACTCACCCTGTATATTGTAAATTGATTGCTGATCCTATCAGTGCATTCATTGGGCGTCTCGATGAACACTCAATCGGCGCGAAAGGGCAAGTAATGTTCTCGTTCGTTGAAGTTGAAGGACAGTCGTTAGAAGGTTGATGTTTATCTATAGGGCAGCTGTAGGGATGGTTTGATAAAGGTTGATTATTTAAAGTAGAGTTATCTGTAGACAATATCTCATTAGACATTACCTTATTTTGATTGGTTGACTAGTCGATGTAACTCTCGGCTACAGTGGTATATTTCCAGCCTCTCAAGCGCTTAACTTTGTCTATTCCTTCTCCAGAATTTACCAACATAGTAGCCGATGAACGTCTGAAACTATGATCAGTGTACTGCTCAGGATTTTCCAATTTTAAATAATATGCTGCTTTTCCGAAGGCATTTTTCCGAGCGAATTTATTCCCACACATTGGATCCTACATGCTCCTTATCTATATTGGCCAAAAAAACGCCTGTGTGGAATATTTTCAATTCTCAAACTCGGATATTTATGGTTGAGCTGCAAATGATATCCATGATTCGTTTCATTGGAAATAACAAATATTCTCGATGAATTGTCATTGGTGTCCAGAATTTTGACTACTATCAAATTGCCCTTGTCCTCGATGGGATCAATCATTATATTGCAGAGTTCATTACGCCTGCAAGCACTGGCCTACCCAAGAATGGTAACAACTTTGATGAGAATATACATTTCATCAGGTGCATCTTTCATAAATCTAAAAACTTCACTTAAAATATTCACACAAATCTAAGTTTCTCTTCACATTAATTATCTACACTGTTCAACATGGAATATTTAATCCATAGTGAACTGGGCAACAATACTTACTCCTCGAGGCTTGTTGTCCCTTTAATGTGAGACCAGTTTCCAAAATTCTGATATTCAGCTTCATACTTGCCTTTAGATTTTGCAGGTAATAGACTCAAACTCGGTTCATTAGCTGCCTGCAATATGGAATGCGGAATGCTACAAGAACTGTTCATTTCAACAGTGTTTACAACTTTTATGTAGGCAGAGAAAAGCTAGAGATATTGTACCATCTGAGGAAAATTCTGACCAATTCTGACATAATCATGTGTCAAAATCTACAAGTCTTGTTTATTGATAAAATTGTTTCTGAGAATTTATCATGAATATCTATTTGATCAAGCAGAAATGCAAATATCGGGAATAATAATAGAAATGTGCAGTTTCAGATGAATACATTTATTTTTTTATCTGGTTTTAGTTATTAAAAAATAATTCAATAAGGATAAATATCTTGACAGGTATTCGTTTTGACAAATAAATTAACTTAGTAACCAGTTGCTATGGAAAATCCTAGGCCATGACATAGAAATAGATCAGATCCATGGGTGCTATTGATAATTTTTGAAGGATATCAAGTTTATAATTTCTGAAAATTCGATCATTTTAAAATGAACAACTGCATTAATAATTATGCTAACATAGTTGAAATTGCATAATTCATAATTATGAACTTATTATATCAGTAAGCAGATAAATTGATCTCGTTTTAAAGGTATCTACAAATTTAACAATAGTATATTCTAAAGCAAGTTGCAGAATGGGCTCCCGTTAAAACACGAATGCTAAATTCGAAAATGAGCGACGAAGGAGCGGGTTTTCGAATGCATGAGTGTTGAAATTGTCTTCTGCAACGAGTATTAGACGATATTTTCTCTATTTCAGGCCAGTTTTGTAGAATACTATTGAAATTTAATGAAAAATTCGGTTCATACATCTTAGTGACTCTGGTATTTCATCTTGGCAGTTGGTATGACTGTTACAAAAGTTGACAGATTACGGAATTTGAATCGTACGTAGGAAATGAAGATCAGATTTAAAACAGTTTCCTGTTAATATAATTAATAGTATGTATGATTCAAAATTAGCAAGAAGGAAATCAGTATAGTACCTTATCTTTTAATGAAAATAAGACTATTCCTCTCAACAATTATTACCCTATATCCAGATTATATTATTGTCAATTGACGTATGTTGAAATTTGATAGGATCGAACGTCAGTGCTGACTACCACAAAACGAAAAATATTACTAGAAACAATGCGGGAATGAGTTCATTCCAGCACTGTTTTTAGTGCTGGAATGGACTCATTACAATACTAAAATAGAGAAAAATATTAACTCGTCCGAAAAGTGTGCGGGAAAGTAGTTATTTAGGCACGGTTGTGGGAGATAGTATATTCTAAAACAAGTTGCAGTTGATATTCAAACACGAATGCGAAATTCTAAAACGAGCGACGAAGGAGCTAGTTTTCGTACGCATGAGTGTTGGAATTGCCTTCTGCAACGAGTATTAGACGATATTTTCTCTATTTCAGGCAAGTTTTGTAAAATACTGTTGAAATTTAATGAAAAATTAGGATTGTACATCCTAGTGACTTTTGTATTGTATCTTGGCAGTTGGTGTGACTGTTACGAAAAATGACAGGTCACGGAATTTGAATTATACGTAGAGCATGGAGATCAGATTTAACAGTTTCCTAATATCATGAATGATTCAAAATTATCAAGAAGGAAATCTCTAGTACCTTATTTTTTGATTAAAATGAAACCTTTCCTCTCAACAATTATTTCACCTTATCCAGATTATTTTATATTGACAATAATTGACGTGTGTTGAAATTTGATAGGATCGAATGTCAGTGCGAAAAATATAACTAGAAACAATGCGAGAATGAGTTCATTCCAGAACTGTTGTTAGTGCTGGAATTAACTCATTACGATACTGAAATAGAGAAAATATATTTTACTCTAATAACTACGCCAATTAACATTAAACAACGTCACTTTACCATACGAATCTATAGATTTTTGATTTAGTTCAGTTTTTCGGCCACAATATGGTCGTCTATGGATATTTTTCATTTACCCGAAAAAAAATTTCCACTGACTCAAAACGACTTATTCGTGGATTTCTCAAAGTCCTCAATAGACATAGGCGATCTGAGTTAGATCTTCTAATATGAGCGACGAATTGTTTCGGATAAAATCTGGATATTTTATACTCACCTATAAAACGCTAAAGGCTTCAATGAAACGCGTCACGATAATCATTAAATAAAAGTGTAAATCATATATAATTTTTCATTTCAATTTGCATTTAATCCAATGGATTCACGTATTATGTGCAAAGGTATATTATAAAGAATGTATGTATAATTCAAGTAAATGTTCAATTGATTCAACTACCTGAAACTGCAACAACACCATGATTTAATAATATCTGCCAATACCGATAATATTGCTGTAAACGATATAACCTACTTTCTACCAGTAGAACTCCGACGTAGAAGAGCATTGCTCCAGACCAGATTAAGAACTTTCAACGGCAGTTGTGAATGAATAAAACGTGTTATTTCACATTTTCCAAGCGGAAGAACGTCAAATGGAACCGGTTTTCCAGTAGGGACACAATAATTTTGTAGTCAAATACGGACGCTTGAAGATAAATTTCCTGGTCACACGGTAACGGCCACCAATCACTATTGGGCCAAAAAGTAACAGTGCTGTGTGGAGGTGGCGTTAGGACACAGTAACAAAGCCTATAGAGAACACAACTGATTCTCCTAACTCATAGGATCTCCTAGGACTTTTATGGGGTTACTCGTAAGACCTAGGAGTGTCAGTATAATCATATTAATCCATCAAATGAATGAATAAATAAAACAACTTAGATAACATAATGTCACATTCAACTATGGAAGTTAATCTCTGGCGAGACGATTATTATTATTGATAATTGGAGTGCACTTAGAGTTGCAGCATTGCGGTAGTTATTTTCAAGGGTCTCTACACAATTGCAGAATAGCACACATGCAGAATGATACTAATTTAGAAAGAACAGGCATAGAAACCTCCAGAAAGGCATTTGCCCAGAATGAAACAACGACCGAAAGTAACAACCCTTGAATGGTACAATCGCCGAGAGTCACAAATCTAGAAAAATGATGCGTGCTGTTGCCACGCTGTTCTATACTTTTCAGTGACATCCACAGACCACAGATCAGTAGAAGTCCGATCGGGTTTCACTGAATGGCGTTAGAAAGATGAGATTTTGTACTACAAAAACTTTTCCGATAGTTTTATGATCAGTTGACTCAGTTTAGAGCAAAGAGAAAATACGCAATATTTTACAGTTTTTCTTCGATAAGGGCGAAAATGCAAGCCAGGCAGCTGAAAATGTAAATATGTAAATAAATTGGGAACCATTTGAATAAGGCTGGACTCAAGAAGAAGCTCGATGTATGGGCGCCACACGAGTTATCGCAAAAAAACCTTATTGATTGAATTTCCATCTGAGAAACGCTGCTGACTCGCAACAAAATTGACCCATTGCTGAAGTGGTTGGTGACTGGTGATGAAAAGTGGACCACTTACGACAACGTCAAGCAAAAACAGTCGTGGTAGTATCGCGGTGAACCGGCGGAAACGGTGCCCAAGCTAGGATTGACGACCAGGAAGGGTATGCTATGTGTTTGGTGGGATTGGCAAGAAATTATCTCCTATGAGCTGCTCTCTTAGGCACAACTGTTAACTCGGAACTGTACTGTCAACAATTGGACCGTCTGAAGGAAGCAATCACCCAGAAGTGGTCTGCTTTCGCCAATAGGAGAGGAATTGTGTTCCATCAGGACAATGCCAGGCCACATACATAGAAGGTGACTCTCCAGAACCTCTGGGAGTGATGTGAGCTGATAGATTTGGGAGATTGTAAAGTAGGTTTTCAGCAACCGCTTATTCTTCTGGAACTTCAAATTGTCCCCACTCCCCCTCTCCTTAGTAAGCCTCACTGGCCCTATATTAAGTGTTTATTTTGTCTCTTTCTTCAGGATTATTCTTGACAATGAAGCCATCAAGTGTGAAAGCTGAAAGGCCTTCTTCTGCCGCGGCTATATTTGTAACTCCGTAAGGAGTCGACTGACAGATGACTCAATAAACACCATTTGTTTTTTCAGATCCTTTGTCCAAAATCAAAATTGACTAGTAGTGCTCATTGAAATAAACAATAGGTTTGGTTATTAAGCAATGCAAGAGAAAGATGAACTCAATTTCATAGTATGTACTTTATATATTTCATATTTAGTTACTGTGATAACTGGAAGACTGAGAAACTCGTTTTGTTATTAGAATTTTATTATTCATTTAATATTATTTTACTGTGAAATCTAGTGTAAGTGTGATACTGAGAAAATAATTTTGTTATTTAAATTTTCTTTGTTCGTCATTACCTCAGACATGAAGCTTATTTTGTTTATATGTTTTTCAATCATCTACCTTACCAAGTACAATCACATTAGATTATCTAACTTAGAGTTTATTCTGCCAGATTCTTGGGAATCCGGTAAAATCCGGCCGGATTGAAAATCACGCCGGATTGCAATCCCTAATATGGACCTAGACCACACACAGATTGTAGTTTTGAGGAATTTCAACTTGATGTATGTATATGAGTAGGTGTACTATTTGTTTTATCTAATTTTATTGGTACAATAATTGATTCAACCCACATTAGACTGTTCAACCATTTAATATTAGCCAACGTATATTTTTCATAGGAGCCATTCAATTTTCTTGAACATTTCACACAAATAAAAATCCATGTTAGCTCTTATGTGGCTTAGCACTACAGCAGGGATTTCATTTGGACGTTTTCTGCAAATGGTCAAAAAGTTGATTTCACAACAGATTGGATATAAAACTCATTTGTGATGATTTGTGGGTTGGACTACTTCTGCTTAACGACGTCTATATAAAACTAGGCCCAGAACAGAACCATGTGAGACTCCCGATGTTACAGGCGTGTCTACGGAAGAGTGAGAATCGTCTGATGCATTTCAATACACAAGTTATATGTCCTCATTTATTAAAGCTATATTCATTCACTTGGAAGGAACCTGTTTCCGAAGTCCGACTGATCCCTTCATTCAATATATTTTATGCGCTCTAACCTCTACGACATATTAGGTTTTGTGTAACTCCCCATTTATCAACCCATTCGCCGATATTGAGCGTTCTATCCGCAGGACTCGTAAATTCGTCAATTCTGCGAGAATATATTGCCCAACGTGAATAATTGTAACAGATTTCCAGAAAGGCCATACATTTCCAGCGAACTTTGGCGTAAGGCGGAAAAAATATAAAACTTTACGTGTTTGTGGCTCCAATTAAGTCCATGGAGATTTACGAGCTTCTGTTTATTAAATCCTCCAGAGGTAAATTATGATCATGAGGTTTGCTTCAGAAACAGACGAAAGGGAAATATAAAAAAATAAAAGCACTGACATGGCAATAAGAGCTTCAGTGCTCTCCATCATTGAATAAAAAATAGCTTTTACTGCTTAAACTGCTTTAACACTAGCGGAAATATATTCATTGAATTGCCAATCTAATATTCTGCAATCAATGAACGGAAACAGCTCTTAAATCCCACAATCTTTATTAAATTTGATTACAAATGGGTTGACGACTAGTTTTGGGACTTTTACAGTAGTCCCATTCTCAAGTCAAAGATACAAGCTTCTCCTAAAGGATGTCATTGCATTTAAGGCACGTTTAAATTTATGTATTATCGATTTTTTGTTTTAATATATAATGTTGAAAGACAAATACGGACTAACAAACACTAAGATTTGTATGAAGAGTTTAAGGCTTTTATATATAGGAAAAAAGCTTACCATATAGTATATGAACTGTGTGAGTTGCTCTGAACTGAACTATGATCTCTGCTAGTCCTCTCAGCATTCATATACTCAGATTTGTGTTTGTATACCAAATTTCGGCGTTCTGGGACTCCGAGACGAGAAATAACACAGAGGTTTTGAAAAGTGAATGAGTGAGGTAGTGGCAAAATCAACGTGGATTAATGAATGCTAAAGTATAGAAGTTAGACAAATGAAACTCATTGTGTTTCATACGTCTACTAACTTCATCTTATCCTGGGAATTTGGGCTTCCTAGTGTTATCCCGTCCGAAACTATAAAAATCGTCGAAACGCTTCGAGAAAAGGAAGGTGGTGGCTTTCTCTTTTTGGGCCGTCTCCACAGATTTTGTGCTATATCTCATAATACGACAGAGGTATTGATGAAGAGGCTTTTCTATTTCAGCAGTAAAAGGCCACACCGCATACTAAAGATATAGCCAACACTTCCTTAGGGACGTGTGAGAGTATAATGTTAGCCCTCTTATTTCTTCGGCCTTAATTAAATTTCTCTTGTGATTCTCTTGTATGGAACTGATTTCCAGGAGATGATTGCAATATTGAATATTCAAGTGTCTGTTTTAATTTATAAAATTCTACTGTAAGTGGGTATGTCGTTGAACTCCTAAACGAGGAGACGGATTTTTGAAATTTTGTGTATTTTTGAGTGGGTCCCTGTATGGTTGAGAGTGGCAATCGGACCCAGTAGGAGGCGCCGTAATCAAGTTATAGAATATTTGTTTTGTTTTATAACGAAATGGCGGATTCGCCGAACAAGTTATTAGAATATCTACTCTTCTCAGATCTGAGGCCTGGATATGTCGCTTTGACTTTGCTCACTAATCTTAAGTTCAGACAGTAGCACGTTGAATGTAAAAATTAAATTTAAGAATATTATATGTAAGTGTAATTAATGTGTGCGGGGTTCTGAAATGTGATTGAAAACTATAGATTGTGGGATTCGTTAGCTAGTAAGTATCTCACATAGTTATTATCTCAAAGAAGTCACGTATATTTATGTGATCTGTAACCACATCATTATACTGACCACCAATCATGCGAAAAATATGGGCTCTTTTGCCAAATGAGCCAATTTCAAGCGCCAAATATCGTCCCAATGCTGGTTAGCTCCAGGAAAAAAATAATATTCCAAATATTTCCCAGAATATAAATCCGACTGTAGAAATAAGCGTCCAGAAAAATGGTCCACTTCTTGGTATGAAATACATGCATTCACTGTTGGCTCGAAAATAAACAGTTCTATCTCTGTGGTGACGTAAGGACCCACTCAAATGCATACATTCAATGTTGGATCGAAAATAAACAGTACTTTATTTGTGGTGGCGTATATACACAAATTTGTTCAATCATACAATTGTGCCATTTGATAAAAAACACTTTGTGTAGCAGTGATTTTTTTTTCTGTAGTGTATTCCGAGAGTAATTTCTATTAAACAAATCAGTGCAATCGTACAGTTGTGCCATGATAAACTATGAGTCGACAATTCATAAAAAAATTCTGTATAGCAGTTATTTTAATATCTAACAATATACGAAAATATTCACGTTCCAGGTAATTTTAGGAAAAAAACCGATCTATATTAGTTCTATAACCAGTTCCTTGGAGTTATTATTTCAATATAAATGTAAACAAACCTAAAAGATCTATTTCGGGCTCAGGGACTCGATCCCGGTTCGGTTCGTAATTTTCAACTACGTAACCAACGTGCTTCAATTCTATCAGATCAGTATCTTTCGAGTTATTGAGAAAATGAAATTTCAGATGTGTATAATTCTGAAACTATACTCGACGATTTTTGTCCATTAACTAAGCCGGCGGATATGGACTGCAAGCCTACCCTGAGAATTTCAACTCTCATTGCGCTCGAGCGTAATCGTGCTGACGACCGGACAGAATCAAGTTTTACCTCGGATTCATCATCAGTGAGTCAAAACTAATTATTGGCCAAAAATTCAAAATTACAGACATTTGGACGAATTGATAGCATTCTGTTCACATGAAGAGCGCGCCAAAAAAATAATATGAAATAACCCAAACCCGCTTCGAGACAAAGTCGGTAGGAAGCAAATAACTTACCTGTTAATCTCGATACTCACACCTCCTACATCCAATCAATCCGCGTCAAAGGTTTGAAAAGCAATATTCCATGTCTGATACATAATTTCGAATTCTCTTCGGAAATGATTTTGGGTATAACTCAGCTGGTAATTCGGATGCCTCGGTCCTTCGAGTAAACTGGCCTTTGATAGTTATTTATGTACCAAGTGCAGTAGATGTTTATGCACTTGGTGCATATAAACATTTATGTCATACCAGTTTGTTATTGCGCGTATGTTCTAGGAAACGGCGTTGCCTTTGCCACAATAACTTTCGAACAGAGAAATAGTAACTTCCAATTTTTAGGGTAGGTTCAGGAGTTATAGCCATCTGAAATGTCGTTGTCATTTCCCGATAACTCTTTAGTCTTTTGATAAAAGTACCAGAGAGGAAAACCGATAAAAAGCGCATATTCACAATTGCTGAAGAAAACGAAATGAATAGTTTGAAGCTGATAAGAGGATACATGTCTTTACGCCCACGGGATTTTCCAGAAAAAAGGTTTCTTCTGACCTTCAGACTAGACCGTTGTAGGTACTATACAACCAGTTGAGAAAAAACATTCCTCAAAATCCCATGTATCATTGGGAAATATCTGGTTTAGTGGGATCCTGAAAAATATACAGGCCACTGTCTGCGTCGAACATCAGGTGCTCTTCTGACAGAAGCTGTAGTCAGTATGACTACGCTGGAACGTCAAGTTCGTTAATGGGCATAATCGGCCACGAAATCACAGTAATACCCATCTGAACTTTTGTTGTTATTTCCTCAATAACTCAAAAAATACAAATTCTATCCAATTTAAACATGGCAATTACTTGTAGAATGCAGACGCACTTATTTTCGCGAAATTTGGTGAGGATCGTAGCACTAGAAAAAAATAATTTTTTTTCTTCAAAATTTTATATTTTTGAAACTATGTGTCAGAGACCGCTGATATTCCGCACAATTCAAGCTGGATTATATTTTCCGAATTTATTAAAAAAATACAGATCTCGGTTGAAGATAGACGGCTTGACGTCAGTGCTTCTTAAAAGTTTTTATATTTTTTCCATTGGTTGGATGTTTCTGAAATTTTGATCAACTACTAGATATGTATACCAACAATTGTTGTAATAAATTCATTATTACTGTGTATTCTTTTTTCTATGTCACTAGCATATTTCGACATTATTGGCTGGTTGATCATTGTGTTCTTCAATTAAGACTGTTTATATGCTACTCACATCATATTTCAGATGGTTGAGCGTAACCCACTTTTTTTTAGACTCGGTGGTTACTTGTATTGATAATGTTTTTCAACTGGTTCTCATCTCAAGGCTCTTCCATATTCTGTAATGTACAGGGTGAGTCTTTGAGTTGAATATTAATTTTTACCATAGATTCCCCTCATCAAATGGAACACAATTATAATTTACCATTTTTCCAGATTCGGCTCAGATAAAAAGTTATAGCGTTTAATGATTTTACAAAGTGCTAGTCCACCCCTGCACTTTCTCTAACGGTTGAACATAGACACACTGGATTCCATATTGTATAATTATATAAAAGCTTCATCATCTCATACTCGAAATTCAATTATATTTTTTAAGAACTTATTTACTCACTCAAGTCTTATGAAATAGTTTTTAATAATTTTTATGCAGCAATTGTCTAATTTATTTGGTATTTCTATGTCGAAGCCTCTGATTGTGGTTACATAGTTCAGTACTTATAATAAATTTCTCGTCAACAATAATTGGGTTGAATAGGTGGAATGATACTTGTAATTGATATTTCACTATGAAGTGTATGAAGGGTATGAAGAATTGATATTTCACTATGAACTATGAAGTGTTCAATTTATTTATCGTTCTATGAAACGACTGAATTTGGATTGCGGTCTCTTAGGCACACATACTACAAACTTATGATTGAACTCGTTGGGATAAAATAATTTGAAGTGACGTGAGTTATATCTGTAGGAAATGATTAATTGAATGTGTGTTACAAGAAGAATTTATGTTCCATATATGAGAGAAACCCTTAGAATGTTTGTGCAGAATCAATGCAGTATGAAAATAAATGTACCTACTGATGAAATGGGTAACAGATAATTTAAATATTTTATATTCACAATTGTAAATAAATAGAGTAAAATTCATAGATTAATACAGATCTTGGTAAGCCTATTCATCTATTTCCCAAAAGATAACTAACCTTCAATTCAATTTGTTTGAATAATGATTGTCTATGTCTGTGCTTTTATTCGAGGATTCTACCGCGATCATCTGTGATTCTAGTCCAGGGCCGGTTTCATAAAAGCAGTTCTGGAATTTTTATCAGATTTTATAGGATTCAATGAAGTATATCTCGCATATTACGAGAAAAGATGAAGAATAATTTAATTTCCTTAAATGATTGAAGATTCTTATAATGACTTTAAATGAACCTTTCCTGCCTTCTTCATCCAACTTTGTGATAGATTTATAAATTGAGTTCGCAGATGTTTTTTATTAGGATTATAATTTCCTACTTCTTGTAGAATTTTCATTATTGTTTGCGGAAGAAATGTATGGTGCCTGAGAACTTTCCGCACCGTGATTCATGAGAAATTTCAGTTTTCCTCGCAGACTTGGTTTTCTCTCCACGAAGGTTTATTAATGTAAAAATTAATAAACCAAATCGCGCCAGGTTTCTGAATATTTTCCATAATTTTTATTTATTTCTTCATCTTGTTTTCGATTACATTTTTCCAGTGGAAGAAATGTATGTGAAACAATATCATTGTTTGATAATTCATTCGTCCGGTCTTTTACTGGGATATTTATGAATGTTTCTTCAATATAACCTACACGACGTAATCAGATAGGTGTTGCAAATTTCTTTAAGTTAGTGAATGTGTAGTTTCCCGTCTTGTCGATCGATATCGAGAAACCGGATACGTGACCGAAAGACGAGAAGTGGACGCCCGAGATCTACCACTCCTGCACAAGGTCGGTTTCTGACTGTGTCTACCCATAAAGTGCCTTTGAGTACTTGTCGAATCATACAAAATCGCCTTTTGAACGCTACTGGTGTTTTGGTTTCGATTGAAAAAGACCCTGAGAAGATCTAAATTCTTTTGAGAAGGATTCCTCTAACTCAAAATCATATGCGACTTCGATTGGAATGGTCTAATGAGCTCGTGAATTGGATCGATGTTTGGACGTCTGTATTGTTCACAGATGAGTCGAGATATGGAAGGTTTTCACATAGTTAGCGTGTTCGGGTATCAACCCATCTGGTGCCATGAAATCGCCGATCAATTCAGGAGGTTCATCCGTTCAGAGGTGAAACAGTTACTGTTTGGGGAGACATTTGGTTCAATAGACGTACAGAATTGTTGGCGCTTGATGCTACCATGCTGCTGTGTGGCCAAATCACTTATTTTTGAACGATAATGCGCCCCTCATCGTGCGAGAATTGTTGATGAAGCTCTGGAAATACATGGTATTCCACATTTGTCTCCCTCGGCTGCCAGACAACAATTCTATTGAACATGCTTGAGATCAGCTACAAAGAGCTTTGAATTATCATCAAACTCCCCCACATGCACTCGAGAACTCAGATGGCTTTTAACGAAAAATTGATCAAGGCTACTTCAACAATCTGATCGAAGGTATGCAAAGGCGTAGGACTGTGGTTGTTGTTCGTGGAGGCCATACTCTTTACTCAACTGAATTTGCACTAAAACTACCGTAGCCGGGGGTTACTTTGAACAAGTTTTGCATCAATTTCACTACAGCGCAAACATTTGTGCAGATATTTGAAAAATGTTTTAACCAATCGATAGCTTATCATCTCAGCTCAGCATATTTTTTTTGTTCAGAATTAACACCTTAAGAAGGGGTTACTTTGAACGAGAGTGCGTTTACCGTAGAAAACGCCAGTTTTTGGCGCCCTGTTCATAGAAACCCCTTGAATATGCAAGTATGAGTTTTTAAAAGAATAATGTCACCTGATAATTAGGTTTTCCTTCACGGTTTAGTTCGTGACCCCTGGCAATGCTTATTTTTTCATCGAAATGCTACTAAAATTGTAAATTCAGTTTTTTATTTGCTGAGTTTACTCAAGAATGCATAAATAAACACAAAAATTATAACTTTATTGAAAACATTTACATCTCTCATGGAGCACGGGAAGCCGTAGGTACCAACTGCCACTATGTGCGCGCACAGAAGTTTTTCCTCTTCAGCCGAAAATACGGTTGGACGTCCTGGCGATTTCGCTACAATTGAGAGGGTAGCAGCTGCTGCGTTTGTCTTCGCCGCCTTCATGTACATGCAAATCGTTCCAGTGGGAATGTTGAATCTGAAACAAGAAAATATTCGTAACTAGGAACAACAATGGATTTGATTGTGCTCTAGTAGGTACCTACGTAAACAGAAAAAAAAAAACTCACTCAGTAGAAGCAGCCATGATAGTTGATTTTCCAGCTGATCACTTTTCTACTGCCTTGGCAAGGATTTCTGGTGAATAATTTCGGTACATCCGAGCTCCCAACTTGCGAATATACGTTCGCGGCATGTTGGCTTGCCCCTAATGAACAAAAAGTAGACGAAAGCACGATGTTCAAAGTAACCCCTCAAAGTTCCTGTTTTTTATTCGATTAGCCATATAAAATCAACGAAATGAGTTAGAGATATGAATCAATAAAGAAAATGCTGCCAATAGATTGATAACAAATATATAACTTACCTGAAACGGTATTTCACAAAACGATCACTGCGGCAGAGGAGGTTTGAGGATTGTTCTCAGAACAGCTGATTTCACCATTCCGATAAAAAGGCGCGCAGCGGCTCAGGTTAGCCAACCTGACAACGTTTCGCGATCGCAGCACCGTCTACATGTGATCATTGAATGTTGAGTACCAACTAGAGGTCGCTAGCTTGTGAACTAAGCCCACTATGAGGATTTTTGATTTTACAACGTATCTGTTCAAAGTAACCCCTTGTGTTCAGAGTAACCCCCGGTTACGGTAAACATTAATTTTCGCCTGAAACTGTGAACCTAATAAAAAAATGAGCAAAAGAATGAGATTTCCCATATTTAAAAAAATGTGAAAAAAATGTGGGAAAGCCCTGTGGACAGGAGCTTTGGCGCTCTTGTTCAATCTTTGACAAATCATATCTCCGAAAGTATTGGTTTCTCAGAGTTGGGAATGATATCAATGCATTCTTATGAAAGAACTAAATCATAAAGGAAATTAAATTCAAATAATAGTTTGTTTATTCGGATTGAATGAGTAATCTTTTAATCATTTAAAAAAATTGAGCAATCTGCAATGCTTGAATGCTTTAATGCTTCAAAAACTAACGAACTATCCGAGATATTCATTCCATAAGTCTACTCTGAAAGCTATGATATATCAATTGAAACTTAGTCAATATTCCAGTTTTGTTTTTACTGGAGATATTCTGAACCCAATTTTATTAACTTACAAAGTATATATTTCTATCATCATATTATGGATTATCCAAGAGCTATCCATGATAGCTGAGATTGTATCATGGTTCATTTTGCATTCAATCATACTTTATTTTCTAGAACAGGACGTATTTCATATCAAGAATTTAGAATAGAAATAGAAATAAATATATATCATCACGCTCAGTTTGAAATCTCTTATCTGTTGATAGAGACAATACCTTCTATTTCCCTATGAGATGACAATCACAGAACACTAATATATGACAATATCGACACATAGAATATATCTTAACTAGGGTATATTCTGTGTGATATGTATCTACAAGGATCATCAAATTCATATTCACGATGACAGCATTCTGTAAAATCACAGAATTACGATTTAAGGTTGAAATTTTGAAAAAGCATAATTTCGAAAGTATTAGCTTGTTAGAGCCGGACCGGACGGACAGAACGAATTCTGACCACGGATTCTTGATCAGTAAGTCGTACCAAATCGTTTAATACCATTTTCAGCCAAAAATTCGAGAATTACAGATATTTGGACAAATTGGTAAGCACTCTGTTCCGAAGAGTAAGCGCGCTTAAAATGGAAACTTTAGAAACTGTCTCAAAATTTCTGAACTTCCTTAACTTTTGTGGAGCAGTATACTCCATCATCCAAATAGATATAGAAAAATGTTTCTTATAATGCAACTAGGAAGTCTAACCTTAAATTGAAAAAAATCAAATAACTACGAATAAACATGCCGCAGAGGTGGGTAATGAGTGGTTGTTCGAAGTTCTTATTCATGACCATTTATTATCAGGCTATAAATGGTTATAACATTTTTATAACCATTTATTACCAGGTTATAAATGGTTACTTGCTTAAAAATGACTAGTGTCCATGAGAATCTAGAACGACCTCAGGTGAAAAAGCGCAAAAATCTCATATAAGGTTAATTTTCACTACCTAGTCCCCATTTCAAGAGATTATCACAACAAGGCATTTATGATTTTTTTTGACAATTTTATTCTGTTGCAATATCGAGTTTGGGTGCAGTATATTCGAAAGAACGAATAAGTCCATTATGATCACGATTGTAATACACTTGAAGGGTGGACCACGAATGAAAGATTGGTGTCCAAAAATCACCTTGAATATACAATATATATACAATACCCTTTCAATTCATGAAATTTCCGATATACAGCAATGTGATGGTGCCAATGAGCCTTCGGGTGTACTCGGTAATTTCACAAGATAACTTTTCAGTCTTCACGCCGGTTAATCCAGGTATGCTGAAATCAATCCAAATAGTCAATAGAACAACTCGATATTAGGTGTCTTACTCAAACTGATTATCCATGCATAATTATACTGACTGACAAAGAAACTGCGACACCCAGAATGACCTGTTTACATTCAAATTTTTCTTGGTAAAACATAAATAGTATAGCAAGGCGTAAATGATTGAAATTTGAAGAAAAGAACGAAGGGTTCGAAATTTTTTTAAATTAATTGGTTAATAATGTGTTTGTCCACCGCGATTATCTAT
Organism: Halyzia sedecimguttata; assembly: GCA_937662695.2. Classification (NCBI taxonomy): domain Eukaryota; kingdom Metazoa; phylum Arthropoda; class Insecta; order Coleoptera; family Coccinellidae; genus Halyzia; species Halyzia sedecimguttata. The sequence continues at coordinate 35,406,287 of OW569412.2, forward strand.
ACTCTCCCCAAAACGTCTTGGCATTGATGCAATAAGATGGTCTTCTTGAGGGATACTACCCCAAGCTACCTGTAGTTCATGTATCAGAGCCACCAATGTCCGTGGGGGATGGGGTAAATTTCCAAGCCTTCTACCCTTGATGTCCCAAATATGCTCTATGAGCGAAAGATCGGGGGATCTGGGCGGCCATGGCAAAAGTCATATGGGTCGCTTAAAAAAGTTTAAACTAACTCTGGCAACGAGAGGTCGAGCATTATCTTGGGAAAATATTGGATTCTTGAGCCGGTTAAGGTAAGGGAGAACATATGGCTCCACTATTTCTTGAAGGTAACGCAGCGCTGTTACCTCGAATACAGACTAAAAGTGACCTACTTGCATGTGCAATAGCACCCCATACCATAACGCCTACTGTCCGGTGTACATGACGCTCAATATCAATCTGAGGTTCTCGTCTTTCTCCCCGACGTCGTCTTACCCTTCTTCGGCCATCATGTGCACCCAAGGAGAATCGAGATTCTTCAGAAAAGACCACCTGATGCCATTCCACATTCCAATGTTGACGTTCTCTGTACCACTGTAATCATTGCCGGCGATGCTCATCCGTCAGAGGTAACACAAGCTGGGGTCGCTAATGCTGCAGTCCAAAAGACCTTATCCGGCGGTAAACCGTTCGGACAGGATGGCCTTGTTCTCCTAACCACTCATCAGCCAAATATCGAGGTAGTGCAAATCGGTCTCTAATAGCCATAAGTCTTAGACGTCGATCTTGAACTTCATTTGGGCCTGTTCTACGACTGGTGCCTACACTTCTTCGATTTTGGGCATTATCAAACCAAGCTTGACAACATCTCATAACAGTAGTTGGATTTCTATTCGTATGGTTAGCGATTTCTCGAAATTACAACTCCGCCTCCCGTATACCAATAATTCGACCTCTTTCAAATTCACTTAGCTGGCGATTAATTCCGCGTACACGTGCTCTAGGCATTTTAACGACAACTACACATTGACTTTGGATCTCCTCGAACAGCTGTTTTGTTGTAAAATTGGCAAAAAACGACAACAATATTATGTAAGTAATAAAAAATGTTTACATAAAAAAACCTTCACGATTTTTGGCGCTCTAGTTCCTCGGATCTGAGTGCTTATCAATTTGCCCAAATGTCTGTAATTTTCGAATATTTCGATGAAAATGGTCTTAAACGATTTGGTTCGACTCACTGATCAAGAATCCGTGGTCGAACTTCATTCTGTCCGGCCAGCCGGCCGTAGGTACGATAACTCTCGAACGGAATGAGCTAGAGAGTTGAAATTTTCAGAGTAGGTTTGGGGGATAAATATCTCGGCTAAGTTCGTTATTGGCAAAATCGGACAGATGGTTTCGGAGTAACAAAAAAAAAATTTTTTTTACTAACAAATTCCAAATTAATTTTTTTTTAATGAGCAGTTTTATCATAAGAATCCATTTATATCATTTTCAACTCTAACAAGCTAATACTTTCGGAGATATGATTTTTCAAAATTTCAATGTAAATCGTATTTCACAGATTGATATAATTATTCTATGTATGAATTGTCATAATGTCAACTTATGACATGACATGACATTATCTAATCAATCGAAGAATTATGAGAATAAAGTGTATTCCGAAATGTGAGCGAAGTGAGAAAAATCTCAGTTGTTTGCTCCGAAATTAGTTTTTCATTTCGGAACGGAACATGAAGTAAGAGATCTGAGAGTAGTGAGACTGCTTTTCATCCATAGAAAAATGCTCAGTTCTCTCAATTTATGACTGGACTGACAGAAGGGAATATTGTAACTTCAAAAATATTGGGGTTGAAATACTCGTATTTTAGCGATGCAACGGGGACCTCACCCGAAAAATGTTTGAAAATATTACGTAAATATTGAAAGCATAATTCTGTAGTTCGAGAGAGGAGAAAATTTGGTGAACGTAGATCAGGAAATTTTTGGATCGTTTACAAGGTAATTTTTTATTATTACTTATCTTCTTTCATACATGTTTTATGGAATACCTACTATTTGTAGGTACTTTAAACCTGTTTTGGGCAATTGTCATACGAAACTTGTTTTTTTTGGCGTTCTATTTCGTCGGAACAGAGTGCTTATCAATTTGCCCAAGTGTCTGTAATTTTGAAATTTTTGGCTGAAAATGGTCTCAAACGATCTCTCATCGATTCTGTCCGGCCGGCCGACCGGCCGTAGGCACGATAACTCTCGAACGAAAGGAGTTAGCGGATTGAAAATTGCAAGGTGGTTTTGGAGCGTAAATATCTCGGAAAAGTTCGTTAATGGGCGAAATCCATCAAGGGGTTTCGGAGTTATGGCCGATTTTAGTAAAAATATTTTCTATGACTATTTCCGAAACCGATCACTCGATCTATCTGAAATTTAGCATCAAATTGTAGAATCATGACCTTTATACGTATGTGAAGTTTATATTGACCAGATTACCGCAAAGTGTCAAAAAAAATTTTGAAAATGTGGTGCAGTTCTCATTCTCATGATTGCTCATTTAATCTTGATAAATGAACTCTTATTTGAATTGAATTTCCTTTATGATGCAGTTCTATCATATGAATACATTGATATAATTCCCAACTCTGAGAAACCAATACCAGATATAATTTGTCTGTTTGAACTAGAGCGCCAGAAAGCTCCTGTCTACAGGGCTTGAACCCATTTTTTTTCTCCAAATTTTAATCATTTACTCCTTGCTATACTATCTATGTTTTACGAAAAAAAAATTAAATTTAAACAGCTCCATCTTGGTGTTGCAGTTTCTTTGTCAGTTAGTATATGTTCGATATAAACGATGAGCGTAGCAAAAATTTGAGATCGCAAGAAGCACAAAATTCTCGGAATCGAATTAATTATGTGTTCAATCGCTTCCAACAGAAATCAAGAAATTGATGAGTCAATCCAAAGTTTCGTGGAAACCACCGTTAACATCACCAGATTGATACCTAATGAAAAACTCGACAATGTTGTTCTTCCAGATAGCAGTTCATCCTCTCTTTCCCATTACGGGGTCTGTTCTACATGCCGTGAGTACACGAGAATGGGCAAAAAATAGCTACCGTTAGCACGATACGTCGGCAACTTGTAAACGGAAGAGAATTTAACGTACGGTGCACGAAAGGAAAAATGGGTGATAGATCAGAAGTTTGCCTTGGGACTCTTGGGCTGTATGTTTCAATCAGAGCTGGAGGCTAAAATTAATTAATTGGTGGATTTAGGCCAAACTTGCTGGAAGCCGTCTCAATATTAGGAAGAAATTCTTGAAATTAATTAGATTTCTGTTAGTTGAATAAACCGGCAGTCTGTACGAAACGAAAAGATATTGAACTGAATACTTTTCAAGATTTTATTGAAACCATTAATTATGAAAGAACTAACGTGTGGTCAGAAGCTTTAGCTCGTTCATGCAACGGTCAATATATTTCACTGAAGGTTATTAGAGATCCGGTTCATCATATCATATCAAATAAATAAACCATGTAACCGAGAAATTTTCATATCATGTTTAATTTCTACTATGGGTAGAAGAAAAATTGAACGAAAGGGAAAAATTCGCTTAAATCACAAAACATAATTTTTGGCGCTCTTGTTCCTTGGAACAGAGTGCTTATCAATTTGCCCAAATGTATGTAATTTTCGAATTTTTGGCGGAAAATGGTCTTGAACGATTTGGTTGGACTCACTGATCAAGAATCCGAAATCGATTCTGTCCGGCCGTCCGGCCGGCTGTTAACACGATAACTCTAGAACGGAATGAGCTAGACAGTTGAAATTTTCAGAGTAGGTTTGAGGGATAAATATCTCGGTTAATTTCGTTATTGGACAAAATCGGTCTAATAGTTTCGGAGTAACGAAAAAATATATATTTTTTTAAGATGCAGTTTCATCATAAGAATCCATTGTTATCATGTTCAACTCTTACAAGCTAATACTTTCGGAGATATGATGTTTCAATAATACATCGTAAGTTCTATGTATTCACAGAATGTGAACACAGAATCTCTCTGTGTTCACTATTCATAAATGAAATGTTTTATAGCTATTAGAGATTGTCAATTCGTAGTGTGAAAATATTTTCTCTTGGATATCAAGTATTCGATTCTTGAATTTGTGAATATATACAACAATATTTTGATGTAGTTTATGGAGGCAATAGGAAAGAAGAACATAATGGAATCATTAAAAGAAATTACTGTTCGTTGACCACTGAGGTTAATATTACCTTTTACTTCGTTAAGTAGTGAAACATGTTCCTATATACAGTATTTTCACAATCTTGCTAGCAAAAAAATACTGAAATATGGATCTACATTTGTGTATCAAACATTTTTTCTTGAGTGAAGGTTCATAATACAGAAAAGATTGTGTTAGAGGTATGAAATATTAAATTTTAAATTATTAAGAGAGGATAGTATTTTATTAATATATTTTGAACTATTAAAATAATTTGTTCGTAATCCACTACCTACTCAAATATCAGGAATAAATGGACAATCTGCTATGATTGTCTCCAGCCTTGCTCTAGATATTTCGATGATATTTTCCTTAGGTATTTCAAGTTGTGAAAACTATGCACCAAGTGTAAGTTGCAGTAACCCATTCCACGAGGTTCAATCATTGCAGATTGTTCATTTAATCTTGATAAATAAATTGGATGACAATTTTTCAAGCATTAAAGCATTGCAGATTGCTTTTTTTGAAATATAATTTTTGAAGCATTTTTTGTTGACAACACTTTTTTTTTTATTTAATTTCTCTCATGATGCAGTTCTATCATAAGAATCCATTGATATAATTCCCAACTCTGAGAGAACTGAGAACTCGGAGATATATTTTGTCTGGTTGAACAAGAGCGCCAAAAAGCTCCTGTCCACAGGGTAAAAACAACATCATGAACAGAAAACAGAACTGGCCTATTCATTTTATAAATGGAGGGAAATTTCAACGTTTCAATTAATCATCAAAATGTGTCCTCCTTCGATCATTAAGATCGGCTCGATGTTTTCGTATGCATACATTGTGACCAATGTAATTCCAGGTGGCAGGTTCTAGTGCCAAATATGCCGTGAATAGATATATTTACTAATTTCTCCATTTCTACCTCCACTTTTCATAATTCGTGAATTATCTTCTACTACTACTGTAGAATATCGTTGCACTCTATTGGATGCAGCGTTGGAAAAGTGATTTACCTACAGTAGAAACTCTAATGAAGTGAATGATTACTAATTTCAAATACGCACTTCTCAACATTTCGGATTTAAATGTGGGTATACAGGGTGTCCCAGAAGTCGACGACAAACGGGGAGCAGGTGATATGATAATTATCAGGAAAATATTTTTTAAAAATTAGGTGATGCAATTTCAAAATTATAGGCATTTAAAGAAAATCTACAAAATCTATACTTTATGATGGTTATTCAATTCCCATTTCTACAAATCTAAATTTTTTGCCGATTTTATTTTTGTTATGTCATCCTGATTAATGCGTCTGTATATTATTGCCCAAAACTTCATGACTTTTGCCCCCATTTGGAGCAAAATATTACTTTTGTCCCACTAAATATTTGAAAGCTTATAGTTCGTCCAATTTCAACTGCCTGTACTGAAAAAAACTGTACGACGCTAGTTCGGCAAGTAACTGTAAAAGTTGGCGCATTTAATGAGGATTCCAAAATAGTATAACAAGTGCTAGTAATTCTGCAAGTCTTTCGGCTAGAAATTTTTCTGCTGAGAAATCCATTTACGAAACAATTTTTCCTACTAACCCTAAATAATTCTAGTGCACTGAAGGTGGTTACTTCGAGTTCTTTATTTGAAACAGATGAAGAGAATTAAAAAAAAGCCCACGATATCCACAAGTACTGCACACAGAATATTGTAAAAGAAACAGGCTACACCCTTATCACATTGAGGGCCGGTTTCTCCATTGGGAGTTAACCCAAGGTTGCAGGTAACACGAGTGTTACGCGTTCACGAATATCGCTAAATACATGCGTAATTCGTAACCTTGAGTTAACTCGCAATTGAGAAACCCGCCCTGAGAGGGTACACACTCTACAACCCCGAGATTACCTCCCACGAGTTGCATTTTGTCAAATGATGATTCGAAGACAGCGGTAGGATCCACGATTATTGGAGAATGTTTTATGGTCCGATTAGGTTTACTCATGACCTATCTAAAATGTATCTGAGCTACGGCGAAGAATAACGAAAGCCGTTCATTATGTGTTTCTTTGTGGTTAATTTTTTTGCTTCAATTATTTGTTTCTCATCAATACTGTTAATCACAAAGTGACTTAAGTTTGAGCTTTTTTTACATATAAAATGTATATTTTTTTGAGCCCCTGTAGGTATTAGCCTTGGCTCTTATGATTTGAATAATAATCATGTCAATAACGGAGGATTAGCCAGTCTGATAGTCCTATTTTTTTACGATGATGTCGAACGTGTATTGCGGTTGAAGGGAGAAAGTTTGAACATTTCTTTAAAATTTTTTTGTGGTAATATTTATTAAAAAAGTTTTCTGAATCAGAAAATTCAATTATGAACATAAAACAGAAATAAAAGATTCAGACTACCTGGAAACAGTAGAAGAGCGTATCTGGCGTCATTACCTGCATCGCTTACACATCGTAGAATTATTAGCTTTCTCTGTAATTCAACCAGAAATCTTACAGTAACTGCCTGAATTAAAGGCTTGGGTACACCAGAATCAATTGAAGTTTTTAGGAAAAATTGGTTCGAAAATAGTAAATTGTAGCCGAAAAACTTGAAGAATTACTAGCATTTGTTATACCATTTTGGAATCCTCATTAAATGCGCCAACTTTTACAGTTACTTGCCGAACTAGCGTAGTATATATTTTTTTTCATTACAGTCAGTTGAAATTAGACGAAATTATGAGCTTTGAATATTTAGTGGTGAAAAAAGTAACATTTTGCTCGAAACGGGGTCAAAAGTCATGAAATTTTGGGCAATAATATACAGACGCATTATTCAGGATGACATAACAAAAATAAAATTGGCAAAAAATTAAGATTTTTAGAAATGGGCATTGAATAACCATCAAAAAGTATAGATTTTCTTTAATTGCCTATAATTTTGAAATTATATCACCTAATTTTCTTTAAATATTTTTCTGATAAATATCACGACTTGTAATATCACCCGCTTCCCACTTGACGTCGACTTCTGGGACACCCTGTATATTATGTATTGTGTGTAATTTTTTCAATTTACGAAGCAACAGAGAAAATTCGATGGAGCATAATATGTAAACTGATATGTAATGAAACAAATTTTAAAATTGGTTCAAGTACTGACGTGAAGCCAGGAGCTTTTGCGCATATGTTATGTTGTCCATTCTCCTGTATTGGACACATTTAATCGAATTTACCATGGTGAATTATATTGTCCGTTTGCCTGTATTGGACACTCTTAATCGAATTCACCATAAAAAAAATGCAGTTTTTTTTTCTACCTGGCAAGATTTTTCCCAATAAGATGAATATTGGTGTGAGGTTTTTTATCACTATGATACATACTCTCCAATTATATATTTTTTTTCCTATATCCACCGGTTTTTTAGTTATAGAGTCGCGGATTCATAAAACCGAATATGAAAATAGTTTATAAACCATATACAGTATATCTTAGGTCATCATAAGAAATTTCAATCATATCTGAAAATTAAATTATTCTTCATCATTTAAACGCACCATTTTCTAGATATTTTTCATTGAATGTTATAAAATCTGATAAAAAATACAGAAATCACACTACTGTCATAGATCTGTCGTTCACCATTTAAGTCATAGATATCATAATTAGTCTTTGGTCACAATTCGAGACTATCGATAAAGATGTGGTCCGTATATAATTCATTCCTAAGTTAGGATATTAAGAATCCATGTGAGAAGAAGCAATGATGAAATTGTGTATAATTATATAGTCACATAGTGGAAACAATGATGGAAACAATGAGTTAGATATTGTATTGAATTAAATATCGAGTGGAAGTGTCTGTTTGATGAAGAATTATACTGGAATAATTCTGTTAGAAATGCTGCAAATCCAGTCAGAAGAATTGAATGAGTAAATAAATTTTCGCAAACTATTTCATTGAATTTCATCAGGTCACGAATAAAACTATATAATTTGCAATTAATTTTATCAACATGTAATCCGCGAAAATATACTAATACGGATCTATATTGTGGAAGATATTAGGGAAATACAAAAAAATCACAAATGAAATTTGGAATTCGTTGATGATCCACCTTTCACAACAGATCTAGCATTGCTCTGTTGGTTGAAGCATCGGGCTGATATAGAAATCATAGACAGGAATGAACCGTGAATTTTCAACTCATAGTTTCTCATGGAACGACCGTACGAATGGCTGATTTGTTTCATAGTTTTTACTCCCGTGATACATATTGAAAATAAACCACTGCCATACAGGGTACTTTTTCAACTCATAACACAATTGTATGATTGAACGGATTTGGTGGCTTTAGGGCATCACAAATAATGCACTCTTACTTTTTGACAGTTAATGTAGCATTCGAATGGGACCTAACGCCACCGCAGACGCATCACAGTTCATTTTCGAACCGACAATGAATGTAGTATGTATTTAAGTTGAAACTAATCTTTGTGCAACTATACCTTTTCAAGTTCAATTTCGGAAAAAGTAAAACCAATTTCGGACAGAGTAAAACCAATTTCGGACAAAGTAAAACCAATTCGGAAATTGTACTAAGTAAATGTGAATATTTTGCCCGAAATTGGATTTACTTTTTCCGAAATTGTACTTGAAAAGGTATAGTTATACAAAATACGACGTTTCATAACGTCAATCATATTTAAAAAATGTCTCTTTAATTGTCAAAATTTGAAAAATTATATTATGTACTAGTCAGCTCCCATCAAATTTAGATTCCGGAAAAATTCATTCGATGAACAACAATGTAAACTCCAGTTGACAAGTCGATACGTTAGTAATAACATTCGTTCAATATCTAGTGAGAATTGGTAGTATATATTATCTTGTCTATGATATGTAACTTATTTTAAAGCCAAGTTGTAGATATAAACTTGAACGAATAATATGTAACATGATTATATCTTTCTGAAATAAAAAATTTGAAAACAAGTTATCAAAGGTCAGTAATAACATAAATTTCAAGTTACCGAAATCTCATTTATTTTTTAGTGCTTCTGTGGCTCAGTGATAACGATCCGTCTTCTTGGCAAGTACGTGCCGGGATCGATTCCCGTAGCCGAAACTATTAATCTCTTTCATTTTTGTTTCCAATTTTATCGGAATAATAACTTTGTGAAAAGAGTTATGGACGGAATTAAAACGAAATTTCCATAAAATTATGTGAGTATTTTCGTATATTATTAGATATTAAAAAAATTACTGCTATACAGGGCATTTTTGATAAAATGTCAATTCATAGGTTCCCACGGCACAACCGTACGATTCGACATATTTGTATCATAGGAATAATTCTCGGAATAAATTATTGAAAATAAAAGCACTGTTTAATTTCGATTCAAAAGTAAATGTTTGAATTCGAATGGATCCTTACGCCACCATAAACACAGCACTTGTTAACAAACATGTTGAAATCGATTGAAAAATTATGAATAAAAAATGTCGCATAGGCGTATTCATACATGTGGAATTTATTCATATACAAAATTTGGATTAACCCAGGCCGGAAGTGTATCCCATGAATAACAAGCAACGTTTTATTATTTTTACGCCATTTACAACAGCGGCCAATGCCATCCTGAATATTTTCGCATTCGTAATCCGATGCAGAAATATTCGAGCGGATCGAGAATTTAAAACTTCGGCCCCTATTGATGCTGGAAAATAATTATACCGAAAGGCTGCTCGACGTAATCATCGCCGCAACATTAGGGTGATTTGGAAGTAGCTCATTTCTTAGCTCAAGGGACGACTGAAAATAAAGGAATTAATGGATTGGACTTATTTTAGTTCAATTTCCGAGGCTTCTAGAGACTTTAGCTTACATTATCGCCCAGAGAATTGTTAAAAGCTTTACAGGAAATGGTTATTTTCTTAAAAACACTCTGGCGATCCTATATTCGAGTGGAAGAACTGATTTCAACGAAAGAAATCCACTGTGATGTATTGTTGTTTGTTTGTTTGTAAATATACCTGTTCAATTTATTACTAGGTATTTAGTTACAAAATAGCTTATTTTTCTGTTTTTTTTTTCAGGTGAGTTGATTGGAATACATGTAGAAATATGGAATTTTGAGTTTTCCGAAATGTCAGGTAAGAACAAAATGTTGATTACGCTACCCAAAAATTTGCGAAGTCGGTAGTTATTGCGCGCTTGTTTGTATTATAATTCTAATAATTGTCCCTTTTGGCGCGCTTGTTCCCCCGGACAGCGTACCAGCAATTTGCCCTGTAATATTCGAATTTTTGGCCACAAATGGTCTCCAACATTTTGTTTCGACTCACTGATGAAGAATCAGAGGTCAAAGTTAATTATGTCCGGCCGTCCGTAGGCACGATTACTCTCAAGAAATGAGTTAGAGTTGAAAGTTGCAGGGTACGTTTGGAGTGCAACTGATCCGTTACTTTGTGATAGTTCATTTGAAAAAGGAATAGAAGTACCTGAATAACCCGGCAGGAAAACTTCTGAAGGAACACACGTACCTATGGAATTCCCCACTTTTCGAAATTCTCAGGAAATAAGCCTACAGAAGACATTTAAATACCTTGTTGCACAACTTGAAATATACCAGCTTCAGAATGTAGTAGTACTACGAAACCCGAGTTATTATTATACCTTAATAAAATATAATGATAGGAAAATAAGTAACTTAATTCGAGAGTTCAACATCTCAGAAGTTTTTCTATTGCAGATTTCGGTTCTGTGTAGCACTTCCTGATACCTTGTCTCTGCTTCTTCAAAACTACTTTCAATTTCAAAGCGAAGAGTTCTTTATTATATTCGAAGATAACGGTCTGTGATAATATCTTGTCTAAGATTGAAGATTATGTTATGATTATGTTGAGAGTAGAAATTGGCAACGTCTCGGCGAATTGTTTTGACCTTGACGATATTTTAGCAGTGCCAACCTGCCTCTGTTTCAGTAACAGAAACGTGATAGATCTAAATCATTGCCAACCGGGAGACTTATAAAAGTGAATGGAGTATACGTAACCCTTATTCAGTGTACTTACTGAACTCTATGATTCCTTGCTTCAGTTAATTGTGGAGTGAATCGACAAAACGCAGAATGAATGAATCATCCGTATCATATTCTCAGGTTATAGTAGTAGTACTTTCTCGAACAAACAGAGCCCCAAAATAGTAACCCCTTATTTGGGGAGGTTTGAACATGGGCTCAGCTGCGTGGCTATGTACCCAATCTCAGTAAATCTTTGTCGTATATCCTGGTGTCTCTGGGGCCAGCGGGAGTCTCGGATAAACCGATCACCAGGAATGGTATAACCTCGTGTACGCTCACAATTCAACACCATACATCCGGACAATCGTTCCAAACTTATCACAAATTACAATTACAATTAATACATTTATAAATCTTAGTCGTTGTGTTACTATATTTTTCATTTTATATTAAATTTTGGAGCTCCAAACTGGGACGCGGGGAATAGTTATTTATGTACCAAGTGCAATAGATGTTTATGTACGACGGCGTATTAGGGCCAATGTAAAAATAAAAAATCAGCCTAATTGACAGAATAAATCTGTCAATTAGCCTAATTGACAGAATAAATCTGTCAATTAGTCTAATTGACAGATTTAATCTGTCAATTAGGCTAATTGACAGATTTATTCTGTCAACTAGGCTAATTGACAGATTAAATCTGTCAATTAGTCTAAATTGACAGATTAAATCTGTCAATTAGTCTAATTGACAGATTAAATCTGTCAATTAGTCTAATTGACAGATTTATTCTGTCAATTAGGCTAATTGACAGATTTATTCTGTCAATTAGGCTAATTGACAGATTTAATCTGTCAATTAGTCTAATTGACAGATTTCTAATTGACAGATTAAATCTGTCAATTAGTCTAGTTGACAGATTAAATCTGTCAATTAGACTAATTGACAGATTAAATCTGTCAACTAGACTAATTGACAGATTAAATCTGTCAATTAGCCTAATTGACAGATTAAATCTGTCAACTAGACTAATTGACAGATTAAATCTGTCAGTTAGTCTAGTTGACAGATTTAATCTGTCAATTGGATTTTTTATTTTTACATTGGCCCTAATACGCCGTCGTATTTATGCACTTCGTGCATACGAACTTTTATGTCATACCAGTCTGTTATTGCGCGTATGTTCTAGGAAACGGCGTTGCCTTTGTTACGACAACTTTCGAACAGTGAAATGGTAACTTGCAATTTTTAGGGTAAGTTCAGGAGTTATAGCCATCTGAAATGTCGTTGTTATTTCCCGATAACTCAAAAAATGCAGAACCGATCGAATTGTGTTTTGATAAAAGTACCAGAGAGGAAAACCGATACAAAGCGCATATTCACAATTGCTGAAGAGAACGAAATGAATAGTTCAAAGCTGATAGGAGGATACATGTCATTACGCGCACGGGATTGTCCAGAAAAAAGGTTTCTTCTGACCTTCAGACGAGACCTTTGTAGGTACGACACAACCATTCCTCAAAATCCCATGTATCATTGGGAAATATCTGGGTTAGTGGGATCCTGAAAATATACAGGCTGTCTGCGTCGAACATCAGGAACTCTTCTGACAGAAGCTGGAGTCAGTATGACTACGCCGGAACGTCAAATTCGTTAATGGGCATAATCGGCCGAACGAATTCAGAGTTATACCCATCTGAAATTAGGTTGTTATTTCCTTAATAACGGAACCGATCCAATTCAAACATGGTTATTATAGTTATGAAATGCTGACGCAAAATTTCGTGTGGATCGAATCACTAGACAATTTCAAAAAAATCATTGAAACAAATTCTATATATCAGAAAGTATTCGTTCGACATGGCTCAAATTTTGCGAAAGCCTTCAGAACCTAACTCTTCTGCCAAGTTGCGCAAGTTTGAACACTATCGGATATATATTGCTTGAGATCCGAGCAGCCTTGTGTGAGTTCAGTAGCTGGATGGGTGACCGTTGCCTCGATAACTTCCGAACGAAAGATAGGGTCTTACGGCTTTAAGGGTATGTTGCGCGTCCGAATGAGAGTTAGGTTCGTTTTTGGGCATAATCAGCCTAACGGTTCCGCAGTTATACCCATCTGTAATATTATTTTCCTGATAACTCAAGAATACAGACCTGATCGAATTGAAGCCTGGTGGCTAGTTGTATAATATCGACATGAAGACTTGTGTGAAATTTTGTGAGAACCGTACCGCTAAAAAATTATAAAGCTCAGAAAACGGTATATATTGATGCTAAATTCGTATAGTAGAGTGTCCAATAGAAGTGTGTAGACAATAGAACATGCGCGCAAAAGCTTCTGAGTTCACGTCAGTGCTTGAACCAATTTTTTGTACCGATTCACTACGAAAAAATTCACTCTGAAAATTCACAAATTTCAGTTTTAGGAGGAGTTGTAAAACAGTTATTCAGACGCATTTATAAACCTAGCGATATTTAAAACCTTTCGATGGTCAAAAATAATCAAATATAGTATTTGGACATATTTGGATTAATTGAAACAGATATTCTCAGATCAGAGATACTGAAGTTTTTTTTTTCTCTTCTGAATAAAGGTTTTATTTGTGAAATTGATTTGAAATCGATATTTAAGCTTCATACTGGCTCCAAATACGTAAAATGTGGTATATTCGACGTATTCTAATGAATGGGAAATAGTTTTCTCAGAAATCATGAAAGGGAATATGATAACTGATTAGTTGAATTCTTAGAACATGGTTCTATGTTCTGAGGTGGAATTAAATAATAACCTACACTATTCATAGAAGATCACGATATCAATGATTTCATATAATTTTCTTGTTCTTGTTTGATTCATATCACAATTCAGATATCGCTGAAAAGAGCCTTCAAAACCTTATTTTATAGCCAAGTTCTAGATTTAGACTCGATCGGATCTATATTGTTGGAAATATTGTGAAAATATTATTTTTTTTCCTGAAAGCCACTCAGCCTTGTGTGAGTTCAGTACCTGAATGAGTGTCGACTCGGCCTATGAATTTGTGCGCCACAGCAGACGCACCAGGTGCATGTCAGTGCTTTCCCAACTTTTTTCGAGTTTCCATAATGTCCAACGGGTTTCCCCAATTTCAATAAAGGGCTATAACTTGGCGGGAAGGAGACTTAAAATAAAAAATTATATGATTGACCCCCCATTAATTTTTACCTCTTAAAATTTTTTTAATCAATTTTGGAACACCCTGTTCATTAAGAGTGAAAAACTTAGGATATAGTTCGATTCATATTCAATTTGGATCAATACCGATACCCTTCATAAAACATTACACCACTCCTATTCTTTCTTCTCCTTCTTTGTCTGTAGTGTATCGAACATGTGTCTGTCATTGATATCATTGCTCCAATATTCGAATACTAGGTTATTAACTGTGAAGTGAGAAGAATACATTAAACTTCTTGAAATTGAATTCGAATGAGTCCTGCAAGCTATTTCCTGTTCAAGGTTCGAGTATAAATAAGTCTTTCGATGGCATTTACGTCTCAAAATCCGAACAGAACGGTGATAAAGTCCCCGAATAATAAATTTTCGCACTGATCCTCGTCGTTGTATGAAAAAGGATTAATAAATACATGTACGTGTTGGCGACATGTTTCCAATTTGCTTTTTTATTGCGGTTATTAAAGTTATCTTCACCACGGATCTGGAGTTGAAATATGGATGTAGAATGTGTGATGTCACATCCAACTGTGGATGTTTTATGTGTGGAATTGGTGTTCGCGATTTATTAGACATCTCAGCGATTATAAAAAGTGAGTTGCGACAGAGAATAAGGCTAGGTGCGCACATGCGATTTCATGTCGCGCGACTGAACAATCGCAATCGCCAAGAAACAATTTGAAAATGTTCCATGCGCGCACTTGCGACAAATTAATCGGAACTACATAAATCGGAATATTTATCCAATTTCTTTATTCGACAATCAGGCCTATTCGCTTAAGGTTGACTTGGAAGTCAACGTTGATTATTTGACATTAGATTGTCAAATTTCATATGAATCAACCTAAAGTCAACTTTATTCTGTACCAGTTGAAATCATATCAATTGTTGACTTCAAGTCAAGACGAAGTCAAGAATCTACAAATATCAACATGTACATAGTTTTGGTATTCATTAACCATAATTTTAGTTGATTTGTATATATAATAATGTTTATTCAAGAAAGAAATACAAGATAACACAATATAAAATCAATAATAAGAATAATAAGAATATATGTTGACAAATGTCAAATTACTCCAGGCAAGTCCTTCGAAGCACTTGCCAAGATATAAATTGTTGACTTGAACCAAAATAAATACAGTGGTAATTAGTGTTGTTACTATACAGGGTGGCCGGACGATTGACGTCCATAAAAAAAAACAGGTCCCTCATATCATGGGGTATTCGAATCACCCCCATGTATGTCATCCGATTTTTCACGGTTTCCGAGTTATGAATTTTTTATGAAATTCGAGAATTTGAACTTGAACATCTTCAAATTTAAAAAAAAAAAAGTTCAAGACCTATCTGATATTTTTTTGTTGTAAATAGATTGCCAGGAATTGTACTTTTATACATAAAATAACCAGCATCGTAACTTTGATAAAAATTATGGAAATGTTGGTCTAGAGTGAGAAAGTTACGTATTTTGGATCATGATCTGAATTTTCAAATTTAAATTAAAAATGTAAACAGGTTACTTCATGGTTTCTTAGTAGTCTTAAAAACTGCGCTCAACACTCAGCTTTCAGAATCATTAATAAAAAATGGTACTCAACAGTCTACTTTTGCTAGAATTAGCCTTCAATTTCAGCGAGGTGGAAAAAATCAAAGAACTAGACGTTTACTCAAAAATTATTTTTTGCCATTTTAAGATTCTCTAGGTTAACTCCCTTCGTTAACTAACCTGAAATTACTACAAAAAGCTAATATTGAAACATTTGGGGGTTTTATTTATTTAGGGCCAGTTCCATAATAATAAAAAAGAATGAACGATACCCTAACAGATGGATCGGACGAAGCGGACCTATCAAGTGGCCCCCACGCTCACCTGACCTTAATCCCATCGATTTTTTCGTTTGGGGTTATTTCAAAGAAATCGTTTACGCCCGAGAATGTTCTAATGAAGACGAACTGCACTGAAGATAAGAGAAGCTGAACGTGGCCTAAGAGAAAACAGGGCAGGTTTTATGCGACTGAAAGAAAATTTTTTGCGAAGGTGTAGAATGTGTATTGAGGCAGGAGGTGGCCACTTTGAAAACCTATTGTAAATTTTATAAATAAATTTCTTTTTATCTACATGATGTGTGATTTATGGCCATACCTTTTTCTTTTTCTTATCTAAAACTTTTCTTATAAAGCTAATTTTCATTAATTCTCAGCATTTTCTATCATAGCTGGATCAGAAAAATCTTAAAATGGCAAAAAATAATTTTTGAGTAAACGTCTAGTTCTTTGATTTTTTCCACCTCGCTGACTTTGAAGGCTAATTCTAGCAAAAGTAGACTTTTGAGTACCATTTTTTATTAATGATTCTGAAAGCTGAGTGTTGAGCGCAGTTTTTAAGCCTACTAAGAAACCATGATGTAACCTGTTTACATTTTTAATTTAAATTTGAAAATTTAGATCATGATCCAAAATACGTAACTTTCTCACTTGAGACCAACATTGCCATAATTTTTATCAAAGTTACGATGCTGGTTATTTTATGTATAAAAGTACAATTCCTGGCGATCTCTTCACAACAAAAAAATATCAGAAAAGTCTTGTACTTTTTTTTTTAATTTGAAGATGTTCAAGTTGAAAATTCTCAAATTTCATAAAAAAATTCATAACTCGGAAACCGTGAAAAATCGGATAATATACATGGGGGTGATTCGAATATCCCATGATATGAGGGACCTGTTTTTTTTTATGGACGTCAATCGTCCGGCCACCCTGTATATATATGGATTATTTAATATTTTTTTATCTTATAAGAGAAGAATTATAAAAGTAAGTTCAATATTTAAATGAAGATATATTCATAAAATGAAATGAGAATGCATTTTGTAATCTTACATACTATTATTTCGGTAAAAGAGCTCTGCATATAAACTGCCGGTAATTAAGGGACGCAAATAATCCTCTTACATTTTCTGATGGCCACTTACAATTTTTTTTGCATTTCCAAAGAAGTGTTTTGGCTAAATTACTCCAGGCTTCTTATTTCACACTAGGCTCACCTTTTCCATATCAAAGCACCTCATTGCTCTCAATAAAAGCGACACGAGGGCTCTTAGTTGTTGAGTACTGGGTTTTTTCCTGTTGGGGCCATTTACCAATTAATGTTATTAATCTAGTACCTATTTGTACAAACTGTACTAAATTTATATCAAATTAAACGTTTGTCAAAATAGTGTTCCTTCCGTACTTTCTCCCGTCTCTAAAAACTTCAGATTATTTGAATGATTCGAAAACTATAGGTTAGAATACACAGTAAAAGACATAGACATAGAATAACATGGACTGGCCCTCACGTAATTTAATCATACAGTTCGTTGCGGAATACATTAGAGAGAGAGATGTTATGAAGGATAGAATAATTAAAGGCAAATAATGGTATAAAAATAATGATGCACACTAAATTGTGTTATAAGTATCAGAATATTCAGAAACGAGTCTCGGATATAGATGAAAATGTTTTGCCTTTAACTATTCTGTCTACAAATCACCAAAACACATACACAATACATGAAACCAAACAATACATTATACAAGAAAGGTCAGAGGATAAAGGAAACCAATGTTTTGTATTCAGTGGTTTTGCCAAACGCCAAATTAAATGAAAATATTCATATACCGTGGTTTGCCTTTAACTATTCTGTCTTTTTTCAATGCTGATTTCAATGGTCTCTTTCTCACAACCAGTCCATGTTATTTTATGTCTATGGTAAAAGAGTACAACTGATAGAACAGTATATTATGAAACTTAAGAACTACTACGCTGTTGTCAGATTTATATATTGAGTTTTCTTGTCAATGTTGACTTATTGTTGACTTTGGTTTCAACATGAATTAGTGAATATGAAATCAAGTCAATGTTGTTATGAAAATGAGGTAAATCAACTTTACTTCAAGTCAACATAGATAAATGTAAATAGATAGTGAATAGGCCTAAATGACCGTTATCATATATTATCAGACGATAATGCTTTCATATACGAAAATTTGAACTGTAACGAATCAAATTCGAAAGCGAAAACTATTCAAACAACGTTTTGATGAAATTGTATATTCTTTATGGACAATGTGATCAAATTATAGCAAAAGCATGCAGGAGGTTCAATGAAATTTTTAACGGTTTACAACCAAAGAATATTTTTTTTTATTAGACCGTGAAGCGTAGATCATTTCATCAAACCCAATTTGAATATTGCTTAAATTCCATTGTGATCCTTTTCAAATCGAACTTTCGATAATGAATGCGGAGGACTTATATTATTGATGAATTAATTGGCGAAATTTTATTATGGTTTCAGCCACGATTCTAATGGTTACACAGATAATGCGGCTGGTTTTTCGAAACCATCTGGCCTATTTTGCCCAATAACGAACCTAACCGAGATATTCATCTCCCTAACCTACTCTAAAAATTTCAACTGCCTAGCTTTCCGTCCGAGAGTTATTGCAGAAATTTTTTTTTTTATTTTCAAAATTTTTTTTTACACTTTTCGTTAACCTGATCAATACAAAACTTCACATGCGTATAAAGGTCATGATTCTACAATTTGATGCTAAATTTCAGATAGATCGAGTGATCGGTTTCGGAAATATTCATAAAAAATATTTTTACTAAAAACGGCCATAACTCCAAAACCGCTAGATCGATTTCTTCCATTGATGAACTCGTCCGAGATATTTATGCTCCGTTCGGGAGTTATCGTGCCTACGGCCGGCCGGCCGGACAGGATCGATTTCGACCACAGATTCTTGATCAGTGGGTCGAACCAAATCGCTTGAGACCATTTTCAGCAAAAAATTCTAAAATTACCGACATTTGGGCAAATTGATAAGCACTCTGTTCCGAGGAACTAGAGCGCCAAAAATCATTTGATGCGTGCCAGTTTACCGACAGCTCGGCAAAGTATATTAGTCTTCGCCAGAATACACCCTTGCAGCGAAAACGCGAATATTTGCAGAATCGCGCTAGTGTCGCCCCAGCATTACAAAATCCTCTACTAGGCTAGGCTCTGCTGTGCTGTGCTGGGCTGCCCTCAATGTGCGGCTAGCCTTAATATGTAGCGTTGATTAAGCAAATAAATAAATTTGCTCATACTAAAATAATCGAAAAATTACAGCCATTTCCATATATATTCTTAAGCAGATTCATTAACTTTCATTTTATGAGCAACATATCATCACCTATAAGGTTTCCTCATAAACTATTACTCCACACAACTCACTAACATAATAACAAAAATAGACGAGCATTTCGTACATTGCATTTTATATTGTTTTATGGGGAAATAATGAGTCTCAAACTAGCCATATAACCACCCGTATACGTGATTGAGTCAGCCTGACGACCAGCTGATTTCGATGATTTAATGATCTTCCGTGGCCAGCCAACGAGAATGATCGTTTTTTTATGGCGTCTCTGATCGGATTGCGCTCCGTTTTTTCAGTGGATCGGTGCAACTTTCTTCTCCTAATGAAATTCAATTAGTATTACTGCATCTTATCGGGCGGTCAATTTAGGAAGCCTGACGCTTTTACCGAATTAGCTCGAAACGAGATTAGTCACTACGGTTTGATCTTCCATGTCTTGTTCAGGCGGCAGACTGAGAATTGGAAAGTTTAGAGGTTGGAAAAATTTTCCATTTCAGATACTAAGTTAACTCATTACTGTCGAGCTGAAACTAGCTTCTACGACAATAAACATTTCCATGTGCTATTTCGAATTTTTTTTTTATGAAAAATTCGGCTATTATTAAATGGTTCCTTTATGGGATATTTCTCTCAAACTCTGAGAAATATCTATAAAATAAAAAAAATATTATTTTGTAAGTTGCTTCTGCGTTTTAAACACCTCCCAAAGTATCCTTTACTGTATACTTAGAATTCGGCCAGTTTGAAAAAAAATTCAACATTTATATGATAGGAACATGTTCGAATATTTTTTTCTTGTAAATAATAATAAGGAAAGAACTAACGTGAGGTTAGTCTACTTTGGCACGCTTGTTCAAATTCTTAGCCGTAGCGGTCACAGAATGAGAAATGGTTGTATGAATTTATTATTTTGATTTCTATCAACAACAATATTTGATACTCACGTATCGGTATAGATTTCGAAATATGACGAAATGTGATAAAACTAATAATTTTGAAAATTTCGACGTCTTTAGTGGACCTACGACAGATTGATCGAAAAGACTTTCTTTTGAATTTTTCCGTCGGAAGAAATGAAAAAAAAAAATTTAAAAGTGACTTCCCCTGCAGGAATCGAATCTGGTACCGTCCGAGCGTGAGGCAAGCGATAAGCCCATCGAACTATCGTCTAAGAATGATTGGTATAAGGTTAATTTATAACGTATACCTCCAAAATCGTGTTCAAATTTATTTCCTGAAATACCTTCATCTAACATAATATCTGATGGTTTTAAACATTTGTCGGTACTTTTCTAAAGATTTTCATGGCCTCAGAGTCGGACCTTGTCAATTATAATTGAAGTGACAGTAACCTAAAATTCGTGATTGTCTGAAATAATCGAAAATTTTCCGAAAAAATACCACCTTTCCATTTCGAAATATGTATAAGCGTTTCGAAACGAAAACACCACATAGTTTATCGAGTTGACGGATTTTTCCACATAAGATAGCCCCTTACCACTACCCTGTGGCTTCAGTCGCAAAAAACCTTTTGAATTCTACGTTTCAATTTCGGGTCTTTCGTAGTTTTGACGTTGGAGAATATTATTTCGTAAATCCTCCGAAAATGGCAAGATGTATGAAGATTTCGTCTTCGGGATACAAAAATTACCTTCGGAAAGTTTCCGTTAGTTACTGTGAAAAGTAGATTTAAAAAAATTGGTTCAAGCCCTGTGGACAGGAGCCTTCTGGCGCTCTAGTTCAAACAGACAAATTATATCTCCGAAAGTATTGGTTTCTCAGAGTTGGGAATTATATCAATGTATTCTAATGATAGAACTGCATCATAAAGGAAATTCAATTCAAATAATAGTTTATTTATCAAGATTAAATGAGCAATCTGAGAATGAGAACTGCACCATGGAATAAATCAAATTAAAATAGCTGAACTGAATTTGACTTTTTCTTATAGAACAGGATGAAATGAATGAGTATGAACACAGATCATATAATAAAGCTTAGATAGAATAATTATAGCATTATGTGAAAACATAGAAGTACGATTCATTATTGAAATTTAGAAAAATCATATCTCCGGAAGTATTAGCTTGTTGGAGTGAAAATTATATCGATGGATTTTAATGGTGTAATTGCATCTTAAATATAAATTGAGTTTGAAATTTGTTGCTTAAAAAAAATTATTTTTTCGTTTCTCCGAAACCATTTGGCGTATTTTGCCCAATAACGAAGTTAACCAAGATATTCATCTCCCTAACTTACTCTGAAAATTTCAACTACCTAGCTCATTCCGTTCGAGAGTTAGGCTTGTTTCACATGCATACGGTTCCATTCGGTTCGTTTCGTTTTCGGTTTCAATTCGGTCGCTGGCGTCAAGTGTGAAACGGTGCTCCGGTTTAGATTCGGTACCGAATAGAAACCGTACAGCACCGAATACTCACTTGACACGAATAGGTTTCTATCAGGTTTGGATTCGTGTCTAGGGAATACAGATCAACGGGGGCGTTCACACAAATACGGTTTAGTTTCGGTTTTAACCATAAAGTAATGAATATTAACATTTGTTTTCTGTCTCGTTCTGTGGTTTTAACCTCAAATCGAGCAGATATATCTTTCAATATTTCCCGAATTGTTCAAATATAGAAATATAAACATACATATTTTCGGGATATTGTTGCTATCTCAGTATTCATGAGAAAATTATGGTTTACCAAATGTGGATCGGCTGATTTCTGCTGTACATGTAAGCCAGTGCTACAGGACAAAACTTCCGAAATTTATAAAGATCAATTAAAGACGTAGGATGCATTCAAAGATGTATGTGTTCAATTTTGAATGGCTTTGATGAATCTGACGTCGCGGAAAAATTGGAATTGTGAGCCCGTGTCGGAAGATAACATTAAACCTAATATGAACCGTATATGTGTGAAAGGCCTTCATTCATTTTCGGTTGCAACCGAAAGCGAACCGAACCGAATGGAACCGTATGCATGTGAAACAAGCCTTATTGTAGAAATTTTTTTTTTAATTTATAAATTTTTTTTTACACTTTGCGGTAACCTGGTCAATACAAAACTTCACATGCGTATGAAGGTCATGATTCTACAATTTCATGCTAAATTTCAGATAGATCGAGTGATCGGTTTCAGAAATATTCATAAAAAATGTGTTTTACTAAAATCGGCCATAACTCCGAAACCGCTCGATGGATTTCGCCCATTAACGAACTTGTCCGAGATATTTACGCTCCAAACCCACCTTGCAAATTTCAATCATCTAACTCCTTTCGTTCGAGAGTTATCGTGCCTACGGCCCGCCGGACGGACCGGCCGGTAAGAATCGATTTCGACCTCGGATTCTTGATCAGTGAGTCGAACTAAATCGTTTGAGACCATTTTCAGCCAAAAATTGGAAAATTACAGACATTTGGGCAAATTCATAAGCACTCAGATCCGAGGAACTGGAGCGCCAAAAATATTGACAAAATTCAGGATTTACATAGGAAACATACGTTAATTTCGAGAATTTGTTGAAAATATTCGACCAAAACACGTCTATATCCTAAGGGTCAATTTCAACTTTTCTCTTCAAGATTTCCCCATCAAACCTGTCTTAAAACACATAAGGAGTCACCAATTTACACCAATATTCCCTAGATTAAAAATTTCACACCGTCTCCTAGTGCGCCAAAATGTATCACCTTCAAAACTTTTGCTGTTCGACTGGAAGACTGGTCGTCGATGTGATATTTCGATATTTTACCAATATCTCCTACAATATAGATCAGATGGCGTTCAAATCTAGAATATCTAATACCTAATGCCGTCCATAACCCTTTTCTCAAAGTTATTATTTCGATAGAATTAAAAAAAAATAAATAGATAAATAACTTCGGCTACGGGAATCGATCCCGGTACCTATGTGCTACGAAGAAGGATTTCTACCATTAAGCTAGAGAAACAGCAGAGAATTATGGTGAAATCCGGAACTTGAACGAATGATATTACCAACCTTAGATAACTTGTTTTCAAATTTCCGAATTTCAGAAAAATGTCATCATTCATTATGCGATCAAGTTTAAATCGAGAACTTATGGGTGTAAAATAAGGTATATATCATAGACAAGATACACCAATTCTCACTAGGTATTGAACGAATGCTATTACTGACGAATCGACTTGTCAAATTTGAGTTCGGCGGATCTATGCACATATTGCATTAAATTCTCTCCAGGCACGTCAAAAATCAAAAACTGTTAACAACTTCGTTGGTCGATTGGATGGACCAGTACATCTCGATTGTTGTAATATTTCGATATTTCGACTATGTCTTCATCAATATAGATTCGATCGAGTTCAAATCTAAAACCTAACTGTAAAATAAGGTTTGGAAGGCTCTCGCAGAATTTCAAAGATATTTTTGAATATATTTTTTTAGATTTTCCAGTCATGCGAAATTCTTCGTCCTGTGTAATTTTCAATGTATCTATCTATCTATCGTGCATTAATTCGATCAGATCGATATTTTTCGTGTTATTGGAAGAACAAAAACTCAGATGGATATAATTTCCAAACTTCTAGACAGATTTCGTCCATTAACGAACTTAGCCGGCGCATGTGGACGACAAATCTACTCCAAAAATGTCAACTCTCTAATTCCTCGGATTCTTCATCGGTGAGTCGAAACTAATCGTCCGAGGCGATTCTCGGACAAATATTCGAAAAATACAGACATTGTACGAAGTGATATAGGCACCCTGTTCCCCTGAGCAGTGCACCAAAAACCTTATCAATAAACAAATCATCCTCAGTAACAAAAGGACTATCCATTTCTGGCACGACAAGCTAGGGTTGCCATTTAATAACATTTACCTACCCTCCACTCCTCGTAGCATGACAAACTTCTCAATTATACCTAAAAAAGTTATTTAAATTAAAATTTGACCATTTTTCTACAAAATAGTAATTACCGAAGAAATTAATTATATGCGTTACTTTTTACTCACTCTGTATAACTGAAAGGAACATAGAGAGTTTTTTTGACATTTGAATGATTGTAGGCAAGACAGTCGTAACTCAAAATGAAACATTCCAAATTACAGAAGAGCTTTCCATCGCCAGAAGCTCCCTACACAAAAATGCGCCGTCGCTTGCACCTGATACCTGATATTACCAAATGTTCCCATGACTCACGAGAACACATTCCAAATTATATATGAGCGCTATCCATATTCATTAATTTCAGTAGAAAAAAATAACAACAAAGAAGGTAATATACATAATTTTCGGAGTGGGTTGAAATTGCCAGTATTAAGGCTTCTAGAACGAAAAATTACAAGCATCTCATCGTGATTGTTAGATGACCTACAGATTATTTTCTCGAATCGCCCGGAGCCATCGACCTGACACAGCGAGCGTGCGTCTAGATTCAAAAAGCGCGGATATCATTTTTCTGTTATTCCGTTGGACGACTCAATTCTTCGGAAATGGACTTTGGTGGGTCTTGATTCATCATGAATTATTGAAATTATTTATGAAATCACTGACGGAAGATGCTAATGGACGATCAGGCGCTAGAGCTAAGTGAGTATGCATAATGTGAGTGGCGATTTTGCTTGAGTGAAGAAAAGGTCAAAGATTAAAAATGTGGATCTTGCCGCTTGATTTTTCGGTCCATTTTATTTTTAACCACTCTACTCTTATTATTATTATTATTATTATACTGATCCTCCTGGGTCTTCCACAAGGAGACCCCTCATAAGCTCTAAGAGCTTGCCCTGAGTTAGGAGAACCAGTTGTGTTCTGTGTAGGCTTTGTTACTGTGTCCTTACGCCACCTTAGGCACAGCACTGTTAATTTTTGACCCAACAGCGAAAGGTGGCGATTACCGCGATTCATAAATGGAATGTATTGAGTACATGATACAAAATCATTTTAATGATTATTTCCGCAATAATTTTTAGTTTGTTCTAATAGTAAAAGTGAAGAAGGATTCTTCAATAAAAAAAATAATATTTTTTTTTAAATTTTTTTCTCAGTGAAAAAATTGAAGTTACATATTATGAAAAACCAGCGAATATAAGCACAAATGTACTTAAAGTAGGTAAAATATTACTTAATTTTATTTTGACATTCGTTATTGACGCAGTCACATAATGAAATACAAAATAATTCTGATTTTTTGCCACTACAAGACATTGTGCGACAATTTGCAGTACATTTACATGGTGGAATTAATGACTCTGGTAGATACGGCTTCGTCATTTGTCGTGGACGTAAGTCATCGTTCAGCTTTTCATAACCAAATGAACAATAATCAATGGGTGGTAATTGTGTTTGATGATAATTTTTCCATATAAATGTTTGTATTCTGTAGCCCTTAATGAATGCAAATGCAAAGCATCTGAACTACACATCACTTTCATCAAATTGAAATTGAAACTTATATTTTGACATCAGTTTATATCTGGGTTCATCAGCAGATAATTTTTTCTTTGAAAATAAATATGTGCAAACTATTTCTAATTATTTGAAATATTCATTATTTAGGTCGAAGTTTCCCAAAAACATGAGAGCTGTCTGTACAAAATATTCACACGCAGCTTTCAAACATTGTATTTTACTACCAAATCTGCTAGTAGTATCGCAACCAGTCACAGCGTGTAACGCTGGCAAAATCGTGCATAGGCTTTCACACAGGGATTCAGCAGCCAAATGGCATCCTAGAAAATATTTCTTTGTGTGAGTACCGTCAAACCACAGCCCGAGGCACCCAATATTTCCAGAAATAGCCAAGACGAATAAATCTGTATCAGCGCAGATTATGATTATATGAGCAGATTGAATCCTTACTACGTGATGTGTGGACAAACATTCTTGAATCAGCTTTTGAGTGGTTTGATTGCAATTATATATATGTCGGAGAATTAGTGTTTAAGTCGACTATTTGATTTGTTTGGCTAGGTGACACATGATATGTTTGTTGCCTGGCGTAGCCGAAGATTACGTTTCAGCTTAAGTGCCTCTTCAGCAAGTTTAGTTTATGAAGTATAGGATAAGAAATTATGAAAATGAGGAAAGAGAGGAGGGCACGAGGGCAGTTAGTTTCGGGAGACGAAAGGAGCGTGATCGACGGAAACGTCGGCCGTAACGAATCATTAGTTATTGAGAGTAATTCTTGAAGTTTTCGTGATAAATAATCATGAATAAAAACGAACGATTCGACATATAATTATTATGAACGTTAGAAAGAAAAGCTTTACAATCAGCAGGAGTATTCGTTGGAGAGTTGGAAATTATGATACGTTTCATGCTCTGGCCTTTACTCCGTAATTCTGGCACCAAAAATTTCATAAAGATATCATATCTATCAAGTATTACATCTATTATCTTAACGCCAGGCATCGTAAAAATTCCATAATTTGTTTTTTTGGGCCATTTGGCCCAAATGCAGACATTTGGCCCGAATGGTAGCACTCTGAAAATCACGTTATAATTTAATTTGTCTTATTATGCTTATTATTATTATTATTTGCTGAAAATGGTGTCAAAGGGTTAGGTTCGACTCACTGATGAAGAATTCGAGGTTAAAATCGATTCCGTCCGGCCGCCACGATAACTGTCGAACGGAAAGAAATAGCGACTTGAAATTTTCAGGGTATTTCATACATCCGAATAAGACGGTTCGTTAATGGGCATAATCGGCTTAACGGTTTCGGAGTTGAAATTTTGTTTTCCCAATAACTCAAACATACATAGGATTAAATTGAAACATGTTAACTAGTTGTGGAATGCTGACACTAAGGCGTATGCACTAGAAAATTAAAAAAATTTATTTAGAAATACTCTTTATCTCATAAATTATCCGTACGATATGGCTGAAATTTTGCGATAGTCTTCAAACCCTAACTGTATAGCCAAATTCCAAATTTGAACACGATCAGATCCATATTGTTGGCGATATTAAAAAAATATTGGATAGTATCTGGATGGTGACCGTTACCACGATAACCTTCGAGGGAAAGAGTTAGCAACTTGCAATTTTCAGGGTTGGTTGCGCATCCGAATGAACAGTTGAGTTTGCTAATAGACAGCATCAGCCAAACCGTTTTGGAGATATACCCATCTGAAATATTTTTGTTATTTCTTCAATTACTCAAAAAAAAACGAATCAACGCACTAATTTTTCGCGTAATTCCGTGAGGATCGTAACACTAAAAAAAATATTTATTTTCTTCGAACATTATATATTTCGAAAACTATCCGTTAGAAACCGCTGCAATTCCGCAAATGACTTCAAGCCGCCATTTTCCAATCGAGTACCAAATTTCAGCTCGATCGAATTTGTATGAGGCATGAATAGGCAATGGAAGATGGACTTCACGACCATTTATTCACGTCTATTCTTCAAATCCGAATGTAATTTGATGATGTGATACAGATAGGGTTCGCATTTTTACGAAGGAGAATGGCAATTCCTTAGAACATAGAAGAGAGAGGGAGGATAACATATTCCCTGACATTGAAACCAAATGTCCACCACATGACCACAGAACCAGGCTCCTTTTTCCTGCTGTGGCTTTCACAACCGTAAGCTGCACATCCTACCATTATGTATAACACAGTTTTATAAAAAAACAGTCCGCAAACGCTTGAATAAACACAAGAAACAATCGTCCACCACATCGTTTGGTGTCCACCAAACTGTCCAAGTTTTAGTTTCAGATCGATAGCGTTGCGTAGTACGGCACACGGTATCCCCTCTTCCCTAATCAAAGGACAATTCAAAATTTAATTTTGATGTATTTGAGATTTTACATCAATATGTATAGTAACGAAGGTAATGAATTTATTCCATTTGGTTTTTCCACACTGTATAAGAAACTGAACATCTATGATAATTTGAATAATGCAAATAGATGTTCAAGATTTAGCGCCATACCTTCGTCGTTCACCTCATTACCCAAATGGGAATTCATAACGTATTTCTGATCAATTAACCGGTTTGTGAACATGAAATCCGTCGCATGATAATACACGTTTAATCGGCTTATCCGGATGACAATTTCATCATATTGCATTCCGAATATTATCTGCTTCGGTGCTTACTTTGAGATTGGATGCCATATTGCATGTGATAGCATCCCGTGTATGCTCTAGCGAAGTCATATGGATTGAGGCTATATTATCAAAGACTGATTTTTAATATGATGCATGAGATGGACCCTTCACTGTAAACTCAATACGATATGCAGTACTCCCCAGAAGTCTGAATTAAATTTGACTAAAAATTCAATGTTAATTAGTCACAAATATCCTTTTTCCGTCAACATAAATATATATTCTTTTGAACTTGAGTATTACAATTTTTTTTTATCTAACAATAAAGCATGTGTATGAAAAAAGTATTTGCAGAGGTTAATGTAACGGAGTACCATATAATTTGATATATGATACTAGTATCATAAATCAAATAGCTTAGGCAAAAAACCTCAGCAAAAAAAAGCTATCTCCTCGTTAGTGTTGTGATTTATGAAAATGGAAATTGTTAAGAAAATATGCTGAAATGTTAAATATTGAAGAGCATCTTTTTCTTTATTATCGCTTTTTCCTTCAACAAGCAGAGAAGTTTCTCCAAGGTACCCGAAACCCAATCTGGAAAAGGAAAAGACAAAGGGAGAAAACGAACAAATTAAAAGTGGAATATTCTATATTTTATTAAATAGATTTGAAACTCGCTACCCAATCTAAAAAAGATTCAGAAACATTATGAATAGCCCTAAACCCATCTTTGAATCTATATATGCGACAATTATTAACTAAATGATCTATGGTTTCCTCTGCTTCCCCGCATTCACAACTTGGGTTCTCAACTGAGTTCCACCTTAAAAGCATGCTGTTGCAACGACCATGACCGGTTCTTAGACGATTCGGAATAGACCATATTCTCCTTGGAAGATATAACCCCGAAACTCTATTTGAAGGATCAGAAATTGAATCTTTGTTGAATAAATTGCAAGAAATCCATTCAGACTGCCAAACTTCCTTGTCACTTTTATTCGATTTAAGAAAACAGTTGGACCATAAAGGGTTTCGTGACTTCAATCTGGGAATCTTATTGTCTGGAATGTAGGAGATGATCGGAAATGAATTCGGAAAAGAATGAAATTTATTCCAAGAATTTGAAACAGCAATCTGCCTGCGAATGTGGGGCGGGACAATGTTTGAAAGAACTGGCAACCAATGAATAGGTGTAGATCTAATAGTTCCAGTGATGATTCGCATAGATGAATTCAGCTGTGCATCAATTTTTTGAGTATGTGCATCACTATTAAACCAGACGGGGCAACAATATTCAGCGGCAGAAAAAACCAAGGCTAAGGCTGCCGTTCGAAGAGTAGCTGCATCAGCACCCCATGAAGTACCAGCTAATTTCTGCAGAATATTATTTCTCGTTTTCAACTTCAGACGCAAGTCATCCAAATGAGCTTTGCAATTTTCAGAGTAGGTGGCGCGTCTCAATACGATGGACAAGTTCGTTAATGGACATAATCGGCACAACGGTTTCCGAGTAATAATTCTCTTTTCAACCAATACAGATCCGATCGAATTTAAACTTGGTGAGTAGTTGTAGAACATATATATCAAGACTTATTTGCAATTTTGTGAGAATCGTTTCACTAGAAAATTTTTTAAAAATTATTAAAAAATAATTTTCACCTCACGATAACTTGAGAACGGAACGATATATCGACTCGCAGTATTCAGGCTAGATTGTGCATACGAATGCAACATGAGTTCGTTAATAGGCATAATGGCCAGACAGTTCTAGAAATTGAAATTTTGATTTTTTTCCTCCTTAACTCAAAAAATATGAAACTAATCCAATCCAAACACGGCAAATACATATAGAATGCCGACGCTCGAATTGTCACGATATTTCGTGAGGATCGCATAGCTAGAAAATTTTAAAAAAATTATTGAAAATCTTCGAAAAAAAGATTTATATCCCAGAAACTATCCGTTTGATATTGCTGAAATTTGGCGGGAGGCTTCAGAACCTAACTCTACATCCAAGTTCCAAAATTGAACACGATGTAATCTATATTGTTGGAGATCAGAACAGCATAGAGTTAGTTCAGTAGCTGGATGGGTGACCATTGCCACGATAACTTTGGAACGGAAAGAGCTAGCGCTTCGCAATTTTCAGAGGAGATTGCGTATCCTAATGGGACAGTTATGTTCATTGTTGGTTTATACCCATCTGGAATATTGTTTTCTTGATAAGTTAAAAAATATAAATCCAATCGAAATGGAACTTGGTCATCGGTTGTAGAATATCGACGCGAAGATGTTAGTGCAATTTTTTGAGGATCGTATCACTAGAAAATTTTTAAAAATTTATTAATAAATATTATTCATCTCACGATTACTAGAGAACGGAAAGACACACCGATTTGCAATTTTTAGGGTAGTTTGTGCATACTTATACGACATTTTGGTTCGTTAAAAGGCATAATCGGCTAAACGGTTCTGGAGTTATATGAATCTGAAATTTGGTTGTTATTTCCTCAATAACTCAAAAAATACGATGCCGATTCAATTCGATCGTGGCAATTAATTCTAGAATGCCGACACAAAAATGTTTGCAACATTTCGTTAAGATCATATTACTAGAAAAATTCGAAAAAATCGTTGAAAAGAATTCTATATATCAGAAAGTATTCGTCTGACATCACTGAACGTTTGCAAGATCCTTCAAAACCTAACTCTACAACCAAGTTGAGAAAACGGTCTATATCGATGTTAAATTCGATTAATAGTGTCCTATCATGGGGAATAGACAATAGAACATGCGCGCAAAAGCTTCTGACTTGAACCATTTTTTTTCGAAATTATAACCCTGGCTTAGTTAATCAGATGACTAGATTTATTGAGTATTAAAATTGCATGCGCAAGAACGAGAAATACCTCGCTCCCTTCAGTTTTTGCGCGTATGTTCTGGGGAACATCGCGTTATAGTTTTGCCCAAATGTCTGTAACTTTCGAATTTTTTGACGAAATTGGTCTCAAACGATTCAGTTCGACTCCCCAATGAAGAATTCGAGGTCAAATTTGATTCTGTCCGTCCGGCCGTCCGTTGCCACGATAATTTGTGAACGAAAAGAGCTAGCGACTTGAAATTTTCAGGGTGGATGGCGCATCGCAATACGACGGACAAGTTCGTTAATGGGCATAATCGGCCCAGTGGTTTACGAGTAATAATTTTGTTTTCAACCAATATAAATCCGATCGAATTGAAACTTGGTGAGTAGTTGTAGAGTATGAACCTAAGCACGTTAGTGAAATTTTGGGCGAATCGTAGGGCTAGAAAATTAAAAAAAAATTATTAAGAAATATTTTTGTTGTCTCGATAACCTGAGAACGGAAAGAGATAGCGGCTTGAAAATTTCAGGTTAGGTTGTGCATCTGAATGCGACATTTGAGTTTGTTTATGAGCATAATCGGCCAAACGGTTTTGGAGTTATAGCCATCTGAAATTTTCTGAAATTTGGTGGTTTTTTGTTCCTCATTAACTCGAAAAATACTGAACCGATTGAATTCAAACTTGGTTATTAGTTGTAGAATGCCAACGCAAAAATGCTTGCAAAATTTGGTGAGGATAGCATTTGTAGAAAGTTTTTAATAAATCATTGAAAATAAAAAAAAAATTCTATATATCAGTAACTATTCGTTTGAAATTGCTGAATTTTGCAAAAGCGTTCATAACCTAAATCTACTGCCAAGTTTCAAGTTTTAACTCGATCGGTTGAATATTGTTGGAGATTCGAGCATTCTTGTGTGAGTTCAGTAGATGGGTGACCATTGCCTCGATAACTTTCGAACGAAAGAAGATAGGGACATGCAATTTTCAGGGTAGGTTGCGTATCCGAAAGGGAAAGTTGAGTTTGTTTTTGGGCATAATCGGTTTAACGGTTTCCGAGTTATATCCACCTGGAATATTATTTCCTTGATAACTCAAAAAATAAATATTCGATTGAATTGAAGCTTGGTAACTAGTAGTAGAAAATCAGCATAAAGACGTGTTTTTTAAATTTTGTAAGAACCGTACCCCTAGAAAATTTGAAAAAAATGACGAAAAAAAAAATTTTAAGAACCGCACCCATAGAAAATGTTAAAAAAATCACGAAAAAAAAATTGGTTCAAGCACTGACGTGAAGTCAGAAGCTTTTGCGCGTATGTTCTATTGTCCATTCTTCTGTATTGGACACCCTTAATCGAATTTACCATGGTTAATTATGTTGTCCATTCTCCTGTATTGGACACGTAATTCGAATTTACCATGGTAAATTCGAAATTAAGTAATTGAAGAAATTGACAAAATCAATATAATACTCTGTATCTTGAATATAAATACAGATATAGCCTTGAAATAAAGGTTATTCTGACTCACCTCAGTGTCCTCTATCTACCCTTACCTTCCGACCATTTAACAATTAATCACCCTGTATACAACTTATAAATGGTAAGATGAACCGTAACAAATTATTTCACGACAGCTATTTTCTCGAATTTTTTCATTATATTTTTCAGTTCTACGTACTTCAAAACGTCAATTGTAAGGACATTATTTCGCTCCATGATTCCAAAGATTATTATCTGAACAGAATAATCAACCGAAATAAAGAATAGGTTGAATGCATTTTGGAAAGGAAAAAGGTGAAATATACGAATTTTCCTTATATTGAACTGAATTCAGCAGTTCTAGAAACGACCTCCAAAAATAATTGAATTCCCAGTGATAAATAAATTCTCCATAGCTCACGCATCTAGTCGTATAGGAGCCGAAGAAAAAACACGAACCCTAAATCTTCCCAAGATGTTTTGACCCATTCAGAAACGACAAAAGATGTTTTTATAGACAGGCACTCATGAATTTCTCCAAAGAGAACTGAGCCACGCAGACCGCAAGGCTGTTTTTTTTTTGGAAGCATGCCATGATTCCCTTTAGGAAACAGTGGAATCCACTCACTGACCCTGTATTGTTAGAAATACGTGACCATCAATCTTTGGCGCTGCGTTCTTCCCAATCTGCATGTTGTTAGGACTGCGGACAACGGATGAGATCCATCGATTACGGTTCCAATCTAGAATACGCCATATAAATCTCTTCGGAGATTGAAAATCAGTTTCCTGTTGACGTCAGGTCAATGTGCATTTCAGCGGTATGTTATTATCCTTTGCTCGGGTTTTTCTTTCTGTTTCGTGTCAAGGGTTAACGTTCCGCGGGAAGTGTGCAGCAGATTTATATGATAAGAGTTTCCGACGGTGTCAATTTCGGGAGAGGTAACACAAGTGAATATTAATATAAGTACCAGAATAATAATTTATTTCTCTATATCAGTATCGTAATTAGTTCATTACAGCTCTTAAAACAGTGCTGTTATGAACTCATTCCCGCATTGTTAAATTTTTCGTTTTGTGGTAGTCAGAAATGACATTCGATCCTTTAAAATTTCAACACACGTCAAATGTCAACATAATATAATCTGTATATAGTGAAATGATTGTTGAAAGGACAAGTTTTATTTGCATTAAAAAATAAGGTACTAGAGATTTCATTCTTGCTAATTTTGAATCATTCAAATTCAATTTCCGTAATCTGTCAAGATACAATTCAAAAGTCACTAGGACGTATAATCCGAATTTTTCATCAAATTCCAGCAGTATTTTACAAAACTCGCCTGAAATAGAGAAAATATTATCTAATACTCGTTGCTGAAGGCAATTTAAACACTCATGCGTTCGAAAACTCTCTCCTTCGTCGCTCGTTTTCAGATTTCGCATTCGTGTTTGAATAGGAGTCCATTCTGCAAATTGTTTTAGAATATACTATTATTTTATTTATTCATTATACAAAAGGAGAATACACACAGGTATTACAACTCAAAAACGTATTCACAGAATATTAAATTATCATACAATCCTAAAAATAATATATATGAAAAGTTACAAAATATAATAGGTACATTCAAAATCCCAAAAATGTAACTGATAACAGCAAAAATACATTAATCGAAAAATAGGAAAAAAACAACCAACCTGCCAGAAAATACTTGAAGTCAAATCAAACTCCCATTGTTTGCCTCTGACCCTCAAAATATAAATCAGGAACGTCTGCCAAAATTCCCCTCCAATGTTGAACGGAGTTGGCAAATTTTGTACACAGTTGGAATATTTCCGAAAAAATTGTTATAAAATTTGAAGGAATTTGACTGCCTGACCGGAGAAATGCAAAGCAGGCAGATAATAGGGTGGGATAACATGGATTAACACCATATACCCTTGTACACATTCCTGTTGCCGTAAATTCAATATTCAATAGTTTTCGGCACAATTTGTGTAGCCGGCAAAAAAATAAGATTTATCATAATATAGCGTTATCCCAAAGCGGGTAGCTCTCTTGATATCATAAACAAACCATCTGGTACCAATTCGAGCTGTTTGCTCCTTTCTTTTAATAATAGAAACAGATAAGTTTGAATTTCCGTAAACAAGTTTTGATGTTCTGGGTTTCTTGCAAATGGCCAGTTCTACGGACGGAATAATCATTAAAAACAACCATGGTAACAGGGACGGTGGGCCTAAGGGGGCGATCTCCCCAATGTTGAACGGAGTTGCCAAATTTTCAAAGCAGTTGGATAAATTTTAAAGCATTTGGACCACGAGAAATGATGAACAGATTTCATACTGTTCCCTGTGGTTTATCCAGTTGGTATCTGTTTTTAAGCTCAAGTAGTGTTGGTATTTCTTCCTTCTCCTTTTTATTTCGAATTCTATCTCTTCGTTCAACCAGTAAGGTTTTCGGTTATTTATAATCACCAAATGTACGTGTATGACACTGCTCACCATGTTAGCTACCTGTTTAGATAATTTTCTTAAACAAAAGAGTTTGGCGTCTCGGTAAAATGAAACTGCTCAAAAATTTGCCGTGTATTAATGATTTGGAAAAAAAAAATTTGAAAAGTTTTTATACTACAACATTCGAGTGCAGGACTAGAAAAACCTACCAATTTATTTGTAGGACAATAGGGCCATATAATTATGCTAATAACGGGTTTTTCAATGGAAACGCCGCATTTTCAAACTGGCATTACTCAAGCACGGCAGCCATTTTTATTAGTGACATTGACAGTTGTATTAATCAATGTCTACCATTTAATCGTGGAAAGGCCGCGCTTCAACAGCGTTGACAAATAATCAAAATTTATTATGAAAAATCGCGATTGTAACTGTATCTTTACGTGGTTCAACTTCAATTTTTGGTCGTTATAATCATCCAGATAAAAGAACAATTGACCGTTTAGTGAAGAAGTTTAAAACATATTTAACACTTTATGATGGTACAGTGTCAGTGAGACAAATAAATGCTATAAGTGAAGAGAATATTGCTGCCGTACGTGAAAGTGTTCGTGAAGACCAAAATTTATCGATTTCTCGTCGTTCACAAGAACCAGACATCTCCCAGTCGTCTTCGTGGCGAATTTTACGAAAAGGCCTTGGTTTAAATTCATACGAAATTGTTTTAACCCAAGAACTCAAACCAACTGATCATTTAAAGCGACGTGTATTCACTAATTGGTGCTGAGAAAAATTGGTTCAAGCCCTGTGGACAGGAGCCTTGGCGCTCTTGTTCAAACTTTGACACATCATATCTCCGGAGGTATTGGTTTGGGAATGATATCAATGTATTCTTACGATAGAACTGCATCATAAAGGAAATTCAATTGAAATAATAGTTCATTTATCAAGATTAAATGAGCAATCTGTGAATGAGAGCTGCACCATGGAAGAAATCAAATGAAAATAGCCAAAATGAATTTGACTCTCTCTTATAGAACAGGATGACATGTACGAGTATGAACACAGATCATATAATAATTCATAGATAGAATAATTATAGCATTCTGTGAAAACATACAAGTATGATTATTGAAATTTCGAAATATCTCCGAAAGTATTAGCTTGTTAGAGTTGAAAATGATATCAGTGGATTTGTATGGTGAAACTGCATCTCAAAAAAAAATTAATTTGAAGTTTGTAAGTTAAAAAAAAAATTTTTTCGTTACTCCGAAACCATTTTGCCCAATAACGGACTCAAGCGAGATATTTATCTCCCAAACCTACTCTCAAAATTTCAAACTGCCTGTTCGAGAGTTATCGTAACTGCGAAACCGCTTGGTGGATTTTGCCCATTAACGAACTCGTCCGAGATATTTACGCTCCAAACCTACCTTGCAAATTTCAATCCTCTAACTCCTCCGTTCAAGAGATATCGTGTTAGCGGACGGACGGCCGCACAGAATCGATTTCGACCACGGATACTTGATTAATAAGTCGAACCAACTCGTTTGAGACCATTTCCAGCCAAAAATTCCAAAATTACAGACAATTGGGCAAATTGATAAGCACTCTATTCCGAGGAACAAGAGTACCAAAAATCGGAAATAATGCAGATTTTCATTGGAAAATAATTCTCAGCGGTCCGTTCCTCCGATTTAACTTCATTGGACTTCTTTCTTTGGGGTTACATTGAGTCATTGGTTTACAGCAATCATCCAGCAAATTTAGACGACTAACAGAATATACGACCTGATTTGTGTGAAAGAGTCATGGAAAATTGGGTTCAACGATTTCATTCCCGCCAGCGTTTCTAAGGTGGACATTTAAATGATGTTTTGTTTCATAACTAATTATATCCATTGTACTTGGGGCGCACTTAATGTAAGACCCGTTATTTACCAACCTTCAGTAAAAAAAAATAAGCTTCAAATAAATCATTCTTAATTACCCATGTTTGAAGGGGAGGGACACTCGATTGATCCAATTTTTTTTGTTGGAAAAATGTTGTTTATAGTAAGTGGTAAAATAATGTCAACATTCAGTTAGAAATTTAACTATTATTACCCAATCAAGTTTCCATAATCATCAAAACAACCAAGCAGTCAGTGGACTCAGTTAGCTACCGATAATTTTCACAGAGGAAAAAGTTGATCGTCTCGGTTAAATGACTCCGTACACGAAAAATTTGCCAGAACTATAATAATCATACTTCTATCTGAGTTTGGCCTCTGTTCCGAAATATTGGTTTAT
This sequence comes from Halyzia sedecimguttata, assembly GCA_937662695.2. Classification (NCBI taxonomy): domain Eukaryota; kingdom Metazoa; phylum Arthropoda; class Insecta; order Coleoptera; family Coccinellidae; genus Halyzia; species Halyzia sedecimguttata. The sequence goes on from OW569412.2 coordinate 35,444,076, forward strand.
ACTTATTTTCACCTTGGAAGGGTTATTCAATTTGTCGAGAAAACATGACGGGACGGCATATTACCAAGTGGGAACATTTTTCGTCTTGTCGAAATAGAAATCGCTTGGACTTTCCCAGATATTTACGTATAAAAGGCAGGGGGAAAGAAGTGAATGAATACAAATGGGAGTTTAAGGGGAAAATGAGTTTTTCGCAGATTTGGGAGGGTGAATGGAAGGGAAGTCAGAACAAAATAATGGTGACAAAGGATAGGGGGCGGAGGTGATAAAAACTTTATTACATCAATAGAACTTTTTATAGATAGTGAAGAGAAAAATGTATCCCTACAAAAGTATACTTTACGCCTTGACTGTGGCGGATTGGCTCTGCGAATTGAGTAAGATTTGTTCCCTAACCACTATAGAATTTTCATTGTTCATTGTTCATTCATAATTAATGATTCTCTAGTAAATTACTTCTTATTAAACCAAATATATGCTGTTGATCAGAATCTTGAATTCAGTTTTTATGTTTTTATTTGCGTCCTTGTTTTCAGTATATATTTGTTTTCAATCAGACCATGAAAGAAATTCAGGGCACTCGTTCAAGTTGGTTTTTCAAACACATTTCATGCAGAACTTTAATCTTTAATTTCCACATTAATTTTAACTTCAGATTCCTCTCATCAAATTAAACATTTTTTCATTCAAACCGTTGCTGTTGAAATTCTTTAGTTTGTGATATGAAAGTCGTCTAACTGTGGCTTCCGGTTTGAGCGGAAATCGCCATTTTTAAGCAAAAATGTTGATTATTTCGGAACATTCCCGAAAACTTTTTGTATAACTCGTTTGAAAATTGAATAAATACCTAACAGAATTTTTTTTTGGTGTCAATATTAGTGTCGGCATGAATATGACTGTAGGAAGAAAATACTGTTTGAGCTTGGTTTGAATTTTCCCTAAAAAATGGTTTCATTCTGGTGCAAAGTTGCTCCTATTTGTATTTTCGTCGTTAAAATCTTTCAATACATATCTGAGAATCCAAGAATGCAGATCTTGCTGCAAAATGCCAACTTATAGCTAACTTTTCGATTGAAATAGAATTTTGTCGTGAATATCCATCGTTAGTTCAATTTAACACGAGTTATATATAACTCGTGTTGGCATTTTGCAGCAAGATCTGCATTCTTGGATTCTATTTTCTATTTTCTATGAGATATTTGAAAATGTCGAAAAACCAACTATTTTTTTAGTTACAATCATACTCGTATTCATGCTGATAATCATATTGTCCAGTCACCAAAAAAAAAAATTCGTGTGTTTTCAAAAGAGTTATAAGCAGAAAAAAGAAACATATTTTTCACGGTTTTCCGACCTGAATTTTTGATAATTGATCTAAATTGTAATTTCCTACAAGTTCACTTAAAGCGTTTCCTACAAAGAGTTCGAATATTTTCGAGATAGTCGACATTTTTGTTTAAAAATAGCGATTTCCTCTCAAACCGGAAGTCACAGTTGGCCGAGTTTTATATTATTTTTCATCATTTCACCCCCTTTTTGTAAAAAATTAAATTAGGAAATATTAATATGAAAGAGAAGTTCCTCTTGGGGCGGAGTTGCTGGGGAACACTGTATATAAACTCTAATTTTTTTCTAAGAATTTTTTTTAATTACGATCGTCCTGAACTCTTGCAAAATTTGCGCGTCGACACTGATTACGAAGTTTCAATTCGAGCGGATCTGTATTATTTGAATTATTCGGAAATAACAACCGAATTTCAGATATAAATCATGAACCGTTGGACCTTATATGCCCAACGAACTCAATCATCGGATTCGAAGTAGCAACCAAGGCTATAAAAATTGGAAGTCGTTATTTCTTTCCGTTGAAAAGTTATCGTGGCAACGGTAAGCCGGCTGTCCCTCTCAAAAATAATTCGACTGTTCAGAGGTTCGATCGCAAGCTCAAAAAATATGAGTAAAGAAATAATACGTAAATCGTGTAAGTATAGATTGACGTTGAAATAAATCATCTACTTCAAATATCCTGATTGTATCCTAATTAATTATGCATATGCATTCAAATCGATAATTATTTGTTTTTAACTTATTTCGGCATAAAATTCTGAATATAGTGACGATAGTGGGACGAAATGATAATGTTGTGGTATGAGCGCGCAAAAGAAGTGTTCAAACATCAGTCCCCTTGTCACAAGAATGAAAGCGATGCTGTCATTGCAAATCTTGTTATCTTAAAACTCCTTCATTTGTCGTGACATTATTATAGGTCATGCACCTAAATACCCAGGGTAAGGTAATCGAAAGAGAAACAGGAGATGCACAAGGAGAAACTTAACAAATTGAAAATGTTGTCATCACGATCCGATGTACTCGTGAGTCGTGATGTGCTAAGCCTTTCTACCAGACGTATATATCAAAGACAGGATCAAGATCCGCAATTTAGGTATGTTCTAAAATACCATAATAATAAGCTATCGTTCAGCATGACTGCAATGAGCAATGGGTAAGCGGTTGACCATATATCGATAATATCTCGATAATGACATGCAGGTGTATGCATCTAATTTACACAAAACGTATCTGTAACACGGATGGATACATTAATGATTAATTATGAAGAAAGTAGCAGTAATCTCCTCCCTTTACCGAGAAAACGTATTATTTCCCGGCCGTATCTCAATACACTAATTGTCTGATGAAGGAATTGTTCATATCTGAACGTTTATGACTGAAATTGAAAACATCACTTTATCCAACCAACAATTGGTTCAAGCACTGACGTGAAGGAGCTTTTGTACGCATGTTCTATTGTCTATTCACCTGTATTGGACACTCTTAATCGAATTTACCATCGATATAGACTGTTTTCTCAGCTTCTATAAGATATGAATATATTTCGTACCATTTTAATGACGGACTTGAGTAATGAGAGTATCGCCTAAGATCACAGAATTTTCAATTCTGACTTATCGTTACCTCAGAATTATACTGCTGTATGTGCAATCGAACTGAGTTCTGAGTTCTGTGATACAAACCACGGTGCAACTGAAAAAAGATATATATATATATATATATATATATATAGGTACTTCATACAACTACGCAATTATGGTTGCTTACATTGAAATTATTGAAATACACCTTTTTTATTTTAAATATATCGCATCCACCGCGAGGGTTATTATCGAAGGAACAATACAATTAATTCATTATGTGTTTCACAATTCTTTGTCTAAATGGGTACTATTGAAAAAAGCTATTAAATTGTTCAAATTGCACTTTTCACCCAATATGTCCTTCAAAGTTGCTGATATCCCATGATTCACTCTCTTCTGATGGTATAAAAGCGGACACTCACATAAAATATGTTTCACAGTTAAACGTGTGTCACATACATCACATGAGGCTTCTGGGGTATGTGTGATGAGGTATTCATCATGTGTCAATCTGGTATGACCAATCCGAAGTCGGCTCAATTGTACTTGGTGTTTTCTAGCTTTAGGTATAATCTTGTGAGGGAGTACACATATTTTCACTTCGGCTAGTTTGGATGTAAAGGAGTCCCATTCAGTTTGCCACAGTCGTCTTTGAATTTCTTTCAAAAATGGTCTCATGTCGGTATGAACAGACACGTGACATATTAAAGATTCTGTGTTGGTTATGGCCGTCCTATAGCTAGATAGTCAGCTCGCTCACCTTTGAAACTCTACAAAACGAATACTTCCTGCAAATACAACTCTTTGAAGTTGGTGATTCGATAATCATAAAAATGCGACATACATTTCTATGTATTTCTCAGGTGACGATATGTATTCTATCGGAATTGAAATTAATTAAATATCCAATATTAAACGAACAATAAAGTTAAGTCACAAGTAATTACAGGATACGATATACACGAAATTCCACGAAAATTAACGCGTTGGCATTCTACAAGTAATTACCGAGTTTTAGTTGGACCGGATTTGTATATTTTGTGTTATGGAGGAAATAACAATAAAATTTCGCATGTGTAAAAATCCAAAACCATTTGGCCGATTATGCCTAATAATTAACTCAAATGTCGCATTAGGATGCGCTGTTGGGTCAAAAATTAACAGTGCTGTGCCTAAGGTGGCGTAAGGACACAGTAACAAAGCCTACACAGAACACAACTGGTTCTCCTAACTCAGGGCAAGCTCTTAGAGCTTATGAGGGGTCTCCTTGTGGAAGACCCAGGAGGATCAGTATAATAATAATAATAATAATAATAATAATAATAATAATAATAATAACCTACCCTGAAAATTGCAAGTCGCTATCTCTTTCCGTTCTCAAGTTATCGTGAGATGCATATTTTTCAATAATTTTATGAAAATTTTCTAGTGATACGATCCTCACAAAATTGTAGGTATTCCACAATTAGTTACATAGTTTCAATTCGATTAGATCTATATTTTTTTATCGAGAAAACAATATTCCAGATGGGTATACTCCGAAACCATTATTTGCCGATTATGCCCAACCACGAACTTAACTGTCCCATTCAGAGGCGCAACCTACCCTGCTCGCCCTCTCTTTCCGTTCAGAAGTTATAGAGACAATGGTCATCCATCGGATGCTCAGATCTCCAACAATACATAGATCCAATCATGTTTGAATTTCGAACTTGGCTGTAAAGTTAGGTTTGAAGGCTCTCGCATAATTTCAGCTATGTCGGGCGGATTGTTTACGATATATGTATATAATTTAGATATATAAGATTTTCAATAATTTTTTAAAATTATTATTCAAAAGTTTCGCAAAAATTTGCGCGTCAGAATTCTACAACTAATTAGCATGTTTGAATTGGATTGGTTTCGTATTTTTTGAGTTATTGAGGAAATAACAACAAAGTATAACTCAAAAACCGCCAGGTCGATTATGCCTATTAATAAACTCAAATGTCGTTTTCGGATGCGCAACCTATACCCTAGAAATTGCTAGTTGCTATCTCTTTCCGTTATCAAGTTATCGTGGTAACGGCCGGACAGAATAAAATTTGACGAATTCTTCATCAGTTAGTCGAACCTAATCGTTTAAGACCGTTTTGGGCAAAAAATTCCAACATTACAGACATTCGGGCGAAATGATAGCACGCTGTTCCCCAGGATATGCGCGCAAAAAAATCCAGTGACGTTCAATCAATAGTACAAAGGAGCATCGAGAGATCCAGGTTACTTTTGCAAACAGTTTTCCTAAAAGAATGCGAATAAAATAGAAATCTATTTTGTATTGTGTTATCATAACGACAAGTAATTGATCCAGCAGTGGGCTTCAATGGTTGGATGATGATGAATTTAGCACAATTGGTAAATTTGGTTGAGCAAATACTGAAAATTTTTGGATATCTAATTTCATTGATGAATAATATACATCTCTGTACACATGGTCATCCAAATAATTGACCCATTAGACGTTTGTCGACTTCTAGAAGGAGTGGAGTTCTGAAATTCAGCAAACGGTCGTTTTTCGGTGCGAATTATCATTGTAAAACATTCTCAACGGGTGTACCGCAAGAGGCCATAAACTTTGGAATTTTAAAATAGGATACCTACTTTTTTCCACCGGCATCCGTCTGCTTGCCTCATCAGCGTCATGTTCGAATCATCATCCATTTAGGATGATCACAATAAATTATTCGTAACTTTGAAATAGCTATTCCAAACTGAAATATTAAAATATACAGTGTAAACTCTTTAATCCAGACAGTTCATGGCAAAGTAGTTGTCCGGATTTTCGATTTGGCCGGAATATAGAAAAACAGAATTATTCTTATAGGTTGTTTTTGGCGCTCTAGTTCCTCGGAACTGAGTGCTTATCAATTTGCCCAAATGTCTGTAATTTTCGAATATTTCGATGAAAATGGTCTTAAACGATTTGGTTCGACTCACTGATCAAGAATCCGTGGTCGAAATTAATTCTGTCCGGCCGGTCCGGCCGTCCGGCCGTAGGCACGATAACTCTCGAACGGAATGAGCTAGAGAGTTGAAATTTTCAGAGTAGGTTTGGGGGATGAATATCTCGGGTAAGTTCGTTACTGGGTAAAATCGGACAGAAGGTTTCGGAGTAATAAAAAAAAAAATTTTTTTTTACAGAACAAATTCCAAATTAAATTTTTTTTAATAAGCAGTTTTATCATAAAAATTCATTCATATCATTTTTAACTCTAACAAGCTAATACTCTCGGAGATATGATTTTTCAAAATTTCAATGTAAATCGTATTTCACAGGTTGATATAATTATTCTATGTATATTCTATGTATGAATTGCCATAAAGTCAACTTGACAGAAGGGAATATTGTAACTTCAAGAATATTGGGGTTGAAATACTCGTATTTTAGCGATTCAACGGGGACCTCACCCGAAAATGTTTGAAAATATTACGTAAATTTGAAAGCATAATTCCAAAGTTCGAGAGAGGAGAAAATTTTGTGAACGTAGATCAGGAAATTTTTGATCGATTACAAGGTAATTTATTATTTTATACATGTTTTATGGAATACCTACTATTTGTAGGTGCTTTAAACCTGTTTTGGGCAATTGTCATACGAAACTTGTTTTTTTGGCGCTCTAGTTCCTCGGAACAGATTGCTTATCAATTTGCCCAAGTGTCTGTAATTTTGGAATTTTTGGCTGAAAATGGTCTCAAATGATTTGGTTCGACTCACTGATCAAGAATACGAGTGCAAAATCGATTCTGTCCGGCCGGCCGACCGGCCGTAGGCACGATAACTCTCGAACGAAAGGAGTTAGCGGATTGAAAATTGCAAGGTGGTTTTGGAGCGTAAATATCTCGGACAAGTTCGTTAATGGGCGTTAACCATCAAGGGGTTTCGGAGTTATGGCCGATTTTAGTAAAAATATTTTTTATGAATATTTCCGAAACCGATCACTCGATCTATCTGAAATTTAGCACCAGACTGTAGGAGACAGTAGAATCATGACCTTTATACGCATGTGAAGTTTTGTATTGACCAGATTACCGCAAAGTGTCAAAAAAAGAAATTTGAAAATGTGGTGCAGTTCTCATTCTCATGATTGCTCATTTAATCTTCATAAATAAACTATTATTTGAATTGAATTTCCTTTTTGATGCAGTTCTATCATATTAATACATTGATATAATTCCCAACTCTGAGAAACCAATACCAGATATAATTTGTCTGTTTGAACTAGAGCGCCAGAAAGCTCCTGTCCACAGGGCTTGAACCCATTTTTAATTGATTTATTCATAAAAGTAACGGAAAACATTGAATAATTTATATTCTCAACTGCAAGAGAAATAGAACTTATATATATGAGTATCCGACCGGAACATGTTTTTCAGCCGAAAAAGAAACCCAAACCGAACTCTCGGTCAGGCTGTCAGTTTCGGCCGAAATCGAAACCGAAACTATATATTTTATACTGAAATATAGTTTTTGGCGCTCGGAACTGAGTGCTTATCAATTTGCCCAAATGTCTGTAATTTTCGAATATTTCGATGAAAATGGTCTTAAACGATTTGGTTCGACTCACTGATCAAGAATCCGTGGTCGAAATTCATTCTGTCCGGCCGTAGGCACGATAACTCTCGAACGGAATGAGCCAGAGAGTTGAAATTTTCAGAATAGGTTTGGGGGATAAATATCTCGGCTAAGTTCGTTATTGGGCAAAATCGGACAGATGGTTTCGGAGTAACAAAAAAAATTTTTTTTTTACAAAACAAATTCCAAATTAAATTTTTTTTAATGAGCAGTTTTATCATAAGAATCCATTCATATCATTTTTAACTCTAACAAGCTAATGCTTTCGGAGATATGATTTTTCAAAATTTCAATGGAAATCGTATTTCACAGATTGATATAATTATTCTATGTATGAATTGTCATAATGTCAACTTGACAGAAGGGAATATTGTAACTTCAAAAATATTGGGGTTGAAATACTCGTATTTTAGCGATGCAACGGGGACCTCACCCGAAAATGTTTGAAAATATTACGTAAATATTGAAAGCATAATTCTGTAGTTCGAGAGAGGAGAAAATTTGTTGAACGTAGATCAGGAAATTTTTGATCGATTACAAGGTAATTTTATATTATTACTTATCTTCTTTCATACGTGTTTTATGGAATACCTACTATTTGTAGGTACTTTGAACCTGTTTTGGGCAATTGTCATACGAAACTTATTTTTTTGGCGCTCTAGTTCCTCGGAACAGAGTGCTTATCAATTTGCCCAAGTGTCTGTAATTTTGGAATTTTTGGCTGAACATGGTATCAAACGATTTGGTTCGACTCACTGACCAAGAATCCGAGTGCGAAATTGATTCTATCCGGCCGGCCGACCGGCCGTAGGCACGATAACTCTCGAACGAAAGGAGTTAGCGGATTGAAAATTGCAAGGTGGTTTTGGAGCGTAAATATCTCGGACAAGATCGTTAATGGGCGAAATCCATCAAGGAGTTTCGGAGTTATGACCGATTTTAGTAAAAATATTTTTTATGAATATATCCGAAACTGATCACTCGATCTATCTGAAATTTAGCATCAAATTGTAGAATCATGACCTTTATACGCATGTGAAGTTTTGTATTGACCAGATTACCGCAAAGTGTCAAAAAAAAATTTGAAAATGTGGTGCAGTTCTCATTCTCATGATTGCTCATTTAATCTTGATAAATAAACTATTATTTGAATTGAATTTCCTTTATGATGCAGTTCTATCATATGAATACATTGATATAATTCCCAACTCTGAGAAACCAATACTTTCGGAGATATAATTTGTCTGTTTGAACTAGAGCGCCAGAAAGCTCCTGTCCACAGGGCTTGAACCCATTTTTTACAATTTTATTTGCATATTCATAAAAACAGTTAGAGTGTGATAAAATAAAAAGACAATGTTTTTGAGTTCTTTATTCATTATTTTGGTATTACCAAGTTATCAAAACAAATCATTCGAAGTATACAGGGTGATCCCAAATCAGACGTGAACCTTGGAGGAGGTGTTAGTATGGATCATTTGCTGTGGTTTGAACCATTTTTATTGACAACCGAAAATCAACAGTTTCCGAGATATTTGAGTTATGATTCTGTTGAAATAGATTAGTATGATTGGAAAAAGGAAATAGGAAGCAAAGAAAAAAATATAACGAATGAAATATTTTTTCCACCATTCCATATACGAGCACGTGGCCTCTAATTTCTTCAGTTATTATTTTCCGCCTGCAATTTACTCACGCTGCCCTTTGATTACGCATTCACTATTTCAATGCCGGATAATCAAAAGGTTGCTCATAAAAAATCTGCTGGAACGAAATTTTTTAGAGAATGAAGAAGGAATTTGGCAAGTTTTTAAAATAATTTTGGTATACATAAATTGTGAAATTCGAAAGTTGCAGGCAAATTGATATTAGAAATTGATTTTTCTTTTATTTATATACCTACCAGATTTCAAATCATTCCAATTCTTTTCCAACATCTTATGCAGCATAGTTTTGCTTTTCTCGTACATATCATATCGCTTTCTGATAAACATAACCCAAAATTATACTTAATCAAGTTTGTTCAACGTAGAAAAAATTGACGAAATATGAACTAAGGTGAGAATTCTTTCAAACATCACCCGAACTCAAATAACTGTTGATTTTCGGTTATCAATATATATGGCTCAAACAACAGCTAATGAGTCATACTAACATATCCTCCAAGGTTCACGTCTAATTTGGAATCACCAAATATGATCTAATTAATAATCATTAAACTAAATTCTCATGAATTCCCAGTCTGAACAAAGATAGATTACAATAACTTGTACGACAATTATGTATACCTACTTATAACTCAGTTGGTCAAACGACCAAGATAATTCACGAACAGTCAAGTTTCGGCGCGATCGAAAGTTTCGGCCATTTTTTGGCCGAAACCGAAACCGAACTTTCGGTCGGTCACTATTATCTATGCATTACTCTTGTAATTTTTTCATCAAAATTTGTTTATTAAATAAAATATATTATTCAAAAAGGGAACAGAAAACATGAATTGAATTCAAATTTGATATCACATTTAAGAATATCTATTTATTTATTTACAACTTTGAAATAATCTGAAATTTCTGTTCTGTGATCTATTTTTTCTCAAATGGCCCATATGGCTATTCCGTTTCCAATAAAACGTAGATTTATCTTAATTATCGGGATTTTCCCGAATTATTGAGGTTCTTAGTTGGCTATGATGAAGCTCCGTTAGCACCATAAATATGATTTATCGAGTTTGGATATCGACCAGCAATCTGATGACCTGAACGACCGTGTGTCGAATTTAAAACTTCGATTTTGTCTATAAGCCGCGAAATTTCTAATATGGGTTAACTATTTGAACGCCTGTATGTCATTCTTCCCTACGTAAGCTTATCACTGAATTCCTCCTAATAGGCTAGAACAATTTGAATTACATTTTCTGTCTGTGTTTGATTGGATTCCTAGATGTTCCAGATTCATAATTGGAACCGGTAGGTACCGCTGCAATCGGGATATATGATTTTATTGATTTTCTTCACGAAATTTTATTTATATTTGTAGACTTCAAAATATATGTGATAATGTTTTCTAGTATGCAAAAAGGTGCCCCTTTTTCTTATTATCTTTTTTGACACATACGATGACACAAAATCAATTAGAATAGTCAGATTTGATAAAGATTTGGTACACAGGCATAGTTTGGACGTTAAGAATATAGTTGATATACCGGATGATTCATTTAACATGGAATTATGATTGTACTCGAACACTATGCATCGCAGAGTAAACATTGTAGAACAAAATATTGATAGATCTGCACTGAAAAAATACGTATGATATGTCCATAAAATTGAATAGATATTTGGGTCAGAAAGGTTCAACATTTTTATATTTCCAGAATGAAGAAATAAACTTGCTGGTACAATCGGCCACGTTTCTCTCTTTATAATTGAATTTTCTTGTATAGAATTTACTCTGCATACATGTTCAATAATATTTCTGTTTTTCCAGGTGAGTTGGAACGCATGCGTAGAAACCAGTACTGGTAGGTGAAATTGGACCAAACATTCTTCCAGAAAGTGAGATGAAACATCATCTAAATGAAATAATTCATTGTCTCTTCTGTATGTGATTAATGGTAAATTGTATGTTCTTTTGATCTCTAATCTACTGAGCATTAACTAATTTTGTGTGTATTAGCAGCAGCTTTGTTAATCTGCCTTACATGACCAATCTGGCGAAACTGCTTCTCTATTATATTTATTGACCCTTGGGTTATAGGCGTCAAATTCGGGAATTTCTCAAGAAACAAGGGACTTACTTCTTTTTGTGTTCAGGTGTTATCTCCGTAACAAATCATTCGTAAAATTGTTATTATGTGCATTTCTTTTAATTGAATTATTACTCAAAATTGAAATTAATGAAATTCAAACACAAACTAGACAATTTACAAACTACAACTTATCAGCATAACAATTTCTGAAAGCGTTCTAAAGAAGCTAACATTGCCACAGAAAGTGTTTTACATAGTTCTCATGGTTCCATCTGGAAAACAAAATGTTGTGGTTAATTTTCATTTTCTTTCTATGACATCTTGAAGGCAAATAAGTTTAGTATTATTGTAATAAGATTTGGGAACATTTGAGGGAATATTATAATAAATTTCGGCAACCACATGATTTTATTTTTTTCTATTTTAATTTTTGCAATGAACATGGAAGTGATAACATTTATGAATAGAGATTGACGCGAACTTTCAAACGATGTATCAGAAGCCCATACTTCCTATTTGAAAAACTGGGGAATATACATGTCTTTCGAATGGGGTTGAAGGTAGGGTGCGCATTTGTCCGAAGGAGAATGACAATTTAAAATTAGAATATGATGTGTTTCAGGATTTTCCATGAATATGTACAGTAACTTAGATAATGAATAGTCCATTTGGCTTTTCCACACTGTATGTGTTTTCTTTGGAAAAATACAGTGATTCTCAATTAGTGTAAATACCAAAAAAATGAAATAATATGATTTTCAGAAGGCGTCGAGAGCATTCAACAAAGTTCTCAAACAACAAGGAATGCTTTTCGTGTTCGTGGTTTACCTTACGTTCCAAAGGGAAACAAAGTCTTCGACGTCATTAAAAACCACCAAAGACATCCCTAATATACACAAAACAGAAGTGATTCTCCTGGCATATGCTCTTATGGGCATCGGAATACCTACGAGTTTCAGTATAATCATATCATATCTCTAACCGATGACTATCGTATACATTTCAAAATCGCAACGTGTTTCGTGTCCGTGACACTCAAGCTGGGCACTTTGAAATTGTACACGTGCGATATATCGCAAAACCCCATTCAGTCGTGTCCTGCAACGAATGGACCGATGGTAGATACCAACAGAGAGCGGTGCACCAAGCCAATTCACGATAAATCGGCTCTTATCTCTGGAAAGATATCTGAGGGCCGTCTGGGATGCGATGAGAACAATCGAAACGATAACTTATGCGCCTTTCAATGCACCAATGCAATTATCATCAGAGATGAGGTATATATGTAAAAGACCATACCCTCCAAGAGTTCTTGAATTCGTCAGATATGCGTGCAGGTGTGGTAACATGAAATGGAACAATAGTCTCTCATAGCTATTTCTTGCCTCTAAGTCACGGTGCACACTGGAGCGACGCGATAGTTATTCGCCCACCAATACGGCACAGGCGATACACTGACATAGCGGTGGTAAATGCAATTGTAAACACAGACGTCCAAAATAAACTGGCCCACTTTTTGGCCGAGAACGGTCTCAAACGAGTAGTTTCGACTCAAATACATAACATTCACTGTTGGGTCGAAAATAAGCAATGATGTGTATGTGGTGGCGCAAGGATCCACCCACCTACATACATTCACTGTTGGTTCAAAAATAAAAAGTGCTGTGTTTGTGGTGGCGTAAGTACCCATTCGAATACATACATTTACTGTTGGGTCGCAAAAAAACAGTGCTGTGCCGGCGTAAGGACACAAATCAGTACAGTCAGAGCACAATCGTAAATTGTGCCATGATAAATAAAAACACCTGTATAGCAGTGGTATATTTTCAATAATTGATTCAGAGAATTATTCCTATTATACAAATCAGTCACGCTTGTGTCATGAGGAAATACGAATTGACATTTTATCAAGAAAGCTCTGTATAGCAGTAATTTTTATAATATCTAATAAAATACGAAAATACTCACATAATTTTATGAAAATATCTACTTAATTCCGTCCATAACCCTATTCTCGAAGTTATTATTCCGATGGCATAAAAAAATTATCCTATATTGGTTTGTGATAAAATGTCAATTCATAGTTCCTCATGACACAAGCGTACGATACGGTAAATTCGATTAAGAGTGTCCAATAAAGGAGAATGGAAAGTAGAACATGCGCGTAAAAGCTCCCGAATTCACGTCAGTGCTTGAATCAATTTCTTATTTCATAATTTCTTTAAAAATTTCTAGTGATACGGTTCTCACAAAATTTTACACACGTCTTCATGTCGATATTCTACAACTAGTTACCAAGCTTCAATTCGATCGAGTATATTTTTCTTGAGTTATCGAGGAAATAATATTCCAGGTGGGTATAACTTCCAAACTGTTGAACCGATTATGCCCAAAACCGAACTGAACTCTGCCATTGGGATGCGCAACCTACATTGAAAATTGCAAGTCCCTATTTCGTTTTGTTCGAAAATTATCGAGGCAACGGTCACCCAGCCAGCTAACTAAGCACACAAGGCTGCTCGGATCTCCAAAAATATGGATCCGATCGTGTTCAAACTTTTAACTTGGCAGTAGAGTTAGGTTCTGAAGACATTTCGTAACGTTTCGGAGTCTATATCAGACTCCTTCGTCAGACACTTAACGAAAATATTCAGAATAGCATACATCAAAAAATAATTCTGGAGATTTTCGTTAAGTGTCCGAGTTGTTTGTTAGGCAACATTGTTCGATAGATTGTTTCTGACAAATATCTTGTGTTTCTTAAGCAGATGCAATTCACAAAATAATTTTTATTTTATAGATATTTTACAGAGTTTGGAAGAGAAAACCCGTAATGAAACCATTTAATATTTATTCAACATCTCAGAAGTGATCGACCTAATCGCAAGCGTTATTCGATCTTTTATGTCATTCATATTGAGGGGTTCAGTGTTTTACACAATGCTCTTCACATATCTCCATAAAATGAAATCTAATGGGTGAAGATCAGGGGATCGCGCTGGCCATTCGATTTCCAAATATTGCGTCGAGGTACTGCCGGACATTGCGTTGGCAATATGGTGGTGCTCCACCCTGTTGGAACCATATGGTATTCCGTGGAACTTGAGGATTTCCTTGATTAAGTTATAAATTTGCCAAAGTTGGAAAGACATCATTCTGAAGTAGTGCTAAATATTTAACGCCATTCAAATATCCCTCAATGAAGAAGGGGCCTATGATATGGTTTCGAATATTTCCTGCCCAAACATTAACCTTTTGAGGGAATTGCGTGTGTTCCTCTTCATTTCTTTCTATTTTGAGTTCTGCAATAAACATGAAACATGAAAGTGATAACATTCCTGAATTGAGAACGACACCACCTTTCAAACTATGTAGCACAAGCCCAAACTTCCTATTTGAGAAATTGGGGAATCTACCTGTCTTTCGAAGGAGGTTGAGGGTAGGCTTCGCAATTTTACGAAGATGAATGACAATTTAAAATTTAAATTTGTCGTGTTTCGGGGTTTTCCATAAATATGTGCAGTAACCAAGATAATGAATTTATTCCATTGGGCGTTTCCACACTGTGTCGTTTGGTATTACCAAAGTTTGCCCATAAATAGTTTCACCCAAAATTATCATATTATGATAATTTCGGGAGAAACTATTTATGGGCAAACTTTGGTAATACCAAACGACACTTAAAGGAAACATCGTTTTGACAGTCATTCATTTACGACAGATGAATTCATTGCCGTCCCCAGCATTCAAGATTTTGTATTATTCACAGGAACGAGAGATTTTTAAGTTTTTACGATGGTATACCTGAATTTCGTTTAACCTGTGGATTTTGATACTGTACCGCCCTCGTGGGAATACTCCTAATATCCAGTCCGTCCCTGAGCACCGCGAACGTGTGTCGAAACGAAGCATTGCCTAAAGCTTACATCAGGGCCCTATCTAACTGAACAAGGATGAAACTTCGGTAAAATCTTTCGAAATACCTTTACGAGGACCGGGAGATATAACTCAGTCCCCAAGCTATCAACCATGATCTTCAACTAGCATAACTCTTAGCTTAACACAGTTCCTCCCACGAGTTTTCGCACACGTTCAATCCCGTAGTTATCGGCGACAGAACTTTAACCATAAATCGGCCGCTCCCGTTCCAATATTATGGTAATCACTCCGCCCACTCGATGTACCCGCATGTGTTAAATAATACTATTACGATACGGTACGCATCCGCACACCGCGTGTTTACTACGCGGCGCCGACGGCACGCGAGTTATTACCGAGTCAGGGGCGTAGGTCGTTCGACCGTGGTCAAGGTTGAGCTAATGCGGAGTATTGGAAAATTTGCATGTCGTATAAAATGAAACATTCGGTGCGTGGGTGAATTAGCTTCTGCTCCATCTAATTCTTGAGTGGAACTATGGTTTTTTTTTAATAATAATGAAGTTTATTTCCCAACATTTACAAAATAATTTTTTGGTTACATAATAGATTCAATCAGGTGTAGAAAATGAACGTTTGTCACTGAAGTAGACTAGCTACTTGTATGTGACGTTACGCGTTCACTCAGTCTATTCTAATAAGTCAAGCGAACCAAAAAATACCATGTAAAACTTCACAAAATAAGTAATCATTAAAGGATACTTCTCGAATCTCAGAATAACAATCAACAAAATAATTCTGAAGATTCTTTCGTTAAGCGTCTGACGAATGAGTCTAATATAGACTCCGAAACGTCACGATATAGTTGTTTCTTCGTTGATGTTGTTTCGGTGTTATTTGTTAGGCAACATTGTTCGATTGATTGCTTCTGACAAATATCTTGTGTTTCTTACGCAGAAGCAAATCACAAAATAATTAATTTTTATTTTATATATATTTTTCTGAGTTTGGGAGAGAAAACCCAGAAAGAAACCATTCAATAATTCACAAAATAAATTCAGAAAATCTCAAAAAGAAAAATGTCTAGATTTTGTGAAACGCAAACCAATGCACCCATTCGAACATAAAGTCGCGTAGTATGTTGCACTGCCTAATGAATATATGCCTTTATACGAAGAAAAATTATTGTAAAGAATTAGAAAACATCGAACAAATAGCGGTAAACAATGGATATAATTCAGAGTTGAAAACGTTGACTAAGAAAGGATTTAGAAAAACAATAGGAATAACAGAAAGACTCCAGGTCATAAAGGTATGGGGAGGTCGTATATAATTTTTCAATGAGTTGATATAGATTTGCATCAAGTAAAAACCTTAAGCATTAAATTTTTCATAAAGGTATGAGGAGATCATTACTTGTTAAGAATTTAGTCTGATTTAGTCTGATGTTGTCGCTGTGTCGACGAAATGCGTCACAATATCAAATAAATTAGTGTAAATCGTACAAATAATTTTTCATTGAGTTGATATAGATTTGGATCAAGTAAAAGCTACAAGCTTTAAATTTTTCAACGCACATGTGACTACCATTTTAGTATGGGATCCCAAGAGAGGTCGTCCTGGACCCATCTGTTTACCTAATTAAAGTGAGCCACCAGCTTGACGTCTTGGCAAGATGTGGAATTTCGCAAATTTAATGTCATACTTATTTTGTGTCCATTTTGTGCCAATTTTTGTCTTATCAAAAATATTTTATGTCTATTTATATCTCCAGATATTTTGATTTTTCGAGTCGATCATCAACTTATTTTCATAAATGAACATGTTTCCATTTTCCGCGAACAGACCAAGTTCTGAGACAAACAAACGTTTGGGCCAAATAATAGGACGCTACTCACTATGAACGAAGGTACGACTATTTTATGTGGTTTTATATACAAATATTCTAATTTTGGTTAGGTCAAGAAAAGGTCTTCCTCAGGTGTAGTTGCAACAATAGGCTATTCGATTAGAATAGTTATTTATGTACCAAGGACGAAAAACTGTCTTTCGCTGAGGTGCATATTACATTTTTTCTTTGGCCTCTACATATTTTTATAAATTTTGGACGTCTCAAATAACACATGACATGAAAAACAATTTTTTTTTTCAATTACAAATTTCAAATTCAATTTTTGGCGCTCTAGTTCCTCGGAACTGAGTGCTTATCAATTTGCCCAAATGTCTGTAATTTTCGAATTTTTCGATGAAAATGGTCTTAAACGATTTGGTTCGACTCACTGATCAATAATCCGTGGTCGAAATTCATTCTGTCACGATAACTCTCGAATGGAATGAGCTAGACAGTTGAAATTTTCAGAGTAGGTTTGGGGGATAAATATCTCGGCTAAGTTCGTTTTTGGGCAAAATCGGACAGATGGTTTCGGAGTAACAAAAAAAATTTTTTTTTTACAAAACAAATTCCAAATTAAATTTTTTTCAATAAGCAGTTTTACCATAAGAATCCATTCATATCATTTTTAACTCTAACAAACTAATACTTTCGGAGATATGATTTTTCAAAATTTCAATGTAAATCGTATTTCTACGTTTTCACAGAATTATAGAATTATTCTGTGGGTATTCTATGAATTGTTATAATGTCAACTTATTTTCCTGAGATGAGACATGACGTTGTCTCATTGTCATTCATTCCAGCAATCGCATAAATATGAGAATTATAATATAATATCATACTTTTTGTTGGTTGATATTTTCATGCCGATGGTCAATCCATATGATGATGGGTATGGTAATGGTAAGTTATAAACATTGTCATTCATTCCAGCAACCGTATAAATATGAGAATTATAATATGATATCATATTTTTTGTTGGTTGATATTTTCATTCCGATGGTCAATCCATATAATGATGGGAATGGTAATGGTAAGTTAATAATATTGAGTTCAGAATATCTCCACTAAAAACAAAACTGGAATATTGGTGTATTGGAGTAGATTTGAGGAAAGATATATATTATCTTTTATCATAAAATTGAGGAATGAATATCTCGGATGAGTTCGTTGTTGGGTAGAATTCGTCTATTGGTTTTGGATTGATAATTTTTGGCACTCTTGTTGAATTTGAATTCTTCTATGATGTTTGAATTCAATTTCTGCTAAGATGAAGTTCTAAATTTCAATAATGAATCGTACTTCTATGTTTTCAGAGAATGCTACAATTATTCTATCTAAGCCTTATTATATGATCTGTGTTCATACTCGTACATTTCATTCTGTTCTATAAGAGAGAGTCAAATTCATTTCAGCTATTTTAATTTGGTTTCTTCCATGGTGCAGTTCTCATTCTCAGATTGCTCATTTAATCTTGATAAATAAACTATTATTTGAATTGAATTTCCTTTATGATGCAGTTCTATCATAAGAATACATTGATATACCTAATTCTCAACTCTGAGAAACCAATACTTTCGGAGATATAATTTGTCTGTTTGACCTAGAGTGCCAGAAAGCTCCTATCCACAGGGCTTGAACCCATTTTTTTTTAATGCAGTTTCATCCTAAAAATCCATAGATACTATTTTCAACTCTAACAAGCCATTACTTTCGGAGATTTTCCAAATTTCATTATTAAATCGAATCACAGAATGCTGTACTCGAATATTAACGTCCGTATTTGTATCTATGAATATATATATGAATGATCTGTGCTCATACATGTCATCTTATCTAACGATAAGGGACATATTCATTTCTGGTTCTATTCAAAACTCGTTAGGTACTGATGATATGAAATACCTCGTACTCTAGAAAACAAAGTATTTTCGAATGCAAAATTACCAATGAAATTACCTCAGCTATCGTAGAATTATGACTATCATAGGATATTATGATTTTGGGTGATAATATAATGCCCTTGGATAATCCTTATGATGATGGAGATATATAATTTGGTGAATAGTTAATCAAATTGGGTTTAGATTATCTTCAGTTAAAACAAAACTGGAATATTGGTTTCAATTGATAATATAATTTTCAGAGTAGATTTGAGGATTGAATATCTCGGATGAATTCATTTTATTGGGTAGAATCGGTCTGGTGGTTAATAATTTTTGGCACTTTTTTTTTAATCATTAAAATTTCTATAGCGTTTTTTTAATTGTGTGAAGTTGACAAGGTTATTGAATCAAAAACTCGACCAAAAAGGCTAACTTTTGGGTGCTGGGTTAGTCCGAAACATTATTTTTATAGCATAAACAGTCATAGTTTAATGACGAAATTTGAAAAAAATATAAAATAACAACATTTGTAGTGACTTTGGTGAAGATTTTCACGAATTTCATAAAACTGATGATTGATATCATTTTAAAGGGCGGAAATTCGTTAATTTTATTACAGTCCAACCAAATTGATAGCTGTGAGAAATAAAGTACTCGAGGTTGGAATATGATAAAAATAACAAATTTACCTACATAATGGTGTGAATCGGTTTATTTGTACAAGAAATTAATTAAAGTTTGTGTGAAATTAATTGAAAGCATGAAATTAAGTATCAAACTTCTGCTTCGATGAGTTTTCCGTTCTGAAACTCCTCCTGAATATGACCCATCTATTTCACAAGATAAATGTGGGATTTGTCCCCACGCGGACTCAGTCAAACTGATTGTGAATGTGATGATGCTTCTCAACTCAAAGCGACCAGCAAGATGTGATGAAGCGGAATTCCGTTACGTTTCCTGTGTTTGGTAACGAGGAAATGCCAGTTTAGTTTGCGCATATATATCATCTGCTATCGGGACTGATCCGGATTAGAGTTGGAGCAGTAATATCTCGTATGATTGAAGGTCCGACTTATCTCAACTCCTTTACAACGGGGACTTCGGATTCCTGCCGCACCCACAGAATAAGGAGGATGAGCATTCCTTATTCTGTGTTGCAGTATTCAATTTATAGAGCAAATACCACGATATCTTGAAATATTTGATATCCTTTAAATAAGTTATATTCAGTCATCACTCGAATAAGGTTGAGTCGAAATAATTTTTGTTCAAATGATTCATGGATGATTCTATTAAAACATTTGGGGTAACCGTGGTGTACTGAAGAAATGATTCCAGCTTCAGCAAGGAGCTAATTGCCTGCATTCTTCATCTATAACGTCCATAAGCTCTTTCTCATTTTCAAGATTGGTCCATAACTTACGAAATGAAATTGACATAATTACAATGAGTAAACCTACCTCCCACACAGCTAAAGCACTCTTTGAAGTTAAATTCCTTAATTGAAGTATTGAATCAGAATTTTTCAAATTCGTGATTAGGTAGTGTTATGGTATGATGAATTGAAAATTTTCTTATTAAGTTATGCATGGACTAAATTTCATACCATATCCACTCAAAGTAACTTTACCGGCTTCCAATGAATTTAATTTAAATATTCCAAATTTCAGACTCTTAATGATTTAGGGAAGATTCCAAATAGAAATCCTCTGAATATATCGAAAGTAATGTAGAAATTTTTAAAACAAACTACTTAATGAACAAGAAGAAAATTTAGAATTAATAAACTACGGCTCAACTAACCTTAACCTTCAATAATTATCGCAGATCAGTGCTAAAGCCTTCGAAAATAGTATAAAGTAAAAAAAAATAATAGCAGGATGAAACCCTTTGGAAAAGGGAGAGAATATAACATAACAATAAAAGAAAAATAATTTACAGATGATCTGAGGTTGGGAAGTGGAAGGGGGTGAGTTTTAAAGGGTAAAAAATAGATTATCTCGATTTACGGCAAAACTACAAGTCCTATGGAAAAAGTTAAATGCCAAAGTTGCAGGTAATAAAAAGATCTATTATTTCTATATTTACACTTTTTTCACATATATATCGCCCTTCTCCTGTATCGGCCACTCCTAATCGAAATTAACCTTGGTAAATTCGATTAAGAGTGTCCAATACAGGAAAACGGACAAAATAATTCACCATGGTAAATTCGATTGAGGGTGTCCAACACTCAAGCTCGTGACTTCACGTCAGTGCTTGAACCAATTTTTTGAAATTAGGTATCAGAAAATTTTAATCATTTGGTTGAGTTCAGTAACAAAGCCTACACAGAACACAACTTATTCTCATTACTCGCTTAAGCTCTCGAGATCTTATGGTGGGTCTCTTTGGAAGATCAGTATAATAATATAATAATAATAATAAAAAATAATAATAATGTGATCAAAATCTGCAACAGATCGAAGAGCTGAATAAGCAGGATTTCAAGCCACCTGGACTGGATGGCGTTCAGAACTACTGGTGGAAGAACCTTCCAGCTACTCAGCATCACCTAGCTAGACTATTCAGTGAGATAGTAATACACCGTGAGCCAATTCCTTCATGGTTGGTAGAGGGCAGATCTGCGCTGATACCAAAATCAGGTGATCTAGGACAGCCAAACAACTACCACCCAATCAATCACATGTCTCAACACACTGTTTAAAATTCTCGCAAGTGTTCTTCAACATCGGATTCTGGAGTCAATTGGACCAGTGTGGAATCAAATCCACGAACAAAGGGGAGCAAGGAAAGGAGTACAGGGGTGCAAGGACAACCTACTTATAGACAAGAGCATTTGTCAAGATGCGAGACAATACAAGCGCGACCTACATACATCATGGTTGGATTATGCGAAAGTGTTCGACACATCGGCGCACAGCTTGATAATTGGGCTGCTTTAGATGCTCAAAGTCCACCCTAACATCGTCCATGCCATGGAAAACATCATGGCGGTATGGAAGACTAAGTTTGCCGTTCGATCTGAAGGTCGGACCACTTATACTGGATGGGTGAGATACAGGCGAGACACATTTCAAGGAGACTCGCTAAGCCCGTTATTGTTCTGCATAACACTTCTTCCATTAACAACTGAGTTGAGGGCAAGCAGAATAGGATGCAAGGCCGGGACACAAGGCAGAAAAAACATCTGATTTCACATCTCCTCTACATGGACGACTTGAAACTGTACACTTCTTCCAAGGCAGCACTACAACAACTACTGAATATCGTTGCTTAATACACCTCAGCAATAGGAATGTCATTCGGTCTGAACAAGTGTGCTGTTTTTCATCTAATCAGAGGAAGAACTGAAGAAACAGGAGAAGACATCGACCTAGAAGGGGGGATAAGCATTCGACACCTCATAGAGGAAGAAACATACAAATTCCTTGGGATGGAACAACGAGGTGCACTGGAGACAACCCAAATCAAGGATGCCTTAACAGCTTGCTACAAAAAGAAGATCCGAGATATATGGTAGTCACAGCTGTCCGGGAAAAATAAAATATCAGCTACGAACAGCTTGGCAGTCCCTATAATCACCTACTCATTCGGGATAGTTAACTGGACAGTGAATGATATTCTCGAGCTAGACAGAACCACTCGTAAAATGATGAACATGAATCGTAGCCTGCATCCCAACTGCTCGATTCAAAGGATAGACCTTCCACGAACGCAGGGAGGTAGAGGTTTGCAAAGTTTGGAATCCCAACACCATCAACAAACGTTGGAAATGGCAATAAGGATATTGAGAAGCGAAGACCCGCTTCTGAAAATGGTGGCTAATCATGAAATAAGGAACCAAGGAGCTTTTCCATTTAGGGCTAGTCAGAGAGCTTTGGGGAAGCTCAGTATAACTGGCATATCCATCGATTATGAGCTAGCAGGAACACCTATCACGCCAACAGACCAAAAAAGAGTTGGCAGAGATATAAGACAGGCACAACTGAAGACACTACTCGAAGATCACATAAGTTAACACCTACACTCCATATTCTTCAGGAGTTTGAAAGATCAAGGCCTGTCGGAAGAATTATTCTTCGCCTTTTTGAAGTCCGCTGGGCTCAAGTCGGAAACGGAGGGATTCGTTATGGCTTGTCGAGATGGGGTGATTAATACAATATGGTATAAAAAGAACATCGTGAAAGTGGACATCCCAACAACATGCAGAGCATGCCACAGCCAGCGGGAAACTGTTATGCATATTATGTCTGCTTGCAGAGTCCATGCTCCAACAGGATATGTGGAAAGACACAATGCAGCACTCCAAATTCTCTACTTCCATCTGAGAGAGGTTTATGGTATAGACAACGAACCAGTGCTATCATGTGTGTCTCTAGAAATTGAAACAGTTGTCGAAAATGACAGAGCTCGCATCGACTGGAACTATGCGATTCCAACAACTCAGCAGATCCACGCCAGAACGGCACATATACTCTTGCTGGACAAAGAACTCAAGGAATTGTTTGTCGTCGAATTTTCCTCCCCCGCAGAAAATAATGTGGTATTGAAAGAAGAACAGAAGAGGGAAAAATACAAGGATTTAATGTTCGAACTGTTCCTGTCTCCAAGACATAAGGTTAGAATGGACATACTAATCATAGGATGCCTAGGCGGAATGAAAGCGAACTACGTGACCGTCTCTGGCCGGGGTTTAGCGCACAGAATGCAGAAGGCGGTGTTGCTCGGATCACTTCGATTCGAATCATCAGGTCCCATCAACTGTGAAGACCGCTTGCATCTCATCTCTTTTTTTTAGACGCTGTAAGGGCAGGACGAAGAACTACTCCAAGGAACGTACGAGAGGTTTTTTAGTGTGTAACCAATCAACAACTGGAGTCTCACACTCCTGAGAAAAGCGCACCCTTTCAGGGCGGGCCTATAAAAGGTTTTTCCTTTCGAGCGGATAAATAAAAAAAAATATATCAAAGAATAATATGCAATTAGACGGAATATACTATCACATCTCAAGTAACCGACTAGTTTTTCTATATCAACGACATTATTTTGTACTCCTAACAGTAACAAAGAATGAATACCCATTGAGAGTAAGTTTAGGAGAGATTGGCCTCGCCAAAAAACACGCAATATGACTTGAATACCTGGGAAATATGTATATAAATGCCATTCTTTCATAATGTAAACGTGCTTGATTCAGTGTAATGCATTTTTCCCAGCAAATTCGTCATCATACTGGACGAATAATTAGTATGTCAACTAAATATTCATTTATGGCGTTAATGTGCTCTTATTAATGAAATGTTGATGTTAATGAAATTTTTTAATTGGCAGGAAGACTTAGGTCGATAGCCGTTTGATTATAATTATGATCAATAAAGTTTATTTCTCTCTCTGTGCTCTTATACTGTGTGCAAAATTTGAAAGTATCTATTGATAATCTCTCGGAAATGAAAAATTATAGAAGAACACTAATAAACCTTCGAAATCGTGGAGCAGAAGAAATTTTTTTCCTGAATTACGTTATAATTACGTAGAAATCCGAAATAATCAATTTAGAAAATCTTTCGAATTTAACACCGATATCTATACATTAAAAGTGGTACAGCCAGAAAGAATAATTCCTTCAACTCGATTTTCTGACGTCTTACGTCATGAATGAAACAATAACATATATAATACAAAATACCATGGTAAATTCGATTAAGAGTGTCCAATACAGAAGAACAGGCTATAGAATTCACCATGGTAAATTCGATTGAGAGTGTCCAATACTGGAGAATGTACAATAGAAAATACCCGCAAAAGCTCTCACTGCACTCAGTGCTTGAACAAATTTTTGTCGTAATCTTTTAAAAAATTTCCAGTGGTACGGTTCGCACAAAATTTAACACACGTCTTCATGTCGATATTCTACAACTAGTTACCAAGCTTCAATTCGATCGAGTATATTTTTCTTGAGTTATCGGGGGAATAATATTCCAGGTGGGTATAACTCCGAAACGGTTAGACCGAATATGCTCAAAAGCGAACTTAACCGTCCCATTCGGATGGCCAACTTACCCTGAAATTTGCAAGTCCCTATCTCCTTTCGTTCGAGAGTTATCGAAGCAACGGTTACCCATTAAGATACTGAACTCACGCAAGGCTGCTCGGATCTACAACAATATAAATCCGATCGTGTTCAAACTTCGAACTTGGTATTAGAGTTAGGTTCTGAAGGCTCTTGCAAAGTTTCAGCCATGTCAGATGAATAGTTTCTGATATATAGAGAATTTTTTCAATGATTTTTTTAAAATTTTCTAGTGGTATGATCCTCACGGAATTTTGCAAGAATTTTCGCGTTGGCATTCTACAACTAATAAGCATGTTTGAATTAGATCGGTGTTGAATTTTTCCAGTTATTGAGGAAATAACAACCTAATTTATGATGGGTATAACTCCAAAACCGTTTAGCCTATTATACCTATTAACAAACTCATGTCTAAAATCCAGATGCACATCCTAACCTAAAAATTTCAAGTCGCTATCTCTTTCCGTTCCAAGGTTATCGTGACCAAAATATATTTTTTAATAATTTTTTTTTAATTTTCTTGTTATACGATTCTCACAAAATTTCACAAACGTCCTTAGGTTTGTATTCTACTACTACTCACAAAGTTTCAATTCGATCAGATTAGTAATGGTTGGAACCAAAATATTACTCGGAAACCTTTGGGCCGATTATGCCCATTAACTAACTTGTCCGTCGTATTGGGATGCGCCGCCTACCCTGAAAATTTCAAGTCTCTATCTCTTTGCGTTATCGTGGCAACGGCCGGGCTGACATTATCAAATTTGACCTCGAATTCTTCATCAGTGAGTTGAACCTATTCGTTTGAGACCATTCTCGGCAAAAAATTCGAATATTATAGACATTTGGGCAAAATGATAATGCGATGTTCCCCAGAACATAAGCGAAAATATCTAAGATAAAACCTCGATAATGTTAATATAGCATGCTTCAAATATATTATGTTGCCAAAAAATATTTTTGATGTAACTATTCTTTCTGGTCACTTATAGAATATAAATGAAAGTATATTTTCTCATCAAAATGTACCTAACATATTCCACCTAGATCCGAAGTCAATTTTAACGAAATTATTGATTGACTGTAAAAATTCTTCTTTAATATTTCGACTGGTAAATAGGTTCTTTCATCCACCTCAAATGGTACGTGTAGATTTGTTGTTTTTTGCGTGCATGTTCAGGTGAACAGCGTTCTATAATATTGCCTAAATGGCTGTAAAATACGAATTTTTTGCCGAAAGTGATCTTTTGTACGGAAAGAGATAGTGATTTTAAATTTTCAGGGTAGGTTACGCATCCAAATGCAACGGTTCGCTTATGGTCATAATGGGCCAAACGGTGTCCGACTACAAAATTTGTTTCCAAACAATACAGATCCGATCGATTTGAATCTGTCCGATATTGCGAGAGCCTTTAAATCCTAATTATACAGCCGAGTTCTAAATTTGAACACGACCTATATTGTACGAGTTTTTGAAGAAATACTGGAAATGGAGCAGCAATAATCTAGTATAATTTTTTCACATTTGTATTTCAACTTGTTAACTGTTCTTATAGTAACGTATCTCTTATCATAATTATTTATCCTTGCAGATATTTATATTTTAGGTTTGAATGTTTTTTTTTTAAGATCTTACTCTCGGTTGTATATGTGTTCATAAACTAGTGAGTAATAAACGTGTATGTATACTATTGAAAGGGTTTCTTTGCCTCGAAATTTTCTTTTTTTTTTCGTCTTATTTACTACAGATAGATACAGTAAACTCATCTTATATACCTACGACTCGTCCTTTTTCAACACCCACAGAAAACAATTAAACATTAAGAGTACCAATGTATTTTGTCTATTTTAACTTTTAACATCGATCGTTTAAGAAATACACGATTTTTAAAAGATTATAAATTATTAATTATTATGTTTGTTATGAACGTGCGATAATTGAGATTATTATTCTAGAATAAATAGAATTTACAAACATAGAAACTGATCCCACTATAAATTCAATACTTAACGGACAACTTTTATTGCAACTAAATCCCAACGCTTTGAAAATTTCGTCTCTATTTGTACATCTGGAGGAATTTATTGTTGTTTCTTGTGCTTCTTGTAGTGAAGATCCACATTTGTTGAAGACCATATAATAAAACTGGTCAAAAACTCAAATAGTTGGTAACAAACTTAGATGCAATGAAAAATGTTTCAAGTATTCTGTAGAATTGAGCGAGACAAGACGAGACAACTGATAACGAGACGAGACCGAGACTCAATTTTTTGGGAATTGGCGAGACCAGGACGAGATTTTTTATACTCTCGTCTCGTGTGAAGCCCTACCCAGTTCAGTCACTGGATAGATGACCGTTGTCACGATAACTTTCGAATGGAAAGAGATAGCGACTTGCAATTTTCAGGGTAGATTGCGCATCGGAATGGGACAGTCAGGTTATTTAATGACCATAATCGGCCAAATGGTTTCGTAGTTATACCCAGCTTAAATCTTCTTGTTATTTCCTCAATAACTCGAAATATACCAATCTGATCCAAATAAAACTGGGTAATTACTTGTAGAATGCTGACGCGCTGATTTTCGCGAAATTTCTTGAATATCGTATTACTACAAGGAAAATAAAAGTTTTTTTTCTTCAAAACTTCTATATTTCAGAAACTATTCTTCAGACTCCTCTCAAATTCCGCACATACCTTCGAGCCACCATTTAACTTTGTATGAGGTGTGAATAGAAAATGGAACAAGCGCTGAAATGCTTCTGACTTCACGTCGGTGCTTTTTGAGAATTTCGCCTTAATTACTTGGAAATGTGTCTCTAAATATTTCAGTCTTTCTTAATTTATGGGTAAGATGCTGTTTTGCATCATTTATGGATATGGGTGATATCTTGTGAGATGTATGGATTTGACGCCTTCATTCTGGCTACATTTTTGGATCAAATCTCCAAACGAAATGGCGCCCTAAATCTTCCACAATTTCCGTAACATTCTCTAAACCTACAGATTTTACTACACCCACTGATACTGTTTTATCGAAATTAATGGTTTCTAAGACTCGTATATCTCAGAGGTTATCCGGATGGACCGGCATAAATTTCATGTTTCTTTCGTCCGAATGTAATTCATACTGACAATAACTATTAAGGAAAAAGCTGCTATAAATCTTTGCCGGAAGGGTTGAAAGGTATAAAAATATTACTGTTCCTCACGACCGTACGGTAAAGTTCTCAAACTAGGAAACGTGAGCGAATGGAATTCATTTTAAAAGTTGAGATACGAGTTGTTCCGAAATTATCACAATGCTCATTTGGATATTCGGCGCCTCGTCCGGCGACTCCATAGAAAAAATGACGGAGGTTCAAAACATAATCAGAAAGTTATTCTTATGCAAAACATTTATAGTTTTGATTTGTTATTTTGTGCAATGAGGAAACTTTTGAAACCTTGCATAGAATGAAGCACAAGGTATTCATTATTCATCTAAATTTATTTTTGCAATAATTGTGGCGTTATTTCCTCAATGGGTCGCTTAATATTGTTCTCTAATGCTTCCAGAGTGGTTGGTTTGTCAGCATAAACCATGGATTTGTGGTGGACGACAGTGTAGTTAATAGTGTAGTATAAACCACGGAATTAAAAAAATAACCCGAAGACGTTAAATCACATGATCTTTGATGCCAGTTGACAGGACCATCTCTTCAAATTATGATTACACACATTCATTTGTCTCGTTGGTTGTATTACATCATGCAATTAATTTATGCAGTTTATCTGTTACAGTGATAACAGAAAATCAACCATAGAATTTAAGATAAAAATATTAAACTTTTCTGAACACACATGTCGAAGAACTGTCACTGTGACAAGCGTCATATGGGTGATTCCGTTCTAACTGTGATATTCAATATCCTGTATTGTTTGTTCTCATAGGTTTAATTAATAATCAATTTATGAAATTTTTGTGCTTATTGGAAAATTATGAACATATTTCAACATTATTTTCATATAATATAACTTTCCACACACAGAAAACTTACAATATATCACTTAAATGTCAGTACCATGTCCATTTCTAGAATTTATTTATTAAATGTCAGTACCGTGTCATGTCCATTTCTAGAATTTATTTATAAATTGTTAGTTTTTTTTTGTCGTAATAAAGGATTTAAACTAATTACCTCATAATTTATGATCAAACTGAACAAAATTGACACATTAATATTTAATGTATTAAGTAAAGCTTTTAAGATTTAAAGACAAAAGTTATTGAACCGGAATTCAATGTTAACTTAATACATTAAACAAAAGATGTGTCAATTTTGTTCAGTTTGATCATAAACATTAGAATTTATGAGGTAATTAGTTTAAATAATTTATTACGACAAAAAAAACTAACAATTCATAAATAAATTCTAGAAATGGACATGACACGGTACTGACATTTAATAAATAAATTCTAGAAATGGACATGGTACTGACATTTAAGTGATAAATTATCAAGTGATTAAGTGGCAAGATACATTATATGAAAATAATGTTGAAATATGTTCATAATTTTCCAGTAAGCACAAAAATTTCATAAATTGATTATTAATTAATTACCTATGAGAACAAACAATATAGGACATTGAATATCACAGTTAGAACGGAATCACCCATATAGCGTTAATTGAACTAACAAGTTCAGAGGCTGAGTTCCTTGTCTTCTCTAATAGTTGGCGAGAGCGTTAATACATCTCAGGTCGGCCATGGGAAGATTAACACGGGCCAGTTTAGTTGAATCTGCGAAAGCTACAGAACACTGATGAGGACCAAGAAGTCTGCAACGTATCTGTTCTTGCTATCGGCAAATCAATAAAATTCCCTGGATATTAATTTGAATTGTGAACTCTACGCATATTGGTATAAAAATTATACCCTATTAGTAGAACGCTCTGAACTTGTTGATTTAATCTAATATAATAAGGGATCTGCTTCGTGATGCATAGAATACATTCCTTTCAGTGTATCACAGCCATTTTGATCTCTAACTAAAAACACTATAGATGGAGTTGCTGTCCCAAAGTTACGTATTTTGATGGAAATTATATGGATTACTAAAAAGATAGAGAATGACTTTTTCTTGAATTTTATGTTATATGGTACCTAACTATGCTCTGAAGCTTCTGATGCCAGGTTATTACTTGATGATTTTGTCCTGTGACTACTATATTATTTTATAATTCAAAATTTGGGATGTGATGTGTGCCATTGAATCATGTAGATCTATATTCATTGAGCCCTAAAAAGGAAGAACTGTTTTTTTTTAGTCCACTGTTCAGTTGAAGAGAGTGTCTATCAGTTCGTCCAAATGTCTATTATTTTAGAATTTTTGGCCGAGAATGGTCTCAAACGATTAGTAGTAACGAAAAATACTGATCTGATCGAATTAAAGTGCAGTAGTTAGTTGAAATGTACTGACACGAAGACTTATGCAAAATTTTGTGAGTACCGCATGACTCGAAAATTAAAAAAAAAATTAAAATTCTGTATCTCAGAATCTTATCGTCAGATATCGTTGAAATTATGCTAGAGCCTTCAAAACCTTATTTTACAGTGAAGTTCTAGATTTGAACTCGATGGGATCTGTATTGGTGGAGATATTGCCGAAATATCGAAATATTACGTCGATCGATTACACTCGACAAAATGAGTTGTCAACAGATTTTGATTTTTGACATGTGTTTAGAGAGTTTAGTTTTAGAGAATTGGATATTATGTACCTCATTGTACGGCCAAGTTCTCGATTTGAACTTGAGTAATGTATATATAACATGAAATTTTTCTGGAATTAGAAATTTGAAAACAAGGTATCAAAGGTCAGTAATAGCAAATGTTCAATTACTGGGTTTCATCATAATTAAATACTAATTCTGTTGCGTAGTGGTAGAGCCCGAAGGTTCTCAGCGCGTTTATAGGTTCCGAGGTCGATTCCCATGGCATAAGTTGTTGATCTTTTTCATTTTTTTCCAGTTCTATCCAAATAATATCCTGGAGGAATGGGTTATAGACGGCATTAAGAAGGCTATGAAGGGAGTTTTTGATCAAATTTAAATTCTTAGTTCCTCATGGCACAACCGTACGATTCGACTGATTTGTATCATAGGAATAATTCTCTGAATGAACTATTGAAAATAAACAACCACTATACAGGTATTTTTTATCTCAAGGCACCAATTTAGCCATTGAACTGATTTGGGTACTTACGCCGCCACAAACAAAGCACTGTTTATTTTCGACCCAACAGTAAATGTATGTATTCGAATGGATCCTTACTTACGCCACCACAAACAGTACATTTTATTTTCAACCCAACAGTGAGTGTATGTATCTGAGCAGAGATCTTACGCCCCAACAAACACAGCACTATTTATTTTTGACCCAACAGGATATATATATGGATCAATATATATGATCCCCTAAACAGAGTACCCTACACTGGTATCGAGGATGAAAAACATAAATTCAGTAAAATCCGAATTGATTAATAGTTCCCATGTAAGACTTTTCCAAACATTCCTATGTACACTCTTGACATTTAGTAATGCTGGATCCCAAGCACACACACAAAAAAAAACATAAGAAGACCCCTAGAAGCCAAATTTCAACTTAACTAACTACATCAAATCATTTATTACACTAATTCCAAGTATGAATTAATATGACTGGAATATTCCACAGAATTCACAGTTTCTATAGACGTGGGTAATTGTTTGAACATTTTTGAGGCTTGCACAATAGGATTATTCAACCTTATCTGACTTTTCACTTTGTTCTTGTTTCATAGGTGTGTGCATTAGGGCGGGTCAAAAAAATCGATTATATTTTTTTTACAAGTGACACGGAAAAATGGGTTGCTAGACACCTTAAAAAAATTCTCACCAAGCATGAGCTCTTAATTTTAATAGGAAGATCCTCCGCATCGGAGTTTTGTATTTTTTTCTCAGTCCAATAGACAAAAAATCATACCTCATCATTTATCGATTGAACAGAAAAATGTTCCAAGAGAATTTTTTAGGAAATTTAATGCTCTACAAAAAGGTATATTACATTTCTTCCGTAAACCTCACCATTTGAAAGATATTCAGGATTTAATTTTGATTATTTTAAGACAAATTTCATTTTTGTTTATGAATTTTATAACTCGACAATAAATGCCTTTTCCAAAATGCGCAATAAAAATTTTTGTTGGAAATTAACTGCTCTATAAAAATGGTTTCCTACGTTTTGGCGATGCAATTAACCGTTCAAAAGATATTCGAAAAATTTCAATTTAATTTATAATTTTTGAGAAAATTTTAGTTTTGTATCACTTTTTTGATTTGAATATAGCTCTTGAATATCATTACCAAGCAGTTTCAATGATTTATTATCGACAATATCAAATAATGCTTTAAGTTCATTCTGAAATTTTATATAACTTTTGTATCGTGCTGATGATTTTTTTCGCACAAAAGGTTTTTGCAATTTCAACCATCGATTATGATAGCGAAGAATTTTTTTTATTACATTAGTCGATTCACTAGTCGGAATCTGGTAGTTTTCCCATAATTCAACAACTTGATCAGCTGCATTTTTGGCACTTTGTTTGATAGAACATTTCAAAACTTTGAGCTGATGAAAAAAAACACTCATAACCTCTTTCACTGTTGGTAACTTACGTTCTGAAATTTTTTGCACAGGTTTTCCGATAAAATGAATTTCCTCATCCATATTTTCGATAAATATCAAGTTAATTCACGTAGTAACCGCAATATTTGTAAATAATTAATCGTTCGATCACATATACGAGATCATAAATTTTGGTAACACTAAAAATGCTGTAGAAATAAATGTATACGAACCAACGACAACATAACGATAAAGGAAAAAGTAGGTGGCGCTAGTTCACAATTCAAACAGATGAAATAAAATACAAAACAAAAATTCTCTAGAGGAGAAATTTTCCCTAGGATCGTGATTTCTAATGATTAAAAATAAAATGTTTAGAATAATTGAAGAAAAATTTTGATAATTTTGAAAATAAAACTCAAATAATACTTATATTAATGACAAGAAATTAAATTCATGTGAAATTTATAAATTAAATTGAAATTTTTCGAATATATAATCGAAAACCTTTAAAATCCGTACACATGAAAGTTTGATGATGAATATCTTTTGAACGGTTAATTGCATCGCCAAAACATAAGAAACCATTTTTATAGAGTAGTTAATTTCCAACAAAAATTTGTATTGCACATTTTGAAAGAGTCATTTATTGTCGAGTTATAAATTTCATAAACAAAAATGAAATTTGTCTTAAAATAATCAAAATTAAATCCTGAATATCTTTTAAATGGTGAGGTTTACGGAAAAAATATAAGATACCTTTTTTGTAGAACATTAAATTTCCTAAAAAATTCTCTTGGAACATTTTTCTGTTCAATCGATAAATGATGAGGTATGATTTTTTTTCTATTGGACTGAGAAAAAAAATACAAAACTGCGATGCGGAGGATCTTCCTATTAAAATTGAGAGCTTATGCTTGGTGATAATTTTTTGAAGGTGTCTAGCAACCCATTTTTCCATGTCAAATTTATACTTTGTATTACACTTTTGTAATTTATTTTCTCTATTTCAGTATCGTAATGAGTTCATTACAGCACTAAAAACAGTGCTATAATGAACTCATTCTCGCATCGTTTCTAGTTTTTTTTTCGTTTTGTGGTAGTCAGCACTGACATCCGATCCTATCAAATTCCAATACACGTCAATAACCTATTGTCAATATAATGAAATCTGGATATACTGAAATAATTGTTGAGAGGAAAAGTTTTATTTTCATTAAAGAATAAGGTACTAGATATTTCCATCTTGCTAATTTTGAATCATTCATGCTATTAGGAAACTGTTCATTCAAATTCCGTAATCTGTCAATTTTCGTAACAGTCATACCAACTGCCAAGATACAATACAAAAGTCACTAGGATGTCTAATCCGAATTTTTCGTTGAATTTCAACAGTATTTTACAAAACTTGACTGAAATAGAGAAAATATCGTCTAATACTCGTTGCAGAAGGCAATTCCAACACTCATGCTTGTTTTAGAATATACTATTCTTCAAATTCAGTACTTGAAAACTATAATAAAGTTTTGTAATATTTGTTAATCGATTATAATTAAATGAGACTTTTATAAACTTATTTTGTAACCTTTGCATTTTTGGCGCTCTTGTTACTGGTAACAGAGTGCTTATCAATTTGCCCAAATGTCTGTAATTTTCGAATTTTTGGCTGAAAATGGTCTCAAACGATTTGGTTCGACTCACTGATCAATAATCCGATGTCGAAATCGATTATGTCGGGCCGTCCGTCCCTCAACACGATAGCGAATCGAATGGATTGAGCTAGAAAGTTGATATTTTCAGAGTAGGTTTGGGAGATGAATATCTCGGCTGAGTTCGTTATTGGCAAAATGGTTTCGGAGTAACGAAAAAAAATAATTTTTTTACATTTCAAATTCCATTTTTCTAAGATGCAGTTTCATCATAAGAATCCAGTGATATCAATTTCCACTCTAACAAGCTAATGCTTTTGGAGATAGGAATTTTCAAAATTTCAATAATACATCGTACTTCTATGTTATCACAGAATGCGAATTCTATGTGTCTGTGTTCTATCTGTGTTCACTGTTCATACATATAATCTTATCTACATATGACAGATATTAATTTATTTATTTATTTATTGGGGACATAGGGATACAAACAGGTTCAATAGAGACACCCACTAGAGTATCCACAGATATGTCAAATATGTTGATTTCGAATCTAAAAAATGGGTTCAAGCTCTGTGGACAGGAGCTTTCTGGCGCTCTAGTTCAAACAGACAAATTATATCTGGTATTGGTTTCTCAGAGTTGGGAATTATATCAATGTATTCATATGATAGAACTGCATCATAAAGGAAATTCAATTCAAATAATAGTTTATTTATCAAGATTAAATGAGCAATCATGAGAATGAGAATTGCACCACATTTTCAATTTTTTTTTTAACACTTTGCGGTAATCTGGTCAATACAAAACTTCACATGCGTATAAAGGTCATGATTCTACAATTTGATGCTAAATTTCAGATAGATCGAGAGATCGGTTTCGGAAATATTCATAAAAAATATTTTTACTAAAATCGGCCATAACTCCGAAACCCCTTAATGGATTTCGCCCATTAACGAACTTGTCCGAGATATTTACGCTCCAAAACCACCTTGCAATTTTTAATCCGCTAACTCCTTTCGTTCGAGAGTTATCGTGCCTACGGCCGGTCGGCCGGCTGGACAGAATCGATTTCGCACTCGGATTCTTGATCAGTGAGTCGAACCAAATCGTTTGAGACCATTTTCAGCCAAAAATTCCAAAATTACAGACACTTGGGCAAAAAAAAACAAGTTTCGTATGACAATTGCCCAAAACAGGTTTAAAGTACCTACAAATAGTAGGTATTCCATAAAACATGTATGAAAGAAGATAAGTAATAATAAAAAATTACCTTGTAATCGATCAAAAATTTCCTGATCTACGTTCACCAAATTTTCTCCTCTCTCGAACTACAGAATTATGCTTTCAATATTTACGTAATATTTTCAAACATTTTCGGGTGAGGTCCCCGTTGCATCGCTAAAATACGAGTATTTCAACCCCAATATTTTTGAAGTTACAATATTCCCTTCTGTCAGTCCCGTCATAAATTGAGAGAACTGAGCATTCGTCTATGGATGAAAAGCAGTCTCACTACTCTCAGATCTCTTACATCATGGTCCGTTCCGAAATGTAAGACTTTTCTGAGAAAAACTAATTTCGGAGCAAACAACTGAGATTTTTCTCACTTCACTCACATTTCGGAATACACTTTATTCTTATAATTCTTCGATTGTTTAGATAATGTCATGTCATGTCATAAGTTGACATTATGACAATTCATACATAGAATAATTATATCAATCTGTGAAATACGATTTACATTGAAATTTTGAAAAATCATATCTCCGAAAGTATTAGCTTGTTAGAGTTAAAAATGATATGAATGGATTGTTATGATAAAACTGCTTATTAAAAAAAATTCGATTTGGAATTTGTTTCGTAAAAAAAAATATTTTTTTTGTTACTTCGAAACCATCTGTCTTTTTTTGCCCAATAACGAACTCAGCTGAGATATTTATCCCCCAAACCTACTCTGAAAATTTCAACTCTCTAGCTCATTCCGTTCGAGAGTTATCGTGCCTACGGCCGGACGGCCGGACAGAATGAATTTCGACCACGGATTCTTGATCAGTGAGCCGAACCAAATCGTTTAAGACCATTTTCATCGAAATATTCGAAAATTACAGACATTTGGGCAAATTGATAAGCACTCAGTTCCAAGGAACTAGAGCGCCAAAAAGTATGATTGAATGCAAAATGAACAATTGTATGATATTATAATTACTCCTATTTTAGAATGAGCTTTTCAACATATTCCCCAAATCGGTATTAAATATTTTATACATAATATGTGGTACGAGACATGCATTATATATGAGGCTTTCAATTACCTCAAAATCTCTTCTGAAATAGCTCAGTTTTGTTGCACAACTAATCTCAGGGATAGGGGAAGTGGAAAAAAGTTCGAGGTTCTCCGTGTGAATATTGCACGGCAAGTTTTGCGTGCCATTTCTTGGAGTTAGACACGGGTTTCTTTAAAATAAATGACCGAAGTGAGAAAATAATTCCAGGATCTAGCAATATGGTCCATTGATTAAAGCATCCGTTACAGCAGTCATTTGCAGCGTAAAATCCTTGCCATATTCATCAAAAGCAATTTCTATTCGCGCCCTATAAGGAGCATCGAAGTACCGTTCCAACGAACGAATGAAAAAACTGTGATGAAATTACGGGACACATTTATCTCGGAACTGGTTCAATACGTCTGTACTTATTGTTAGTTATGGCATGCGTTTGAGTGTTTGAATTATGGAGTTCGTCGGCTGTTTTTCTTGGAAAAAAACCCATTCGGTAATTCAATATAAGTGGACTATAAATTCCTATTTCTTCTCGGGATGAAAACAATTACAGAAGAAAACGCCTGAAAGATTACTCGAAGTTAATCAATATTATAATGCAGCGTGAATGGTACTCATTGAACGGAATACGGTAATTTGTTTGTAGACTTTTGAAATTTGCTTCAAATGATTATGTTTCGGTTCGATATTACAAATAATATAATCTTGCTTGGAATCTGAAAAATGTTTATAGACCCTTCTGAAATATTTTACGCATTTCGGGCCAGTATTGCGTTTAGATATCGATTTCAAATCAATTAAATCCTTTATGAAGTAATCATTAAAACTCTGAAAAATATCTATAAAATGAAAGAAGATTATTATTTTGTAAGAGACTAGATCAGACTCTTTCGTGAGACACCAAGCGAAAATCTTCAGAATTATTTTTTGTTGACTGTTATTCTGAATTCGAAAATTCTCACATTGACAGTCTATACACCCATTTAAAAACCATATACGGGGTGTTTGTTAATTCGACGTGATCCTTTGACTGGTTTATACTAGACATTATTTGCAACGATTTGAGTCCTGGAAACCATGGTTCAACGATCGAATTTACCATGGCGAATTCGATTAAGAGTGTCCAACACAGGAGAATGGACAATAGAACATACGCGCAAATCTTCTGACTTCACGTCAGTGCTTGAACCAATTTTTTAAGCCTGAACTTGGTGGTTACTAGTAGAATACAAACCTAGGGACGTTTGTGAAATGTTGTGACAATCCTATGACTAGAAAATTTTAAAAATAATATTTATGTCACGATAACGTAAGAACAGAAAGATAAAGCGACTTGAAATTTTCAGGTTAGGTTGTGCATCTGAATGTGACATTTGAGTTTGTTGATAGGCATAATCGGCCAAACGTTTTCGGAGTTATACTCATCTGAAATTTTGTAGTTATTTCCTCAATAACTCGAAATATACAAAGCCGATCTAATTCAAACATGGTTATTAGTTATAGAATGCCAAACGCATTCTATAGAGATCGAGGATCGTATCACTAGAAAATTTTTAAAAAGTCATTGAAAATCATTGAAAAAATTCTATATATCAGGAAATATTCATCCAACATCGCTGAAATTTTGCGGGAGCCTTCAGAACCTAACTCTTCTGCCAAGTTCTAGGTTTGAACACGATCGGATTCATATTGTTGGAGAAGCATCCTTGTGTGAGTTCAGTAGTTGGATGGCTGACCGTTGCCTCGATAACTTTCGAAAGGAAGAGATAGGGATTTGCAATTTTCGGAATAGGCTGTGCATCCAAATGGGAGAGTTATGTTCACTTTTGGGCATAATCGGTCCAACGTTTTCGGAGTTATACCCACCTGGAATATTATTTCCTCGATAACTCAAAAAATATAGACTCGATCGAATTGAAACTTGGTAACTAGTTGTAGAATATCGACATATAGACGTGTGTAAAATTTTGTGAGAACCGTACACTTAGAAAACTAAAATACAATCACATAGAACTATTGCATGACAACATTAGAGAGCAGGGACTTCATTTCTGATCAAGTACACTGAAGTGTCGAGCGACGGATGCGAAACAGCCAACTCTTTGACCAAGATGTAGGATTTGTTGAATTAGGGCTATTAAAGAAAGTCCTTGTACCTACAATTAGGGGCTTGCCGTTGGGATCTGTATTTTTTAACTGTGTAAGCTGAATCAACCAAACGCTCCAGAAATACACTTTCAGTTTCGTTTGACATTAATGACGTTAATCTTTCAAACTGGACCAAACGCCAGCTCAGCAAACAGATAGAACACAGACAGATAGAATTCGCATTCTGTGAAAACATAGGAGTACGATGTATTATTGAAATTTTGAAAAATCATTATCTCCGAAAGTATCAGCTTGTTCGAGTTCAGAATAATATCAATGTATTCTTATGATGAAATTGCATCTTAACAAAATGAATTCGAAATTTGTAACGTAAAAATTTTTTTTTTCTTACTCCGAAACCATCTGGCTGATTTTGCCC
The DNA here is from genome assembly GCA_937662695.2 of Halyzia sedecimguttata. Lineage (NCBI taxonomy): Eukaryota > Metazoa > Arthropoda > Insecta > Coleoptera > Coccinellidae > Halyzia > Halyzia sedecimguttata. Next base: position 35,483,212 of record OW569412.2, read on the forward strand.
AATATCGAACTTGACTGAGATATTTAAATCCCAAATATATTCTGAAAATTCCAATGGTTTAGCTCATTCTGATCGAGAGTTATCGTGTTAATGGCCGGCCGGACATAATCGTTTTCAGCCAAACATTCGAAAATTACAGACATTTGGGCAAATTGATAAGCACTCTGTTCCGAGAAACAAGAGCGCCAAAAATGAAGCTTTCCGAATATTCGTTGGCCCACTTGGAATTTTCATTTATTGATATAACGAATCTCTAATAACGGAAGTCATCATTATCATAATTCTCTAAAATCATCTCCTCAATATGTTTCAAAACACTCAATAAATCGAATTTACTGAAATTAATAGATATTCGAAAGTTCGATTAGTTTTCCCCAAGGTTTCTATCGTAAAGCTGTCTTGATGAATGCTCTGTGTCAGATTATAGCTAATGATCTGTTAGTTTCATTTTTCTTGGTTGATCAATCTACGTATTATATCTTCCAATAATCTCAATTGGAGGTAATTGCTCTTCTCTATCAATTTCCACCATCTTCCATATTCACATCTCCAATGCTTCCATGGTGATATTGATATTCCTTATCATCGAGCTGATTGCTCGATGTTCTTCTGTCTATTGACGTCTCACACACCCTCACGAAATAATGCATGAATGTTCAAGCCGCTTTTTTTAACCGAGTACTAGATTTCAATTCGGTCTGTTGTGTATTTTTGAAAATATTTGGAAAATAAAATTCAGCTTGAAGGTTTGTTCGGAATTTCAGCAGAATCTGACATATAGTTTCTGAAATATAAAATTTTAACTTTTTTTTTAGTAATATTAAAATTTTGTTCTATAGTTATACGAAAATAGTCACGATATTTCTCAAAAATTAGTGCGTCTGCAGTCTACAAGTATTAACCAAGTTTATATTGGACCGGATTCATAGTTTTTGAGCTATTGAGGAAATAACAACACAATTCGCGTTCGAATGTGCAGCATACTCCAAATGTTGCTATCTCTTTCCGTTCGAAAGTAATAGTGGCAATGGTCACCCATCCAGCTACTGAACTCGACCAAGACTGCTCGACTTGGTTTTGAAGACCCTATCAAAATTTCGACGATATCAGACGGATAATTTCTGAGATGGAGAATATTTTCTAATCATTTTTTTTAAATTTCTTAGTGATACGATCCCCACATAATAAATCTTTGTGAGGGCATTCTAGAACTAGTTACCAAGTTTCAATTCGATGATATATCGATATCGGATGGATAGTTTCTGTTTCTGATGTACAGATTTTTTTCAATAATTTTCTGGTAATTGGATCCTCACGGAATTTCGCAAAAAATTGCGCGTCGGAATTCTGCAACTCATTAACAAGTTTAAATTGGATCGGATCTGTAGTTTTTGAGTTATTGAGGATATATACACAAAATTTCAGATAAGTTTAACTCCGAAACCGTTTGGCCGATTATGCCTATCAACGAACTCAACTGCCGTATTTGGATGCGCAACCTACCCTGAGAATTGCAAGTCCCTATCTTTTTCCGTTCGTAAGTTATCATGGTAACGGGGACCCATCCAGATACTGAACTCGTCCAACTCTGCTCGGTTTCCAGTATTGTTTCATTATCTTCACCGTTGTAGATCCGATCGTGTTCAAACTTGAAACTTGGTTTCTGAGGTACAGAATATTTTTTAATATTGTTGTTTGATGATGTTCAAATTGAGGACATGCATTTTAATGCACCAATTATGCAATTACCAGGAAAATAATTTTATTAGTCAAATTATCGGAAAAGCGTTTTTTCGTCGTTTCGAAGTGATAGGGTTTGCAATTGAATCATAAATAAACTGGAATTTACTTGAAGTCAATAATTATCGAATATGTTATAAGTACTGCATATGTTGAAGTTCATTCATGTAGTTTTGCGTAAAATCTAAAATTTTTCAGTATTGCTGTATTTCTTGCAGGAGTTCATATACATTTCGACTAATGAGTTATTTTTTTTTTCTAGGTGAGTTGAACCAAATATATGGACTCCTGAGGGCATTATCTAAAGCAGTGAGACGAGAACAAATATGCGGGTAAAATTGGTAGCTAACCTTCATTTAGGATTGATCATGAAATTCCTCTTGAAATATGTATTCCTGAGCAAAATATCGAGAAAGATTCTTATACACATGACAATGATGATACTGACGATTTAATGATTTTACTTAGAGTATATCAACAAAAGCATAGAGTGTACTTTTCTCTGTAAGCCTGTCAATTAGAATAATACCATATCACTTTCATTAAAATAAATTCACTCATTAATGAACAAAGAAAATCTTTGGAAAATAAAGAGGTCTGAAATATTTTTCTGTTCTGTTTTGAGTTTACACACTTCTGATCTGAAGAAAATTTTTGACAAATTATATGAAAGAAAACACTGTACTTACGCTTCAGAATATAATACTATGTTGTTGACTAAGATATATGTTTCGGATTTTATCCCATTTTCAAAACCAAGGAGAATAAATAAAACAATGGATGAAAGGAGTAGGGATAGGTGAAATTTAAGTTGATCATTAGTGATAGGTAGTTTTTGTCTGAGAACGTCAGAGATTTCTAGGAATTCCAAAATATCTAATAGTTAACTTTTATTTTCTGAATGTTACAATTCGTTTTTAGTAAAATATATGAAATGATTTTCTTTTATACAATGTTCTGCAGAACCAGATATTGTATTTCGAAGTATGGATTGTGTGTTCATCTACCCTAATATTTATGTGGAACTTCCAGTCTAACCTACGCAGAATGCATATCATTACGATTTAAATTGTAGATACCGCTTTTTTCCCTAGATTCCCAAGATAAACTTTATTATTCATCAAGAGTGAACAAAGGGTTTTTGGCACTCGTGTTCCTCGGAACAGAGTTCATATCAATTTGCCCAAATGTCTGTAATTTTCGAATTTTTGGCTGAAAATGGTCTTAAACGATTTGGTTCGACTCACTGATCAAGAATCCGTGATCGGAATCGATTCTGTCCGGCCGTTAAAACGATAACTCTCGAACGGAATGAGCTAGACAATTGAAATTTTCAGAGTAGGTTTGGGACATAAATATCTCGGAAAAGTTAGTTACTGGGCAAAATCATCCTGATGGTTTCGGAGTAACAAAAAAAAAATTTTGTTTTACATTTCAAATTTCAAAGTAAGTTTTTCTCAAGATGCAGGTTCACCATGGGAATCCATTGATGTCATTTTCAACTCTAGCAAGCTGATATGAGAGATATGATTTTTCAAAATTTCCATAATGAATCGTACTTCTGTGTTTTCACAGAATGCGATAATTATTCTATCTATGAATTATTATAATATGATCTGTATTGATACATGTCAACTTATTTTCCTGAGACATGATATGTCAAATTTTGATATTTAATGCCCATAGTTAATCCATATGATGCTGGGAATGGTAATGGTAAATTAATAATATTGAGTTCAGAATATCTCCAGTAAAAACAAAACTGAAATATTGGCTAAAGGTTCAATTGATATAATATAATTTTCAGAGTGGATTTGGGGAAAAAATATATCGTTCATCATATAATTGAGAAACGAATATCTCGGATGAGTTCGTTGTTGGGTAAAATTGGTATATTGTTTTTGGACTAATAATTTTTGGCACTCTTGTTGAATTTAAATTCTTTTATGATGTTTGAATTTAATTTCTGCTATTATGAAGTTCTATCATAAGAATCTATTGATATAATTCCCAACTCTTACCAATACTTTCGAAGATATGATTTGTCAAAGTTACAACAAGAGCGCAAAGCTCATGTCCACAGGGCTCGAACCAATTTTTATTTGTACATATGGTGATGATATTATGTTTTCTCAATATATTGCAAATTTATCGCTAATTTATGAGATGTAATCGATTGAATGATATATCTCATTTTCTTCTAAATAATGGGGTTCTAGATATTCACACAAAAAGAACCGACGATTACCTTGAATTTGATATTTTGCTGAAACCGGATACGCAACATACCCTGAAATTTGCAAGTTCCTATCTCCTTTCATTCGAAAGTTATCGAGTCAACGGTCACCCATTCATCTACTAAACTCACACAAGGCTGCTCGAATCTCCAACAATATATATCCGATCGTGTTCAAACCTTTCAGCTTGGCAGTAGAGTTAGGTTTGGAAGGCTCTCGCGAAATTATAGCGATGTCGGACGAATAGTTACTGATATATAGAATTTTTTTCAATAATTTTTAATGATTTCTTAAAAATGTTTTAGTCATACGATCCTCATGAAATTCTGTTAGAATTTTTGCGTTGGCATAATACAACTAATAACTATGTTTGAATTTAATCGGTTTTGTATTTTTCGAGTTATTGAGAAAATAACAACCAAATTTCAGATGGTTATAACTCCACAGCCGTTCGGCTAATTATGCCTATAAACGAACTCAAATGTTGCATTCAGATGCACAACCTAACCTGAAAATTTCAAGTCGCTATCTCTTTCCGTTCTCAGGTTATCGTGATACAAAATTTTACGAACGTGCTTATGGACATACTCTTCAAATATTCACCAAGTTTCAAGTCGATCGGATTCATATCGGTTGAAAATAGAATTATGACTCGGAAATCATTGGGCCAATTATGCCCATTAACGAACTTGTCCGTTGTATTTGGATTTTCAAGTCGCTATCTCATCTCTTTCTCAAGTTACCGTGGCAATGGACGACCGGACAGAATCAAATTTGTCCTCGAATTCTTCATCAGGTAGTCGAACTCGTTTGAGACCATTTTCGGCAAAAAATTCGAAAATTACAGACATCTGGGCAAAATGATAACGCGATGTTCCCCAGAACATACTCGCAAAAATTGGGATTTGTAGCTGTTTTTCAAAGGGGATTGAAGGCAGGGTTCGCATTTTTAAGAAGAAGAATGACAATTTAAAATTCGAATTTTACGTGTTTCGGGATTTTCCATGCATACTCGTATGTACAATAATCAAGATAATGAATTTATTCCATTTGGCTTTTCCCCACTGTATACTAATATTACTAATGCGTCATTTCACGTTAAATCATTGTTCTTCAAATATCAGTAACCCAATCTGGTCGCCGCCCACTTCAATAGACTAAATTGACGTTTACCTGTTACCTTATTAACTTCCTGACACAAATTGAATATTCTCTGGATATTCCGCATCTTTCGCTTCCTGGAAATCGTAATTCCGGTAGTTTCTTTGGTTTAACGCATCAATGGCTAGGTAACTCAATATTTCCGTAAGATACTACTGATCCAGTTCATTGCGGTATTCGAATTGTCATACCTGCCACATCCATTATTTCCGCCAACTTATTACGGGTTTATTATTATTTTTAGCAGTTATTGAGTTTCCGGTAAACTACACAATGAAGTCGATAATGAAGAAATGATTTCCCGAATAGCGGTAACGCCCTGCATGAAATCTATAATTCCTTTATAACCGGCTTGTTATGAATGATTATGCATGGATATGGAAAATACACCTTTCTATCCGATACAAACATACTTTGTATATTTTATCATAATATGTTATGAGGTTGCCAAACATCGCGTGTGTTTTATAATCGAAGTAGAATATAATCATAACATATGGTTAATTAATTGCCTTCATATTAGTAGAAGATCCGAACCTGAATCGACCTTCACCGAGCTAATAATAGAATGAAACATATTTTATAATAAATTTAGCATATTAGATGATATACTAAAAATGGGTTGGCTGAAAAAATCCTGGACATACTATTTTTCATTATTTTTTTAAAAAGGATTTTCAATTGAATTCTGCAACATCAAGATAATAAGAAAATGTTTATACTGACTTATAGTATAAAACGTATAGGATGTGCAGCCGTTGAGTTGCCTATTATTTACCTGCACGAACTACTGGGTTGCCAGGTGCAAACAGGTATGTCGTTGGCAGTTACTTTCACTTGAACGGATAATAGAAAAAAATTAATATCATCATAAGCGCTGTTTTATTGCGAACACATCGATATAGGGTTGTCTGCAAAATTTTTGCTCCTTATAGGGGTTTGCGAATTTTAGATATTTAAATTTCAACGCGAGTGGAAATGTGTGACAGATAGATCCGAGGTAAGTATACCGTGTAATAATAAAGGACCCAACATTGTAGTCGCACCTGATGGGACAATATATATAAATTCTATGTGGCTCAATGCAACTGATTCTAGATGTGCGAAGATAAACCCTGATCTCTACGGTTGGCATTTGGATGATTCTTCAAAACCAACAGGTTTTATCGGAGATCAAACTCCTTTTAAAATCCAAGACATTGTCGAAATGGAAGAAAATGAGAACGAATGTAATGAACACATGAATTCGAGAGTGTCAATTAGACGTCTGATGAATCAGATATGGAATAGAAAATAATTATCAGATTATATTTCTCATGAATATTATTTTCGTATTTATGCTGTTTTGTATTAAAATTTAAACTCAATACAAGATCTTTAGTATATTTTTTTGGTTATTTTTTAGTTTGAATGTTGGCCTATACACTTTGTTTATCCATAATGTTTTCCAAAAAGAGCATAAAAAAGTAAGTAATTAATATTTTTATTATTTTTGTTATCATATTTTGAGGTACAAAAACTTTTCTATTATAGATATCTTATTATAGTTCATATAGTCAATATACATGAATATGCATATTGATTTAATTGATGTTGTGTTGTTTCATAATTTAGTATTATATTAGATTATTATGTATTTAATAACTTAACGCAAATGTCAGTTGCTCCAAAATAACGCTCACTGTTTACTACAGTATAAATACCCAGCATGCGCACTTTCTTATATTAGAGGTCCCATCAGGTGCGACTGCAATGTTGGGTCCTTTATTATTACACGGTATACTTACCTCGGATCTATCTGTCACACATTTCTACTCGCGTTGAAATTTAAATATTCAAAATTCGCAAACCAACAATTTTGCAGACAACCCTATATCGACGTGTTCGCAATAAAACAGCTCTTATGATGAAATCAAATTTTTTCGATTATCCGATCAGGTGAAAGTAACTGCCATCGACATACCTGTTTGTACCTGGCAACCCAGTAGTTCGTCCAGGTAAATAATAGGCAACTTAACGGCCGCACATTCTCTACGTTTTATAGTTTAAGTCAGTATAAAAATTTTCTTATTATCTCGATGTTGCAAAATTAAATCGAGTACCATTTTTTGAAGAATAATTAAAAATAGTCTGTCCAGGATTTTTTCAGCCAACTCATTTTTAGTATATTTTCTAATATACTAAATTTATTATGAAATATGTTTCATTCTATATTATCAGGTCGGTGGAGGTCGATTTAGGTTCTGATCTTAGACTATATGTATCCAAGACATTATAGAATAATACAATATTTCAAGAGCAGTAACGTGACATAGGGAGCTTAAGAACAATCGTTCATCTAATGATCTATACAGGGTGTTCCAGTTTGAAAGGTGGAAAATCCAGGGAACAATATAGAATCAAAAAATAATATACATTTGTTTGATGAACTATCTTCGGGAAATGATTCGTTTACAATGTTCAAGTTTGATTGGAAAAAAATAATAAACAAATTAATTATTTTTTATGAGACGGCTGGAGATATTTGAATGAAATTTTCTAGGCTTCAATTTCCAGCGTGGTTTCAAGTATTCTGATGAAAACTATTCTGTTTGTCATTCCAGTGGCCCTGTACTAGCACGTGACTGGAAATTTTTCAGGAAAAAATAGCGACATCACTACTTTTCTTGTGAATAATCATCAATTTTCAATTCTACATTGAATTGGTAAGAAAAAAATGGGTTCAAGCCCTGTGGACAGGAGCTTTCTGGCGCTCTAGTTCAAACAGACAAATTATATCTCCGAAAGTATTGGTTTCTCAGAGTTGAGAATTATATCAATGTATTCTTATGATAGAACTGCATCATAAAGGAAATTCAATTCAAATAATAGTTTATTTATCAAGATTAAATGCGCAATCTGAGAACTGCACCATGGAAGAAACCAAATTAAAATAGCTGAAATGAATTTGACTCTCTCTTATAGAACAGGATGAAATGTACGAGTATGAACACAGATCATATAATAAAGCTTAGATAGAATAATTATAGCATTCTGTGAAAACATAAGTACGATTCATTATTGAAATTTAGAACTTCATCTTAGCAGGAATTGAATTCAAACATCATAGAAGAATTTAAATTCAACAAGAGTGCCAAAAATTATCAATCCAAAACCAATAGACGAATTCTACCCAACAACGAACTCATCCGAGATATTCATTCCTCAATTCCAGTTTTGTTTTTAGTGGAGATATTCTGAACTCAATATTATTAACTTACCATTACCATTCCCATCATCATATGGATTGACCATCGGCATGAAAATATCAACCAACAAAAGTATGATAATATTCTAATTCTCATATTGATACCATTACTGGAATGAATTACAATGAGACAACGTCAAAGTTGACATTATAACAATTCTAGAATAGCCACAGAATAATTCTATCATTGAAATTTTGAAAAATCATATCTCCGAAAGTATTAGTTTGTTAGAATTAAAAATGATATGAATGGATTCTTATGGTAAAACTGCTTATTGAAAAAAATTTAATTTGGAATTTGTTCTGTAAAAAAAAAATTTTTCTTTTGTTACTCCGAAACCATCTGTACGATTTTGCCCAATAACGAACTTAGCCGAGATATTTATCCCTCAAACATTCTCTGAAAATTTCAACTGTCTAGCTCATTCCGTTCGAGAGTTATCGTGCCTACGGCCGGACCGGCCGGCCGGACCGGCCGGCCGGACGGCCGGACAGAATGAATTTCGACCACGGATTCTTGATCAGTGAATCGAACCAAATCGTTTAAGACCATTTTCATCGAAAAATTCGAAAATTACAGACATTTGGGCAAATTGATAAGCACTCAGTTCCGAGGAACTAGAGCGCCAAAAAGCTCTCCTTTATTTTTTCTCAACTAAGCACCTTTTTTTGAGTAAAACGTGATAATTCAAAAATGATTTTGCATGTCATTTATAGGTACATGTGTAGGCATGTTAGAAATATATCTGTTTGTTTATTAAGAGCATAAAATGATACGTTGTCGATTGAAAGAGCGACGAAGGAGCGCGGCAATCTCTTGAAATCGACAATGAAGTTGCGCTTAAATTGAACACAAGATTTTTTCTTCGACCGAGCACTTCACATATTTCCAAAAATGTATTTACCTAATTTGTATCCTACAGATTCGCGTTTTAGGTATGCGATTAACTTCGTATATTGGCTGATGTCAATATTGCTTCTTACAGATAACACAGATCGTAGCATTGAGCACACCAACCAAAGTGTAGCAGAGTTCATAGTTTTAGCTTCTTCACTAAAGTAAGCTGTCATGACTATTTCAGTGTACGTTCTATCTTTCCTTGAATTACAACATGTGATGAAGAATTCGTACTGCTTTTCATACTTCCTGTTACGTCTCATTACGTCAAATTTTGGGAAACGCAGATTTGTTTTTCTCAACAAAGGAGCTTGCTTGTAAAACGTGAATATTTGTCTGGGTTTTAGTTTACCATGTGTGGTCTCACCCTTGAAAATTATACTTTTACGAAAAGATAACTGCGAGTAGAATTCCTTGTTGAGCTTCGACCTTTGTTGAGGAATTTATTGCCTATTTCCTGTAAAAGAATGCTAAAATGCATTCTTTTACTGAAGTGGAAAGAAAACTTATCAAGCCTCTAACACATGTCCAGTGCTGGTATTCCTTTTGTCTAGACGCTATGGCAGCTGTTGTTGATAGAGTATATGCAGAAAGCAAGTAAAGTTTAGTCCCGATATTGGGAGAAATTCGAGATTTCGAATTCACATGATTAAAACACCCTAAGTGTTCACTCATTGGATGCATTCCCACTCTATTTCATAAACTACAAATGAGAGTATTGTTGTAACATATCAGGGGAGATTTGTCCTTCAAGACTATAGAAATACCATCAAAAATAAAAACTGCATTATAAGTGAATGACCGTTAAAAAATGGACAAGCTATATTTAGGCATATAAGACTATGCGGAAATCTCAGAGACAGACCGTGAACGTCACCACATATCGATGGTAAATTCGATAAAGAGTGTCCAATAGAGGATGAATAGACAATAGAACATGTGCGCAAAAGTTCCTGACTTCACGTCAGTGCTTGAACAAATTGTTTTCATTTCACTATTTGCTGCTATTTAGGATATCACGAAAATATTGAACAGTTTTAAATCCTATCCACATATTTCATCTTCTAAATAGGTATAGAAAATTATTCCACATAATGCAACTGGGAAGCCTGACCTTGAATTAAAAAAATTCAAATAACCACAATAAACATGCCGCAGAAGTGGGTAATGAGTAGTTGTTCCATTTATGACCATTTATTACCAGGTTATAAAATTTTTATTGCCATTTATTACCGGGTTATGGGTGGTTACTCGCTTAAAAATGACTATTGTCCAAGAAGATCAAGATATTCTGAACGTGAGGAGATCCGAAACTACTAAATCAATGAATAATACAGATATGCTGAAATCAATCCAAATAGTCAATACAACAACTCGATATTAGGTGTCTTACTCAAACTGATTATCCTTAGGTATATATAATTATATCCGATTTAAACGATGAGCCTAGCAAAAATATGAGATCGCAAAAATCAAAGAATTCTCTGAATTTAATTAATTCCAGGGGAGGGTGTGTGAGGCGTGAGTAGACAATAGAACATGCGTGTAAAAGCTCCTGACTTCAGGTCATAACTTGACTAATGTTTTGTTTGTATATGAGTTCGAATACAGCAAGAGATGACATCGTTAATTTGCAATTTCATATTTTCGCGCAGAGCGAAATAAAAATGTTTCGCAATTTTCATAAAATAGGCGGTTCTTTCTTGACAAAAAAAACACAGTTGTGTTCAAGAATCGAGTTCCCAATTAACTTTATAAATGACTTTAGAGTTTCATTGTACTTCGAAAAAATCGCTTTTTGAAAAGCTACCGAAATTATTTCCATGGAAAGAGTTAACTTTCGGCAAATCCCATTAAGCATCTCAGAAAGTTAATTCTACGTTTCCTGGTTCGCATGATTGGGGAAGTCCTGGCGCATTCGCCATTTAGTGAAGAAATTGTCGATGTTGATTGATTTCACACGTTCGTTTCAACTACTAGGTATGATTGCAGCATCAACATTGAGCGTGTGGTATTCTCACTAGACTAATTAGTTGCACCGAGATGGTTCAAGATATGCCACATTTATTGGCTCTAACTGTCTCTTAGTGTCTTTGTAACCGAGATACGGGGTGTTTTATGAATTTTACCTATGTCTTTCTGGGGTGATAACATGTGAACCACCATGTATCTTTCGAATTATTTACCTACAAGGTGTTAATTTTTATTATTGAAAGTCACTTATTACCACTTTTTGGTATTCAAGTTCTTAAAATCTTCACAAGTTGAAAAAAATGGTTCAAGCACTGACGTGAAGTCAGGATCTTTTGCGCGCATATTCTATTGTCTACTCACCTCAATTGGATACTCTACTACGAATTTACCATCGATATATAACGTTTTCTCAGCTTTTATAATATATTAATACATTTCATACCATTTTAATGAGATACTTCGGTAGATAATCTTCTATGATCACAGAATTTGTAATTCAGACATATGTATTCTATTGGATTTGAAAAACGAAAAAACTTACGCCTGAAGCAACTCCAGGATACGATTGATGAAATTCCCAAAAAATTAGTGGGTTAGCATTCTACATACAAGTAATCACCGAGTTTCAATTGGATCAGATATGTATATTTCGAATTATAGAGGAAATAACAACAAAATTTCAAATGAGTAGAACTCCAAAACAATTCGACCGATTATGCCAATTACGAACATAAATGTCGGATTCGGATGCCCAACTTACCCTGAAGTCGCTATCTCGTTCTCGAGTTATCGTGAGATACCTAATATTTTTTCGCAATTTTTTTAAAATTTTCTACTTATACGGTTGTCACAAAATTTCACTCACGTCTTTATATCGATATTCTACAACAAATTATCAAGCTTCAATTCAGTTGGGTCTCTATTTTTTGAGTGATCGAGAACTTAATATTCCAGATGGGTGTAACTCCGAAACCGTTGGGCCGATTATGCCCAACAACGAATGTAACTGTCCCATTTGGATGCGCAACCTACCCTGAAAATTACAAGTACCGATCTCTTTTCGTTCGAAAGTTCGAGGTAACGGTTACCCATCCAGCTACTCAACTCACCCTAGGCTACTCGGATCTGCAACAATATAGGTCTGATCGTGTTAAAACTCAGAACTTGGCAGAAGAGTTCTGAAGGCTCTCGCAAAATTTCAGCGATGTTGGACGAATAGTCATATGCCGTATTCATAGTGACCACAGCAGACGAGAAAGTAATTTTGCGGACAGGAAAGTAATTTTGCGGACGAGAAAGTACTTTCGCATCTGCAAAGTACTTGCCTTCAATAATAGTCAATTTTACGACCGCAAATTAGTACGTAAATGGTCACTTTTCATAGAGGTCAACGGAAAAAAACTTTCATAAACATTTCAAATGAATAAAATTATTATTCATAATAGGAATTTCAATTATCATACTACTCAATTTGTATAATGGAATTAAACCCGAAATATTTCAACAACAAATTATTATACTGTGAAATTTCAGGCAAGTTATTTTCTTTACTTACGTATATGGTTTCACAGTTCATTACACATTTTATATTGAAAATTCTTCGATCATTTTAACAGTCAAACTTAATATTCCAGTATAATGAATTTTAAGTAATTCTTAAGGGATACTTCGGGAGATATATTCATTACTAAATGGTTCTTTTCTGGGTTTTATTTCCCAAAATAACTAACAACAAAAAATAATTCTGAAGATTTTCGCTTGGTGTCTGACGAAGGATTTTGATCTAACCTCCGAAACCTAATATTTTTACGATATTTTTCAGAGTTTAGGAGAGAAAACCCAGAAAGAACCATTTAGTAAGAATAAATTTTATCAGTATTTAATCAGCTCTATAGAACTTACTTTATATTTTTCATAATAATGTATGTAATCAGCTCTAAAATTAATTCTTCGTTGCGAGAACTAATGATCTTCCGTCGTCCGAGAAGATCTCGATCCTTATTTGCAACATGTTATTTTTAATTCTTCTTCGTGAATGTCAGCCCCGCATAATGGTCAATTTCCTTTCAGTCGCCGAGGCCATTTGTTTCATTGTTTCCACAAAATGCTAATAATATTGCACCGTTGTTCTATTCATTCTGTCTTTGAGAAACTAACGGCGCGTAGATACGTTTTTGTTGTTCTGTCTATTACCCGTCGACTGTGACATTGTCCTCAACTATTCTACTACGACTTTATGCGTTCACCACGTTTACCAACGAGGGTTTCACTTTTTATCTATTTGAAATGACAGTAACAAAGTTCGAATTATTTATTTGTTTCACATGGTGTTACTTTAATAGAATATAACACATGTAATTTCTAAGAAGGCGTGTACCTAATTGATATAACATAATCTCAATATACAGTGCGCGTCAAAATTATGGAACAAATTAATTTCCTCAGAAGAAAAATATTTGGCAACAAAATCCTGAAACAGGTCAATTTTTGTTTCACTTTTACCAAATTTGTATGCATTTTTGAAGGATTTTTGTTGCACCCTCTGCCATCCCCATCAACCCTCTAAATTTTTTGAATAGGAAAAGAGGGTCCTGTGGTACTTTTTTGGCAAGGTCTTTGTATCTTCTTTACAGGCGTGCAGAAATTTTCAGGAAAAGATTTTTCTTTTTTGAAAAATAGTTAGTTCAAAGAGGTAAAAGTGAAACAAAAATTAACCTGTTTCAGGATTTTGTTGCCAAATATTTTTCTTCTGAGAACATAAATTTGTTCCAGAATTTTGACACGCACTGTATACAATTCTACTGTAAGCGTGTATGTGTTGGAACTCCTCCTAAACGACGTGACCGCTTTTGATGAAATTTTGTGTGGGAATTTAAGTGGGTCCTTGGATGGTTTATATTCGCAATCGCCCAGTAGAAGTTATAGAAGACTTGTTTCGTTTTTTAGTACAAATGTTGGATGCGCTGATCCAGTTATATTATCGAACATGAATTCTTCTCAGATCTCGGAGACCTATATATGTCACTTAGACATTCGTTATTCATTTGAATTTCATTCAGTATTTTAGAAACGAAGTTTAAGGCATAATATATTAAAGTGTAATTATTGAATGAAGGCTTTTGAAATATATTTGAAAACTATGCATTGTGAGATTCATTAGCTTCAATATTGAAGTGAGTATTTCACGGGGTTATAAACTCGAATAAGTTACTTATAATTATATGATAGCCTGAGTCATGGGTATATACTCAAAAATACAAAAATTGAAAATTATGGCATAAGAAATATCACACTCTAGTGATTTGGATCACACCTGGGTCGACGGCCCAGAGGTTAAAATTGATAAGTGGTACAGTGAATCGGGCATACTCACAATATATACCAATTGAGCTAGGAGTCCCACAAGGAAGTATATCAGGTCCCGTTATATGCATGATATTCTTCAATGTTTTAAATAACATAATCGCCAAGAATGACCAATTATCAGTATCAACTACGTTGATGACACATAAGTTTCCTGTTCAGCTCTGAAACATATCCTCAACTGGTGCAGCTTACTGATGACCTCTTGCTGCATGCTGCACCTTGGTTTCAGAAAAATCAGCTATGTATGAATACTGACAAAACGACACCCACAATTTTTAAGACAGCTCATACTGGTTAGGATACCCCCAAAAGTGGGATCAACACTTCACTTACTTGGGGGCCAAGCTATGTTCGATCTGTTACTCTCCGAAAATATTGAGCAGGTACCTTAGTACATCAGCACTTGGGGCTGTGTTTGAGTCCAGAATGAGATATGGTTGCATTTTTTAGGGAAATTTCAAGGGCTGCAAAAAATATTGCTATCCTACAGAAGAGAGGCAGTTTAAGAAATTAAATTTAGTGGAACCTGCAAGAATGAATTCAAAGAGCACAATCTTCGTGATGTGTTTTCTAAAAGAAGCATTTACATCTTTATGAGGCAGAGCATGACAGGAATGGGACCGAAGTAGGCAAGCATCAAGTAACTTCAACAGCATCTCAGCAGATATTCGAACAGAACAGAAAAGAGTTTACAAGTTCCTTATTGACAATGAACGTACAGTATAGGACAATTCTTTAATTACTGCAGGAACAGACATCATGGTCAATGGTAATATAGATGCCCAACAAACGACGGTATTTCAACTCTGAGAGTGCCTACGGACGGTTTCTGAGATACAGAATTTTAATTTTTTTAATTTCCTAGTGATATGATCATCACAAAAATTTTCGCGGAGGCATTCTATCACTACTTATAAGTTTAAATTAGATGAAATCTGTATTTTTTGAGTTATTAATGAAATAACAACAAAATTTCAGATGGGTGTAACTCCAAAACCGTTTGGCCGATTATTTCTGACAACGAACTCAACTGTAACATTCGAATGTGCAACCTGCCCTCAGAATTACAAGTCGCTATCTCTTTGCGTCCGAAACGTCCGTGATAACGATCACCCATCCAGATACTGAACTCGCCCAACGCTGTTCGGTTTTCAGTATTTCATAAACTAACTCCAATAATGAAGATCCGATAGTGTTCAAAGTGGGAACATGGTTGTGGAATTTCAGTGATATCGGACGGATAGTTTCCAAGATACAGAACAAGTCTTTGTTTATGCACTCTCCCACTAGCTATATAGTTTCAATTCGACCATATTGTTCGAGTTATTTGGGAAACAAAATTTCAACTCAGAAGCAACCTACACTGCAAATTTCAAGTCACTATCTTTTTCCGTTCGAAAATTATCGTGGCAAGAACCAGTCCGACGACCACACAGAATCGAATTTGACATCGAATGCTTCATCAGTGAGTCGAAACTAATCGACCATTTTTGGCATAAAATTCGTCGAATGCGGCCAAAACAACAAAAGAGTGCAGGCAATGTTATGGCGCCCGTTAACATCTTAACCTTCTTCATTTAATTATATTTTTTTTGTAGATTTTAGCATGGTCCACTTTGTAAGAATTATAAATCTATTATATTTCAAAATTGCATCATTTTGTAAGCCTTTAGTTTTGAACATGCATATACTCGAACATTTTGACATTCCTAGAGAATAATTTCAATTGAAATATCAAGAAATTCATGTGAAGCTTACTCAACTCGTAATATCTGAAGAAAGCATTCCTTTTGAGCGAATATCCGTAAGGACCGGCGATAGATGATGAAAATTGTATTTAAGCTATAAATGATAGGACTATCACAAAGTCGAATATGTGGTATAGACAATATTGTTCACATAAAAGAATAGAAAAGAGGGACCAGATCCAATCCCTGCGACATAGGCGAGTGAAACTCTCTGTAATCGAAACTACTCGAACTCCATTAAATAAGTTAAAATCGAATCGTGATGAGGGGCTTCCAGTTACACCAATGAGTTCAAAGATCAATAAAGCTTATGAAAGCCCAGGCATGAATTGCTCATTATGTATATTCACAATAAGATGTTACATTAGTAGATAGGGTCGATAATTTTTTAAACTAAAAGAATAGGATGAAACCCATTGAAAAAGAAAGAGAATATAACAAAAATGAAAGGAAAAATAATTTACGGGTGATCTAAGATCGGAAAGTGAAAGGGGTGAGTTTTTTAAGGTTAAAGAACGGTTTATACCGATTTCCGGCTAAACTACCTATGGAAAACAATGAGAAAGTTGTAGGTAATAAAAAAAATATAACTTTTGTATTCACTATTTCTCATAGAACCTCAAAATTTATGTGAAAATTTCGAATAACCATGTTTTTGGTTTTTGGCGCTCTTGTTCCTCGGAACGAAGTGCTTATCTCTTTGCCCAAATGTCTGTGATTTTCGAATTTTTGGATGAAAATGGTCTCGAACGATTTGGTTTGACTCACTGATCAAGAATCCGTGGTCGAAATCGATTCTGTCCGGCCGGCCGTCCGTCCGGCCTTTAACACGATAACTCTCGAACGGAATGAGCTAGACAGTTGAAATTTTCAGAGTAGGTTTGAGGGATAAATATCTCGCTTAAGTTCGTTATTGGGCAAAAATCGGTCGAATAGTTTCGGAGTAACGACAAAAAATATTTTTTTTACAATACAACTTTTGAATTCAATTTTTTTTAAGATGCAGTTTTATCATAAGAATCCATTGTTATCATTTTCAACTCTAACAAGCTAATTCTTTCGGAGATATGATGTTTCAAAGTTTCAATAATACATCGTAAGTTCTATGTATTCACAGAATGTGAACACAGAATCTGTCTGTGATCACTATTCATAAATGTCATCTTTTCTAGCTATGAGAGATTTTCAATTCGTAGTTGTTATTTTCTCTTGTAAAGCAAGTATTCGATTCTTGAATTTGTGACTATACAGGGTGAGTCTTTGACCACTGAATTAATTTTAACCAAAGATGCCTCTCATCAAATGAAACACTTTTTTCATTTACCATTTTTCCAGATTCGGCTCAGGTAAAAAGTTACAAGCGTTTAAAGATTTCACAATGTGCTAATACACTCCCGCATATAAATTATCTATGACATTGTTGGCGGACGAGAATAAGGCATGGTAACGTTGTTTACAGCTTGATTCGGGATTCCAACGCTCAGGGACGGATCCATAAAAGTAGTGAAATTTCTGGAGTTTTCCATTTTAAAACATTCAATGAAGAATATCTCGAAAACGGTGCGTTTAAGGAGAAATGATGAAGAATAATATAATGTTCTAAAACGATGGAATATCCTTGAAATGACTCAAGAAAAACTTTATATGCTTTCTTTATGCTAATTTCGTTTAGTTTTATGAATCCACTAGTCCATAACTAGAAAACCAGTAGAAGTAGAAAATAACTAATAGTTGGAAAATATGTATCAAAGCTATAGGAAACTTTACGCCAACATTCATTTTATTCGAAAAAAGGATGTCAGGGCTACAAAATAAAAACTGATTTTTTTTCAAAATTTCAACAGCCTGTATCTTTTTACCTGAGCTGAATTTGGAAAAATGTTAAATGAAAAAAGTTTTTCATTTGATGAGAGGAATCTCTGGTTAAAATTAATACAGTGGTCAAAGACTCACCCTGTATATACAAGACTGTTCTGATGTAGTTTATAGAGGCAATAGGAAAGAAGAACATAATGGAATCATCAAAAGAAATTACTGTTCGTTGACCACTGAGGTTAATATTACCTTTTACTTCCTTAAGCTGTGAGACATGTTCCTATCTACAGTATTGTCATAATGTTGCTAGCAAAAACATACTGAAATATGGATATACATTTGTCTAACAATCATTTTCTTGAGTTCATAATACAGAAAAGAATTTGTTAGTGGTATGAACTATTAAATTTTAAATTATGAAAAGAGGATAGTATTTTATTAATATATTTTGAACTATTAAAATAATTTGTTCGTAATCCACTACCTTCTCAAATATCAGGAATAAATGGACAATCTGCTGTGATTGTCTCCAGCCTTGCTCTAGATATTTCGATGATATTTGTATTCCTTAGGTATTTCGAGTTGTGAAAACTATGCACCGAGTGTAAGTTGCAACAACCCATTCCACGAGGTTGAATCATTGCAGATTGCTCATTTAATCTTGAAAAATTAATTTACTGAACATTTTTAAAGTATTGAAGCATTGCAGATTGCTCTTTTTTTTAAATGATCATTTTTGAAGAATTTTTTTGTAAACGACACTTTTTTTAAGTTCAATTTCCTTCATGGTGCAGTTCTATCATAAGAATCCATTGATATAATTCCCAACTCTCAGAAACCAATACTATCGGAGGTATAATTTGTCTGTTTGAACAAGAGGTCCAGTCCACAGGGCTTGAACCAATTTTTAATATTATCTTTCACAAATAAATTTTTTTTTCACGTAATCTGGTGGAAACTTCCCTTTTTATGTCCCAAACAAACCGTAATTTTTTTCATTCATAATATTTATTTTGTCACCTTATTTTGACTTAATATGGAAAAAGCACCGTAATTTTCAATTCCGCACGTGAAAATATCTGCTTTTTGGCACTCTTGTTCCTCGGAACAGAGTGTTTATCAATTTGCCCAAATGTCTGTAATTTTCGAATTTTTGGCTGGCAATGGTCTTAAACGATTTGGTTCAACTCACTGATGAAGGTCCGGCCGGCCAGATTGAATCTATTTTGACCACGGATTCTTCTCCGTTAACACGATAACTCCCAAATGGAATGAGCTTGAAAGTTGAAATTTTCAGAGTAGATTTGGGAGATAAATATCTCGGTTAAGTTCGTTTCTGGGCAAAATCGGTTGGTTTAGGAGAAAATTTGTTGTTTTAAATTACAAATTTCAAATTACATTTTTGCAAGATGCATTTTCATCATAAGAAGTCATTGATATCATTTTCAACTCTAACAAGCTAATACTTTCGGAGATATGCTTTTTCAGAATTTTATGAAATTTTCTAGAAACTATGTATGGGTCAAAATTTTACACATTCATCTTTATGTTGATATTCTACAACTAGTTACCAAGCTTCAATACCATCAGGTCTGTATTTTTTGAATTATCAAGAAAATAATATTCCAGATGGTTTCAGCTCCGAAACAGTTGGACCGATTATACCCGACAACGAACTTAACTCTCCCATTCGGATGCGCAACCTACCCTGAGAATTGCAAGTCACCATCTATTTTCATTGGAAAATTATTGAGGCACTCGAGGCTGCTCGGATCTCCTTGTTTGGCTCATCAGTACTATACGTATAACTCAAGGCTGATGAACAACACAACGAGTAAGAGTGTCTTCATTAGAAACCAGCAACCACTTCTGAGTACTAAGTAAACAGAAGTATCACTTGGCGTTCAACTAACAAATGGAATCGAAGGAGAACAGGTTGAGGTAAACCTGTGGTGTTTTGTTTCGAGAAGTCGATATTAAATAGGTTGCAATATAAACAACTGTGTATATTATAGTAATTACACATTATTCTGTTTGCAGTTTCCCATAATAATTTCTCTATCAGAAACTCAATTATCTATGAAGAGGTGTAGGTATAAATGGCTTGAAAGCAAAAATTTTATATATTTCATAGAAAATTAACCCATTCCTAGGTGTTATAAATGCCCAACAACGATTAATTGTATCAATTACTTCAATACATAAAGCAAATGAATGAAGAATGCCTAACAAATGAATTGAATAGAACAAGGTTAACTCTGCAATTGATATTCAGTACCCTGGTTGTTTAATAAAATGATTCCAGATATTTTCCGGAATAGTACAATAATAGGCAGCTTCGGGAGAGTTCAGTTCGTAGATGGGTGACCGCTCTGGCTATGGATTTGAAAAAGCGCACCAAATCAGACTGACCTCACGTCAATAGTTTTCAACCTTTTTGTACATCTCCTTTCCTTTGAGCTTTAGTCTAGGCTTTAGTCGAGTGCCTGTAAGACTTAAATTCATATTTTCCTTTCAGCATTTTTTGTCATTTGAATATTTTCATCGGCCCTCATATATTAAATTTTTGCGCGTATGTTCTGGGGAACATCGCGTTATAGTTTTGCCCAAATGTCTGTAACTTTCGAATTTTTTGACGAAAATGGTCTCAAACGATTTAGTTCGACTCCCCAATGAAGAATTCGAGGTCAAATTTGATTCTGTCCGGCCGGCCGTCCGGTTGTCTGGCCGTTGCCACGATAACTTGAGAACGAAAAGAGCTAGCGACTTGAAATTTTCAGGGTGGATGGCGCATCCCAACCAATATGAATCCGATCGAATTGAAACTTGGTGAGTAGTTGTAGAATATGAACTTAAGCACGTATGTGAAATTTTGTGCGAATCGTACGGCTAGAAAATTAAAAAAAAATTATTAAAAAATATTTTGTTCTCACGATAACTTGAGAACGGAAAGAGATAGCGGCTTGAAGTTTTCAGGTTAGGATGTGCACCAGAACGCGACATTTCAGTTTGTTTATGAGCATAATCGGCCAAACGGTTTTAGAGTTATAACCATCTGAAATATGGTTGTTTTTTGTTCCTCATTAACTCGAAAAATACTAAACCGATTGAATTCAAACATGGTAATTAGTTGTAGTATGCCAATGCAAAAATTCTTGCAAAATTTTGTGAGGATAGTATTTGTAAAAAATTTTTAAAAAATCATCGAAAAGTGAAAAAAAAAATTCTATATATCGGTAACTATTCGTTTGAAATTGCTGAAATTTTGCAAGAGCCTTCATAACCTAACTCTACCGCCAAATTTCAAGTGTTAACACGATCGGTTGAATATTGTTGGAGATTCGAGCATTCTTGTGTGAGTTCAGTAGATGGGTGGCCGTTGCCTCGATAACTTTCGAACGAAAGGAGATAGGGAATTGCAATTCAGGGTAGGTTGCATATCCGAGAGGGAGAGTTGAGTTCGTTTTTGGGCATAATCGGCCTAACGGTTTCCGCGTTATACCTCCCTGGAATATTATTTCCTTGATAACTCAAAAAATAAATATTCGATCGAATTGAAGCTTGGTAACTAGTAGTAGAAAATCATCATAAAGACGTGTTTAAAATTCTCTAAGAACCGTACCCCTAGAAAATTTGAAAAAAATGACGAAAAAAAAAATTTTAAGAACCGCACCCCTAGAAAATTAAAAAAAAATCACGAAAAAAAAAATTGGTTCAAGCACTGACGTGAAGTCAAAAGCTTTTGCGCGTATGATCTATTGTCCATTCTTCTGTATTGGACACCCTTAATCGAATTTAGCATGGTAAATTATGTTGTCCATTCTCCTGTAATGGACACTTAATTCGAATTTACCATGGTAAATTCGAAATAAGAGTGTCCAAATCAGGAGAATGGACAACATAATTTACCATAACGCTTTAGGAAAGCTAACCACTAGTTATTGTGATGAAAGGAGTAGAAGAGACCTAGGTTTTTGAGCAATCCACAGAGTGCGTATGATTTCATCAAAGTTGAATAGCTACATACCGCGGTTTCATCCTTATTAGGAATCATCAGTGGAGCACAATTCAACGCTGATGAAATCAATACTACGAAGGAACCGGTTCAAAGAAACCAATATACAATATACAATTAATTTGAGAATTTAATCAGAAAACAACTTAAAAATTATTTATAATAATTATTATCTCCTATTGATTAAAAAATTGTTATAAACCAATGGGTTGTTTATGAGATAATTTAAAATTTTCCTTTGAAAACATAATTAAAGCTTTATAATTTTTCACTTAATTAAATTGTTAATAACAAAACGAATATTAACAATTTTTCAAATTGTCTAACGGAAATCTATTCCAAGATCTTTGAAAAATAGCTCCACGAAAGGAAAACATTCTCAGATTAATAGTTTAGCAATTATCGCACTTGCAATGTTAATGTTCGTGCTAAAAAAGATTGTTAAAAAACTAATGGATAACTAATTGAAAAGTCGCAATAAACATTTTTGGACCACGGTTTATTGTTCATTGATATACCCTGCAGACGCCTGAATTTTTTCAATTTTTTATTTCCATATTCAATAAGTTTAAATAATATTTATTCATGAAAGTTCTGAAGGGGGTGAGGCTTACGCAAGCCGGGGTACTCGTTTTCGGGAGTATTTTCAACCCTGTGGGAAAATTATAAATATTGTTTCTGGTCCGGAAGTTAGCACTTTGTTTAGGAAATTTCCTCCTCTTTTCGAACCATTTTTCATATTTGAATTATCTCAGATAATTTCTGAGATAGTGGCGAAAAACCAAACCCCTTTCTTTTTTGGCGCTCTAGTTCCTCGGAACTGAGTGCTTATCAATTTGCCCAAATGTCTGTAATTTTCGAATATTTCGATGAAAATGGTCTTAAACGATTTGGTTCGACTCACTGATCAAGAATCCGTGGTCGAAATTCATTCTGTCCGGCCGGCCGGCCGTCCGGCCGTAGGCACGATAACTCTTGAACGGAATGAGCTAGAGAGTTGACATTTTCAGAGTAGGTTTGGGGGATGAATATCTCGGCTGAGTTTGTTACTGGGCAAAATCGGACAGAAGGTTTCGGAGTAATAAAAAAAATTTTTTTTTTTTACAAAACAAAATCCAAATTAAATTTTTTTTAATAAGCAGTTTTATCATAAGAATCCATTCATATCATTTTTAACTCTAACAAGCTGATACTTTCGGAGATATGATTTTTCAAAATTTCAATGTAAATCGTATTTCACAGGTTGATATAATTATTCTATGTATATTCTATGTATGAATTGCTATAAAGTCAACTTGACAGAAGGGAATATTGTAACTTCAAGAATATTGGGGTTGAAATACTCGTATTTTAGCGATGCAACGGGGACCTCGCCCGAAAATGTTTGAAAATATTACGTAAATTTGAAAGCATAATTCCAAAGTTCGAGAGAGGAGAAAATTTTGTGAACGTAGATCAGGAAATTTTTGATCGATTACAAGGTAATTTATTATTTTATACATGTTTTATGGAATACCTACTATTTGTAGGTACTTTAAACCTGTTTTGGGCAATTGTCATACGAAACTTGTTTTTTTGGCGCTTTAGTTCCTCGGAACAGATTGCTTATCAATTTGCCCAAGTGTAATTTTGGAATTTTTGGCTGAAAATGGTCTCAAATGATTTGGTTCGACTCACTGATCAAGAATCCGAGTGCGAAATCGATTCTTTCCGGCCGGCCGACCGGCCGTAGGCACGATAACTCTCGAATGAAAGGAGTTAGCGGATTGAAAATTGCAAGGTGGTTTTGGAGCGTAAATATCTCGGACAAGTTCGTTAATGGGCGTTAACCATCAAGGGGTTTCGGAGTTATGGCCGATTTTAGTAAAAATATTTTTTATGAATATTTCCGAAACCGATCACTCGATCTATCTGAAATTTAGCACCAGACTGTAGAAGACAGTAGAATCATGACCTCTATACGCATGTGAAGTTTTGTATTGACCAGATTACCGCAAAGTGTCAAAAAAAAATTTGAAAACGTGGTGCAGTTCTCATTCTCATGATTGCTCATTTAATCTTCATAAATAAACTATTATTTGAATTGAATTTCCTTTTTGATGCAGTTCTATCATATTAATACATTGATATAATTCCCAACTCTGAGAAACCAATACCAGATATAATTTGTCTGTTTGAACTAGAGCGCCAGAAAGCTCCTGTCCACAGGGCTTGAACCCATTTTTTTACTTAATTGTTTATAACTTTCGCGAGAGGCCCTAGCATTTTCCCAAAAACTATCTACATGCTATTCCGAATAGAATGACATCTGAATCATAATTTTCAGAGAATACGCAAAAATTTTTACCTCAAAAGCACTTGTTGACTAGACCATATACAGGGTGAGTCTTTGACCACTGCATTAATTTTAACCAAAGATTCCTCTCATCAAATGAAACACTTTTCTCATTTACCATTTTTCCAGATTCGGCTCAGGTAAAAAGTTACAAGCGTTTAAAGATTTCACAATGTGCTCATACACTCCCGCATATAAATTATCTATGACATTGTTGGCGGACGAGAATAAGTCATGGTAACGTGGTTTACAGCTTGATTCGGGATTCCAACGCTCAGGGACGGATCCATAAAAGTAGTGAAATTTCTGGAGTTTTCCATTTTAAAACATTCAATGAAGAATATCTCCAAAACGGTGCGTTTAAGGACAAATGATGAAGAATAATATAATGTTGTAAAACGATGGAATATTCTTGAAATGACTCAAGAAAAACTTGATATGCTTTCTTTATGCTAATTTCGTTTAGTTTTATGAATCCACGAGTCCATAACTAGAAAACCAGTAGAAGTAGAAAATAAGTAATATTTGGAAAATATGTATCATAGTTATAGGAAACTTTACGCCAACATTCATTTTATTCGAAAGAAGGATGTCAAAGCTACAAAATAAAAACTGATTTTTTTTCAAAATTTCAACAGCCTGTATCTTTTTACCTGAGCTGAATTTGGAAAAATGATAAATGAAAAAAGTGTTTCATTTGATGAGGGGAATCTTTGGTTAAAATTAATGCAGTGGTCAAAGACTCACCCTGTATATACCTCTTTTTGAATACCTCCTTTTGAATACCTCCTCCATGAAACTTTTATGTGTTTGCATGCGTTCAATCTTCAATATTGGACTAGTGCAGGCAAGTATGTATGATAAATATCAATGAATATCGAAGAATAATTCTTCAAACGATTGAGAAATTCATCAAAGTGAGTTCAATAGAGAATATTAAGTGGAAACAATCTGCAAAAAATGTTCCACTTAATTACGGAGATAATACCATAATAGATTTTTAACTGATCCACTTTTGCTTGAAAAACTCATGAAAAGGAAATGCTCAATCATACTCGATTAATTCTTGAATTTCAGGATACCCAATGAAAATAGTATCCAATATAGTTAAATTGTGAAAGTAAAACAGTTTCGATTGCAATTAATTTCTTCTGAGTTATTTTCGAGGTCTCGGTACCGTACCAGCTCAACTATATCAAGGAAAAAAATTGATTGATTGGGAACAATGTGGCCCAATTCTGCAAAATTTTGGTGAATCAACGGGGATTATGATTAATTCATTCAACGAATGTTGAATTTTGAACAAAAGTATGAGAAATAAAATAATTCATCAACAGCACTGACATGAGGTCAGGTGCATCAACAGAATTCAAATTTTAGAATAAATAAAATAGTGAACTTACTCAAAGCGGATTCGAACCCTAATCTCCTGCGCGGAGGGCGATCAAACTAGCATCGCGGCCATCGAGGTGTTGTTACAATTCGGAGATTTACGTGATTTGAAATTCCAGAAAAAGTAGAGATATACTAGTTCGAAAATTAATTTTCCGAGCAATTCCTAAAAAATCAAAGCTGATCGAGCTGAAATCTGGTAAACGATTGTAAAATAATGGCTTGAAGGTTTGCGCAGAATTTCAGCGGATTCTGACAGATGGTTTCTGAAATATAAAATTGAAATATAGAAGTATTGAAGAAAATATTTTTTTTTAGTGATTTCCAATTTTTTTTTCGATTTTTCGTCAATTTTTTCATTGAGTTTTTAATGTTTAGCTTCCATTAATTTTGTGTTCTGGATTACTTCAATAATTCCGGCGCATAACGAAATCTCTTTATCGATTTTTTCTTGTGAATGCTTGGAAGTAGAAAAAAATTGCTAAATACCATTATGATTATTATTCCATTTAACCCCCAAAAAGTACCTCATCCTACGAGTTCGATCCAAATTTCTGGGAAACTACAAGAGTTATCAAGAAATACGGAAACAAATCTGGAGAATCGAACAGCCGGTAGCTTTGTTATCGTATGCAGTCCTATGTATATTGGACATTTTTGTCGCGAAATTGAGCATCAACTGTTAAAATTATTCCACAAAAAAGTGACAAGTGCCCCTGTATATGAATACCTCCGCAAAATACAGTTTTTTGCGCGCTTATTCCACCAGGAACAGCGTGGTTACGTTTTGCCAAAATGTCGGTATTTTTGGAATTTTTTGCCGAAAAAGCTCTCAAAGGATTATGTTTTCGACACTCATGAATAATCCAGGGTAAAATCCAGTTCCGTTCGGCCGGCCGTCCTCCGTAAGCACGATAACTCTCAAACGAAATGAGTTAGAGTGTTCAACTCTGCAGGGTAGGTTTGAGCATGAATATCTCTGTTAAGTTCGTTAATGGGAAAAATCCACCTAATGGTTTCCGAGTTATGGTCTTTTTTAAAGTTCAAGAATTACGACCTCAATATGTATTCCAAGTTTTGTATTGATCGGATGATTAGGAACAACAAGAAAATCCAAAGATTAGAAAATTATATTTCCCCAATAACTTGAAAAATACTGTTCTGATCGAATTCGAACTCTGTGGTAGATGAAAAATACCGACATGAAGACTTATGCTAAATTTCGTATGAGTAGAAAAAATATTCAACCATGTTTTTGAGTACTTTGCTTGTAATTCCAAAACCACGAATCGGATTGAGTCTTCTTTTAGCATTTAGGTGACCTCTTGAATCGTGCGAAATTTCATGGAAAACATACCCCTAAGAGCTTGAAAAAAATCCATTGTAAAACTCTGAATACAGGTCAAATTATTATTAATGATTTATTTTCAACATCTTGAAGCATCTGCTTATGAATGCATATCGCAATCGGTTTTTGCGGGCATGTGAATCTGATTATTGTGATCCGTATTATATTTACAAGGGGTATACTAATTAAAACATGGACGAATTGTGTCATCTTAGATGAGTTTTATATTATTGACCATTTCTTTTAATGTAAAATCGTGAAATGCGTGGAATCATCATTTGGGAGTTCTGCATACGAACAGAGTATGGTATTTTCGTAATTCGCTGAGTGCCTTCAGGTGGATTTTTTTGATATGACGGTGATTCTTATGAGTCACTACTATCTGACTAGAAAATGTCTTGCCTAGCCACGGGATTGAACTCGAGACCTCCGGTTCCGAGTCAAACGCTCTATCCACTGAGCTAGAAGCACTCATCGTTGAACTTTAATCGGTCATCCCGACCAAGCACGTCAAAGAGTACCTACTGACTTCACGTCAGTGCATATTTATATTTCATAGACGAAAGTTCAGAATAAATAATATACTTCGAATCAATAAAGATGAGGGGTGTTCCATCTTACTCCTATATTTTCAATGGGATTCCGATCCTCCCCTAGTAAATGAATTAATGGTTGAATCTGAATAACGGTTCTCCTCGATCGTTCAACATTCTGTTGATTTTCTGAAGTAGTTCCGCTTTTCAGTCCGGAAAATTGAAGCACCAATAAACGAGCAAACACCTGGTCTTACGTGTTCGGAATGCATACAAATACAGGCGTAATAGGAGATTCAATCTCGAGGATTCTGTTAATTATTCAAAAAGCAATTACCTTCCGATTTCAAAGTCGACCAGATGCCTGCGATTGTTCGCACTCGGTAAACTACAGTAACTTAACAGTAATTCATTTGTAGGAAAGTAGAATCATTGAGAAAATATCGGTGAACATTGGAATATTTGGCGCATTTACCTATGAACGTCGAGATGGAGGTCCTGATCCCGTTGCATGTCTGTGCTGGTTATGATGGAGGTAGAACTGTATGTTTGACTTAGTTTGCCGGCGAACGAAGTGATTGCGGCGACAATGATGGTGATAATGCAGTGGTACGTTGACGCCACAATGGGATCCATCCTTCTTGGACACGTGCCTCAGATGTTGAGATAACGAAAGAACAAAGTGTCTTCGGGAATGTGATGTTCGCTAACTAGATTCGGTTGTGAACACGAGTGATGAAATAGGTGTCGTGTGGCCCGTGCGGCAAGTGGATCAAGTATGTGACATATTTGGTTTAGAGTTATTTTTTTTGTTGGCCTCGTCTACTGCGAGATTTGATTTGCTTTCAAGAAATACAAAAAAGGCGTAAAGAATTAATCAGAAATGTGCCTAAAGAATATTTGCCAATAAGAACAATATTTAAATAATATTTTCTGCTCCAGTTTCAGAGAAAATTCAGATCAACTCCATTATATCAATTTTCTCAATGTTAGTGGATTGTACCTACTGTACATCAATATCTATTTAAATAAAGCATAAAATCTGGATTCATACTATTGTGTCAATCAACATTTTATGTTTTTTCCATTCGATTAATTTAGTTGACAAAACTTTATACCGCACCAAATCTTTAGTTTTGGTAGAAGGTGAAAAAAAGTTGCTCAGTAGTCGCGTACTAAATATCGAGGTATGTTTTCTTGGTCGATTTTTTCTGTGAGTTTGTATATGGGCGATTCTCTCAAAGCTCGTTAATGACTGTCTGGATCATATTATTTTCGGCTACTGTTGATATAATATAAATTGAAATATCTCAAAACACAAGCGTAAGCATATATCATTTCAGAGCAGTTACAGTTGTATAATATTGTATATTGTTGTTAGTCTAGTCAACAAGTGCTTTTTTGGTCAAAATTATGATTGAGGTATTATTCTATTCGGAATGCCATGTAGATAGTTAAATTGTAACAGTTATAAACAATCAAGTGAAAAAAAAAGAAGGAGGTTTATATTTTTGCCAATATCTCAAAAACCATTTGAGATAATTCAAATTTAAAAAAAAATTCAAATAGAGGAGCAAATTTCCTAAAAAACTGCTAGAACTGTAGGACCAATATTTATAATTTTCCTAGAGGGTTGAAATTACGCCCGAAAACGGGTACTCCGGTATGCGCAAGCCTCGCCCCTTTCGCACCTCTGATAAATAAATATTATTTAAACTTTTTAAATATGAAAATAAAAATTGAAAAAATGCAGGTGCCTGCAGGTTAGATCAATGAACAATAATAATCCGTGGTCCGAAAATGTTATCAATTATGTATCCATTAGTTAATTAACAATATTTTGTAGCATGAACATTAACATTTCAAGTACGATAATCGTTAAACTATTAATCTGAGAATTTTTTACTTTTGTGGAGCTATTTTTCAAAGGTTTTGAAATAGATTCCTTTTGGAAAATTTAAAAAATTGTTGATTTTCGTTTTGTTATGAACTATTTCCTTAAGTGAAAAATTATAAAGCTTCAATTTATAATATTACTATTGATCAATTTTCTCATGATAAGAAACAACTTAAAAATGATTTTCAATACTTATTATCTCCTATTGTTCAGAAAATTGTTATAAACCAATGGTTGTATATGCAAGTACGCTTATTGTTAAACTATTATTCTGAGAAAGCCGTTTTCGAGAGTTTTTTCAACCCTCTGGGAAAATTAAAATATTGATCTAGTTCCGGGAGTTGGAATTTTTTTTAGGAAATTTCCTCCTCTTCTTGATCCTTTTTTTTAAATTTGAATTATCTCAGATAGTTTTTGAGAAGTTGGCAAAAAACCAAAGCCCCTTCCTTATTTCTCACTTAATTGTTTATAATTATTGCAATTTTTGCGAGCGGCCTTAGCATTTTCTCAAAAACTATGTACATGCCATTCGGACTCGGATGACACCTCAATTATAATTTTTGGAGAATACGCAAAAATTTTGACCTAAAAAGCACTTGTTGACACTAGACTATGTAGGGGGTACTGCGACCTTAAGGTCTATTGTGTCCCCCGTCAGAGCTGTCGATGTCATTACCATCTACAGCTTGCCTTCCAGTTCCAGTGTTCTGAGGAGCTCCAGTATCTGGGATGGCTTCAAGGAGTTACAGTTAAAATGGTAATTCTTATACTGAGAAATTCTCGAACTAACAGAAAACAATTCCCTGAGTCCGAATTAACACTTTGCGATTTTATTTTGAGATATTTATTTATGATATAGGATTCCATACGTAATTCTTAAAAATATAATTAATTAAACTACTTTGTGGCAAAATAAATAATACCTAAAAAAATCATTTCATTTCAATCTTCTGACTGAACTTTGTCACAATAGTCCCCTGCCATGAGTTCATCAAAAATAAAATTATCCACTGTGTCTTTTCATGATATCTCATGTAGATATTTTACTAAGTTTCAGTTGATCGTTTGTGGAGAGATCACATGCTTCGGGGTCGTTACGATGCACAGTCCACTGGTTATTGTATTGGTAGAATTTTATATATTTTAGGTTATCGTATGAGGATTTATGTACATATTCATTATGAACGCACAAAATTCAATAAATTACAACCGTTAAACTATGAAATGTCGAATTAACTATTGTATTTTATTTAAATTTGGTTCTTAATAAAAATGTACATAGGTCCTTAAACAATTACACAAAATATATAAAATTCTAATAATGAATCATCAAAAAATAATCATCAGGGGGCTGTGAGCCGTAAAGGCCCCAAAAAAAATATTTGAATGAATTTCCAGTATTAGATGTTTATGAGCCTAAGTTCCCTTTTTCTGAGGAATATTTGTTAATATCTAATATTTCATTGTTATGATGCCATACCGAACAGTTCTCTGCAACTGCCCAGTAAAAATGCTCAGAACTCGAAAAATAGTTTGAAATGAATGAACATTCTAGGCTAAGGATTCTGTAATATTCTGTGGCTGATACACCGATAAAATTCTAGTGTTGGTGTGGATTATGCACTTTTCGATATTTTCAAAGGGTTCGATTCCAACATTCGCGCCATTATTTATCACAATTATCAGAAAAAGCAATGAAGACATTTTTCGTGGGAGCTTAACATTTTTTCAACAAAATTCAATAACTCCTCCTATTCTTTATCTGCATCTATAGATTATTCAATATTTCAAGGACGACTGTTTGATAATTTGTTGAACAGTTAATTGCAATCTATATCCCAATGTTCTACATTTTAGTCAACAAGTGTATTGGTTTCAGATAATCATTCAATTATTTCCAACCACAATTTTAATCTCTTGTCGAAATATTTGCTGAGATCATGATTCTAAAATTTCTAGCATGACTGGAAATTCAATAAGTTAATAATATTGAGTTCAGAATAACTCCACTAAAAACAAAACTGGAATATTGGTGTATTGGAGTAGATTTGAGGAAAGATATATATTAGGTTTGTTCCAAGAGCGGCCGAAACCGTACAGTGAACGGTCCACCAACTGCGCAGTGATGTAAAAGCGTTCCAACAGTGTTTCTGTACGATTCACTGTACGATTCCTTGATCGGATCTTGTGTTCCAAGAACTTTGTGGATCGTACACTGTACCGTACAGTGTACGGTCAAATCGATACTTGGTCGGAGGCAGGGATCGTTTGGGCTGGTTTTGTACCGACCTGCGCAATTTCTATTTCTTCCTATTTTGACAGTTGTCTGTTTGTTATTGGTTTCGATATTCGTTGATTTGATGCTGTTGATTTATGATTATTTACTTTCGGAAAAACAACACTGTTGCATTTACTACAAAATAGTATCAAAATAATTACAAATATTCTGTTACTGCAATTCAGAACTTTCGATCATTTTGAAAAGTGAATAAAAAGTACAACTATTCTTACAATCTGATAGTAGTTGGGAATTAAACAGGTACAAAAGGTTTCTATGATATTTAAGAATCAGACTGATTTATATAGATCACCAATATTCGAAATCTTTGAATAGTAGTTTTCAATCCTTATAAAATTCAAAAATGCAATAATCCTTTTGCAATTGAGATGTACTTCCTCGATACCAGCATATAAAACCTTTTCTACCTGTTTTAATACCACCTACCGTCATATTGGAAGGATAATTATTGTACTTTTTATCACTTTTTAACTCTATCTGATGATGAAAGAAAGTTGGAAACTATAGTAGCAATAATATTTGTAATTATTTTAATAGAAAAAACGTAGTAAATTTAACAGTGTTGTTTTTTCATTATGATCAATTACCATACAGTAAAGACTGGATCACTGCAATATTTACTTTCGAAACTTCAAGGAGTGTAAACATTTTATTGAACATTGTTTTAAACATTCAACCAAAAATTCAGTTAACCATATCTGTTAAATTGAGAAATATTAATTCAATTGTCTATTTTGGGTGCCTCATAATTTGGCTAGAAGTAATTTTGGGTGCCTCATAATTTGGCTAGAAGTAAAGACCTACCTACCTACTATTTAATGTCGACAAAGTTGAAACCCATATCGATGGGAATCAGAATGATAAAGATTATTCTGAAATAGAAACTGTGTAGGCCAGGTTTGTAAGGAATAGATAGAATAGCAAATAATTTATGTGTAAGACAGGTATTATCGGTAAATACCATAGCCTCAAATAAGCTTTCTTCCGATGATATGCGTGATCATCAACAAATTTCAAGAAAGCGTCTTTCGTCGGTGCACAAAAGCGTTCCAACAACATCAAATTATGAACCAGTCCTTCGTACCGTACATAACACTGACCTGCGCAAAAACACGATTCAAACCGTCCCTTGTACGGTACACTGAACGGTCCAAATTTTGTTCTTGGAACAAACCTATTATCGTTCATCATAGAATTGAGGATTGAATATCTCGGATGAGTTCGTTGTTGGGTAGAATTCGTCTATTGGTTTTGGATTGATAATTTTTGGCACTCTTGTTGAATTTAAATTCTTCTATGATGTTTGAATTCAATTTCTGCTAAGATGAAGTTCTAAATTTCAATAATGAATCGTACTTCTATGTTTTCACAGAATGCTATAAATATTCTATCTAAGCTTTATTATATGATCTGTGTTCATACTCGTACATTTCATCCTGTTCTATAAGAGAGAGTCAAATTCATTTCAGGTATTTTAATTTGGTTTCTTCCATGGTGCAGTTCTCATTCTCAGATTGCTCATTTAATCTTGATAAATAAACTATTATTTGAATTGAATTTCCTTTATGATGCAGTTCTATCATAAGAATACATTGATATAATTCTCAACTCTGAGAAACCAATACTTTTGGGGATATAATTTGTCTGTTTGAACTAGAGCGCCAGAAAGCTCCTGTCCACAGGGCTTGTTAATTCATTTTCTATAATTTCTCTCCTTGAAGTGAAAAATTTCGAATGAAATGTTCGAAGGATTTTTTTCTGGGTAATATTATTGGGTATTAATGTGCTGACAGTTTTTGATTTTATGATTCATAACGCCAGTACAAGTTCGAGATCGATATGCTCATAATTTTTGTTAAAAAAAACTGTTTTGCAATTTCAATACGTGTGGAAGATGTTAACGACAGAAAGTTAGTTTTGGTTAGTTGAAAATATGATGAACATTCAAAACACCCTGTATAGATCTTACTGAACTAAACCTGATGCAATAATTATTTTCTATCCTCTCACTTTAGGAAACCGTCTCAACAAAATTTATAATTTAGTTCCTTCTTCTGGCATAGGTAAACAAGCCCTAATAAATTCTCTTTGAAAAACCAGTTGAAAGATAACACGAAGTGACACTTGCTCTTAATCGCTCCACAAACCGTTGCTTTGAAAATTTCAGTGGCCGCCTTCTGATACGCACATTTATTTACAGTGTTATCTCACTGTGAAAATTCATGCTAAACTCCACTCTAACTCAAAGTTCGTTTGTATAATTAAAAACTTGGTTCTAGCCCTGTGAACAGGAGCTTTGGCGGTCTTGTTCAAACTTTGGCAAGATTTGTTGTTATTTATCAAGATTAAATGAGCAATCTGAGAATGAAAACTGCACCATGGAAGAAATCAAATGAAAATACATAGCTGAAATGAATTTGACTCTCTCTTATAGAAAAGGATGACATGTACGAGTATGAACATAGATCATATAATAATTCATAGATAGAATAAATATAGCATTCTGTGAAAACATAGAAGTACGATTCATTATTGAAATTTCGAAAAAACATAACTCCGAAAGTATTAGCTTGTTACAGTTCAAAATGATATAAATGGATTTTTATGGAGAAACTGCATCTCAAAAAAAATCTCATTTGAAATTTGTAAGTTATAAAAAAATTTTTTTCGTTCGTCCGAAATTATCAGGCCTATTTTGCTCAATATCGAATTTAACCGAGATATTTATCTCCCAAACCTACTCTGAAAATTTCAAACTGCCTAGCTCATTCTGTTCGAGAGTTATTGTAGAAAAAAAATTCAAAAATTTAAAAAAGATTTTTTGACACTTTATGGCAATCCGATCAATACAAAACTTTGCATGCGTATAAAAGTAATTATTCTACAATTTTATGCTCAATTTCAGATAGATAGAGTGATCGGTTTCGGAAATATTCATAAAAAATGTTTTTACTAAAAACGGCCATAACTCCGAAACCGCTTGGTCGATGTCACCCGTTAACGAACTCGTCCGAGATATGTATGCTCCAAACACACCCTGCAAATTTCAATCCTCTTTCGTTCGAGAGTTATCGTGTTAACGGACGGCCGGCCGGCCGGACAGAATCGATTTCGACCACGGATTCTTGATCAGTGAGTCCAACCAAATCGTTAGAGACCATTTTCAGCCAAAAATTAGAAAATTACAGACATTTGGGCAAATTGATAAGCACTATGTTCCGATGAACAAGAGCGCCAAAAATCAAAGTGACGTTTTACTACTGCAAAGGGAAAGTATTTCTTCTTGGGTTTCTTATTAAATCAAATGTTTCATAGCAAGATGGTTCATTTTCTAAAAATGTTCCTATATTTTTATTCCCTAAACTATAAATGAGTCAAGGTTCAGTAATCGAACATCTATCATTTTTTGATCCTTCCCATCCGAAGTTTCATTTTCATAGTTCGCCCAAAAATCGAATACAACATTTCACAGAAAAGTTTATAATCTCTTCTCAAAATTCCCTAATTCTCTCGATTCTTGAATTATTATTTTAATTTCTTCCACATGTCCATTACCACTTTTTTATAACTTTCTTAACAATTGATCGTAGAACTGTGATTTATATTCTGAATTCAATGTCAACACATCCTTTGGTTTTCGAGAATAGTTTTTGGAATTAAGTTTCTTAACATGGGCTTGCGGAATGGGAAAGAAAATGTATCTGATACAGGCGATGGATAATCAACTATTTAACTAGATCACTCTATATTAGATTTTTCCCCCTAAAGGTAGAAATAACGTCGACGCTTGTGTTACGTACGTACCATACGGTAATTAGTATACTTGTATTGTATACATTCCTCGTACAGCTGTCGTACTCAAAAATATGTTAATTTAAATGCATTTCATCTCCTAAAAACTGAGTCATCTTAATGTTATGTTACTACTAACCTATATGATCTGTTTGCGGAACAGACACATAACAAAATCGAGAAAAGCATTGACGAGGAATCAGGAGCTTTTGCGGACATGTTCTATTGTCTGTTCAAACCTCACATACCTACTCTCAATCAATACAATAAAAACAAGCCGTTTTTTAGCGTTAAAATGTGAAACTATACATTGGGAATCACAATTTTAACATAAATGAAATCGTGAATTCACTCACCGGGTATTCGGATATCCTTAGTGGCAGGCGAGCAAGCTAACATCTCGACAATCGGGGCGTTGTTTCAATTCTGATATTTAAATTATTTGGAATTTCTGAAGAAGAAGAAGATACCAATTCAAAATTGATATTTCCTCAATAATTCCTAAAAAACAGAACTAATCGAGCTGAAATCCGGTACTCGATTGTAAAATGGCAGCTTGAAGGTTTACGCCGAATTTCAGCGGAACCTGACAGATAGTTCCTGATATATAGATTTTCTCAAGAACATTTTTTTTTCTACTGATACGTTCCACACGAAATTCTACAAAAAATTGTTGAGTTATTTAGGAAAAAATATTTCAGATGGTTATATCTCCGCACTCGTTTGGCCGATTAGGCCCATTAACATAGTTATAAGTCGCATTCGGATGCGCAACCTACCCTGGAAATTGCTATCCATTTCCGTTCAGAAGGGGCAATGGCCGGTCAGCATTGAATTTGATGCCTCGAATTCTTCATCAGTGAGCAGAACCTAATCGTTTGAGACCATTTTTTTGGCATAAAAAAAATCGAAAATTACAGATATTTGGGTAATACGATAGCACACTGTTCTTTTAAACATGCCCGCAAAAATGAATTTAGTAACTCATACCACCTCGTAGCAAGACCTTGAATAAACACAATGCTTTGCTGTCAAAGTTCTACATTTAAACTCGATGGAATCTATACTATATCGTTGGAAATATTGAAACGATTACAGTGTACTGGTCCACTGTTTTATACTCGAGTAGTACTTATATTTTAATAAATTATCGTCGTATTGCATATAGGTAATAGGTATACCTACACAAGATTTGAGATTTTGATGAAATCGGAAATATTCTATACAGGGTATTCCATTGGGAAACGGAAATACTTAAACGGCGAATAGAGAGCACCAAGGTGTTTCTAGATATACCTGCCACATTTATTGGCTCTGACTATCTTTGTAATCGAGAGATAGTATGTCTTATGAAATTTGCTCATTTGTTCCTGGGGTGATAATAAGCGAACAAACCTGTATATTTCGAATTAGGTAGATTCATTTTATTATGAAAAGTTACTTATAACCACTTTTTGGTATTTAAGTTCTTAAAAACTTCACTTTCAAGTTGAAAAGTTGTGTTATCATCCCAGGAAGAAATGAGCAAAATTCATAAAGCACCCTTATCTCGGTTACAAAGACGGCCAGAACCCATAAATGTGGTATATCTAGAACTACCTCTATGCCATGTATTCGCCTTTCAAGTATTTCCGTTTCCCAATGAAACACCCTGTAGAATTTAAAACAGTAAATAAAAGCATAAGGTACCTACTTATAACTTTTAAGAATTTTCCAGCTGTTCATAGTTTTTTACCGATTCACTACGACAAAACATTTTCTGAAAATGTCAGTTTCAAAGTAGGTTGAAAAACATTTATTTAGATATTTAGCTATTAAATGGTTTCTTGCTGGGTTTTCTTTCCCAAACTCTGAAAAATATCTATAGAATAAAAATATATTATTTTGTAAATTGCTTCTGCGTTAAAACACAAGATATTAGTCAGAAACAATGTATAGAACAATGTTATGTTGTCTGACAAACAAAACAAGATCAGCGATAACTATTTCGCAACGTTTCGGAGACTAGATCAGACTCCTTCGTTGGACACCATGCGAAAATCTTCAGAATTATTTTATGTTGATAGCTATTCTTAAATTTGAAAATTGTCACATTGGCAGTCTTTGAAGATCATAGCAACATAGTTTACTTTGCATAGAAATTTTTAAGTTCCAACTTCTTTTTCTATATTTAAAAGCATTTGTTAGTCACAAAGGATAAAATTTATATTGGTCTTATTTTGATTCATTGAAACAGATATTTTTAGACCAGAGATGCTGAAGATTTTTTGTTCTCTACTGAATGAAGGTTTCACTTTAATTGAAAAATAACCTGCATCATTCATAGACGATTCACGCTTTCAATGATATCATAGAATATTCTTGTTATTTTTTCACTTATATTATATCAGAGATCGCTGAAATTTTGCAAGAGCCTCAAAAACCTTACTTTACATCCAAGTTCTATATTTGAACACCATCGGATATATCCATGGTTTAAAGCAAAGATATTGTATGTCCACTTTTTGCCAATGTTAGGGTGGAGTGATATTTTGAACGTAGGAAGAGACATATAGAGTCGGTGCAAATATTGTACGTTCCGAATAACGAGAAGTTAGAATTACTTCTCGTTATAATATTTGCACAGATTTTATATACCTGTCATCCTGCGTTCAAAATATAACTTTATCCTAACATTGGCAAAAAAGGACATACAATATCAAGCCATCGATATATTGTTTGAAATATTATGGGGAAAGGGCCAAGCAGCCTTGGGCGAATTCAGTACCTACTTAGATAGGTGACCGCTCTGGTAATGAATTTGAACAAGCGCGCCAAAGCAGACTGACCTCACTTCAGTGCTTTTCCAAAAGTCCACTGTCAACCTTCAACCCTTAAGGTAATCCAAAATCAATGTAAATCTTGACTGATCATCCCTTAGCAATACTCAATTTTTGTTTATTATAGGGGGTGTAAAAATTCAATAAACCAAAGCTATATTTGAACTCTCAATTATACAGATACATTTAAGGGGTTAGGTGTAATCAGAGACATGGAAACATGACAATTTTAAATGATTTTTTTTGCCAGTAAATTATTTTATTTTATAAAAGTAAAAACATAGCATCATTAAATAAGGTTTCGAGATGGATTCTTGGAGATTCATCAAAAATCAATCGGACAAAAAAAAATAGTTTTATTAATAGATAATCTAGTGCCTGATCGAAGATTTTTTTTTCAAACTAACAAAATTTTTTCCATATTATCGGGGAAAAAATAACAGTTAATTGTTTATAAAAAATCGAAGTTGAAACAAAAAAGAAAATCCTTTGATCAGGCACTAGTTTCTCATTTCGAAAAGCTGTATAAATTTCTTTGAAATCTAACGAGCTGTTTCCGTGCTACAGTGGTCACCAGTTCAAAAAACATAGTTTTGAGAAAAACGCATTTGAAGTTTTACACTCAATGTACTTATTATTTAATTAATTACAGAGTCATCTATTCCTGGGCAGTTTCCAAAATATCTATTTGATATTGTCTACGTAGCATTCTACCTTCTCGAGTGTGTTATATACCTCTCGAGCTGCGATCCCTTTGCTAATTATCGAATAACTCGAAAAGTATTTGTCGCATTTACTTCAAAGAATATTTCTGAGATATTATGCTTTAAGAAAATGCAATAACAAAAAAAAAGATTTTTTGAAAAAGCTGACTGCACCTAAACCCTTAATATGTATCAAGTCTGTCGTATGTCATGCTTAATCTAAATTCTCTTACCACGATGGTCTACGATCAGTTTTTTTTGGAAAGAAAAATAGATGAATAAGAAACCAATAGGCTTTTACACGTAGGGATAATTGGACGAACAGAGGTCAGATTACGGTGGATGATATTCGCTTTTGAAAACGCTTCAAACCCTCTACACTTCTACACATTAGTACTTCGTCACCACGTAATTTAAAAAGGCCTGTTCTTATGACTTAGACATAATTAGCACGTACATACTGCAATGCGCGCTTCACAAACTTTGAAGTATGTATCGGCTAATTGAATCTCTTAGTTTTAAGGATGCGAGTTTAACGCACGTTGACAAACGCCTAATGTGTACGCTGTCTCAGAAGTGAAGGATCATAATATGTATTTATATCCGAAACGCACATCTGGCTTGCGGTCTGTACATGTCAATTGAATTAGCACAGTTGTTATGATACTGTTTAACAAAATGAAACTTTCGGAAATTTGTTTCTGAATTTCTTTATCATGGCCGAAAACAACGATGATTTGGAGAACTTCACAGGGATCTACTGCGCCAATCCATGTCTTTAAAAAATGAAATCAAACGATTAAAAAACAAAATTGGAGATGAAATTATACGATATATAATTAAAACACTTCATCGTTAATATAGACAATTGGATTCTCTATAAACTTTCACCAAAAAACCAACGGTGCGAAGTCATTATTCCTGCTTATTAGGGCTAATAAATACGGGAGAGCAAACATCACAAGCCATTAAAATACGACACATTAAACAAGTAATAACCTACAAGTAATAAAAACAGAAAAACTCCACCGTTTACTAAGAAGAACGAAGGGACATATCATAGATTCCCTTTCATTGAGGGTTTCTCTTACAATATTCCGAAGATTTTGGGAGAATTGAATTGCACTTATACGAAAGAAACAATTAAACAACACAGTTGTGACACAAGGAACGAAAGCAACAAAGATAAAACGGATCGGACATATTACGCGTTTGATGAGGGACATCATTTCGATTTTAAAGGGGTTGACATTCTGGATGCGAAAGCTGATGGTTATAAAAGAAACATAAGGGAGATGGTCCATATAAAAAAATAACACGGTCAATTTTAGAGAGGTCGTAATATTCTGAGTGGTTTCTACGATGTTTTGCTTAGTTCGTCTGATTGGTGATGTAATGTGAACATTTTAGAAGAAGAAGAACACATAATGTTTGGTTTGTGTTCGTACTTTTGACTATAACAGATTTATCGACCTTCATGTTGTATTGTTGGGTTATTCTCGTTTTGTGAGAAACTAAGAATTTATATCATATCTAACATATCTATGTATGATCTTATTATTATATTTAGCTTAGTATCTATTTGATAGTTGTATTTTCATGTTTTGTTAGTTTGATCCAGGAGAAGGAGGAATAATGCCTCCGAAACGTTGGTTTTTTTGATAAAAGTTAATAGAGAATACAATTGTCCACATTGCCGCCAAAGTATTTTAATTGAATTTAAAATATAGATGATAACGTAGTTGATGACTTAAAATATATATTTCTCCAGAACCTATCATGAATATCGAAGTAGGCGTATTGCCACAATGCTCTATCTGAACTGTTTTGTTATTGTTCCACTGTGAGCACATGGCAATTTGAAGGAAAAAATAGAAAGATTATCCTGGTAGTGCTGGATTTATGTACTTTCCGTGCGATTACTAACTACCATAACATTCATGTTTTAGCACAAGAGAATCCTCGAGAAATTCAGTCACGGATATTTCAAATTGAATTTTCTGTTAATGTTTTGTTGGGAGTTTGTTTGTGGTGCACATTTTCCACCTCCAAGATTAAATTTTTCTTGAATTCCTTTTGAATAACCTGCAAGACTACATTGAAGATCTCTTAATTCAAGACGCGATAGTTTTTTAATTTTCTTTCTTTACTCAAGATATGTACTTAGTTGAGAAAAAAATTAAATTGAGCTTTTTTCTGTCCTGTCACGTGCTAGGACGGACGCAACTGGTAGGACAAAAAAGTAGTTTCCATCACAAAACCTGCTATCACGCTGGAAATTGAGACCTAGAAAATTTCAGTCAAATATCTCCAGCCGTTTAGTAAAAATTAATAAATCAATTTTTTCTAATCAAACTTGAAGGCCCTGCAGTTTGTAGCATTTCCCGACTATATTTATTGAGCAAATTCATATTATTGTTCAATTCTCTATCGTCTAATGGATTTTACGCCCTTAAAACTGGATCACCCTGTATATTCCTAGTTCCATGACCTTCGAAAGATTATTTCAATTTGTCACGAATTTTAACCCCTCAAATTCCGAATTCTATATTAGTCTAGTCAACAAGTGCTTTTTAGGTAAAAATTTTTGAGTATTATCCGAAAATTATGATTGAGGTGTTATCCGATTCGGAATGGCATGTACATAGTTTTTGAGAAAATGCTAAGGCCGCTCGCAAAAATTGCAATAGTTATAAACAATTAAGTGAGAAATAATAAGGAGGTTTAGGTTTTCGCCAATACCTCAAAAACTAGCTGAGATAATTCAAATTTGAAAAGAGACTCAAATAGAGGAGGAAATTTCCTAAAAAATAGTCCCAACTGCGGGAACTGTAGGACTAATATTTATAATTTTCCTAGGGGGTTGAAAATACGCCCGAAAACGGGTACCGCGGCTTGCACAAGCCTCGCCCCCTTCGT
This sequence comes from Halyzia sedecimguttata, assembly GCA_937662695.2. Classification (NCBI taxonomy): domain Eukaryota; kingdom Metazoa; phylum Arthropoda; class Insecta; order Coleoptera; family Coccinellidae; genus Halyzia; species Halyzia sedecimguttata. The sequence goes on from OW569412.2 coordinate 35,525,451, forward strand.
ACCTTTGATGAATAAATGTTATTTAAACTTATTGAATATGAAAATAAAGAATTTAAAAAATCCAGGCACCTTCAAGATAGATCAATAAACAATAACCCGTGGTACAAAAGTCTTAATCGCGACTTTTCAATTAGTTATCAATTAGTTCATTCACAATTTTTTCTAGCACGAACGTGGAGCTATTTTTCAAGTCTTAGAATAGATTCCTATTGGAACATTTTAAAAATTGTCAATTTTCGTTTTGTTATGAACAATTTGCTTTAGTGAAGAATTATAAAGCTTCAATTTATAATATTACTGTTGCTCAGTTTCCTTATGATCAGAAACTACTTGAAAATGATTTTTGATAACTATTATACCTATTGTTTAAAAAATTGTTATAAACCAATGCGTTGTTTATGAGATAATTTAAAATTTTCTTTTGAAAACATAATTGATGCTTTATAATTTTTCACTCAAGTAAATTGTTAACAACAAAACGAAAATTATCAATTTTTCAAATTTTCCAACGGGAATCTATTCCAAGACCTTTGAGAAATAGCTCCACGAAAGGAAATAATTCTTAGATTAATAGTTTAACAATTATCGCACTTGCAATGTTAATGTTCGTGCAACAAATAATTGTTAATTAACTGAAGCATAACTAATTGAAAAGTCACGATAAATATTTTTGGACCACGGATTATGGTTTATCGATCTATCCTGCACATACCTGAATTTTTTCAATTTTTTGTTTTCAGATTTAGTAAGTTTAAATAATATTTATTCATGAAAGGTACGAAGGGGAAGAGGCTTGCGCAAGCTGGAGTATCCGTTTTCGGGAGTATTTTCAACCCTCGGGGAAAATTATAAATATTGGTCCTAGTTCTAGGAATTGGTACTTTTTTTAGAAAATTTCCTACTCTTAATGAATCTTTTTTAAAATTTCAATTACCTCAGATAGTTTTTGAGATATTGGCGAAAGCCCCTTCTTGTTTTTCACTTAATTGTTTATAGCTATTGCAATTTTTGCGAGCGGCATTAACATTTTCTCAAAAACTATCAACATGCCATTCCGAATCGTATGTCACCTCAATCATAATTTTCGGAGAATACGTAAAAATTTTGACCTAAAAAGCACTTGTTAACTAGACTACATAGTCCGTAAACTGTGTCAATTTCAGGGATGGTTGCTAATAATTGCTCACTGGTTGATTCCATACTGGTAAGTTTATTATTCGAAAAAATTATAGAAACCAAGCTTTTTCAACCTGTTTTAAATAGTTTGATGGCAATTTTTCATTACGACATTTTTTGTGTATGTTCAATACATTCATAAATTACATTAACATTAATGTTCATAACCACATAGGTTATATTCCATTGAATGACTACTATTATACATAGATTTCAATTTTCTCTCGAAAGATATTCTCGTAAAACGGTAAACCCTCCTTTCACGTTTATGTAACAGTATTGGTTTATTGATAATAATTGGACGAGAAGAAACTCCACAAATCCATAATTCTGTAATTTCATTTCATAAACCATAAATTCTTCGATATAGTGGTCATGCACGAACAATATTGTTTTTATTACGGCTTGTGGCGGCTAATGTTTCTTCAGATAAGTGCCTTCATATCTCGGAGGTTAGAGCGAGGTCGTAAGAACGAATTTTCAGTATTTACGAGATATGAATTGCGTATTGATGCCTTTGAACTGAAACATTATGTCAATGTTCATGCTAATGGAGGTTTCATAATTTGGCATGTCACCGGAAATTTCGCATATATTTAAATATCCGCCTAAAACCGAATCAACAGAAGTCATCAATATAATCGTTGGTTCTCTCTGAGGAAGAGGAGGGGTTCACATGAAAGAAACACTTATATATCACATATAAATATTGGGAAAACACTGGCGTGAGGTCCGTCTGCTCTGCTCTTGTGCTAATTCATAGCCAGAACGGTCACCCATCCAGATACTGAACTCATCCAAGGCTTTAAATTTTTGTTAATGTAAAAGCCAGTACTTACTCACTAAAAACGTAGCTACACTCTTGTCCACAACAAATTTTGTCATATGTTTCGGAAGCGATGTTTCCATTTTCAAAGACGAAGCGTTAAAGCATGCTATCATTTTCTATACACTTAAGTATGGGTTGACATTATACCATTAGTCATACACCGATTAGTGTTAATAGGGGTTAGGGTTAGATCATTATTGACTAAAATATATTTTCTCTTATAAATTTCGATCCCTTCAAGTGTACCCCAGTACAATTTATTTTAATTTTCTGAAATTGAGTGGCCAGGTGTTAAAACGTTGCAGCAGCAGATTTAGCGATGTTGTTGTTCCGAATGTGTCACGTATGCCCTTTTTACCGTGTGAGAATGTTTTTGGTTGTTTCCCGAAGTATCACTTGCTACAATCTAAACCTTCAATTCGCCCCCTCATTTTTAGTTAATTTGTTCCTCAGCAAATTAAACCTTAAAATAAAAAATTGGTTCAAGCAGTGACGTGAAGTCAGGAGCTTTTGCGCGTATGTTCTATGGTGCATTCTCCTGTATTGGACACTTTTAATCGAATTTACCATGGTGAATTCTATTGTCTGTTCTCCTGTATTGGACACTCCGAATTTACCATGGTAAATTCGAGTCCTCACAAAATTTTGCACACGTCTTCATGTCGATATTCTACAACTAGATACCAAGCTTCAATTCGATCGAGTCTATATTTTTTGAGTTATTGAGGAAATAATATTCCAGATGGGTTTAACTCAAAAACCGTTGGGCCGATTATGGCCAACAGCAAACTTAACTCTCCCATTCAGGTGTGCAATCTATCCTGAAAATTGCAAGTCCCTATCTCCATTCGTTGGAGAGTTGTCGAGGCAACGATCACCCATCCAGCTACTGAACTCACACAAGGCTGCTCGGATCTCCAACAATATAGATCCGATTATGTTCAAACTTGGAACTTAGGTTATCGTGCTGTAAATAATATTTTTTAATCATTTTTTAGCGATACGATGTTCACAAAATTCCACAAACGTCCTTAGGTTTATATTCTACAACTACTCACCATGTTTCAATTCGATAGGATTAGTATTGGTTGTAGACAAAATTATTACTCGGAAACCATTGGGCCGATTATGCCCATTAACGAACTTGTCCGTCATATTGGGATGCGCCACCTACCCTGAAAAATTCAAGTCGCTATCTTTTTTCCGTTCTCAAGTTATCATGGCAACGGCCGGCCGGACAGAATAAAATTGTCCTCGAATTCTTGATCAGGGAGTCGAACCCAATCGTTTGAGACCTCTTTCAGCGAATGTTCCCCAGAACATTTGCGATGTTCCCCAGAACATACGCGCAAAAAAGAACACAAAAATTTACCAAAATTTTGGGCTAGATTTATGTCGATGACATATTTGCGATTGTTCATGAAAATTTTGATATTAACGAATTTAGCAGTATCTTAGACAGTAAAATACCCATCAATTAAGATACCATTCTTAGATTAGAAATTATCTAGAGATAACTCAAATTCAGTCAGTTTGTCATTTTTGGAAAACCTACCAATTCTGATGTTTATATCTCGTCCGATTCAGTTGCTCTCTGATCACATAAAATAACCAGCTTACATTTCCTCGTCAACCGGTTACTTAATATTCCGCTAAGCAATGTAAACTTCAAGAAAGAAACAGAAATTATTTTCCTAATTGCCGAAAGAAACGGATATAGTTATCAACTAGTTCATACAATTATCAAAAAAATCTCCATGGTGAATTCTATTGTCCGTTCTGCTGTATTGGACACTCTTAATCTAATAATTTACCATGGTAAATTCGATTAAGAGTGTCCGATACAGGAGAATGGACAATAGAACATACGCGCAAAAGCTCCTGACTTCACGTCAGTGCTTGAACCAATGTTTTCTATATTTCTCCAATATCTCCAGCAATATAGATCCAATCGAGTTGAAATCGAGAACATGGTTGTAAAAAAAGGTTTTGGAGGCTCTCGCAAAATTTCACCAATATCTGAAGGATAGTTTCAGAGATACAGAAGTTTTTTTGAATAATTGTTTTTTTTTTTCGTCATACTATCCTCCCGAAAGAGTATTCAACTAACTACTGAGCTTTAATTCGATCAGATTCGTCTTTTTTGAGTTATTGGGAAAACAAACTTTAAGATGGCTATAAATCCGAAACCACTCGGCGGATTTTGCCAATATGCTCTATCACTAGTGTAATATCATTCCGCCATTTTAGTTATCGAAGGTCAGGGCGTTGTGATGGCATTGTATCTATGCAAAAAAGTTATTCCTCTCTGCTTAACGTTGGGTTTGTTAGCCGACGTGGCTTTTGAAAGACAGCAGAGCTTGTTATCAAAAATAATTCGTGACAGTGTAGGCGTGCATATATTGCTTTAAAACAATGTAATTACTACCCCTATATTAGACGTGCTAATTTGAACAAAATGAACACACTTTAAAACCTATAAATTTGAATATTCATATTGTGTTATTTGTTCAAGGTTTCTCTTTGGGTTCTCCAGAAGAACCGCAACGATAATTTGTTGGAATCCTGGTTTTTTACGATTAAAATCAAAGGGAGAGCTGTAAGTTTTACAGATTTCTGAAAGATCCAAATATTCGAAGAAATATTTTTAATTCCATGACAACGCCGTCAGCACTAATAGAGCGTATTAACGAAATTAACTGGCGCTTTCCGAATTCCCACTCCTCATTCCGTACGAGAGCAATCGTGCTTACGGACGGCCGGACGGACAGAAATAATTTCGACCTCTGATTCTTCATTAGTCAAAACTAAACGTTTGAGACCATTTTCGGCCAAAATTTTAAGCGCTTGTTTGAGGGAACAAGCAAGCCAGAAAATACACAGTTTCGACGAAAGGTAGGTAACATAATTCATAATTCTAAAAGGGAATTCTGGATTGCTGCTGGTAACTAGTTGAAGATATTCAGTTAGGGTGATCAGTCTACATCTGTTTCTGTTAATTTGAAAGAATCTTCCTGGAATTACATACAAGGTCCGAGGCCACAACACCGACACGGACAAGTTGTGAGATGACTAGCCTTTTTTGGAACACCATGTATACTTCATAATAACTTGAAAATATGGAGATTACGGTCCCAAACGACACTCGCAAGAGAAAAAAATTCAATATGGTTATGGGAAGCTGGAAAACGCCGATCTGTATGTAGTGCTCTACCCCGTTATCGAAAATGTTGTGTGTTCGTGACATTCTTTTGATACCATCTTTGCAACCGTCTGAGCCCCAAGTGTCAACGATACACCAAATGAAAGGTAAAAGAGCGCAGTTTTGGAATCTAATTTATTATTAGTCCGTTTCCGTGCAATCATTTATTTCAAAAAGTACTCCTACCCTCTACCATTTGTTTTAGTGGGGGTTACAAAAACTTATTTCACAAGGGTTTCAAAGTACTTGAGCTGCTTACTCAAACCATCAAATGTCAGTGCTCTATCTCAACTCGTCTCTAAAATATTTGCAAAATAAGTAAACTCAGCCCTGGCTTAAACCATCCCTAACTTCCATCAGAAGACCCGGAGGACAGTTCAACAACAGGAAATGTGACACCCTAGTGGTACTCTATCACCTCCTTGCCCTTGTCGTTCTGGCGGCCTCGGACCCTGTATATTGATTTCGAGAGATTCTAAGGTTTTTAGTCTGAAACTGTTATTCTTGATATGGATAATTTCATAATTAAAATAATGTCCTGATTCTTTTAAATGGTTGGCATATTTTGAGTGTGAAATATTTGATTCGAATGATCTCCCGGTGCGATTTACATAGTTGCTATATAATTATTATCTTTATTTACTTGTTATTTAAGATATCACCTAACTTTTTAGATCCTTTGAAAGCTGCTGTTTAATTAAAATTTATAACTTAATACACGGCAAAACCTTCAGATAATTCATCAATGTAGGTGATTCGAATATATGTATATGGGATTCCATTGTTTATTATGGGGTAAAAATAATTTAATGCTGTTTTTTGCGTTGTTCTGTGGAACAGCGTGGTATAATTTTGTCTCCAACAATTAGGTTCGACCCACTGATGAAGATTCCAATTTTGATTCTCACAATAACTTGAGAACAGAAAGAGATAGCGATTAGTAATTTTCAGGGTAGGTTGCGCATCCTAATGCGACATTAAATTTCGTTAATAGGCTTAATCGGCCAAATGGTTTAGGAGTTATACCCATCTGAAATTTTGTTGTTATTTCCTCTATAACGGAAAATACACAAAACCGATCCAATTAAATCATGGTAATTACTTGCAGAATGTCGCGCTAATTTTTGTGAAATATCACTAGAATATCGTATCACTAAAAAAAATTATATTTCAGAAATTTCAACTTATTCTGAAGCATAGGTCAGAATCAGCTGAAATTCTGCATATAACTTTTAACACCACTTCACAATAATTGAGTACCGAATATTTCAGCTCGATTGACTTCGTATAACGAGTGAATAGACAATGGAACAACGCACAAAAGACCCTGACGTCAGTTCTTTTCTCAAATTTTCCCATTTACTACCATTTTTGGCAGCATACATGAACATCAGAAAACATAAATATATAATACTTCACACTTAACATATTTAAACTATTTAAAAGAATCAGGACGTAATTTCATGAAAAATAATGAAGATAGAGTAAATAAAGATAATAAGTCAATAGCTACTTTATAATGATTGGTCTCACAGCAAATATGCACTCAACTTATTATGCCGACCATTTAAAAGAATCAGGACATAATTTTAAAAACAACTATGAAGTCATCCATTTGAGAACAAAAGTTCCAGACTAACACGAAAGCGATAGATATATTTCCAGGAAAATTATTTTAAATGAACAAACAGAATTTGACCGATCGTCCGTATTGAACTTCTTCAAGTAGTTCGGAAATACCAGCGGTAGTCCCCATTTCGTTTCTATTACCTGAGAATCTATTGTTTTCTATGATCCCCACTTTTCGTATATTGTATGAATACCCAATGCACATCATACTGAATCAGTTAAAATATAGAACCGGAAGAAGCTACAGTGTGGCGAAAGAATTGTCATTCTTGAATGAAGTACTTTGTGAAAATACAAAATTTGAATCATTATTCATTGAAAATGAATTTCAATCCAGTACAGACCCAATAAATCTTTCCGATCCCCTTTCTTCGTGACTTGACCTCCACTCTCTCTACAGAATTGCAGTTTCTTGCCTTTCATTTTCTCATAACCGCATAATGTAACAGCTTCATCCGAGAGGGCTGACCTAATGTGGCCTAACGTCAGTGGAGTCTGCACTAAGACATTTCCGTTAATTACTCAGCAGTTTCTCGTCTAAATCTATGAAAGACGACCTAAACCATTACAGCTCATCAACTGCTATAATTGCCATTCACAATTGCAACGTAAAAGTGATCGCCTTACGCAAGTGAAACCTTCCTTAGTGATAAAAAATTGGTTCAAGCCCTGTGGACAGGAGCTTTCTAGCGCTCTTGTTCAAACAGACAAATTATATCTCCAAAAGTATTGGTTTCTCAGAGTTGAGAATTATATCAAAGTATTCATATGATGGAACTGCATCATAAAGGAAATTCAATTCGAATAATAGTTTATTTATAAAGATTAAATGAGCAATCTGTGAATGAGAACTGCACCATGGAAGAAATCAAATTAAAATAGCTGAAATGAATTTGACCCTCTCTTATAGAACAGGATCACATGTTCGAGTATGAACACAGATCATATAATAAATCATAGATAGAATAATTATAGCATTCTGTGACAACATAGAAGTACGATTCATTATTGAAATTTCGAAAAATCATATCTCCGAAAGTATTAACTTGTTGGAGTTGAAAATGATATCAATGGATTTTTATGGTGAAATTGCATCATAAAAAAAATTATTTTGAAATTTGAAAGCTTAAAAAAAAATTTTTTTTTCGTTAGGTACTCCGAAAAAATCTGGCCTATTTTGCCGAATAGCGAATTCAACCGAGATATTTATCTCCCTAACCTACTCTGAAAATTTCAACTGCCTAGCTCATTCCGTTCACATGCGTCTAAAGGTCATGATTCTACGCTCCAAACCTACCCTGCACATTTAAATCCTCTAACTCCTTTCGTTCGAGAGTTATCGTGTTAACGGACGGACGGCCGGAAAGAATCGATTTCGACCACGGATTCTTGAACAGTGAGTCGAACCAAATCGTTTGATACCATTTTCAGCCAAAAATTCGAAAATTAAAGACATTTGGGCAAATTGATAAGCACTCTGTTCCGAGGAACAAGAGCGCCAAAAATTGTTTCAAGTACTGACGTGAAGTCAGGAGCTTTTGCGCGCATGTTCTATAGTCTATTGAGTTCTATTGAACATTCTTAATTGAATTAACCATCGATAGAGACCGTTTTCTCAGTTTTTGCGCGTATGTTTTAGGGAACATCGCGTTATCATTTTACCCAAATGTTTGTAATTTTCGAATTTTTTGCCAAAAATAGTCTCGAACGATTGGGTTCTACTCCCTGATGAAGAATTCGAGGTCAAATTTGATTCTGTCCGGCCGGCCGGCCATCAGTTGCCATGATAACTTGAGAACGGAAAGAGATAGCGACTTGCAATTTTCAGGGTTGGTGGAGCATCCCTATACAAAGAACAAGTTCGTTAATGGGCATAATTTGCTCGATGGTTTCCGAGAAATGATTTTGTTTTCAAACAACACAAATCCGATCGAATTGAAGCTTGGTGTGTAGTTGTAGAATACAAACTTAAGGACGTTTGTGAAATTTTGTAAGAATCGAATCACTAGAAAATTAAAAGAAAATTATCAAAAATTATTATTTATGTCACTATAACCTGACAACGAAAAGAGATAGCGACTTGAAATGTTCAGGTTAGGTTGTGTATCTGACTGCCACATTGAGGTTGTTTTTAGGCATAATTGGCCAAACGGTTCTGGGTTTGGTCGAAAGTTGACGGATTAAGGAATTTGAATTTGAATCGTACGTAGGGCATAGATGTCAGATTCAAAACAGCTTCCCAATAGTACGAATGATTCAAAATTAGCAAGAAGGAAGTCTCTAGTATACTCCATTCACTTTTATAAAGTCTCCCGGTTGGCCATGAATTAGGTCTATCACGATTTTGTAACTAAAACGAAGGCAGGTTGGCACTTCTGAAATATCGTCAATTCTCTGAGACGTTGCCAATTTGTACTCTCAACAATCAACATAATGGATCCATTTTAGACAAGATATTATCACAGATCATTATCTTCGAATAATAAAGAATTCATAGCTTTGAAATTGAAAATATCGAAAGCAGTTTTGAAGAAGCAGAGTCCTGAGAAATCTCAGGAAGTGCTATACAGAACTGAAATCTGCAATAGGAAAACTTCATTCTGTCTTAGGACATTTTGAACTCTCGAATGAAATTACTTACCTAGTTTCATATCCTATCACTTTATTTTATTAAGGTTAAACATTGACTCGGGCTTCGTAGTACTAATACATTTTGAAAGTGTAGTATTTCAAGTTGTGCAACAAGGAATTTAAATGTCTTCTATATAGGCTTTATTTCTTGAGAATTTCGAAAAGTGGGGAATTCGTTAGGTACGTCCGTTCGTTTAGAAGTTTTCTTGTCGGGTTATTCAGGTACTTTTATTCTTTTTTCCAATAAACTATCACAAAGTAACGGATACTCTATCCACTATTTTTCATTAAAATTTCAACACTTGATTCATGATTTTCGTACAAGAAAATAGCATATCTGAATATATAAAGCAGTTTATATACGTGAAATTTTTCCAGTAACAACTGAGAAAAAATTGTCTTCAACAGTCGCCAGGTCTTTGGAATTGTTGAATTCACATAATATCTTCTCAGATTCATTATTTTTCCCAAGAAAATTGACATTGACTTCGGAACTATAGAAGAACAATATTGGCCATTGATGATGATGATCTTTTATTCCAACTTCGCCGCTTAAATAAAGTCTTTCACATAAACTAGGTCTCAGAAATGCATATTTATGGAAATTCCGGGTGTAAAACTTTTGTTTTCGAGTGAAAATACTAAAACTGTGTAGTGTGCCGTAACGCCAAGTAGTGAACACATACTTAAGCATGAAGATGCTGAATTATTTTATTGCTTGATCACATTTTCGAACTGTCTATTTACAATAGCAAAGGTATCTTAATTTTGAAAATGAAAAGATGAAATTTTCGCAACCTGTATTGTCGTAACGAAGCATTTTTGAGACATAGTTTAGAGAAGCCAATATTTTAGCGGCAGAATGCGCACTCGACTTAACATACCGTAATTGGGAATCACTCGGTATATACAACCAAACTAGTGATGCCGTTGGATGCCTAAATATAGTTCATTTCAATCTATTTTATCGCAAAAATGGACCAAAATGAAAAATCTTAATTACATAGCGTAGTATCAGGAATAAAAAAGAATGACTAACTTCAAAACAGGAATTATATGAATAATTGGAAGATTTACCGCCGTATTCACAAAGCATTCATCAATATCCGTTAAGTCCTATCTGAGGTCCTCAGTTAAGGATTAATTCGAAACGCAACCTTAGTTAACGTGAAACAGGCCTGTTTCACCACCGTTAAATACGTTAACTGTGGTTGCGATTCAAATTTATCGTTAACTGAGGACCTCAGTTAGGACTTAACGAAGGTTGAATGCTTTGTGAATACGGCTAATGGACTTTTTGGGAGTTGAAATATTTTATATACCTTTGCTTGAATTCAAACACGAATTCATAGGGGCGTGTTTTCTGTGAGAGTGTCGATTTCTTCCTTAGTCAGGATTATCCATTTTAATTGAATCAGTATCAGAATCAGTATTCTGTATTTCCCGGGTTATTCTTACGAGGTGTATCTCATCTTTCCACCAAATCCCTGAAATCAATTGAACATGGGCATTAGAAGAAGGTAACAAGCAGGTCAGCCTAATGCTCTAGCACCCTCTTTCTCGAACTCATTTTTGACCACTCTGCTAGTATGTGCCTATAACGTTACCTGTAGAAACAATAAAGCCTTTCCAAAAACACCTATCGTATTATAGAATGAAGCACCAAATTCACTAGATGATTCTGGGCGGGATCATTATACCGGAAAGATTTTCCTTATTCCCCATCCAACAACGTTCAATTGGGCAGTTCTGGTTATACTCCTCGGAACCATGAGGTTGTCTTTTTCAAAAATATACTCAGTCACTTTCGAATTGTTTTTGGCAAGCTGTCCAGATGAACAGAGTGGCTATCAATTTGCCCAGATGTCTGTATTTTTGGAATTTTTCGCCACAAATGGTCTCAAACGATTAGGCTCGACTCACTGAAGAATAATCTGGGTTCAAATCCAATCCTGACCGGGCGTCCGTAAGCACGATAACTTTCGACCGAAATGAGTTTCGAGGTTATGGCCATTTTCGGTTAAAATATTCTTTATCCATATTTTCGAAACTAATAACTCGATCTATCTGAAATTCAGCATAACATTGTAGAATCATGGCCCTTATATGCATGCGAACTTTTGTATTGATAGGATTACTATAAACTGAAAAAAAATTGTTAATTTAGTCAAGAACTCGAAACATACTGATCTGATTGAATCGAAACTCGTTAATTATATGCAAACCGACGCAAACCCTTATGAAAAATTTCGTGAGGATCGTATGACTAGAAAAAATTCAAAAAATGTTCAAATTTTCAACTATTTTGCGGTACATTACGCTTGGAATTCCGAAACCAACTCGTATTTGTTTAATTTTGGCATTTCGGTGACCAATAATGACCTCATGGAATGTGGAAATTGTGTTCCATGGCCTCGTTTGGTATTCTGTCCTATCCTGTGCTTTTAACTTTTTCCAGTCCTTTAATTGTCATTTCTATATCTTCTGTTTGTAATTTTGGTTCCCTCGTTTTACTGTATATATGTTTTCTGTTTCGAATTTCTTCTTTGTCCTGCCATGCGTTGTTTTGGGGGAAGTATTTTTCTATTGAGTACGTATTTTTATCCGTCTCTTCTGAGGTGTATGTTTCGTCTTTTTTTGTATGTGGGTGTTTGGCGTTCTTTGTTTCTTATTCAGGAATTTTCTTAACTTGTCCCATGGACTATTGTCGCATATTTCCTGAATTTTTTCTATGTGTTCCATTTTTCTTGTTTTTACTTCCTTTTATATTTATTTTTCATTTTCTTGTATATACACAGGACTGTTGGAGCAATGGTTTGGGGACCTATTGCCAATGGTAAACCATCACCACTCCATTTTATTCGAGGTAGTATGAGAGCTTCGAACCACTTTACTGCCGTATCTAGAAGGCCGTCCACACATCCTTGTTCAGCAACATAATGCACGTTTACATATTGCCCTCCAACTATGGCTAATCTCCAAGTTGCAGGCCCGTATGTTCTGTGGCTGCCACAACGTTAACATAATATCTAACATGGGTGGGATATGATGGGGAGAAGACAGTCCACTTTGCACCATGCCTTCAAACTCTGGCACAGTTAATAAGTAGGGATCTACTTCATCCCTAGCCACTTCTCTGCGCTTGATCCTTAATGTCGCGTCGATCCATAGATTGATGTGCAAGGATTAAGTCCGGCATCACATACACGTCTACAAAAGCCCTCTTACCAAGCTCCAGTGAAAAGTTTTAAGGTGGGGGCTGGAACGAAACGTAGAACGCCACTCGCAATGAACAACAATAGGCAATGTGGTACTTCCAAACAACGAGTCGAAAACCCACGTTGGTGACCCCGAAATGATCGAACACGAAGGCGTTTCACACTATCTCCTTTTCCGAGTCAATTGGTGTACACCTCGACCGTCTCACTCACTTCGAGATGGAAGGCTGCTATCTTCAAGTGCAAAGACGCCATCACCTCTAAGCGGCAAAGGAGACTCATCCTGTGTCACAAGTCACACTCACGAGATCTAGGACTCCCTCAGAAGGCCCATCGGCATGGTTCAAGATGTAAAGGTGTACATCACAGCCATTTCCCATTTTCTTGACGATGATCTTGACGAGTTTCATGGCCGTTACTAGCAGGAGAGTGTTGTAGGGGATCTACTTCATTCCTAGCCACTCCTGGTTGCCACAGGTAGATGGCGTAATCACATTCGCCAAATCCGTTAAATCGGCCTCATCGGTCATGTAATAGGCGTCTTATCTCTGCTTACTCCGCTGCCAATAGTTCTACAGATCACAGAAGCCTGGCGTCACATAGACGTCTACAGCTGGGCCCCTTACCCAGCTCTATTGAAAAGATCGAAGTTATACGCTGGAACGAAAAGTGGAGGGCCATTCGCATGTCGCAATGAAAATCTATAGGTAATTTGATACGTACCGCCATTCCACTAATCGAAATCCACAAAGTTCAAGTTGCTTGAAACGAGGTACCCCAAGATAAATGGACCATCTAATTTTTGCGATGCCTAAAATTGTACTCAACATTCCTACTTGTTTTTCGGATTATATATTCTTTTACATTGAATTAAATGGTATCGTTTGATTCTTGATATAAGACTATACATTGCCAAACAATAGAATTCAAGAAATTATTTTTTATCTATTTCAGTATAGTAATGAGTTCATTACAGCACTAAAAACAGTGCTGTAATGAACTCATTCCCGCATTGTTTCTAGTTATATTTTTTATTTTGTGGTAGTCAGCACTAACATTTGATCCTATCAAATTTCAACAAACGTCAATTGTCAGTGTTATATAATCTGGATATAGTGAGATAATTGGAGGGGAAAAGTTTTATTTTATTAAAAAATAGGCACTAGAGATTTCCTTCTTGCTAATTTTGAATCATTCATGCTATTAGTAAACTATTTAAAATCTGGTCTTCATGCCCTACATACGATTTAAATTCAAATTCCGTAATCTGTCAACCTTCGTAACATTCACACCAACTGCCAAGATACAATACAAAAGTCACTAGGATGTATAATCCGAATTTTTCATTTATTTCACCAGTATTTTACAGAACTTTTCTGAAATAGAGAAAATGTTGCCTAATACTCGTAGCAGAAGGCAATTCCAACACTCATGCGTTCAAGGACTCGCTCCTTCGTCGCGCGTTTTCGAATTTCGCAATCGTGTTTGAATAGCAGTCCATTCTGCAACTAGTTTTGGAATATACTATTCTGAACCTTCAAATGTCGCTGAGTACTGTTCAGTTTAGGAATTGATCAGAATCGGAAACTTCTAGTTTACTCCCGTACTTCTTCACGACCATTACGATAAGCAGTAGCGGGGCCACTAAATTACCAATTTAGCAATCTATGTTTTATAATTAGTTGACGATACATACATATCGACCGCTTGACGACGATCCACATTGCAAGTTTACCTAATACCTATCAGTCTCATAGTGTACTTTGTGCGACAGTGTAAACAAGATATCATTACCAGAATCGTCATTAATGACTCATTACTATGTGAGAATGCCTGCATGGAAGAAAACTGTAAATTAGAAGAATAACCAGGAACTGAAAAGCTCGCCGGCGGTATCAACCTTGTTAGTTAATTTAGTGCAGTTTTCTTGCCGATGTGTTTTCTGTTCCCGCGAGTAGTGAAGAAGCTAACACGACCGAAAACCATAATGAAATATGTTAAAGTGGGTGCCTAGGAATCAGTTCAGTAGATTTCAAGATCAAGGGAAGGATAAGGAAGAAGATTTGATTTCCAGGGTAAGTGTATTTCACACTGTTTTTACCCTAAAGCCCGAAGGAAGGGTGTTATGTTTTTCAATTGTATACAGTGCGAGTCTCTTACTTGGAATAAATTCAGTATATCAAAGACAATGGGGAATAGCTATACAGATACAACCGATACAGATCCGATCAAATTTAAACTTAGTAACTAGTTGTAGAATACTGACTTAAAGACGTATGTGAAATTTTGTGAGGATCGTATAAACCAGAAAATCAATAACAAATTATTGAAAAATATTATTAATCTCACGGTAACTCGAGAACGGGAGGAGGTGAAAACTTGCAATTTTTAGGATTGGTTGCGCATCCGAATGCGACATTTGAGCTTGTTAATAGGTACAATTGGCCAATCGGTTTCAGAGTTATACCTATCTGATATTTTGTTGTTATTTCCTCAATAACTCAAAAAATACTAATCCTACTCAACTCAAACGTGGTAATTGGTTGTAGAATGGCGACGCGCAAATTATTGAGAAATTTCGTGAGGATCATATCACTAGAAAATTTTTAAAAAAATATTGAAAATCATTGAATAAAATTGTATATATCCGAAACTATTCATCCGACATCGCTGAAATTCTGCGAGAGCCTTCAAAACCTAACTTCACACTTCACAGCCATGTTTCAAATCTGAACACCATCGCATGTATATTGTTGGAATCCGAGCAGCCTTGTTTGAGTTCAGTACCTGTATGGATGATAACTTCACGATAACTTTCGAACGGAAAAAGATGGCGACTTGTAATTTGAAGGGTATTGTAGGGTAGGTTATACCCATCTGGAATATTATTTTCTTGATGACTCAAGGAATACAAATCTGATGGAATTAAAACTACTTGTTCACTAGTTGGGAAATACCGACATAAAGACGTATGTGAAATTTTGGGAGGACCGTACCATCGTATAGCTAGAAAATTTAAAAAAAATATTATACCCAATCTTATACCAAATATTATACCCAATTTTCAGGGTAGGTTGCGCATCAAAATGCGACATTTTAGTTCGTAAATAGGCATAATCGGCTAAATGGTTTTGGAATTATACACATCTGAATTGTTGTTGTTATTTCCTCTATTAATCCTCTATTAATTATCAAAATATACCAAACCGATCCAATTAAAAGTCTGTAATTACTTGTAGAATGCTGAGGCGCAAATTTCCTCCAAATATCGTGATAATCGTATGCTGAAATTGCTTGAGAAGTAAGTTTTTTCGTATATCAGAAACCAATTCGGATAGAATACATATTATGTAAGAATTGAACATTCTGTGATCGTAGACAGTTCTCTCATTACGAAATGGTACGAAATGTATTCATATCTTCTAAAAGCTGATAAAACGGTCTATAGCAATGGTAAACTCCAAAAAGAGTGTCCAGTATAGGTGAATAAAACATTATTAATAGTGAGTTCGTCGGTTTAGGGCTGAATTTTCATTTTTTTCAACTATCTTGAAAAATGTTATATTTCAGAAATTATGCTAGATCGACTACATATCAGGCAGGAATAGACAATAGAACTTGCGCGCAAAAGCTTCTGACTTCACGTCAGTATGTGAACCAATTTTTTGTTGTGAATACGCTCGGAGAAGCTGATTTTTATTTTATATGGCGCTCTTTTTGATGTAAGAAAATGTTATACAGCGTGTCCCAAATTTGAGATATAATTTAAAAGTAAATGCCATTTAAATTTTTTTTAAGACTATTCTTAGAGGGTATTTCAAGTTATTCATGATTACTAAATATCAGAGTCTTATTCCTCGCCGCTAAAAAGATATTTAACAATCATCAACGAATTGTAAAAAAATTGGTTCAAGCCCTGTGGACAGGAGCTTTCTGGCGCTCTAGTTCAAACAGACAAATTATATCTCCAAAAGTATTGGTTTCTCAGAGTTGAGAATTATATCAAAGTATTCATATGATGGAACTGCATCATAAAGGAAATTCAATTCGAATAATAGTTTATTTATAAAGATTAAATGAGCAATCTCTGAATGAGAACTGCACCATGGAAGAAATCAAATTAAAATAGCTGAAATGAATTTGACCCTCTCTTATAGAACAGGATCACATGTTCGAGTATGAACACAGATCATATAATAAATCATAGATAGAATAATTATAGCATTCTGTGACAACATAGAAGTACGATTCATTATTGAAATTTAGAACTTCATCTTAGCAGAAATTGAATTCAAACATCATAGAAGAATTTAAATTCAACAAGAGTGCCAAAAATTATCAATCCAAAACCAATAGACGAATTCTACCCAACAACGAACTCATCCGAGATATTCATTCCTCAATTCTATGATGAACGATAATATATATCTTTCCTAAAATCTACTCTAATACACCAATATTCCAGTTTTGTTTTTAGTGGAGATATTCTGAACTCAATATTATTAACTTAATAATAATAATAATAATAATAAACTTTATTCTCAAAAAATCATCGTTACATAATTCACAATGAAAATGGGAAATGTCAACAAAAAAAATACAAAAAGTGATTATGATTAAGTTTGACCTATTCCTGACAAAAAATCAAGAATGGTGTAGGGTTCTAGCTGTATCAATAGTTCATGAATCTCTCTGCGAAATTTATTGAATTTATCAATCTCCCTGATACGCCTTGGCAGTGCGTTGTACAGTTTAATACACATATAGGTACAAGATTTTTCGGTGGACGAGAGGTTATGCTGAGGATAAATGAAGTAGTCATTCCTTGTGTTATGTGAACGGGTCTTTTCGAACTTTGTGAAGTATTGAGGCTGTTTATACACAAATTGTAGGCATTTAAATATATAGAGGGCAGGCAAAGTAAGTATATTATTTTTTTTGAAAACACCTCTACAGGTCTCCCTATACTTCATCCTGAATATACTTCTAATGGCGAATTTCTGTATTCTGAATATAGATAAAGCGTGTGGGCTATTTCCCCGGAATATAACACCATAACTTAAAAGGGACTGGAAGTTGGAAAAATATACTGCCATAAGAAATTCGATAGTAAACTCATTACGCAGTACACGCAATGTGTACACTACCTTGTTCAGTTTTCCCTCAAGTTCACGAATGTGTTCATCCCATTCAAGGTGTTTGTCGATGGTTATACCAAGGAATTTGGTATGATCCTTCAGCTCAACTGGCTTACCATTGAGAGTAATCGATAAGCTTTCCGATTTTCTTAGTTTATGAGAAAAAAGGACTAACTCAGTTTTCTTATCATTGAGAATAAGATTATGCAACAGACACCATCGCTCAACTGACTCCGATGTGGCATTTAGAAGTTCCTGTAGGGCTGCCAGAATGTTCTGGCGAAGTATAATATTGGTGTCATCCGCATAATTAAAAAAGAAATCATACAACCGAGGAATTACCTCTGGCATATCGTTAACATAAATAAGGTAAAATAATGGGCCCAGGATGCTGCCCTGTATCACACCTCTTATTATTTCCGTCGTGGCGGATCTATAATCGATTCCATTCACGTTCAACTCAACATATTGTAAGCGTCCTCGCAAATAACTTCTAATTAGATCCAGCTGTTTGTCTCTTATGCCATAGATTTCGAGCTTCTTTATGAGTACCTCATGAATAACCGAGTCAAAAGCTTTGGAGAAGTCAATGAAATATCCCAACAATAAATCATTTCCCTCCAAGCCCTCAGTCAATGTCTCAATGAGTTTGTAAATGGCCGTTTCAGTGCTTTTACCAGGAATAAAACCGTGTTGCTGACTGTTGAATACACCAAACTTCTTGAAGAAACTGTATAATCTGCCGAATAGAACTTTTTCGAATATTTTCGAGAAACTGTCAAGTAAACTAATTGGTCTATAATTTCGTAGATCAGTAGGATCATTCTTTTTGAAAGCTGGTTTTATCACAGTTGTTTTGAGTTTTTCAGGAAAAATTCCATATTTATAACTATTATTAATAATATAAGCAAGAGGCTGGACTATGTTGTTTATAGTTTGTTTTATGACATTTATTGGTATTCCGTCTTGGCCTGTACTTTTTTTATTACTTAGTATTTTAACAGCCTGACAAATTTCAGATTCAGTTACTTCGAACATATAAAATGAATTTTCCACGCGCTTTACAAAATTTACATGTGATGGAGAACGCAAGTGAGAATGTGATTCAGGACCTCGAAACTCATCACTGAAATTGTTTACAACTTCCTGAGGAGTACCTAGCTTATCAAGTTGATTTATGTTAGTGTTTCTACCAGTTTTGTTATTGATGAATGACCAGATTGTTTTATTTTTATTTGCCGAGTTGTTGAATTTATCAAGGTAAAAATCCTGTTTCGCTTTTTTGATTGTCGCATCATAGGTTAACTTAAGTTTCTTATAAGCTGGTTCCAGTTCCGTGTTGTTACTAGAAATAACATAGAAAATATCTAGTATATTTTTAAGCCTATCGATTTCTGGATTATTTAGTGGTGAGAATTTATCCTTAGGTGTTAATTTGATGACTTTTGTTGGAAAATAAAGCTGAAACATATCTTTATATAAAGCTATAAATTGGTCTCATTGAGAATTAACATCGTCCGGACGTATACTATATATAAACTCCCAGTTCAGTTTTGTCAAATATTCATTGAACATTGTAAGGCCTACCTCATTTATTGTACGTACGGTTGTAGATTTGAATGACCTCTGCGAACTAAGAAGCTCGAAGGATACAATTTGTGCCAAATGATCTGAAAGGTGTGGTTGTTCTGTATAGGCTGACTGTACATTGTCGAGATTTGTAATTATATTGTCGATGCATGATTTTTTTCGTGTAGGAGTGTTGATAAGCAGTTTAGCATTGAATGATTCAATAATATGAGAGAACTTATTTTTGTTGGGATCTTTAGATGATGGTTCGGTGTGAATATTGAAATCGCCTGCTATCAGATAGTCCACGTTCATATCAGATAACAATTGTAGGAGAATTATCAGCTTCTCGAAGAAGACATTCACATCACTTTTTGCAGAATTGGAGGATCTATACACTGAAGCAATAATAATGTTTTTGTTTAGTAATTCCATTGATATGGCCGCGCATTCGAAAGAATATGGTACGCTCATGTGAACTACATCTTTCATTTCTGTCACCTGTTCAATAAGGTTATCTCGGAAGTATATTGCACTACCACCATGTGCTCCATGATTCCGACAGAATGATGATGCGAGTTTATAATTTGTCAAACTGTAGGTATAAAGTTGATCTTTTGACATCCAGTGTTCGGTAATAGCCAGGAATTGACAGTTTTGTTTATTTATGAAATAATCCAATCTTGTATAGCTGGTACTTAATGATTGTAAGTTCGAATGAATTAGTTTTAAGTTTTTCGGTTGTTCCTGAGGTTTATTCCTGTAGTTGATCGATTTTTCTGAAGATGAAATAAAAAATTATTAATTCTTGTCCCTTCTGGCCATAAGTTGGGATCCTTCAGTTTATCGAATAATATTGACGGTACTGAAACCTTGAAAGATGAATATTCTTCAGGACGATTCGCCTGTAGTTTGTTGCAATACACAACGCTAAAATCATTTTTCTTCAGATAGTCGACTATTTTGTCCTGTGTGATAAGAGGGTCTAGGTTACTGACATGGGCGTGTGAATACTGTGTAATTGCCTTGATCTCTTCTGTTTTTCCAGTACCAATTATTCCTCGGTTTCTTTTAGTTTGATTCCTTTTATTCTTAATTACTTGTACAAACCCATCAGAATCGGCTGTTTGCTGTGAAGAAATTTCTTCACGTTCACTACTGATATGAGCGGGCGATTTTTCTGCTATCGTAGACCATAACTTGGTGTTTTTTGTATTATTATTTTTCTTTTCGGGCTTGGGACAGCCGTCTGAATCTATAGTACAGCTTATTGCCTTGGTTGGTATAGGATTCGTGATTTGAGGTTCTAGTTTTTCCACTATTGACTTAAGTTGCAAGTTTTCCTTCTTGAGTGATTCGATTTCCTTGTTCAGCTTGCCGATAGCGGTAAGTAGATGTATTTCCAGATTATCTTTTATGGATGATTCGATCATCGTGGAAATCACAGGAATCAACTCCTCCAGCATATTGTTTCCAGGATATTTTGAGGTTATGGTAGGTGTTTTGCACAAAGTGCATTCCCATTCCCTTAATTGGCCCGTTTTCTTCATACTTTCATATTCCTGGATATCCAGTTGGGCGCAATTAACATGATACATATGAGAACTGTTTTTCGTGCATGTTATATACTCAGTTGAACGACTTATCGTGTTAGAACAAACGACACAGGTAGGCGCCATTTTATATTACCATTACCATTCCCATCATCATATGGATTGACCATCGGCATGAAAATATCAACCAACAAAAAGTATGATATTAAATTAGAATTATCATATTTATAGGATTGCTGGAATGAATGACAATGAGACAACGTCATGTCTCACGAAAATGATTTGACATTATAACAATTCATAGAACACCCACAGAATAATTCTATCATTGTGTGAAAACGTAGAAATGCGATTTACATTGAAATTTTGAAAAATCATATCTCCGAAAGTATTAGCTTGTTAGAGTTAAAAATAATATGAATGGATTCTTATGGTAAACCGCTTATTGAAAAAAATTAAATTTGGAATTTGTTTTGTAAAAAAAAAATTTTTTTGTTACTCCGAATTTGCCCAATAACGAACTTAGCCGAGATATTTATCCCCCAAACCTACTCTGAAAATTTCAGCTGTCTAGCTCATTCCGTTCGAGAGTTATCGTGCCTACGGCCGGCCGGACGGCCGGACAGAATGAATTTCGACCACGGATTCTTGATTAGTGAGTCGAACCGAATCGTTTAAGACCATTTTCAGCGAAAAATTCGAAAATTACAGACATTTGGGCAAATTGATAAGCACTCAGTTCCGAGGAACTAGAGCGCCAAAAATGTAGGAATCTCAATCAACTCAGGAGGTATTTGTTTATCATTTTTTGTGTCTCACTATATAACTTTTTCTTACATCAAAAAGAGCATAATTTAAAAAAATGGGTTCAAGCCCTGTGGACAGGAGCTTTCTGGCGCTCTAGTTCAAACAGACAAATTATATCTGGTATTGGTTTCTCAGAGTTGGGAATTATATCAATGTATTCATATGATAGAACTGCATCAAAAAGGAAATTAAATTCAAATAATAGTTTATTTATGAAGATTAAATGAGCAATCATGAGAATGAGAACTGCACCACATTTTCAAATTTTTTTTTGACACTTTGCGGTAATCTGGTCAATACAAAACTTCACATGCGTATAAAGGTCATGATTCTACAATTTGGTGCTAAATTTCAGATAGATCGAGTGATCGGTTTCGGAAATATTCATAAAAAATATTTTTTCTAAAATCGGCCATAACTCCGAACCCCCTTGGTGGTTTTCGCCCATTAACGAACTTGTCCGAGATATTTACGCTCCAAAACCACCTTGCAATTTTCAATCCGCTAACTCCTTTCGTTCGAGAGTTATCGTGCCTACGGCCGGTCGGCCGGCCGGACAGAATCGATTTCGCACTCGGATTCTTGATCAGCGAGTCGAACCAAATCATTTGAGACCATTTTCAGCCAAAAATTCCAAAATTACAGACACTTGGGCAAATTGATAAGCAATCTGTTCCGAGGAACTAGAGCGCCAAAAAAACAAGTTTCGTATGACAATTGCCCAAAACAGGTTTAAAGTACCTACAAATAGTAGGTATTCCATAAAACTTGTATAAAATAATAAATTACCTTGTAATCGATCAAAAATTTCCTGATCTACGTTCACAAAATTTTCTCCATCTCGAACTTTGGAATTATGCTTTCAATATTTACGTAATATTTTCTAACATTTTCGGGTGAGGTCACCGTTGCATCGCTAAAATACGAGTATTTCAACCCCAATATTCTTGAAGTTACAATATTCCCTTCTGTCAAGTTGACTTTATGGCAATTCATACATAGAATATACATAGAATAATTATATCAATCTGTGAAATACGATTTACATTGAAATTTTGAAAAATCATATCTCCGAAAGTATTAGCTTGTTAGAGTTAAAAATGATATGAATAGATTCTTATGATAAAACTGCTTATTAAAAAAAATTTAATTTGGAATTTGTTTTGTAAAAAAAAATTTTTTTTTTATTACTCCTAAACCTTCTGTCCGATTTTGCCCAATAACGAACTTAGCCGAGATATTCATCCCCCAAACTTACTCTGAAAATTTCAACTCTCTAGCTCATTCCGTTCGAGAGTTATCGTGCCTACGGCCGGACCGGACGGCCGGACCGGCCGGACAGAATGAATTTCGACCACGGATTCTTGATCAGTGAGTCGAACTAAATCGGTTAAGACCATTTTCATCGAAATATTCGAAAATTACAGACATTTGGGCAAATTGATAAGCACTCAGTTCCGAGGAACTAGAGCGCCAAAAATACTGATTGACCTATCCGAGCATATTTACAACAAAAAAACTGTCTTTGATTTACTAAAGTTATTCCAAGTTAGAGACTGTATGTACCTATGTCTATTACTATAATCCGCTCTACAGTCTAAACGGCTTGATGAATTTCAATATTTGAAGTGTCGTTGGATAATAAACAGACGATTCCAAATATATGTGCTCTATCTTTTATTCCATACCCACATGGCAAAACATACGAAATAGTGAGTTCCACGAAAGGTTGGACCGACCAATTTTCAGTGCTTTCCTATGGATTTACTACGGCAAATTAATGAAATGGCATAAGAAAAAGTTCTTAAAAAGCATTCACTTGAAGTAAGGAGCTTTTGCGCGCATGTTATGCTGAAATTCGATACTGGATTGTAAAATGATGTCTCGAAGGTATGTGCGGATTTTTCCGCGGTTCTGATGAACAGATTCTGAAATATAAAATTTTTGAATACTCAATTATAAATTTTTTATACTTTTCCACTCATTCCATATTCACGAAATTATGCGAAAATTAGCGCGTCGGCATTCTACAAGTAATTACCAAGCTTTAAGTGGATCTGATTCGTATATTTTGAGTTATTGAGGAATTATCAACGAACTCAACTTTCAGATTCGTATGCGCAACCTACCCTGAAAATTGCACATCGCTATATATTCCCGTTTGAAAGTTATCGTGGCAACGATCACCCATCCAGCTACTGAAACCATCCAATGGTGCTCGGATCTCCAACAATATAGATCCGATCGTTAAAATTTGGAACTTGCCTATGAAGCTAGGCTCTAACAAAATTTTACCGATATCGGACGAATACTTTCTGTTATACAGAGTGTCCCAGAAATCGACGTCAAGCCGGAAGCGGGTGATATTACAAGTCATGATAGTTATCAGAAAATTATTTTTAAAAAATTAGGTGATGTAATTGCAAAATTACAGGCATTTAAAGACAATCGACAAAATCTATACTTTGTGATGGTTATTCAATTCCCATTTCTACAAATCTTATTTTTTTGCCAATTTTATTTTTGTTATGTCATCCTGAATAATGCGTCTGTATATTATTGCCCAAAACTTTATGACTTTCGCCCCCGTTTGGAGCATAATGTTACTTTTTGCACAACTAAATATTCAAAGCTCATATTTCGTCCAATTTCTACTGCTTGTACTGAAAAAAAAATCAATTCGCTAGTTCGGCAAGTAACTGCAAAAGTTGGCGCATTTAGTGAGGATTCCAAAATGGTATAACAAATGCTAGTAATTTTGCAAGTTTTTCGGTTACAATTTTTTCTGCTGAGAAATCCATTTTGGAACCAATTTCTCCAAAAAACTTTTTCTGTTTTATGTTCATAATTGAATTTTCTGATTGTGAAAACTTTTTTAATAAACATTACAACAACATAAATATTGAAGAAATGTTCAAACTGTCTCCCTTCAGCCCGAGCTTCAGCCGCAATACACGTTCGACATCGTCGTAAAAAAGATCGGATTATCGGATTATCAGACTGGCGAATCCTCCGTAATTGACATGATTATTATTCAATTCATAAGAGCCAAGGCTAATACCTATAATGTCTCAAATATACATTTTATTTTTATTATTCTTGGAATAAATTTCATTTTTTTCCGAATTAATTTCCGATTCTATCCTATATTCTAGACAATAAGATTTCCAGATTGAAGTCACGTAAACCTATTTGGTCCAACTTTTTGGAGGTTGAATAAAAGAATTAATGAAATTTGCTACTGAATGGATTTCTTGCGAAATAAGGGGTGTCTCAGCAAGAACTTGAATTTTAAAAATTAAAAAATATATATTTATTTAATATTCGATCAACATTTTTTTTCCACATATGTATGGAGGTAGTGATGACATTTATACATGAAACAAAATATCGGTTAAAAGGCCACCGTTGTTCTGTTGGCAGGTATGCACTCTTTTGATAAAATTTTGCAGTACAATTTGCAGTAAGGGCTGCTGGATTTGAGGAATTTGACGTGCAATTTCTTCTTTGAGTTCCTCAGTTGTCTCAGGATGGTTCACATAGACCTTACTTTTCAAAAAAACCCTAAGAAAATAGTCCAAACAAGTTAAATCACAACTTCTTGGCGGCCAGTTTTGGTCTCCGAAACGAGAAATTACTCGACCTGAAAACTAGGTTTCTAACAAAGGCATTGTTTCCCTTGCAGTGTGACAGGTAGCGTCATCCTGTTGAAACCTCATCTCATTTGAGTCTATTCCGTCTTATTCTTGCCAAATATAGTCTATCAACATGGCCCGGTAACGATAACCATCGACAGTCACCGCGGCACCTTCATCATTTTTATAATGGGTTTTCACTACTAACAATCGTTCTTCCAAGCTATAACGCACCATTTTCGTAAATGTCTATGTCTTAATTAAACAAACAACAAATATGGCTGACTCAACAATTGACCGTCAAAAATGGTGCGCAATTCGAAATTCAAGTTCTTGCTGAGACACCCTTTATATACAGGATGTCCTAAGTTCGAGTGCCTATTAGACTTTTCTGGCGAACTGGACATATTTGAAATCTGAAAATTGGGATTATGATATCGCTTGAAATTCTCTACAGAGCTCAAATATTTTCGAAGCTCAAGCACTTCCGGTTATACAGGGAGTGAACATAAATTTGATGAAAACATTTGTTTTTCAAGTTTTGCATTCCTGGTATGATCAAGTATTCAATGCTGAATACATTTCTGTTAAAACCATTGTATCCATTCGAATAGTTTTCAAAATATCGAAAAACAACCGGAAAAAAGTCGAATATGTTTAGTCAGTGTTATGTTCATTATTCTTATTTTAAACATCCTGAGCGTGAACCGTTTTTACAACATCGATGAGGAAGAATGTGGAAAGGTCATGCATCTTTTGAATTTCAGAAATATCATCACAGGGTGTTTCAAATTTGTTGTCGAAAATTATGATCAAAAATTGGCCATAATTTCTGTTTTTCAAATTAGAACCCTATTTTTTTCCTAACATAACTATGCTCTTAAATTAAAAATTTCAGAGTTTTTTTTTTATTTAGGAGCATAATCATGTTAGAAAAATATCATTATTTTTCACCGCAGAATCCAACGCAATCATAAAGAAATAGGGTTCTAATTTGAAAAACAGAAAGTATGGCCAATTTTTGCGCACAATTTTCGACACAAAATTTGAAGCACCCTGTGATGATATTTCTGAAATTCAAAAGATGCATGACCTTTTCACATTCTTTCTCATCGATGTTGTAAAAACGGTTCACGCTCAGGATGTTTAAAATAAGAATAATGAACATAATAGTGACTAAACATATTTGACATTTCTTCCGGTTTTTTTCCGATATTTTTTAAACTGTTCAAATGAATACAATGGTTTTATCAGAAATGTATTCAGCATTGAATACTTGATCATAACAGGAATGCAAAACTCGGAAAAAAAAAATTTTCATCAAATTTATTTTCACTTCCTGTATAACCGGAATTACTTGGGCTTCAAAAATATTTTAGCTCTATAGAGAATTTCAAGTGATATCAATCCCAATTTTCAGAATTCAAATATTATGTCCAGTTCTCCAGAAACGTCTAATAGGCACTCGAACTTGGGACACCCTGTATATAAATAAGAAACATGTATGCCAAATATAAAAAAAATATACTGGATGGTTCACTTGCTATCACCCCAGGACGATATGAGCAAAATTCATAAAACACCTTGTATCTCGGTTACAAAGACAGTCAGAGCCTATCAATGTGGTAAATCAAGAACCAACTCGGTGCCCTCTATTGGCCTTTTAAGTATTTCCGTTTCCCAATGAAACATCCTGTAAAATGTGTTATGATAAAATATATTATATTATAAATAATAAAAATATGATATATTTATTGTACCAGTGTATTTCGAGAAATATTGCTTATTTTCTTATCTTAAGCACTCTCACGGTATCTTATCGTGAATGTCATTCCTTACTAGGAGTCCATGTAGATTGTGGACATACCTTCAACGATAAAAAATAATTGAAGGTTTAGATATAATTCTATATCATAGGAAATATGTATTACTATAACTGTGCTTCTATACGATCCCTTTCAAATTTCAATAGGTCAGGAATTTTCTGCCTATTTAGGCAGAGAATATGTGACAAAAATGAAACAAAATTGCACAATTTGGATACTCAAACTTTGAATTTAATTATAATTAAATACTTCTTGTATTTGGAAAACTATCAATGATTTCAATTCTTAATTCAACTTAGGCCATTTCAATAAAATATCAAAAATATTTTTGCGCGCTCGTACCAGATGTCAGTATTTTATGAGATTTGAGTCGAAAATGTTCTCAAACGATCACATTAGATTTACTAGTGAAGAATTCGTGGTCGAGTTTAAATATGTCGGGCCGTCCATAGCTCAGCACAATTAACTTGAATACTTTTGCAGGGTGAGATTCATGCTCAACAAAATCTTAAGAATTGCTCAATATAATAGACCATGTGTGATGATGATACAACATGTAGTTTTTTTAGATGACTAAGGTTTCAAACCATCTTTCTAGAGCTTCTATTCAGAAGAGGTGGCTCATTTCCAACAGGTATACAAATAAATGTTATATCATTTGGTGTTTCTCAGTTTGGAATCTGCCCTCTAATCCTTACCGATAATTCCCAATTGCAATTCGTCGGATCAAACACTTCTATAGTTCTAGTGACGTGTTTTGTTAAAATTATGCTGGAGCTGTCTAGCGGTATTACGCTGGCGGTATCTCCAATTAACTCAAGACGACTTTATTCGAAAAATTTGATTCCTAAGTTCAGTAGTTTTTGAGTTATTATTGATATTATAGGGTGTCGCAAATATTTAAGGAATGCTATTGAAACTACCCAAAGGCCTTCAACTATACCAACAAAAATATAAAGTGTACTACAAAATCTTCATCAAAAATTGGTTCAAGCCCTGTGGACAGGAGCTTTGGCTCTCTTGTTCAAACTTTGCCAAATCATATCTCCGAATGTATAGCTTTCTCAGAGTTGGGAATGATATCAATGAATTCTTATGATAGAACTGCATCATAATGGAAATTCAATACAAATAATAGTTTATTTATCAAGATCAAATTAGCAATCTTCAATGCATTAATGCTTTAAATATTATCATTTAAAATAATATGGAAAGTATCATCGAAATGTCCAGAGCAAGGCTGAGCATTCCTGATATTTGAGTAGGTTGAGGCTGACGAAAAATTATTTTAATAGTTCAAAATATATTAATAAAATACAATCTACCAAAGGCGTAGCCAGGAATTAATTTCGGGGGGGGTTTTGAAATAGGAATTAATTTCGGAGGGGGGTTTTGGGGGTTTAAGGGTAACTTTCTGCAGCAAAAATTTGTTTTTTAAGAGAAAAAATAACATTTCGGGGGGGTTTGAACCCCCAAACCCCCCCCCCCCTGGCTACGCCCTTGCAATCTACTTTTCATAATTTAATAGTTCATACCACTAACACATTCATTCTGTATTATGAACCTTAACTCAAGAAAAAATACATGATACACAAATGTAGGTCCATATTTCAGCAATTTTTTGCGAGCAACATCATGAAAATACTGTATATAGGAACATGTCTCACTACTTAAGTAAGTAAAAGGTAATATTAACCTCAGTGGTCAACGAACAGTAATTTGTTTTGATGATTCCATTATGTTCTTCTTTCCTATTGGCTTCATAAACTACATCATTAAAATAATCCAATTTTAAATCTTCTGAAACATCATACCGAATTTATATATAAATTATTCAATATGCAACCAGTCAATATTATTTTCGGTTTCAAAACAGTCTTGTATATATTCACAAATTCAAGAATCGGATACTTGTTTTCCAGCAGAAAATATTTTCAAACTACGAATAGACATGTCTCTAATAGATAGATAAGATGACATTTATGAACAGTGAACTCAGACAGATTCTGTGTTCACATTCTGTGAATACATAGAACTACGATGTATTAATGAAATTTCGAAAAATCATATCTCCGAAAGTATAAGCTTGTTAGAGTTGAAAATGATATCAATGGATTCTTATGATAAAACTGCAAAATTGAATTTGAAAGTTGTGCTGTAAATTAAATTTTTTTTTCGTTACTCAGTAACGAGATATTTATCCATCAAACCTATTCTGAAAATTTCAACTGTCTAGCTCATTCCGTTCGAGAGTTATCGTGTTACAGACATTTGGACAAATATATGTACACTTTGTTCCGAGGAACAAAAAATAAACAAAGTCCATATTTTGAACTAAGTACGTACTGTTTCAATCTTGGTGGATAGAGAGTCAAAGAATAAAGTAACCCAGTAACCTATTCCAGGATTTCCTATATCTGAATAATATAATTTTCATGATGTTTGAAAAAATTCTTTGAAAGCACTGACATGAAGTCAGTAGCTTTGCATGCATTTTCCATTGTCTATTCAAGCCTCATACTAAGTCGAATTCAATACTTGATTGTAAAATGGTTGCTCAAAGGTATGTCGTAATTTGAGCGTATTCTGACGGATAGTTTCTGAAATGTAATATTTTTGAAGAAAAACAATTTTTAATTTTATTGCGCGTATGTTTTTTGGCGCTCTAGTTCCTCGGAACTGAGTGCTTATCAATTTGCCCAAATGTCTGTAATTTTCGAATATTTCGATGAAAATGGTCTTAAACGATTTGGTTCGACTCACTGATCAAGAATCCGTGGTCGAAATTCATTCTGTCCGGCCGGCCGGCCGGCCGTAGGCACGGTAACTCTCGAACGGAATGAGCTAGACAGTTGAAATTTTCAGAGTAGGTTTGGGAGATAAATATCTCGGCTAAGTTCGTTACTGGGCAAATTCGGAGTAACAAAAAAAAAAATTTTTTTTTTTACAGAACAAATTCCAAATTATTTTTTTTTCAATAAGCAGTTTTACCATAAGAATCCAATGATATAATTTTCAACTCTAACATGCTAATACTTTCGGAGATATGATTTTTCAAAATTTCAATGATAAATCGTATTTCACAGAGTGATATAATTAATATATGTATGAATTGTCATAATGTCAACTTATTATCCTGAGACATGACGTTATCTAATCAATCGAAGAATTATGAGAATAAAGTCTATTCCGAAATGTGAGCGAAGTGAGAAAAATCTCAGTTGTTTGCTCCGAAATTAGTTTTTCTCAGAAAAGTCTTACATTTCGGAACGGAACATGAAGTAAGAGATCTGAGAGTAGTGAGACTGCTTTTCATCCATAGACATAGAATGCAAATAGAATGTAAATATTGAAAGCATAATTCTGCAGTTCGAGAGAGGAGAAAATTTGGTGAACGTAGATCAGGAAATTTTTGATCGATTACAAGGTAATTTTTCATTATTACTCTTCTTTGATACATGTTTTATGAAAAATCTACTATTTGTAGGTACCTGTTTTGTCAATTGTCATACGAAACTTGTTGGCGCTCTAGTTCCTCGGAACTGAGTGCTTATCAATTTGCCCAAATGTCTGTAATTTTCGAATTTTTCGATGAAAATGGTCTTAAACGATTTGGTTCGACTCACTGATCAAGAATCCGAGGTCGAAATCGATTCTGTCCGGCCGGCCGTAGGTACGATAACTCTCGAATGAAAGGAGTAAGCGGATTGAAATTTGCAAGGTGGGTTTGGAGCGTAAATATCTCGGACGAGCTCGTTAATGGGAGAAATCCATCAAGGGGTTTCGGAGTTATGGCCGATTTTAGTAAAAATATTTTTTATGAATATTTCCGAAACCGATCACTCGATCTATCTAAAATTTAGCATCAAATTGTAGAATCATGACCTTTATAAGCATGTGAAGTTTTGTATTGACCAGATTACCGCAAAGTGTCAAAAAAAATTTCAAAATTTAAAAAAAGTTTTTCTACAATAACTCTCGAACGGAATGAGCTAGGTAGTTGAAATTTTCAGAGTAGGTTGGGGAGATGAATATCTCGGTTGAGTTCGTTATTGGGCAAAATTGGCCAGATTTAATTCGATTTCTTCCATGGTGCAGTTCTCATTCTCAGATTGCTCATATAATCTTGATAAATAAACTATTATTTGAATTCAATTTCCTTTATGAGGCAGTTCTATCATATGAATACATTGATATAATTCCCAACGCTGAGAAACCAATACTTACGGAGATATAATTTGTCTGTTTGAACTAGAGCGCCAGAAAGCTCCTGTCCACAGGGCTTTCCCACTTTTAGTGATACAATTAGCGCACCGGCATTCGACAAAGTAATTACCAAGTTTTAATTGGATCGGATTTGTATCTTTCGAGTGATTGAGGAAATAACAAAATTCAAGATTTTGCCGATTATGCCCATTAACGAACTTACTTGTTTCATTTGGATGATATTTCTTTCCGTTCAAGAGTTGTCGTGGCAAAGGTCATCCATCCAGCTACTTTTCTAGTAATACGATCCTCATAAAATTTCGGAAAAATTAGCGTTCCACAACTAATTACCATGTTTTAATTGGGTTGGATTCGTATTTTTTGAGTTATTGAGGAAATAACAACAACATTTCAGACGGGTATAACTCCAAAACCGAGAACTTGTGACAATTGGAATCTGATAACGAAATATCAACAAAAATACTGCAAGCTATCCGGCCGCTGGGCCCCCTCGACAGTTTCCCACGTATAAAACGCCCGACTCTGGATTTCGAGTTATCGATCGATGCATTTCCCGGCTGGACACCCTGAATAATGAACTCTTCGATTTTTTTAGCGAAATTACCACTTACAACCCGGTTATTAACAACGGTTTGTCATTCACGTCAAAAGTCGATCCCCCACCGCATAATCGTAAAATGTCACTAAAACTTCTACGGTTGACCTTGCCGAAGCAAGGGCGGAAAGCGTAATAAGCGTAAATAACAACTGAATTTCGGGAACCGTGGGCCTGTTTTGCAAACATATATTTTATTTGGGTGTTGACCAGCTACGGTAATACTTTTTTCATTGATACCTGTAGAACTCTAAAACTACATTTTATGATATACAAATCAATTAATGTCGAACACAAAATTGGTAGTTATCGCTAGTACTGCAAAAATATGTAAACTGGGAAAGTGTTTTGCGTTGAAAAGAAAATAAAGAGATGTCCTATGATATTGCAGGCGTTAAAACATGAATTGCATACACAAGTTATACTTGGCTTGTAGTTTAGATATCCTGCAAAAACCTGTTAAAGCAATCCGGAATTCATCGAAAGAAATCTTAAATCATGAATTATTTTTTAAATATTTTTCTTTAATAAAAATTTCAATTATTAATTATACAAAAGTATTATGAATTCTGGTTACGAAATTATTATGAGTAGGTCACTCGGATGAGAAAACTACTGCAGTGGATTAACTATTATGGTCTATCAATATTTTTTTCCGTTAATTTATACTCGTATGACATATGTAATCAAATTAAATCATTCTGATTCACTTCAACTAACTCAGATTTAATATAGATAGTTCAGATCACGTAGGTATAGGATATTCAAAATAATTAAATGTTTCCTTTGTGGGGTTTCTGTCGCAAACTCTGAATAATATCTATAAAATAAAAACCTTATTATTTTGTGAATTGGTTCTGCGTTAGAAACATCATACAGGGTGGCCATTTGAAAACGAAACAGACGAGATTACAGACGAAATAAAGTTTTTCCATAGAAATGCTCGGACAGGTCGATTTCTGTTTCGAGGGGGACAACTTAAGATGTAGGTTACGGACGCATAGCGCTTCAACCCTTGCTACTACAGCCCTCACCCCCAAATTTTGAATAGGGAAGATGGGGTGAGTGATACCTCATTTGAAAGGTATTTTTATACTGATTTCAGCACAGTAATTGTTTTTTCATTTTATGCATTAGTTCTCGAAATATTCTTAACTAAGTATTTGAAAATGAAGTGGTGTTTTCATGGCACTTGTAGTGTTTTTTTGTGAAAAATCGACATTTTGAGCTTCAAAACAACCACGACTGTGGCTTCCTTCCTCCAATCCACTGACATAGAAATCTTTAATCAAGATGTCGAACAAACAAAGCGTATTGCGAAGGAGCTCAACGATTTCCGACTTAATTATGAAGTGTTTTCTCAGTTGGCTTCAATATGTTTTCATTTTGTTGATTATTGAATTCATATCTTTTTCAAAAAAATGAGAATCGATAATTTTTTATTTATTACGAACAGATCATTAAGTTGGCTTACTGGTTCTTTGACATGTGAATTATTCTTAGTTTTGAATGGAGACTTGTATGTGTTCTAATTCATTGTTTGACATGGTTTATTCAATTGCAGAGCGGGTGGAAATAATTTCACTTTTTTTTGCAAACAATCAATGTGCGAATAGAACCGCAGAATTCTTCAATCAACGACATTTAGATAAACATGTTAATAGGAAGTATGTTTTGGAATTAGTGTCAAAGTTTCAAGAAACCGGGTCCGTGGCTAATAAAAAACGAAACATGGAAAGAAATGAAGCAGCTGAAGTAGCTGTTCTTGGACAGATTGCTCTGAATCCAATGACGAGTACGAGGCAGCTAGCACATGAATCTGGTTTTACACGAACTCGAATTGCAAATATTTTGAAGCATCATAAATTCCATCCTTACAAAATCCATCTTTCACACGCACTAAACGAAGATGATTTTGACCGTCGTGTTGAATTTTGTGATACAATGAGTGAACGAGTAACTGCTAATCCCAATTATCTGTACAATGTTTGTTTCTCCGATGAGTGTTCGTTCTTTCTAAACGGCAAAGTAAATCGACACAATTGTCGTTATTGGGCCGATGCTAATCCGAGATTGTTCCACGAAGTTTAGACTCAACAACCAGAAAAACTCAATGTTTGGGCTGGAATATTTGGTGACAACATTGTCGGCCCGTTCTTTTTACCTGGTAATCTTACTGGAGATATGTATTTGGACTTATTGGAAAATCACATTGATCCAATTTTGACGGAAATTATTGAAAACAATGCTGGAAATTATGTGGAAGATCAGATTGTGTTTCAGCAGGATGGAGCTCCTCCACACTACGCCTTACCAGTTCGAGAATATCTGGATCAAAGATTTCCGAATCGGTGGATTGGAAGAAGGGGTCCCACTGAATGGCCAGCCAGATCGCCAGATATCTCACCACTAGATTTTTTTCTTTGGGGCCACTTGAAGAGTAAAATTTACTCTACACAGCCCGATTGCATAGAGGATTTAAGAAGACGTATAGTGAACGAATGTCGTCAAATCACTCCAGAAATGCTGCAAAATGTGCGCCATCGTTTCGAACAAAACTTATTTCATTGTATGGAAGCTAATGGTGAACAATTTGAATATTTAATTAATTGATGTGAGTTTTTGATAACTTATTTACTTTACTTTGAAAAGTCTTATTTCTTAGATCAATACTTCAAATCGTTCTGATACCGTACAGTTGGAGAATGATTTCAGTGAATAAAACAGCTAGTCGAACATCTGGCCTTAGTAGCATTAACACGTACGGTATGACTTCATTTGCCCAGTGGTAGATGTTTTGCAATTTCAAATACAAGTACGGAAATTTTGGTGTTTCGGAAGCACGAAATGTCAATTATTCACAAAAAATTAATTTAAGTGATAAAATTAACTAACGCATGAATATTTCGAGAACTAATGCATAAAATGAAAATACAATTACTGTGCTGAAATCAGTATAAAAATACCTTTCAAATGAGGTATCACTCACCCCATCTTCCCTATTCAAAATTTGGGGGTGAGGGCTGTAGTAGCAAGGGTTGAAGCGCTATGCGTCCGTAACCTACATCTTAAGTTGTCCCCCTCGAAACAGAAATCGACCTGTCCGAGCATTTCTTTCGAAAAACTTTATTTCGTCTGTAGTCTCGTCTGTTTCGTCAGAAGCAATATATAGAACAATGTTTCCTAACAACAATAACAAAACAACATCCACGATAAAGCAACTATTTCGTAACGTTTTGTCTGACGAAGGAGTCTGATCTAGTATCCGAAACGTTACGAAATAGTTGTTTTATCGTTGATGTTGTTTCGTTATTGAGCACGGGGGAGAAAAGTTTCTTTAGAAATGTTTTCAATTTCTTCTCTTTATCACACATTTTCGGGTTTTCTCAAAGTGGGTTACACGGTAAACTCCCCATGATCACTATCACAAAATCATATGCAGGGTGGTCCACGTAAAGCAGTCCAACAGAATATTAACCTGATATTTCCGTATGAGTATGAGTGTTCCCGGAAATGCTGAGATAGGTCAATTCTTATTTGAAGGGGGACGAGGCAATAGTGGTCGAGTGGTACATCATTTTGAATGTTTTGCTATTACATTTATGAATTTGCTAAAACATTTCTGGCTGGCGTTCGATCCTATGTAAAAAAAAAACTCGTTGGAAATGTTGAGTGAATTGCATTAAGTGGTCGAGTTTCTGAACAATTTTTGGCGCTCTAGTTCCTCGGAACTGAGTGCTTATCAATTTGCCCAAATGTCTGTAATTTTCGAATTTTTTTATGAAAATGGTCTTAAACGATTTGGTTCGACTCACTGATCAAGAATCCGTGGTCGAAATTCATTCTGTCCGGCCGGTCCGGCCGGCCGTAGGCACGATAACTCTCGAACGGAATGAGCTAGACAGTTGAAATTTTCAGAGTAGTTTAGGGAGATGAATATCTCGGTTAAGTTCGTTATTGGGCAAAATTGGCCAGATTTAATTTGATTTCTTCCATGGTGCAGTTCTCATTCTCATGATTGCTCATTTAATCTTGATAAATAAACTATTATTTAAATTGAATTTCCTTTATGATGCAGTTCTATCATATGAATACATTGATATAATTCCCAACTCTGAGAAACCAATACTTTCGGAGATATAATTTGTCTGTTTGAACTAGAGCGCCAGAAAGCTCCTGTCCACAGGGCTTGAACCCTTTTTTAATTAATAAGATGTTCAAATTGCCTACTGTTCAAGTTTACTGTTTAGAAATTAGTAACATTCAAGAGCAAGAATAGACGCGTCTCAACCTCATCAGTGTTCTGTAGCTGCCGACAAATTCAACTAAACTGGGCCATGTTAACATTCTCATAGCCAACGTGTTATGTGATATATAAATCCTCATGCCATCTATGAGAGAAAGCCAGGATTATGCCTGGTAGTGGGTAAAGGTAAAATGCAAAAATGCACGGGGGTAGTACATGGTAGCATACGGATGTGACAAGCCCGCGGACCCCGGTCACTCTTAACCGATGATGGATCGTGATCTGCGAAGTCTTGTGAGAAAGCTTCTACCCGTAGATCACCAAGGCACGTCTGGAGTTGGTGCAGGACGTGACAAAATGCGGACCACCAACGGCAGGATGCCGAGGAGATGGACGCCTGCCTTACAAGAAGCTAAAGTTTCCGACAAAGACATCATGTCAAAAAGGGAATCAAAGTTTGCAAGAGCAACACATAGGTGCACCCGGTAACAGAAACAAGGTAGCAAAAAAAGGACTCCACATGTGCAGTCTGTGTTAGATCGAAGATCTAGACCAGAGGAGAGAATCACCCACATCTCAACTTGACGACCCAGCAAAACCTACGAGACCAGGTTAATCATCTGATGAAGATAGGAATCTTGCAGCAGTATAAAGAGCCAGAAAGGATCGAAGAACAAGCCGTTGAGCAGGTGAGAGATTATCCAAACCAACACCAACAGTTGGCCGGTAGAAAGAGAGAAGAAAAGTCTAAGTATTGGACTAGATGAGAGGTGCCGTAAATATCCGTCCACCACTGCTTGGATGGCGAAATTAAGAAGTTATAACACTGGATATGGGGGGAATTGCTCCACTCCCAGCCGAAACTGTACAAACTTCAATAGGTGAGTGTTGTTCCAGAGCTAGTCGTCAATAGAAGGGAGCATTTGAGATTGCATTAGGGAATCCTAACATAAAGACTGCACGACAATAAACGAGGCTCAGGGCTGAAGACCTAGTCGTGATGAATAATATAATTGACGATCACCTAAAACAGAGCTGTTCACTAGAAGATCTAAGGCGGTAAGGCAGAAGCTGATCAAAAGGTAAGAGTGAATAGAAGATAATCAACACCTTCACTGCAGAACCTTAATATTAATGAATAAAGCAATACATTCTATCTAATTCTGTGGAAATTTGATCGAATACATTGAATTATACCAATATTTGTCGACATTTTCTCATACTTGAGTTCAATCATTGGAAATATTGAATTATATATCAAACTAATGACGTTGTCCTGGTCGAAGTGACATTTCACATAAGAGTGGGATTTCAATATTTTCGTTTCGACATTATCATTCTGCGATTTGCTGTTGCCCAAAGCAAAATAAAAAACTGACTTCCATTTCTTTGTATCCCAAGCTGAAGATGAGCCTGTACTTACCGTGTGAGTGGTGCTGAGTATAATAATGTGGTTGCCGATAAGTAACTTCTCGAAGTTAAAACTATATGAAATACTCACTGCAATACTGCAGCTAACGACTCCTACAGAGTATAGTTTTGAATTACATTTCAAAATCTTTCACACATTAATTACACATTAATATAATATGTATTAAACTTCATTTTTACAAACAGCGTAATACTGAACTTAAAATTAATATCGAATGTCAATGTGACATTTTTGGGTCTCTGGGATCTGAGAATAGTCGATGTTCTTGTAACTGGATCGGCGTATGCGCCATTTGGTACTAGAAAACAAAACAAATATTCTATAATCTGATTGCGGCACGTCCTACAGGGTTATATCACGACTCTAAACTATTCCGAGACCCACTCAAAAACACACACGAAATTTCATCAAAATTGGTAATGTCGTTTAGAAGGAGTGGAAATAATGAAATTTATATCAAATAATCATAACAATCTTAATAAATAAAGCAGTAAATTCTATCAAATTCTATGAAAATTTGATAGATTGAATTCATCTATTCTGATTCGGTCATTCACAGAAAACTTAATCATAGTTAATACAAAATAATCAAACATGATGTTCCATACCTGACCAATTTTCATTGCCCTCTTTCGAAAAATATTTTATAACGTATTCGTGTAATATTCCATTCAATAATTCACACAATAATCCAATGTCTTTCACCGAGTGAATCCGCCTAAATATTCATTTGTGTCCCACAATGGTAATTCGCTCGGATATTCGCTCGTACCCTGCAAATTAACCATTCATACACACATCACATTAATTAATCTGATACCAGAATGAATTTAAAAGCCACGTTCCGAATTTAATATGTGGAGTAATTGCAGGTTCATGCCATTCAGACCAACTTGCATGACCCTGTAATTTTCATCATGGAATATTAAATTATTAATTGAGAGGATCAAACAGCAACAGATGTGAATTTCACACTGTAGTATTTTGGTGTTAATTTCGTGAAATTATGAAAATTTTGCCTATACCAGTTTCATTGTCAGTGGGAAATGATTCACTGTAATTACATTCTCTAGATTGATTTGTTCTCAAATAATAGGCGAATAATCAACGCTCAGAACGGGCGTTAATTTTGACAATGAAATTATCGTAGTTCCAATTTATGATTTGGATAAAATACGCTGCGCCGTTTTGCTCAATAACTATTTCAGGACGTCATTTATTGGCCACAATTAGAACTAGTTTCATATACAGGGTGTTGCAAGAATGATTGTTCAGGCTCTCAGTGC
This sequence comes from Halyzia sedecimguttata, assembly GCA_937662695.2. NCBI lineage: Eukaryota > Metazoa > Arthropoda > Insecta > Coleoptera > Coccinellidae > Halyzia > Halyzia sedecimguttata. The sequence goes on from OW569412.2 coordinate 35,564,450, forward strand.
AAATGCCATTTTGGTGAGTCCAAATCAGTGTTCGAAATATGTCCTAATTATATCCGTCTAAGAGATGCAGGATGTTTTATGTATTTTATAAAACACTTTCAATCGGCATAACTATTGGACACCTGCATGGATCTTCATGAAAATTTCAGGGAATGAGTATAGGACTACGCCTAATATTCGTTTGTAATCACTTGTCGATAGCGTAGGTCCGGACTGAGAAAATTATTTTCATTATTCCCCATCTTGTAAAATACCCTGTAAATTTTCGAGAATAGAAATTTTCCCAGAATCTACAATGAATACTCTTTCAAACAAGCCTATTGGCAATAATGGCATACTTCGCAACAATATTTTATGAACCATTGAATATATGGAATTTTTGATTCATCATAAACACGCACCTGTGTGCCTCCGAATAATGCGTTTATACATATTGAAATTGAATTTCTCAGCATCATGACTTTAGGAATGTAGCGTATCTTATTTCATCCAATACACAAATTCAGGGTTTCGACTTCAGATTACCCAAAAGAGTTTTTCGAAAAAATACTGCTATGTTATGTTTTCAAAAACTGAAACAGATGTTAGCAGAATCAAAGATTTCTTAGAAACAAAACCACAAAAAAATTTGAACATTGAAGTGAACTCATAAAAGGGAATTAAAGGTATGAATATGTGATTTGTTATCGAAAATTCCCCTATTTCTTGCTAGCTCTTGTATTGAATATGCTGCAGCTTGGATTAGCCCTTCTGGTCGATTATTATTTATCTCCCCACATGCAGCTTGAATCGATCTGTAAAGAGGAATGTACTTCCAACATTTCATTTCACGAGTGAAATAGTAGCGCATTTGAATGGAGTTCATCCAGATCATTGGTTTGGTAGATGGGGACCTTCTGACTGACCTGCAAGATCCCCAGATCTTACATGCTTAGATTATTTCCTCTGGGGACACATGAAAAATAAATTTTTCTCCGAAGAAATTGATAGGGAGCAACTGATTAATCGTATTCAAGCTTCATGTGAAGAGATACGAAATCGACCAGAAATTATAAAAAAAGCTGTAGCGCATCTGATCACAAGAGCTAGAAAATGTTTAGAAGAAAGAAGGGGTATTTTCAAAAACAAGTTATGATTTTTTTCTCATTTATTTATTTGTTTACTGTCGATTCTGAGAAAAATTTCACTTCTTGAAAATTTGATGTATAGGGTGTTTTACGAGATGTGGAATAATAAAAGTAATTTTCTCAGTCCTGACCTGCGCTGTCAACAAGTCATTATGAACGAATATTAGGCATAGGCCTATAACCATTCCCTGAAATGTTCATGAAGATCCATGCAGGCGTTGAAGAGTTATGCCGATTGAAAGTTTTTGATAAAATACATAAAACATCCTGTATATTTCAAACGAATATGGTTAGGACATATTTCCAACACTGATTAAGAGTCACCAAAATCTCCTGCTTCTCCACTGAAAGCCCGTACAATCATTCCTGAAACGTCCTGTATAAAACTTTTTCGAATTTACAGTTATAACCTCGGTTATAACCCTTGAAAACATGAATTGATTTTTCAGTTTTCAATTTATGTCTACCGAACCAAAATACTCAGGCAAATAGATTTTGAAAAGTTGTAATATATCATACGTGGTACAAGTACCACAATTTTTCACACCCCTACGATATATATATGGGATTGAAATGAACAACCCCATAAATTGATCCGAGAAGAATAAGTTTTTAAAATCAAACTATAGTTCTATTTTTGGCCGTAGAATCGCCTTCTAAGATCTTTCTTGTTTTTCAACACCTTGTATATGTAAATGTACAGGGTGTTTCAAAACAAAATGGAGCCGTTGCTAGGGGAGGCAGAACACTGAAAAATATGTGGGGTTAGCGTAGTAAAAAAATGTCGTTACTGCATCCGTATTCTAGATACAGTTTGTGATTATAGTATATTCTAAAACAAGTTGCAGAATGGGCTCCTATTAAAACACGAATGCGAAATTCGAAAACGAGCGACGAAGGAGCGAGTTTTCGAACGCATGAGTGTTGGAATTGCCTTCTGCAACGAGTATTAGACGATATTTTCTCTATTTCAGGCAAGTTTTGCAAAATACTGTTGAAATTTAATGAAAAATTCGGATTAAACATCCTAGTGACTTTTGTATTGTATCTTGGTAGTTGGTGTGACTGTTACGAAAGTTGACAGATTACGGAATTTGAATTTGAAACGTACGTAGGGCATGGAGATCAGATTGAAGACAGTTTCCTAATGGCAGGAATGATTCAAAATTAGCGAGAAGGAAATCTCTAGTACCATATTTTTTAATGAAAATAAATCTTTTCCTCAACAATTATTTCACTATAGCCAGATTATATTGTATTGTCAATTGACGTGTATTGAAATTTGATAGGATCGAATGTCAGTGCTGACTAACACAAAACGAAAAATTTAACTAGAAACAATGCGGGCATGAGTTCATTCCAGCACTGTTTTCAGTGCTGGAATGGACTCATTACGATACTGAAATAGAGAAAAAACTTCTCATACGCATTTTTTAAGATCATGCCGAAACTACTGCCAATATTGTAATTTGAGAAAAGCACTGACGTGAAATTCAGGAGCTTTTGCGCGTATGTTCAATTGTCTTCTCACGCCTCATACGAAGTCAATCCATCAGCTGAAATTCCTCGATTATAAATTTAGGGCAGATACGTACTGCTTTTATGGTTGTTACTGATTATCACCGTAACTTAACCACTCAATAACAAACGAATGAGCTCTAGGAAACTTAAGCCCTATGGTTTCCATTTTGGGGGGACGCTAACGGATGATGTAGCTAGCTCGAATCGCAAGGGTATATTTCTTGATGGTTAATCGAGGAATATTCGGCCGTATGTCTTTTAATCTTCGATAAGTCTGCGTGAGACCAACAATTCTGCAATGAACTAATACAAACAGATACGATGCGTTATTAGATCAGAAACGGTTCAATATGTTAACGGAACAAATCTAATATCATCTTCTTAATTTCTGAGGCTATCGCAAATAATATTTATTCAAGGCAAATGATTTTTTTTCGGACTAACTCTGATGATTAAAGATTATTCGTGCATCCGTATTACCCCATCGAAAGTATTGTCTTTCTTTTGAAAAATATTCAGAATCTGTGTACACACTGCTCTGAATCATTTTCACATCGATGAGAGAGAATGCAATGAAGTGATACATATTCATGGACTTGCCTGTAAAAGAGAGCATTTTTTCCATTATGTTAATACGCTGTTTTCAATTGTTGTCATTCGATGAATAATGCATAGGAGGCGTTTTCTTCTCCATTTTACCATGCCGCAACAGAACGCGAAAAAATGAAATCCCGCCTGTAGAAAATGTGCAAATTACGCTCGATATCAGTATTTGAATCTGTTCTTGTTTGTTCACTTAGGAATTTCAACAGAGCGAAGTCTCGCACAACCCGGTATTTATTATGTTATCTTCTGCGTGAAGACAAGGACGCTTTCTATGTTTTGCCGTAATGGATTGGTAATGAGAGAACAAATAGTAATCCATTAACACTTGCCCGTATACTGTTGTATGTTTTGTCTTAGTGCAAAATTCATTAGAAAAGCACGTCTGCATGTCGTGCAGACTTACGACAACTGATTCAACGCATACGAATGGATATGACTTTTTTTCAATTATTTGCTAGGTTTGATATCTCCTTCCTGGAAATCTACAAAAATCTATTAAAATTCTAAGTATTGCAGTGGAATCAGGATCCTTAGTGCATTAATAGTTTTAGTTTATTGATTCTTCAAATACTCAACTTTTGGAGTAGTGCCGCAAAGAAAACGTGGATCTTGCTGGAATTCACAAAGCTTACAGTTTGAAGTATACAGGGTGTCCCAAGTTCGAGTGCCTATTAGACGTTTCTGGAGAACTGGACATTGAAATCTGAAAATTGGGATTATGATATTGCTTGCAATTCTCTGCAGAGCTAAAATATTTTCGAAGCTCAAGCACTTCTGGTTATGCAGGGAGTGAAAATAAATTTGATGAAAACATTTTTTCAAGTTTTGCATTCCTGGTATGATCAAGTATCCAATGCTGAATACATTACTATTGAAACCATTGCATTCATTCGAATAGTTTTCAATATATCGAAAAAAAAATTGGTTCAAGCACTGACGTGAAGTCAGAAGCTTTTGCGCGTATGTTCTTTTGTCCATCCTTCTGTATTGGTCACCCTTAATCGAATTTACCATGGTAAATTATGTTGTCCATTCTCCTGTATTGGACACTTAATTCAGTGCTTGAACCAATTTTTTTTTCGTGATTTTTTTTGAAATTTTCTAGGGGTACGGTTATTAAAATTTTTTTTTTCGTCATTTTTTTCGAATTTTCTAGTGGTACGGTTCTTACAAAATTTTGAACACGTCTTTATGTTGATTTTCTACTACTAGTTACCAAGCTTCAATTCGATATAATATTTATTTTTTCAGTTATCAAGAAAATAATATTCCAGGTGGGTATAACTCGGAAACCGTTAGACCGATTATGCCCATAAACGAACTCAACTCTCCCTTTCGGATACGCAACCTACCCTGAAAATTGCAAGTCCCTATCTCCTTTCGTTCGAAAGTTATCGAGGCAACGGTCACCCATCTACTGAATTCACACAAGAATGCTCCAATCTCCAACAATATTAAACCGATCGTATTAAAACTTGAAACTTAGCGGTAGAGTTAGGTTATGAAGGCTCTTGCAAAATTTCATCAATTTCTAACGATTAGTTACTGATATATAGAATTTTTTTTTTTATTTTCAATGATTTATTAAAAATTTTCTACAAATGCTATCCTCACCAAATTTTGCAAACATTTCCGCGTTGGCATTCTACAACTAATAACCATGTTTGAATTCAATCGGTTCAGTACCTACTTTTCGAGTTAATGAGGAACAAAAACCACGAAATTTCAGAAAATTTCAGATGGCTATAACTCTAAAACCGTTTGGCCGATTATGCTCATAAACAAACTGAAATGTCGCGTTCTGGTGCTCATCCTAACCTGAAAATTTCAAGCCGCTATCTCATTCCGTTCTCAAGTTATCGTGACAACAAAAATATTTTTTAATAATTTTTTTAAAATTTTCTAGCCATATGATTCGCACAAAATTTCACAAACGTGCTTAGGTTCACATTCTACAACTACTCACCAAGTTTCAATTCGATCGGATTTATATTGGTTTAAAACAAATTTATCACTCGGAAACCGCTGGGCCGATTATGCCCATTAACGCACCTGTCCGTCGTATTGGGATGCGCCACCTACCCTGAAAATTTCAAGTCGCTAGCTCTTTTCGTTCTCAAGTTATCGTGGCAACGGCCGGACGGCCGGACGGCCGGCCGGACAGAATCAAATTTGACCTCGAATCCTTCATTGGGGAGTCGAACTTAATCGTTCAAGACCATTTTTTTCAAAAAATTCGAAAGTTACAGACATTTGGGCAAAACTATAACGCGATGTTCCCCAGAACATATGTTTAGTCAGTAATATGTTCATTATTCCTATTTTAAATATCCTGGGCGTAAACCATTTTTACAACATCAAAGAGGGAGAATGTGGAAAGGTCATGCATCTTTTGAATTTCGGAAATATCATCACAGGGTGTTTCAAATTTTGTGTCGAAAATTGTTATTAAAAATTGGCCATAACTTCTGTTTTTCAAATTAGAACCCTATTTTTGGGCGTATGTTCTAGGGGAACATCGTCCTATCATTTCGTCCAAATGTCTGTAATTTTCGAATTTCGAGCTGAAAATTGGCTAATAGACTAATTCGGACTCCCTGATTACGAATCCGGTGTCAGATTTTTGGGTGCCGTATGGCCGGCCGGCCGGCCGGCCGTAGGCACGATAACAGGAGCACCGAAGGTCCTATCGACTTCAAACTTTCAGGGTAGGTTTCTGATCAAAATGCGACGGTTAAGTTCGTTAACGAGCAAAATCGGCCGGACGGTTTAGGAGTTATAGACATTTAAAATTTTGAGGTTATTTCCCTGATATTTCAGGAACTAAAGAAGATGTTGAATCGAAACTTGGTAGTCAGTTCGAGGATATAAACGCGCAACTTTTGGCAAAATTCTGTTATGATCAAAATGTTGGTAATTTTTAAAAAAATATTTCTTTTAATTTTTTCGAAAAAAAAATTTTTTTTTCGTGAACTATTCATCAGATTGCAACAAAAACTTGTACTAACGTCAATTGTAGTATTTTGCAACATTGTGCAAAATTTTGGCTCTATACGATTTCAATTTCTGGAGATATAAGACAAAATGTGTCAAATTTCCTGGGTCTCTCTCAGTATTTTCATCGATTATTCTATGAACTCTTTGAATTCCACCGAAAACAAATTCAAAGACATAAACATAAAGAATCAAGTCATAGTTTAGACGTCGAAAGAAGGACGATGTTGATCGACTTGAAAAGGTACCTATTTCAAGAAATGCAATAATGAAATGCTTAATTTTTTTTATGGTCACAGAAAATCGTCACAAAAATCTATTTACCTCATTCGACGGCTGTTTGTCAAATCAATTAATTTCAATAATTAATGTCAGATTTCCTACATACCAAGTTCAAACACATTTTATTATATGGAAAACACTTATTATGATCACGTTCTACAGGAATTGATACTAAATAGAAGCTAGATGAAGATTATTGTAATGGAAAATTTGTGTTCCAGAATAATATTAAGGTATTCAACATGATACTGCTTTTTTTCTTTACTGGTCAGTACGGGCCACAAGGAACATGCGCCCAAAAGCTCCTGTCCACAGGGCTTGAACCCATTTTTTTATGATTGCGATGGATTCTGCGATGAAAAATAATGATAGTTTTCTAACATGATTATGCTCCTAAATTCAATTATTTTCAATTTTTTTTTTTCAATTTAGGAGCATAATCATGTTAGAAAACTATCATTATTTTTCACCGCAGTAACCATCGCAATCATAAAAAAATGGGTTCAAGCCCTGTGGACAGGAGCTTTCTGGCGCTCTAGTTCAAACAGACAAATATTATCTCCGAAAGTATTGGTTTCTCAGAGTTGGGAATTATATCAATGTATTCATATGATAGAACTGCATCATAAAGGAAATTCAATTCAAATAATAGGTTATTTATCAAGATTAAATGAGCAATCATGAGAATGAGAACTGCACCATGGACGAAATCAAATTAAATCTGGCCAATTTTGCCCAATAACGAACTTAACCTTGATATTCATCTCCCTAACCTCCTAGCTGATTCCATTCGAGAGTTATTGTAGAAAAACTTTTTTTAAATTTTCTAATTTTTTTTTTTTGACTTGCGGTAATCTGGTCAATACAAATACAAATACAAAACTTCACATGCGTATAAAGGACATGCTTCTACAATTTGATGCTAAATTTCAGATAGATCGAGTGATCGGTTTCGGAAATTATCATAAAAAATATTTTTGCTAAAATCGGCCATAACTCCGAAACCGCTTGATGGATTTCGCCCATTAACGAGCTCGTCCGAAATATTTACGCTCCAAACCCACCTTGCAAATTTCAATTCGCTAACTCCTTTCGTTCGAGAGTTATCGTGCCTACGGCCGGCCGGCCGGCCGGACAGAATCGATTTCGCCTTGATCAGTAGTCGAACCAAATCGTTTGAGACCATTTTCAGTCAAAAGTTCCAAAATTACAGAACTAGAGCGCCAAAAAAACAAGTTTCGTATGACAATTGCCCAAAACAGGTTTAAAGTACCTACAAATAGTAGATATTTCATAAAACATGTATGAAAGAAGAGAAGTAATAATGAAAAATTACCTTGTAATCGATCAAAAATTTCCTGATCTACGTTCACCAAATTTTCTCCTCTCTCGAACTACAGAATTATGCTTACAATATTTACGTAATATTTTCATACATTTTTGGGTGAGGTCCCCTTTGCATCGCTAAAATACAAGTATTTCAACCCCAATATTTTTGAAGTTATAATATTCCCTTCCGTCAGTCCCGTCATAAATTGAGAGAACTGAGCATTCTATGTCTATGGATGAAAAGCAGTCTCACTACTCTCAGATCTCTTACTTCATGTTCCGTTCCGAAATGTAAGACTTTTCTGAGAAAAACTTATTTCGGAGCAAACAACTTAGATTTTTCGCACTTCGCTCACAATTCTTCGATTGATTAGATAATGTCATATCTCAGCTAAATGAGTTGACATTATGACAATTCATACACAGAATAATCATATCATTCTGTGATAACGTAGAAATACGATTTATTATTGAAATTTTGAAAAATCATATCTCCGAAAGTATCAGCTTGTTAGAGTTAAAAATGATATCATTGGATTCTTATTGTAAAACTGCTTATTGAAAAAAAATTAATTTGGAATTTGTTCTGTAAAAAAAAAAATTTTGTTGTTACTCCGAAACCATCTGTACGATTTTGCCCAATAACGAACTTAGCCGATATATTTATCTCCCAAACCTACTCTGAAAATTTCAACTGTCTAGCTCATTCCGCTCGAGAGTTATCGTGCCTACGGCCGGGCCGGCCGGACAGAATGAATTTCGACCACGGATTCTTGATCAGTGAGTCGAACCAAATCGTTTAAGATCATTTTCATCGAAAAATTCGAAAATCATAGACATTTGGGCAAATTGATAAGCACTCAGTTCCGAGGAACTAGAGCGCCAAAAAATAGGGTTCTAATTTGAAAAACAGAAGTTATGGCCAATTTTTGATCACAATTTTCGAGACAAAATTTGAAACACCCTTTGATGATATTTCTGAAATTCAAAAGATGCATGACCCTTCCACATTCTCCCTCTTCGATGTTGTAAAAACGGTTCATGCTCAGGATGTTTAAAATAAGAATAATACTGACTAAACATATTTGACATTTTTTCCGGTTTTTTTCCGATATTTTGAAAACTGTTCGAATGAATACAATGGTTTTAACAGAAATGTATTCAGCATTGAATACTTGATCATAGCAGAAATGCAAAACTCGGAAAAAAAAATTTTCATCAAATTTATTTTCACTTCCTGTATAACCGGAAGTGCTTGGGCTTCGAAAATATTTTAGCTCTGTAGAGACTTGCAAGCAATATCATAATCCCAATTTTCAGATTTCAAATATGTCCAGTTCTCCAGAAACGGCTAATAGGCACTCGAACTTGGGACACCCTGTACTGCTTCACAAAAGTTAAGGAAGTTCAGAAATTTTGACACTGTTTCAAAAGTTATCACCAATTTTTTAAATATGCCAAATCTAAATGTTAACTCTCTTCTCTAACTCATTCTTTTGCCCATTTCTTCATAAGTTTGAGAATTTCAGGTGAAAATTTGTTTTGAGAGTTATAAAGCCAGTTCAAACAAAAAATTGAAAAAATAAAGCTCAGATAAGGGTGTTCAATGGGATTCAGTTCTGGCTACAGAGAGGGCAGGGCCAAATGTGGAATACCATAAATTTCCACAGTTTCATCGACAATTCTCGCACGATGGGGTGGCGCATTGTCCAAAAATTTGAAACAAGAAATTTGGCCCAATTGCAGCATGAAACAAAGAAAAAATATTGTCAATGATTTGCTCTATGCGCATTCATGGTAGCATCAAGCACCAACAATTCTGTATGTTCATTGAAACAAATGCCTCCCCTAACAGTAACTGCACCACCTCTGAACGGATGAACTTCCTGAACCGATCTGCGATTTCTGGGCACCAGAAGATGGATCCATACCCGAACACGCCTACTATCCGAAAACCGTCCTTATCTCGATTCATCTGTGAAGAATACAGGCCTCCATTGATCGTTCCAATTCACGTGCTCATTAGTCCATTCCAATCGAAGTCGTATATGATTTTGAGTTAGTGGAATCCTTCTCAAAAGTCGTCGAGAAAGTAGATTAATGTCTCGAAGTCTTCGAAGAACTGTTTCAATCGAAACCAAAACACCGGTAGCGTTCAAAAGGCGTTGTTGCAGGATTCGATTTCAGAAATCAAAGGCTCTCTACGAGTAGACACAGTCAGAAACCGTTCTTGTGCGGGAGTGATAGATCTTGGTCGCCCACTTCTCGGTCTTTCAGTCACGTTTCCAGTTTCTGGATATCGATGGACGAGGCGGGAAACTACGCTTTCACTAACTTGAAAGAAATTCGCAACATCTCTCTGATTACGTCCTGCCTCGATCATACCAATAGGCAATAGCCCTATTGACTTCATCCGCACTAAGTTTACGTCTAGGCATTATTGCAAACAAAATTTTCAGATTTTGAATCAAAGTTGATTGTAAAAAATTGGTTCAAGACAGTGGACAGTGGACAAATTATATCTCCGAAAGTATTGATTTCTCAGAGTTGAGTATTATATCAATGCATTCTTATGATAGAACTGCATCATAAAGAAAATTAAATTCAAATAATAGTTTATTTATCAAGATATATATATATATATTCTTTTGAACTTGAGCATTACAATTTGTTTTTTATCTAACAATAAAGCATGTGTATGAAAAAAGTGTTAGCAGAGGTTAGTGTAACGGGGTACCATATAATTTGATAATATATGATACTAGAGCTTAGGGAAAAAACCTCAGCAAAAAAACCCTATCTCCCCGTTAGTGTTGTGATTTATGAAAATTGAAATTGTTAACAAAATATGCTGAAATATTAAATATTGAAGGGCATCTTTTTCTTTATTATCGCTTCTTCCTTCAACAAGCAGAGAAGATTCTCCAAGGTACCCGAAACCCAATCTGGAAAAGGAAAAGACTAAGGGAGAAAACGAACAAATTAAAAATGGAATGTTCTGTATTTCATTAAATAGATTTGAAACTCGCTACCCATTCTAAAAAAGATTCAGAAACATTATGAATAGCCCTAAAACCATCTTTGAATCTATATATGCGACAATTATTAACTAAATGATCTATGGTTTCCTCTGCTTCCCCGCATTCACAACTAGGACTCTCAACTGAATTCCACCTGAAAAGCATACTGTTGCAACGACCATGACCGGTTCTAAGACGATTCAGAATAGACCATATTCTCAAGATTAAATGAGCAATCTGAGAATGAGAACTGCACCATGGAAGAAATCAAATTAAAATACCTGAAATGAATTTGACTCTCTCTTATAGAACAAGATGAAATGTACGAGTATGAACACAGATCATATAATAAAGCTTAGATAGAATAATTATAGCATTATGTGAAAAGCACGATTCATTATTGAAATTTCGATAAATCATATCTCCGAAAGTATTAGCTTGTTGGAGTTAAAAATGATATCAATGGATTTTTATGGGAAACTGCATCTTGAAAAGAAATTTATTTTGAAATTTGTAATTTAAAAAAAAAATTTTTTTTCGTTACTCCGAAACCATCTCGCCTATTTTGGCCAATAGCGAACTTAACCGAGATATTCATCTCCCTAACCTACTCTGAAAATTTCAACTGCCTAGCTCATTCCGTTCGAGAGTTATAGTAGAAACAAAATTTAAAAATTTTCAAATTTTTTTTTTACACTTTACGGTATCCTGATCAATACAAGACTTCACATGCGTCTAAGGGTCATGATTCTTCAATTTGATGCTAAATTTCAGATAGATCGAGTGATCGGTTTCGGAAATATTCATAAAAACGTTTTTAGTAAAAACGGCCATAACTACGAAACCGCTTGATGGATTTCGCCCATTAACGAACTCGTCCGAGATATCTACGCTCCAAACCTACCTTGCAAATTCCAATCCTCTATCTCCTTTCGTTCGAGAGTTATCGTGTTTACGGCCGGCCGGACGGCCGGACAGAATCGATTTCGACCACGGATTCTTGATCAGTGAGTCGAACCGAATCGTTTGATACAATTTTCAGCCAAAAATTCGAAAATTACAGACATTTGGGCTAATTGATAAGCACTCTGTTCCGAGGAACAAGAGCGCCAAAAACGTAAAACAATAACTGATCCGAAATTCTCAGAAACGTAAATAACAAGAACTTGCCTGAAACCGAAAAAGTTATCGAACGAGGAGCAAAAAAAACATTCAGATATAAAAGATTAGACACTTGATTTCTCATAAATGAACACTTGGTGGACAAGAATCAGCATCTTTTGAAACGGTCACAAAATTTCTTAACTTCCTTAGCTTTTGTGTAGCAGTATATAAAAAATTCAGAAATCAAACAGAAGTATTATCATGATCATACATTTGTCTATCTGGTACTTCGAATATTGCCTTTTTTGCACACTCGACTATCGTTTAACCAAATTACAGCAATTTTAAAATTTTGCTCCAAAAATAGTCTCGAAAGATTTAATTTGACTTAGTGATGAAAAATCTGAAGTCACATTCAATTCTGTCCGTTCTTCCGGATATACAGGGTGAGTCTTTGAGTTGTACATTAATTTCAACCATAGATTCTTCTCGTCAAATAAGACGTTTATTAATTTACCAATTGTCCAGATTCGGTGCAGGTAAAAAGATACAGGCTGTTGAAATGGCAAAAACAATAATCTTTTTTGTTACTTTGACATGGATATTCAGAATGAAATTAATTTTGGCGTGAAGTTTTCTACTACACATATTCTCCAATCAACAGTTTTTTCCTCCTTTTTTTCCTATCTTCACTATATACTCGCGGATTCATGAATCAATATGAAATTAGCATAAGGAAAGCGGATAATGTTTATCTTGAGCCATCATAAATGTCTTCAATCATTTTAGGAAATTAAATTTTTCCTTATCATTTCTCCTAAAACGTTTTGTTTTTGGGATATTCAACGTTGAATGTTATAAAATCTGATAAAAAGTTGGAAATTCGCCTTATTTTGGTTGATCCGCTCCTGACCTAGGCTGGTATTGAATCGATGTACATATATCTTCGTTGTTTACTTTCATAAGATATGGACATAAAGTCTATTATCCCAAATAATTTCTGTGAAAGTTACCTACTGATTATTATGATTATTCAGTTGATATCACATCTCCACTATTCTATTAGATATTTTTTCGAAATGAATGGATTGATTGGATTAATGAACATATCTAGAATTCTCAATAATAATAATATCCTGGATCCATTATCCAAGGCATAACGTTAGGATGGTCGTACTAATCATAGGATGCCTAGGCGGAATGAGAGTGAACTACGTGACTGAATTGAAGATTATTCTGGCCTGCAAATCTCTGGCCGAGGATTTAGAGCACAGAGTGCAAAAAGCGGTGTTGCTCGGATCACTTTGACGCCAGGTCCCATCAACTGTGAAGGCCGCTTGCAGCTCCTATCTTTTGTGGAGGGAGGCTGTAAGGGCGATACGAAGAACTACTCCAAGGAACGTGTGCAAGGTAACCAATCAACAACTGGAATCTCAAACTCCTGAGAGAAGCGGGCCCTCTCAGGGCGGGCCTCTAAGAGGTTTTTCCTCTCGAGCGGAAAAAAAATATTTCGAGGATGGGTGATGATCAAATTGTGGATAATCTTATAGTGGAATCAATTGTATGGAAATTGAATGAAGTTAAAGTTGAATGTTTCAATAGTGGAATATTTTTTAATGCCGCATTATAAGAATTGATTGAGTGAATAAGTTTTCTCGAAGAATTTATTATTTGAGATTTATTTCATTGAACACTGTTTTTTAATTGCTCATTTTTTCACCTTACACATGAATTTACATCTTTCGAATTTCGCTAATTTTTCTAGTGGTAATATGGGAAATGCTCTATATAAAGATTCTGAGCTCGTTTCATATGGTAAATCAAAAATGTTTTTGATGCTTCTGTTTTCCAATCTTTGTAATTTATTTAGACAATATTGAGAACTGTTCGACCATACTGGAATAAGGTACGTGAAGACGGAATTAATATGAGCATTGTAGAGCATTATTTTGTATTTATAGTCTATATACGGAGTTAAGTGTTTCACCGCGTTAACAAAGCCAACTAACCTATCAATTATTTTCTCAACATGTAGGTTCCATGTCAAATTCTCATCAATAACCAATCCAATTTATTGATATTTAGAAACTTTACGAACTTCTATTCCATTAATTACAATTTTCAAGTTGTTTCCACCTTTCTTTCTCCCACTAAAACGCATATAAACAGTTTTTTCCGAGTTTAGTACCAACTTGTTTTGACTCAACCACTGATGGAAGTGCTCAAGTTCACTATTGGTGTTTGTTTCAAGGTGTAATTCGTTTTTTGAGTGAAATAACAGTACCGTGTCATCCGCAAACATATAGTACTTGCATCTGAGCTTGACGCTCGACAGATTCTTCACATAGTAGAGGTACATTAGAGGACCCAGCACCGGGCCCTGTGGCATACCAGTCCTAGTGAACTCCACTGTGCTTTGTATATCACCAACAATTGTGTACTGTGGTCTATTTTTTAGGATAGATTCTATTAATTTATTTGCTGGTCCCTGAAAACCCAATTTTCGAAGTTTTGCGAGCAATATATCCTGGTCAACCGTATCAAAAGCTTTTTTAAGGTCCACAAAGATACAAGCAATATGTTCTCCATTTTCCATAAGCCTGATTATATCCTCGACCAATCCCACTACAGCGCTAAGTGTAGAACTTCTTTTTTGAAAACCATATTGGTGTGCATTTATCTCTATGAATTCTGCAAATTGCACCTTTATTACTTTTTCAATTATTTTAGCTATGATTGAAGTTAGGTTTATGGGACGATAATTATAGTCTAAGATCCGAACCTAAGTCGACCTTCACCGAGCTGATAATAGAATGAAACATATTTTATAATGAATTTTGTATATTAGAAAATGTACTAAAAATGGGTTGCCTGAAAAAATCCTGGACAGACTATTTTTTATTATTTTTGCGCGTATGTTGTGGGGAACATCGTGTTATCATTTTGCCCAAATGTCCGTAATTTTCGAATTTTTCGCCGAAAATATCTGAATGTGACATTTGAGTTTGTTTATAAGCATAATCGGCCAAACGGTTTTGGGATTATCGCCATCTGAAATTTGGTTTTTATTTCCTTAATAACTCGAAAAATACTAAAGCGATCCAATTCAAATATGGTTATTAGTTGAAGAATGCCAACACGGAAATTTTTGCAAAATTTTGTGAGGATCGTATCACTAGAAATTTTTTTAAAAATTAAAAATAGTCTGTCCAGGATTTTTTCAGGCAACCCATTTTTAGTATATTATCTAATATGCTAAATTTATTATATAATATATTTCATTCTATTATCAGCTCGGTGAAGGTCGACTTAGGTTCGGATCTTCTCCTATTATCTGTTCCTCAGAACTTCCTTTTTTGAACAAAGGCTTAATTTTAGATACTTTGCAGTGTTCTGGGAATGTTCCATTTTTAATTACATTGTTTATTAGTTCCAAAATTTTACCTCCTACAACTGGAAACAATTTTCTAATGTTTACTATAGAGATGTTATCGTAGCCTGAAGAACATGTGTTTTTGAAAGAATGAAATACTATTTTATGAAGTTCTTCGTATGTGCATTTCTTCATTCGTATAGACTTGTTATTTAAGATCTCTTCAAATTTACTGGCGCTATTCTTAATCGTTGCTTGAAGTTTTGGAGCTATATTGACGAAATAGTTGTTTAATGCGTTTGCCATGTCTACTGGATCTGTGAAAATCTCTGTATCATGCTTTATTCTGCTTATATTAGTGTCCAATTTCTTGTTAGTGATGTTTAGAGAGTCATTGATGATATTCCATATTTTGCGTGTATTTGAACCAGCATTAGTGATAGTGTTCATAATGAATTTTTTCTTGCCTCTTTAATCATTCTTTTAGCAGTCGCTCTCAATGTTCAAAATTCTCACAATACATTCTGTTCTCTGGATATTTTTTCATTTTTTTAAAAAATTTATCCCGTTTTTTAATTTTCCTATATACTTGCAAATTATACCAGTTTCTTTTCATAATTGTTAAAGTTTTGCTAGAAGTGCATCTACGTTTACCTGTTGTAAGAAGTTCTATAAACGCGTTCATATCTGCTATATCGTGAACGTGATTGCTGACCAAGAAGTCCTTAAATGCGCTATAATCTGTGAAACTGAAGGTTTTGTGTATTTTAGGTCTTGTTTTCTTATATGACATTTTTATTTCAGCATACAACTTTTTGTGATCAGAAATGGATATATCTTTAGCTTTTATTTTGCAGACCCTATGTTTCGGAGTGATAATATGGTCAATGATTGTACCACGTAACTTTTTCCTTCTAGTGATAATGAATTTATTTTTCGTGCTTTGTATAAAATAAGAATTCATCTCCAGCAGTTCTTTGTTCCGTTTTGTTTGTTTATCTTTATTCAATATGTTCACATTCATGTCTCCTATTAAGATAAGGTTAGTCTTTTTTTCTACCAATTCTGATAAGAAAAATATGAACTGTTTTATATAACTTTTTGGAGGTCTGTGGAATGCAATGAGGTAATGTTTAAACTGACCAAGATATATTCCAACAATATTGCATTTATCTATTTGTTTAATATCAAGCTTTTCACTGTCTAGGTCTTTTCGTACACTGAAACACCTCCGCCCTTGGATATTCTGCAGTTATGATAAGCGTTATAATGATCAATTCCGTAATATTTCAGCTCGTTTTCCTTTAACCAGGTTTCACACAAAACAATTATCGATGGTTTGTAGTAGTTTTCAATCTAAATATTTAGGTTGTCCAGTTTATATCGTTTTCTTAGAGATCTTATATTTAGATAAAGTATATCTAGTTTTTTTGATCAGCTAATTTTTCAATTTGTTTTTCCGATTTTATGTGAATAATTTTGCTATCATCAGTTTTACGTAAAAATATCTTACCATTATTATACCAAGCGAACTTGTAACCATGTTCCTTTTTGGGCGCATGTTCTAGGGGAACATCGTCCTATCATTTCGTCCAAATGTCTGTAATTTTCGAATTTCGAGCTGAAAATTGGCTAATAGACTAATTCGGACTCCCTGATCACGAATCCGGTGTCAGATTTTTGGGTGCCGTATGGCCGGCCGGCCGGCCGGCCGGCCGTACTTCCGGCCGTAGGCACGATAACAGGAGCACCGAAGGTCCTATCGACTTCAAACTTTCAGGGTAGGTTTCTGATCAAAATGCGACGGTTAAGTTCGTTAACGGGCAAAATCGGCCGGACGGTTTAGGAGTTATAGACATTTAAAATTTTGAGGTTATTTCCCTGATATTTCAGGAACTAAAGAAGATGTTGAATCGAAACTTGGTAGTCAGTTCGAGGATATAAACGCGCAACTTTTGGCAAAATTCTGTTATGATCGAAATGTTGGTAATTTTTAAAAAAATATTTCTTTTAATTTTTTCGAAAAAAAAAATTTTTTTTTCGTGAACTATTCATCAGATTGCAACAAAAACTTGTACTAACGTCAATTGTAGTATTTTGCAACATTGTGCAAAATTTTGGCTCTATACGATTTCAATTTCTGGAGATATAAGACAAAATGTGTCAAATTTCCTGGGTCTCTCTCAGTATTTTCATCGATTATTCTATGAACTCTTTGAATTCCACCGAAAACAAATTCAAAGACATAAACATAAAGAATCAAGTCATAGTTTAGACGTCGAAAGAAGGACGATGTTGATCGACTTGAAAAGGTACCTATTTCAAGAAATGCAATAATGAAATGCTTAATTTATGGATATAATATTATCTAAGTATTGTTGGGATCGGGCAGTTGGAAAATTTTTTAATAAAAAAATTTGTACCGACGTTAAATCAAGCATTCTACACGAGTGTGCAAAATTTCAGTTCGATACGATCTCAATTCCAGAAGATATTGCTTAAAATTCACATTCCAGCGTGTTTTGACGTTCTACGGTCACAGAAAATCGTCACAAAAATCTATTTACCTCATTTGACGGCTGTTTGTCAAATCAATTAATTCCAATAATTGATGTCAGATTTCCTACATACCAAGTTCAAACACATTTTATTATATGGAAAACACTTATTATGATCACGTTCTACAGGAATTGATACTAAATAGAAGCTAGATGAAGATTATTGTAATGGAAAATTTGAGTTCCAGAATAATATTAAGGTATTCAACATGATACTGCTTTTTTTCTTTACTGGTCAGTACGGGCCACAAGGAAGATGAACATGCGCCCAATAGCTCCTGTCCACAGGGCTTGAACCAATTTTTTAATTCTCTTGTTTGCTTAAATATTTTCTGTGCCTCATAAGCCATATCTTCACTTATGTACACAAAATTATTATCTTTGAAACCAAGGTCGTTGTTTCGAATTGATATGGTCTTTTTTGCGGCCATTATTTTCTCTTTCAAATCGGATTTTTTCAGGTTAATCTTTATTTCCTTATTATCATCTTGCTTACCAACTTGATGACAATTGAAATCCTCTTCCTTGACATCAACATTAAATTTTTTCATGATTTTAACTATCACGTTTTTAAAGTCAGATTTCTCTATTTTTGGTAGACCTTTGATGAATATGTTGTCTTTAATATCCTCTTGAAATTGTTTTTTCTTTGAATTGCATTACGTAATCTATCTTTTCTTTCATCTTGGATTGCTCTTGTTAAAGCTCTTCAATTTCTTTTTTAAGTTTTTTGGTTTGTCTTTCTTGCTTATCGAGGCGTTTTAAAAATTGCTCATTTACTAGCAGAAGACCATCAATTTTTTTCATCAAATCATCATTCGTACATTTTCCCCCTTTAGATTTTTTGGAACGTGTTAACTCTTCATCATCGGGCTCTTCAAATTCTGATTCGTCACTTTCCGAATCGGTGGTATCAGAATTTTGCTTACAGTCACTGCAGATCCAATTTTTTTTCTTGTCGATGACAAGTTTGAGCTCATCCTCGTTTAATCTAGTGCAATGAGCGTGGAACCACTTGTTGCACTCACCGTTACAAATTATTTTGACCTTAGCTTTGCCCAACGGTTTTTCGCAAATATTGCATTTCTCCGTACTGCTTGAAGATTTCACTGCCTTTTTCCTAGTCATTGTATTATGTTATTTAATACAAGAGCTTTTTCGTTGGGAATTTAACGTTTATAACACAACTGATGATACTTTTTAACTCAAAAAAAAAACGATTGTTTATTTACTGTGTGTAAATCACTTCAATATTTATTTGTGTAGAGAGCCAACGGAACATGTGTCTCGTCTGCTGGCTATCATACTACTGAAAGTGAACATCGAATTTTGATAATTAATTAAGGGTTGATATGATCAAAAAGGAATTCCGCCCTGTATTTTCTAACAGAAAAGTCAAAATCTCCTCAAATAAATAAAATACAAGGAATCAACTCCTGAATTTCCTTATGTTTTATAAAGACCCTGTAAATTTACACAATTGATTGTCAAATTGTCCCTTACAGAGTTTCAATAAACTACTCCGTCGATATCCGTTTTCGAAGAACCCCGCTGCTCCACTTAATTGACTGCTCTGTAACCCAAGTTCGGCGAAATGATTCAGTGCCTTTCCAATGAAGCAAGCCGCAAACAAACAAAGTTACATGCAACTAATGGGAAGTAATCCGATCACGTCTCGACAGGCAATTTAATTTTGGAAAAATCCACGAATTATCTGCCATTCAGCCTGGCAATCTGCCGAAGAGATCGATGAAGCTAATTCGAAAGATTATATTAAGTTTCGGGAGATATGGTGACTTGATGTCAGTTTAGATAAGTAAATTTGAAGTTTTTCTCCGATGCAAAGTTTAGAACAGTTGGATGTTGAGGATGTATTATTCGTGTTTGACCTGCAGGTACATGTTAGATCCATGGTGCCTTCTGCGTCATGGAGTAGGAGACACGATATGCAGGTGGATGAAAATCATGCTCAGTAATAGGCAAGCAGAAGCCAACCTGTCCGGTGAGACAGTGAAAATGACAATAGGTAGATAACTTCCGCAGTGGGGAGTTATAGCTCCTCCGCTGTGGTATCTGGTTGTGGACAGATTACTGACCAAACTGAACACTAATGGCTTCTATAACCAGGGATATGCATATGATCTAATCTTACTCATACGGGGAAAACACGCCAGCATCATTTCAGAACTTATGCGAACAGCTCTGAAAATAGTAAAGTAATGGTGTAAGAGGACTACCTCAAAGTCAAACCTTACAAAGCTGCACATATTAATTTTGCCAAGAAGAGGAAGCTAGATGGGCTTGCAACCCCCAGTCTCTTCAAAACGAGTAATGAGGTTGACTATTTAGGAGCAACACTGGATCCTGAACTAAATTATGAACTCGCATGTGCAAGATATTGTCAATAGGGGCAAGATGTCACTTATGGCTAGCAAAAAAGCACTAGGCCAAACAAGGATTTTGTCCTGATTCACTGGCTGTGCACAACAGTGGTATGGCCGATAGTAGCTTATGGCTCCCTGATTTGGTGGCCTGAGACAAATCAAACACGTACCAGAGTGGAGCTCAACAGACTCCAACGACTGGCTTTTCTGTGTATCGAAAAAACAATAGAGTCCACCTCAACAGATTAAATGGAACTGATGTTGGATCTACCTCCCCTAGAAAACGAGACGAAGGTGAAGTAAGGATCTTATAGGCTAAAATTTACTGGCAACTGGAACTCCCCCCACATTGTGGGAATGTCAGTATTTAAAACATGATTTAAAACCCTCTAATAGATATGAAGATCGACTAGATGATTGAAAAATTAAGCCAAACACGCTTTCCGAAATAGAGTTAGACTGGAGTGTACAGTGTACACAACCTCGTCAGGCTGGCGAACTTATTTGGTATACAGACGTCCTATACAGCCAGAGGTTCCGTAGCTGGAAAATACTGTGAGGCTCTCAGGTATACGTCATATATACCTCTGGAATGCAACACAAAAATATTCCAACTGAAATCCAAGCCATTTATGTATGCGTTAGGTTAAACCTGAAAATAGAATATATGGGTAGGAAAATCTACATATGTTCTGATAGTCAGGCTGAACTGAGATATTGCGAGTCTCGAGCACAGATCGAAACACTTTTGGGACTGCTATCTGCATCTCTGTTCTGGCAGACCACAACGAGGTTACACTTGTGTGTGTGCCGAGGGAGGGCATATGCTCTATCCAAACGAGGCTCTTCCTTGATCGACCCAAAGCCAGTTCTCGGGGTAACCAAAATCACTGCTAGACGATACATGTCTGATTGTATGAGGAAAAAGCCCCACACTAGTTTCTGGGATCTGTCCTGAGACGCGAGACACAGTAATAAAGTACTGAGACAAGACAATCTCTCACTTACCGAAGATCTCCTCAGGATTAAAGGAGATCAAATAGGTTCTGTTACTGGGCAAATCACCGTTCACTGTAATCTAAGAATGAGGAAGAAGAAACTGCCTTCCATGTCATCTTCTCATGTGGCTCCACATCTCGCTGTATCAAAACAACCCAGCAATCGCCTATAGCGATAGAAGGGTCTACAGAGGGAACCTAGTGAAAGTGTTATTAGATCTCTACAAGACGCATAGCTTTTCGATATAACCGATCAGCAGGATAACACAATAATGGAGGATCTCACGAAGCTACGATTAGCTCAATTGTGGATTTAATTCGATGGTTGCATCAAAAATGAAATGGGAATCGACATAGAATCACACTAATTTGGCAATTAAGCGCTGTCAAAGCTTTGTGAAACTCAATGTAAGTCTCATAGCCTGCAGTGTTGTGGGTGCAAATATCCCTCTCCTGTTGACTCTGACGATCTACACAATATTCCTGTTTC
This sequence comes from Halyzia sedecimguttata, assembly GCA_937662695.2. Lineage (NCBI taxonomy): Eukaryota > Metazoa > Arthropoda > Insecta > Coleoptera > Coccinellidae > Halyzia > Halyzia sedecimguttata. Next base: position 35,586,236 of record OW569412.2, read on the forward strand.
ATCAGATAAGAATAATAGTGGTCGATTGGCTGATAAGTGCCTTTCTATACTGTGGTGTGACCAATAGGATATATTGTGTGAAACCATGCTTCGAACAGTTTCTCAGGAATAGTATCCTCCTAGCGAAGGATAGTTTGTGTTCGGTAGTTTTTGCCGCCGATTCACATAATCTACAAGTATTAAAAGATCTAATGTAGTTGTTACCTTACCCAAGCTAAAATTAGTATATAACTCTTAGAGCGTCCGCACACGGGAACACCGAATCGACGCGATTCCTATCTTTTGAGGCCCTTTTCTACACTTGGTTTCCATAGGAACCATGCACGGAGGGATTACTACAATTGTAATTCCAGCACCTCCTGTATCCACGACACAGGCGACCGGAATGTAAGATTAAGGTCCGTCGCTTACGTATTGGATATTTAGCTTCCATTCCGATCGTGCCGATGCTAGAATTTTAATTCTTGTAATTGTCCGTGTATGGTCTCTCCAAGGTCCGAGTGTCTCAAAGGGACTCAGCAGATTGGAAACGCGTCGATTCGGTATGTCAGTGTGCGGACGCTCTTAAGGTGCTAATTCGTTGCGGTGTCTTGCGTTCACGGCCTGCCGCGACGTTTGGGAAGTGAGTGGAGTAGGGGCCACCGCATCTTCAAGTCGACACGCCCCGATGAAACCATTGCCACTGAAAAGCACTGAAGCAGTGCTCGATAGCTGCACGTCGCGGCCGGGCCGCGAACGTTGGACGTCGCTACGATATCCCACCTTTAGGGTACAAATATAGTGAAGCGTCGAGGTAAGGGGCACGCGGCGAGGCAAGAGGGTTATTTATTAGTCTCACACGTTATCGAATGGGAATGCATATATATACTACTTCGATCTCGAGCGAGTAACCGTGTGCGGCACATTGGAGAGGGTAGTCTCGAATTAATTTCAGGATTTAAAATCGCGCGTTAAGAGCGTTTTGCTTTCTTCGAATTCATACGAGCATGGAAATGAATATTTGATGGCATGGAAATGAACATTTGATTAATGCATTTTTCAATTGGTGGGCTATTCTAGCATTGCCGTTTTTGCCTATTACCTCGACTATATTTGTACCTTTTGCTGCTTTTCAAGAGTTTTCCTGCAGACTGGCTTCAGCTTGCATTCGTTGCCTAAAGACCCTTTGGGGGTGGCCGTCTATATGGAGATGTATATTATTGCGACCCCGTACTGTCTAGACTCAAAGCAGACAGACCTGAGCACAGCTTTCAACCGCCAACCGTTCTGCTTGGAGCACCGTTAAAAGTGTCTTCGTTGATATAGATTCTGTTCTTGGGGTCATATATTGCTCACACAGAGTTTTCCATCCTAAGGGATCCATCTGTATTCCGTATGCCACATGAAATGCAGAGGCCCACTTTGTGTTGCCACTTCACCTCAACCCTCGCCACTCATCGCATCATATTCAGGGCCGGCGCTGATGGTGAAACAGTGAAGCAACTGTTTCAGGTGCCAACTTTCTGGGGGCGGCATTTTGACCCAGTTCGCCGGCCGACTTTTTATATTTCATAGGTAGGGGCGCCTGAAGATTGCTATTGCTTCAGGCGCCAAATTTATTAGCGCCGGCCGTGATCAGGTTGTCCTTGTATGCAAAATTGTTTGATGCCATCTAAATTCAAACAATAAAGACATGTCCTACTGAGCTTTAAGTAAATATCAGCTTTCCTGATTCTTGAAGTGTCGCGTTGAGTTGTGTGGCAACAAGTAAGTGTGTTTCCGCCTTTATTATTTTCTTTGTATACGCTTTCTTAGCGGTGATCGATGTCAAATTTATGGTTGGCGCCAAAGTCAAACTCAACTGACATCTTAGTGAACATTTGTGGGATTTACTAAAAAGATGGAGTACGTTATAACAAGCCGGGTGCATAAAATAACTGATTTGAGCAGCTCTTGAAGAATAGAGGAACTTTCCTCGGGGAACATTCGTATTATAATAGAAACCTTGCCCCGACGAAGAATTCCACAATTCAATTATAATTTCCAATTATTCCTCCTTCAGAAGTAGACATCTTACTTTACATCTGATATAAAGGATTTTCTATTAAGAGGTGTTATTTTGAATAGCCCGCTATTTTTGTACATGTCACTTTTGAAGCTGTCATTTTTTGACATTTGACAAGTAGAAACTACGCCATTAATAAAATGGGTTCAAGCCCTGTGGACAGGAGCTTTCTGGCGCTCTAGTTCAAACAGACAAATTATATCTCCGAAAGTATTGGTTTCTCTGAGTTGGGAATTATATCAATGTATACATATGATAGAGCTGCATCATAAAGGAAATTCAATTCAAATAATAGTTTATTTATCAAGATTAAATGAGCAATCATGAGAATGAGAACTGCACCATGGAAGAAATCGAATTAAATCTGGCCAATTTTGCCCAATAACGAACTTAACCTAGATATTCATCTCCCTAACCTACTCTGAAAATTTCAACTACCTAGCTCATTCCGTTCGAGAGTTATTGTGGAAAAACATATTTTAAATTTTCAACAATTTTTTTTTTACACTTTGCGGTCATCTGGTCAATACAAAACTTCATATGCGTATAAAGGTCATGATTCTACAATTTGATGCTAAATTTCAGATAGTTCGAAGGAACTTGTCCGAGATATTTACGCTCCAAAACCACCTTGCAATTTTCAATCCGCTTACTCCTTTCGTTCGAGAGTTATAGTGCCTACGGCCGGTCGGCCGGCCGGACAGAATCGATTTCGCACTCGGATTCTTGATCAGTGAGTCGAACCAAATCGTTTGAGACCATTTTCAGCCAAAAATTCCAAAATTACAGACACTTGGGCAAATTGATAAGCACTCTGTTCCGAGGAACTAGAGCGCCAAAAAAACAAGTTTCGTATGACAATTGCCCAAAACAGGTTTAAAGTTCCTACAAATAGTAGATATTCCATAAAACATGTATTAAAGAAGAGAAGAAATAATGAAAAAATTACCTTGTAATCGATCAAAAATTTCCTCATCTACGTTCACCAAATTTTCTCCTCTCTCGAACTTCAGAATTATGCTTTCAATATTTACGTAATATTTTCAAACATTTTCGGGTGAGGTCCCCGTTGCATCGCTAAAATACGAGTATTTCAACCCCAATATTTTTGAAGTTACAATATTCCCTTCTGTCAAGTTGACATTATGAAAATTCATACATAGAATAATTATATATCAATCTGTGAAATACGATTTACATTGAAATTTTGAAAAATCATATCTCCGAAATTATTAGCTTGTTAGAGTTAAAAATGATATGAATGGATTCTTATGGTAAAACTGCTTATTAAAAAAAATTTAATTTGGAATTTGTTTTGTAAAAAAAAATTTTTTTTTTATTACTCCGAAACCTTCTGTCCGATTTTTGCCCAGTAACGAACTTAGCCGAGATATTTATCCCCCAAACCTACTCTGAAAATTTCAACTCTCTAGCTCATTCCGTTCGAGAGTTATCGTGCCTACGGCCGGACCGGCCGGCCGGACGGCCGGACAGAATGAATTTCCACCACGGATTCTTGATCAGTGAGTCGAACCAAATCGTTTAAGACCATTTTCATCGAAAAATTCGAAAATTACAGACATTTGGGCAAATTGATAAGCACTCAGTTCCGAGGAACTAGAGCGCCAAAAATGGAACGATACACGCTTCAAGAACGCATTGAAATTATTAAAATTCACTATAAAAGTGGTGAAAATTTGGCAGAGACGGTTCGTAAAACTCGAACATTTTTGGGTCGTCGTGAAGTACCTTGTCGGACCGCAATAGAGGAATTGGTGGAAAAATTCGAGCTGTTGGGAGAAGTTAGTTATGTGAAGAATAAAACCCTTGCACGTCGCTCAAGAACAGCCGAGAATATTGCTGCTGTAGCCGAAAGTGTTGAAGAATACCCAGGTTTGTCCATTCCTCGTCGTTCTTTGGAATTAGGCATTCCACAAACGTCATTACACCGTATTTTGCATAAAGATTTGGGTCTTAATGCTTATAAAGTTCAGCTAACACAAGAACTCAAGCCGGCCGATCATCAACAACGTCGTGTCTTTGCTGATTGGGTCGTTGAAATGCATGAAAATGATCAGGAATTCCATCGAAAAATCATCTTGAGTGATGAGGCCCATTTCCACCTCGGTGGCTTCGTCAACAAGCAAAATTGTCGCATCTGGTGCTCGGATAACCCAAGAGTTATTGTTGAAAAGCCTCTCTATCCTCAACGTATGACTTTTTGGTGCGGTTTATGGTCCGGCGGAGTCATTGGACCTTACTTTTTCGAGAATGAGGCTGGAGCAACAGTTACGGTCAATGGATTGCGCTATCGAGAGATGATTAATCCTTTTTTTTGGCCGGAATTGGATGGTATATATCTGGACAACGTTTACTTTCAACGAGACGACGCTACGTGCCACACAAGCAACGAAACCATTGATCTTTTGCGGGAAAAGTTTCCGGACCGTGTTATCTCTCGAAGAGGTGATCACAATTGGCCACCGAGATCTTGTGATTTAACACATTGCGACTTCTTCCTTTGTGGCCACGTGAAAGAGAAGATCTACGCCAATAGCCCAGCGTCAATTCAAGACCTCAAATATGGAATTCGTGAGGCTATCGAGGACATAGGGCAGCCACTTTGCGACTTGGTTATGGAAATTTTCATTAAAAGGATATGGTCCTGTAAGCGTGGTCGTGGTGGTCATTTGCCTGATGTTATTTTCCACTATTAACGGCATAGCTTCTTCTTTATAATGAAATAAACATCCGATCATTTATATTGAAAAATGGCATTTTTCTTTGAATATCAAAATAACACCTCTTATTGGAAAACCCTTTATAATCTGTATCTGGTCAACTAATTATTTTAGCTTCTAACGCCCGTTTCGTAAGCGATCTTTCAGATGGTACAGAAGATATTATGTAACTGTCGTGAATTATTACAAGTTTTCTATAATTTTAGCATTAAAATAGTTTTCAAGCTATCTGCGTAATTATTCTTTAGGTTACTTTATTAATCGTAATTTTTTTGCAGGGTTCTGATCCGAGAGTGGCAACATGCCGCGGCAAACTCCAAAACCGTCGTTCAAAACTGAACCAAGAAATCAACAAAGAACTTCGTTTAAGAGCAGGAGCAGAAAATCTCTTCAAGGCTACGACGAATAGAAAATTAAAGGAAACTGTTGCCTTGGAGCTCAGTTTCGTGAATTCTAATCTTCAACTTCTCAAAGAGCAGCTAGCAGAACTTAACTCCTCCGTTGAACTCTACCAAAATGAAAAGTAAGTGTTTTGAACAGAATTAATCATTCAATAGAAAGTATTGAGTAATCATTAAAGGATTCTGTGGGAGGTATATTCATCATTAAATGGCTCCTTTTTGGGTTTTCTCTCCCAAACTCTGAAAAATATCTATTTTATAGATATAGAAAAGCCAAAAAGGAGCCATTCGATAATAGAAAGTGGTATTTAGATGTCTTGTTGTCTCTTTTTTTTGCGCGTTGAAGTATATGGAGGATAACAAAACATCATACATGATTATAGGTTAGTGTATGAGTATCTCCAAGCAAACTGCTCATCTTCTCCAGTTTTCGATGGATGAATTCTAAATAATTTCATAATTATTGATTTTCTTCAAAATTGGTTCAGTAATCGAGTCAAATTGAAATGATGTTTTGAAAATCATGAACCTCGGATTATAAGTCAGTTCCGACTTGCTGAATACAAATAAAAGTGATTGGGTACATTAATTATGAGATGATGTTACTGAAGCTCCTAGGTCTGCTGAGGAGAACCACATAAGCTCTTAATAGCTTACGCTTGTTAGAGGCTTTAGTTGTGTTCAGGCTTTGTTACTATGTCCTCATACCACCTTAGGCATAACACTTTTGATTTTTGACAATGAATAGTATCTGACCATATCTGACTCGAAAAGTTCTTCTATCTTAGTCTGGAATCGATCTCAGAACCTTTCCCGAAAACACCGAAACACCAAGTTCAAACAAAATTTTCTAGTTACAATCATTTTCATACTGACACTTATATTGTCATGCCAAAAAATTTTTTAATTAATTATTTTATGTTCAAAAGAGTTATTAAAAAAAGAGAAAAAAATTTTCACAGTTTTCTGGCCTGAATATTTGCACATAAATATAAAATGTAATTCAATTTATTTAGAGCGGTTCACACAAAAAGTTCGAATTTTTCGAGATAATCGACATTTTTGTTTAAAAATGGCTATTGCAGCTTAAACTTAAAGCTTAAAGTCGCAATTGGCCAGTTTTACATGATGTACAATATAGATCCGATCGAGTTCAAATCTAGAACTTTACGGCAAAATTTAATTCGATCGGATCAGTATTTTTGGAGATTTTGCGAAAACAAAATTTCAGATGGCTTTCATTCCGAAACTACTCGACCGATTTTAACGAACCGCATTTTGACTCCAAACCTACTCTGAAATTTCCAACTCTCTAATCCATTAAATTCGTGCGTAATCGTGCTGATGGTCGGCCGGACAGAAACAAGTTTGACCTCGTATTCTTCAGTATTTGCCCGATGGAAATCAGAGCAACAGAACAGAAATGTAATTTCCTAGAAGCTCCAAAAATAAATTAATCTTCTTCATGACCAATCTGACATAAACATTCATCCTTACCGTATCTGTATAATCAGTTTCTAATAGTTCGACATTTATTTACTTATCGTGATATGATATCACGATGTTTATATCCAAATACGGTTGTTATTAATCAGTATCTGATGTAGATATCTTTATATGTACAGTGCTTCCCAATAACTCCGCGCCAAGAGGAACTTTTTTTTTCTATTAATATTTCCGAATTTTATTGATAACAAAAAGTTGGTGCATCTAAAATTATAAAAAAAGATACAAGTTGTTCCACTCAGACTTCCGGTTTGAGCGGAAATCGCCATTTTCAAACAAAAATGTCCATTATCTCGGAAATAAAACCGAACTTTCTTTGTGAAGCGCTTTAAGTAAACTTGTTTGAAATTATAATTAAGATTCATGTGCCAAATTTCATGTCGGAAAACCATGAAAAATATTTTTTCTTTGTTTGCTCATAACTCTTCTGAAAATTTAACAATTACCTAGCGGATTTTTTATTGGGTGCGTAGACGACATTAGTGTCAGCATGAATATGATTGTAACTAGTATATTTCGTATGAATTTGGTTTTTCGACATTTGTTCGAATTTTCCCTGAAAATTTGTTTCATTCTGGTGCAAAGTTGCTTCTAAACGTATTTTCGCCATTAAAATCTTTCAATTTAACATTCACTTCATATCCGAGAATTCCTAGAATGCAAATATTGCTGCAAATTGCCAATGTATAGCTACATTTTTGATTGAAATAGAATTTTGTCATGAATATCCATCGTTCAATTTCAACGCCTGTAAATTGTTTTCCATGATCACAGATTTGTGAAAATTCGAACAAATGTCGAAACACTAAGTTCAAACAAGATTGTGTATATAGCTTTCATGCCGACACTAATATTGTCTAGTCACCAAGAAAAAAAAATCGTTGGGTAATTATTCTATTTTTAAAAGAGTAATAAGCAAGAAAGAAAAAAAAAATTTTCACGAATTTCCGACCTGAATTCATATAAATTGTAATTTCAATCTAGTTTATTTAGAGCGTCACATACAAAAAGTTCGAAATTTCCGAAATAGATGACATTTTTGTTCAAAAATGGCAATTTCCGCTCAAACTGGAAGTCGCAGTTGGTCGAGTTTTATATCATTTTTTATTATTTTTGATACACCAACTTTTTGTAAAAAATAAAATTCAGAAATATTAATATAAAAGAAAAGTACCTCTGGTGCGGAGTTGCTGGGAAACACAGTATATAAAAATCTCGTGTACGTCACCGATTAAATTTTGTGGGTGTGTGTTTTGAGAGGGTACCTGGATGGTTTATTTCACGACTCGAACCGGTAGGTGGCGCTGCAATTAAGATATGAATTATTTTTAATTCATAATATTCGACAAAACGGATTTATTCTAGTGTAATTAGAACTCTCGCATATCAGAACAATTATCCCCAAAATTCCATCCGGAATTCAACTTTTGATTTAATGAGCACAGGTTAATTTTAGAATTTCGATCAGAATAGTCTACGCATTCGTTTTTCTGCCTCGAGTTATCCGCTATCTTGCCATTTGCGATGTAGCTAACTCGTTCACTGGCCCAGGTTTGCCTTTCATAACCCTTGTTAACACCACAAGCGCATTATAAAGTTTTAATATGAAAAACAAAATGTGGGAATGCCCTGTGGACAGGGTCTTTGGCGCTCTTGTTCGAACTTTGACAAATTATATCTCCAAAAGTATTGGTTTGTCAGAGTTGGGTATGATATCAATGGATTCTTATGATAGAACTGGATCATAAAATAAATTAAATTAAAAAAGTGTTATTTAAAAGAAACAAAAATTACGAATCCGAAACCACCAGACTGATTCCACTCAATAACGAACTTATCCGAGATATTAATTCCTCAAATCTACTCTGAAAACTCTATTACATCAATTGAAACTTAGCCAATATTCTAGTTTTGTTTTTACTGGAGATATTCTGAACCCAATTTGATTAACTTACCAAAGTATATTATAATTCCATCATCATATGGATTATTCAAGAGAATATTATCACCAAAAAATTATAATATCCTATAATCCTCATAATTCTACGATTTCATATATTGTATATTGTTGTAGGGGGTAACGTTACACTGCGACCTTAAGGTCTATATTGTGCCCCCCCGTCAGTCCCCGATGTCAATACCATCTACAGCTCACCAGCAGTAATCAACGAGATTACTGCTGGTTGCTTAAAGTTAAGTATACTCCTTTACTCATCCCCCTGATAAAACAATCAGCGTGTATAATTCTGGTTCTTTGAAATATCATTATATCCTGATAATAGAATCAGGACTCAACATTTGATCCTTCGAACCATAACATCCTGATAAATCAATCAGGATCCACCAACGATTTTTGCAAAAATATTGTGGTTTTCTTACTTAGTCTGGAAACTTTTTGATCCATGTGTTAATAGTTTGGTGTTTATTTTAATTGCCAGCCCTTCTTCAGCTTGATGTTCATGTGGTTCTAGTTTTCTTACTTGATTTATTCAGTAATCAAAATTCTGGAGGAAAATCTCCTATAGTCGTATGTACCATAATATAGAGGACATTCGATTTCTACAGATCTTTCAGAAAAAATCTTAGCAGTGCCAGTTCTCCGACCTACGGGTATTCTCGTATACCTTATATGGCTTTCCTTACACCAATATTGCTTCAATATTTCTCCCATTTCTCATTGCTTTATGTTTTATCCAAGCAAATAATGCCGACTTTTGAATACGCCTCGTTGTTCTTTTCATCATAAATTTGAGAAAGTTCTGTCGAAGTGCACTCTTGAGTATAAATGATGTGAATGCCACAAGAATATTTATGCCTTCTCCTTAGATTTCAAATTAATGTGTTTGCAGCAATATGTATATGGTAAAAATATCGAATCCTGTCTTATATGAATAGAATGAACGAATATTTTCCTTTCCTATTGCCTTCAGCGAAATATTTCAAGAACCACTCTTAGATTGGAGAGTAGTAGTATTCATTAGTGATCTCTCTTGATATCTGGAAACGCAAAATCCACATGAAGGCTTTCTAGTGCCGAAATAGATATTCAGCCTTTGACATCCCTTGTTACAAAAACTGCAAATTTTGCAGAAATGTTCATTATTCTTGCGCGCTTGTTCCGTCAGGAACAGTGTTCTATCATTTCGCCCAGATGTCTGTATTTTTGGTCGAAATTAATTGGGTTCGACTCACACATGAATATTCCGGGATCAAATCCAATTATATCCGTCTAGCCGTAAGCACGATAACTCTCGAACGAAATGAGTTAGAGAGTTGAAATTTTCAGAGTAGGTTTGGGGCATAAGTATCTCGGACGAGTTCGTTAATGGTCAAAATCCGCTCGGTGGTTTCGGAGTTATGACTATTTTAAGCTGAAGCTTTTTTCTGAGTATATCCTGAACTCCTTCTACAATTTTTCTGAAATTCAGCACTAAATTGTAGAATTACGACCTCTATAGGTGTGCAAAGTTTTTTATTGATTGGATGGCTATATACAAACAAAAATTCAACTATTTGAAACTTTTAAATTTTGTTTTCGGAATAACTCAAAAAATACTGATTTGATCAAATTGAAACTCGGCAGTTAGTTGCAGAATCCCGTCGTAAAGATTTATGCAAATTCGTGCGGATCGCATCAGTCGGAAAAATTCATACAATGTTCAATATTTTTGCGGAATATTTTGCTTGAAGTTCCGAAACCATACTTCGATTGAGTCTAATTTTGCCATTTAGGTGACTAATAATGACCTCTTGGAGCGTACCATATTTCATGGAATATTTCCCTCATACATAGAACTTCTCATGACAAGAATGCAATTATCAAAAATTATTGTGTCAAAAAATGTCTCGTTTCAGTGGGTGCCAAAAACAGTTGAATTTGTTGAAGAGCATGATTTAATTCATAGTCTTCGTCAGTACTATGATATTCCTCAGACAATATTTCTTTATTCGTGAAATATTCCAATGATTTACACTCGTGCATAAAAATGACCAGATAATTTTACATTCGAGCGTGTTATCTTATAAAAATTGAATTCGGTTATTTTCATATATTGGCGAAAGAGCCCTCGTCTTTCGGACTCAGGCTCATTCGCCAAAATATGAAAATAAGCTCATGCAATTTTTAGATAACACGCTTTCTTGCGAAATTATCGGTAATTTTTATGCACTTGTGCAATTATAACCGAATATTTGCCTCATACATAGAACTTCTCATGACCAGAATGCAATTATCGAAAAAGCTGTAATTGCACTGTAGAGCGAAAATTGCATCCGAAAACATCCCGTTGCCTTGACAACACAAACAATACAAACAGATAAAGTGTCAAAAAATGTCGCGTTTCGGTGAATGCTCAATACAGTTGCTCGAGGAAAATATAATCAAAAATAAATTGAGCCAAAAAATACCACAGGTAAAAGACAGTATATATATGGCGACAGTTCATAGATTTTTGTGAGGCCAAACTATCTATTCTTGACAAAGAGACGTCCATAGGCGTTCTGGCGAAAATATTAACGGACTGGGCATTGAATACGTGCAAGCAGAATGATGAGGAATATAAGGACTTCACAGTGAAGATATTCTGGAACGTCACTGCAAAATTACTGATGGAAAAATATTACATTCTAGAAATATTCCAATGAAAAAAATTACCAGATAATTTTACATTCAGGCGTGTTATCTTATAAAAATTGCATTCGGTTATTTTCATATTTTGGCTCATATAAACCCATGCAATTTTTATATAACACGCTTTCTTGCAAAATTATCGGTAATTTTTATGCACTTGGGCAATTATAACCGAAAACAGACCCTTAGGATCTTCAAAAACAAATTCCGATATAAAATTCGAAATATCTAGTGGTCAAATTAGGACTACTTCATTTTCAACGTAAAATTCTTATCGCAATTAATGTGAGTATATGTTGATGAAATGATTCACGATGCAATTTTGAGTATATAGGTACGGGAGCGATCGAATACCTGTCCCTACAAAAGCGATTAAAAAAGTGAATGAACGGCGTGTGGAATTTTGATTTGTGTGAGTGGAGAGGGACTGGAGAGTCATATAAACAGCTCATTTTAATTCTGCATGTGTGCAAGTCAGTTTAGAGGAAATATATAGTTTCCGAAGGGTAGTGTCCATAACGTGCTACTTTAATCATCTTCACGGAGGTGAGAATCCCAAATTTCCCATACACTTCTTTATCACTTGGGTAAGAATTTAACCAATAAGTTACACTTTGAAGTTCAAATCTCAAGTGGTCAATATTACCTGCGCATCAACCGATATTCCAGGCGGTCCACGATGAAGATACCTTCATCTTGCGATTAAAGAGTCAAATTACAATGTCGCTTCACGGAGGTGATAGATAATGCAGGAACATCGACTAATATAAGTATAATTCGAACACCGATAATTTTTTTATTGAGATTTGATCATGTCAACATTATTTAGTTAATTGTGGATAATGAACTAGAAATACGCTGTGCCAGAATTCCATTAATTCTATAATTTTAAGTTTAGGACAATGCGATAACTAAGAGGAACAGTCACGGAGGTGAGGTTTTCAATTCTTCTGGAAAGAAAACTAGCGTTGAAAATTAAAATTTTTGAAATTTTGCAATTTTTTATTCTTTATAGTGATTGTTACATTTCAAAAAGATATAATATAGAGAATTAAACGATTAGACCAGTTTTATGTAGGAGAAATCTGTCATGAACACCAAAGTGGAACATTTCGTGAGAACTACCCTCTTATGTTTTTCAATGTCTTACTGGGTGATTTTTTCGAAAATTTCAATCGACGAAATCTTCAAGTTGGTATTTTAAATAACGAATTCTGCCTCCTCAAATTACCAAAATGCTATCCGTTATTCGTAATCGCACAACAGATGCTCGAGTATTATTCAGATGTCGTCTTAGCCGTTATTCTTTAACACTGCCTAATTCTTAGTATACTGATGACTTTTATGGAAGTATTATAATGTATTCCCGGATATAAATTGATAACGAAACGCCGCAATCTGATCGCATTACTTTCAATCTTGATATGACTAATTCAAATGAAGCTATTCCTTATTTGTTACACACAGTGTTTCATATCATTAATAACATAACTGTGCTAATATTGACACTCATCTCTCATCCTTGACTAAAATCAAGAGGCAAAGCCCCAGGCGCCTTGTATTAAACAGTAATTACAGTGACCCACTTCTGGTAGCCACTACTGCTGAATGGTCTAAGCTAACTGTACAAGATGTTATTGACATCTCACAGCTGAGTATATTATAGAAGGCGCTAATTGTTATCGATTCACAGTTAGCGGCCAAGGACGGTAAATACTATATCTGGAGTAAAATTCAACTTTACGGTAGGTTTACGATCGACCAGAAGGTGTACCAACATTGTACTACTTCCTCGGTTAAATTTGGTATGTTGCGGTTACGGATATATAACGTCGACAATAAATATTAACAATCCGGCGAGCTTATTAACTGTCTTCGAATAAAAGTCCATAATGAGTTCGTTCTATTTCTGGCTTCGACGAAATTGATGACCAATAAGGTCAGTCGTAGAGTCTAACCGGCCGTCCGTTGGTCCGTTAACACGATAACTCTCGAACGGAATGAGCTACACAGTTAAAATTTTCAGAGTAGGTTTGGGACATAAATATCTCGGTAAAGTTCGTTATTGGGCAAAATCGGATGGTTTCGGAGTAACGAAAAAAAAAATTTCTTTTACATTACAAATGGCGAATTCATCATAAGAATCCATTGAATTCATTCTCAACTCTTACAAGCTAATTCTTTTTGGAGATATGATTTTTCGAAATTTCAATAATACATCGTAGGAGAATAGACAACAGAATTCACCATGGTAAATTCGATTAAAAGTGTCCAATACAGGAGAATGGACAATAGAACATACGCGCAGAAGCTCCTGTCTTCACGTCAGTGCTTAAACCAATTTTTTTTTCGTTAAGTCAGGATAGAAAGCAATGATGAAAAAATTAACACATTATTGTCTACCTTCAATTCTTCTTTAGGAGGAGAATACATAATTATTCTTGAAAAATATTACTGGAATTAATGTCATATTTAAATAATCAAAGTAATGAAAATTATAAGTTTAGTTACTTACATATTGAATGAAATTCAATTGAATTCCAGTAATATTCAATTACATATTCTTAACCAATAAATGTCCATTGATAGATCTAAAGGTGATGAGGTGAAACATAAAGATATATTCTCATTAGTGATAGAAAAACTGCCCTAAAATTCCTCTCTACCCATCACGAGATTTAATATCCACAAATGAGCCTCTCACCTTACAAGATCAGAAAGTGTGGTTAATTTAAAGTTAAGTTTTGAAGCCTTCAGCAAAATTTCAGCGATATCATATCAAAAATAATACATAACCTTTCAAAAGTCCCCTCCCACAAATATACTCCTCTGAAGGCACATGGATCTCTTGAAGAAGAATCGCCTTCTCTATTTCTCAAAGATATTCACTCTTGTTCATAGAAATCCCTTCAATATTTAGTTGCCTCCTCCTAAGGAGGATCTCTTTCAAAACTAGGCCTGACCGCTAATGGAGGGCTATCATTTCCCATAGATTTGTGATGAAATAACACGATTTTCCCAAGAACATACGCGCAAAAATATGTCATCATGACATTCATTTTTTGAAGGTTCTCGCAAAAATACGACCATAGACAACATATCATACGACGATTCGCATCCAGCTACCGAACTCACAAAAGGCTGCTCGGTTCTCCAACAATATGGATCCGATCGTGTTCAAACTTGGAACTCTGCAGTAGAGTTAGGTTCTGAAGGCTCTTCCAAAATTTCAGCCATGCCGGACGAATAGTTTATGATATGATAGAATTTTTTTTCAATTATTTTCAATAATTTGTTTGAAACTTTCTAGTTATACCATCCTCACGAAATTCTGCAAGAATTTTCGCGTTGGCATTCTACCTGAGAACGGAAAGAGATAGCGGCCTGAAGTTTTCAGGTGAGGATGTGCATCAGAACGCGACATTTCAGTTCGTTTATGAGCATAATCAGCCAAACGGTTTTAGAGTTATAGCCATCTGAAATTTGGTTGTTTTTTGTTCCTCATTAACTCGAAAAATACTAAACCTCTTGAATTCAAACATGGTTATTAGTTGTAGTATGCCAACGCAAAAATTCTTGCAAAATTTCGTGAGGATAGTAAGTATTTGTAGAAAATTTTTAAAAAATCATTGAAAATTGAAAAAAAAAATTCTATATATCAGTAACTATTAGTTTGAAATTGCTGATATTTTGCAAGAGCCTTCATAACCTAACTCTACTGCCATGTTTCAACACGATCGGTTAAATAGTGTTGGAGATTCGAGCAGCCTTGGGTGACCGTTGCCTCGATAACTTACGAACGAAAGGAGATAGGGACTTACAATTTTCAGGGTAGCTTGCGTATCCGAAAGGGAGAGTTGAGTTCGTTTTTGGGCATAATCGATCTAACGGTTTCCGAGTTATACCCACCTGGAATATTATTTCCTTGATAACTCAAAAAATAAATATTCGATCGAATTGAAGCTTGGTAACTAGTAGTAGAAAATCAACATGAAGACGTGTTTAAAATTTTATAAGAAGCGTACCCCTAGAAAATTTGAAATAAATGACGAAAAAAAAATTTTAAGAACCGCACCCCTAGAAAATTTCAAAAAAATTACGAAAAAAAAAATTGGTTCAAGCACTGACGTGAAGTCAGAAGCTTTTGCGCGTATGTTCTATTGTCCATTCTTCTGTATTGGACACCCTTAATTCACCATGGTAAATTATGTTGTCCATTCTCCTGTATTGGACACTTAATTCGAATTAAGAGTGTATGTGTATTGCGCGTATGTTCTATTGTCCATTCTTCTGTATTGGACACCCTTAATCGAATTTACCATGGTAAATTCGATTAAGGGTGTCCAATACAGAAGAATGGACAATAGAACATACGCGCAAAAGCTTCTGACTTCACGTCAGTGCTTGAACCAATTTCTCAATATTCGAATTTTCCATATACTAACGAGTGATTTTTTAACAACTTTCTTTTTGGCAACCCTGTTTTTTTAAAGGTGACGGGGTTTGTGTGCCTTGTGTGACTGTCAAACATATTCAGTTTGGTCGATAATTGAACTTTGTATCGACTTACAAACGAACAACGCTTGCAAATTATTGAATTTTATTATCAAAATTTATGCTCGGTTATGAAAGTGTATTGTGCACTTCTTCCATTTTATGGTCAGTTTGGTCGACATTCTCAGGCGGGTATTTGGAATCTTGTGACTTAATTTCGCACCAAATTTACATTATTAGATATTAAACCACCAACACGCATACGTAGAGTGCAGACAGAGGAAAATATCGCAGCTGTATCCGCCAGTGTTAGTGAATTGTCGATTCGGCGCCATTCGCAGCAATTAGGCCTCTGTTACTCCACTACGTGGAAAATTTTGCAGAAGGATTTAGATGTGAAACCTTTTAAAATACAGCTGGTACAAGAATTGAAGCAGCACGCCCTACCACAACGGATAACTTCTAATGAATGGGCGCTGGCAAAGTTGGACGAAGATCAACTTTTTTTACGCTAAATTATATCGACGTCTAGATCGTGTGATTTAACGCCTCTTAATTATTTTTTGTGGGGCTATGTTATGGCTCATGTCCATAGTGAGGAGCCCGCAACGATCGACGTACTGGAAGCCAATATTGAAGAATTTATTCGTGAGATACCGACCGATATGTTGGAGAGAGTATGCCAAAATAGGACCTGGCATATTGACCATTTGAAGCGCAGCTGCGGCCAACATTCACATGAAATAATCTTCAAACATTAAATTATATGAATTGTTCTATCGACTCAAATAAAGATTTCATACATTTTTCTGAATTTTATGTGTTTTTTTCTCAAATCAAATCCGAAAGCTCTTAAAAAATCACCCGTTATATTCTAAGTGACATTTCACATGATCGGGACATTTCAATATTTTCATTTCAACATTATCATTGTGCGATTAGCCCAAAGCAAAATCCAAAACTAACTCCCATTTCTTGGTATCCAAAGCTGACGTTCTATATTTGGTGCTTGAAATAGGCTCATTTAGCAGAAGAGCATGTATTTTTGGCGTGATTCGTGGAGGGTATAATAATATGGTTGCATATCACATGAACATAACTAACTTCTTTAAACTACATGAAATACTGAATTCAATACTACAGCTAACGAATCCCAATGTATAATTTTCAATTACATTTCAAACCCCTTCACACATTAATTACACTTTAATATAATATGGCTCAGACTTTATTTTTATGAACAGCGCAATACTGACTGAACTTAAAATTAATAACACATGTCAAGTGACATATCCAGGTCTCCGAGATCTGAGAATAGTTAGATGATCTTAAATGCATCAGCTCATCCGCCATTTCGTACTGAAGAACAAATATTCTCTTATGAGTCTGATTGGGACTCTAAATCCCCTCAAAAATACAGAAAATTTCATCAAAATCAGGCAGGTCGTTTAGGAGAAATGAGTTCGACTGCATAAACACTTAGGCCGCTCGTACACCGGCACGACGCGACCGCAACGCTACCGCGACGATACTTTTTAACGAGGAAAATGCGTCGCGTCGCCGTATCCTTGGTGTGGGCGCTTCTATGAATTACCACGTACCGCGACTGCGAAGCGACACGAAGTCGCGGTCGCGTTGCGGTCGCGTCGTGCTGGTGTACGAGCGGCCTAACACTTAGGCCGCTCGTACACCAGCACGACGCGACCGCAACGCGACCGCGACTTCGTGTCGCTTCGCAGTCGCGGTACGTGGTAATTCATAGAAGCGCCCACACCAAGGATACGGCGACGCGACGCATTTTCCTCGTTAAAAAGTATCGTCGCGGTAGCGTTGCGGTCGCGTCGTGCCGGTGTACGAGCGGCCTTACACTTACTTATTAAGATATGGGGATAAATGAAACTGAATAGGCGAGTAACCATGTATCAAGTCATGTTTACCGCTTATTAGTTCCATAAAAAGTTATACATTTTTACATAGTTCTCGAAAAGTTATACATTTTTTAGTTTGTTTGTGTAATCTGAAAAATTATGTTATGTATGAATAAAATGGGTTCAAGCCCTGTGGACAGGAGCTTTCTGGCGCTCTAGTTCAAACAGACAAATTATATCTCCGAAAGTATTGGTTTCTCAGAGTCGGGAATTATATCAATGTATTCTTATGATAGAACTGC
The DNA here is from genome assembly GCA_937662695.2 of Halyzia sedecimguttata. Taxonomy (NCBI): domain Eukaryota; kingdom Metazoa; phylum Arthropoda; class Insecta; order Coleoptera; family Coccinellidae; genus Halyzia; species Halyzia sedecimguttata. The sequence goes on from OW569412.2 coordinate 35,604,222, forward strand.
ATCATAAAGGAAATTCAATTCAAATAATAGTTTATTTATCAAGATTAAATGAGCAATCTGAGAACGAGTACTGCACCATGGAAGAAATCAGATTAAAATAGCTGAAATGAATATGACTCTCTCTTATAGAACAGGATGACATGTACGAGTATGAATACAGATCATATAATAAAGCTTAGATAGAGTAATAATAACATTCTGTGAAAACATAGAAGTACGATTCATAATTGATATTTCGAAAAATCATATCTCCGAAAGTATTAGCTTGTTGGAGTTGAAAATGATATCAATGGATATTTATGGTGAAACTGCATCTTGAATAAAAATTTAATTTGAAATTTGTTACTTCAAAAAAAAATTTTTTTTCGTTGCTCCGAAACCATCTGGCCTATTTTTCCCAATAACGAACTTAACCGAGATATTCATTTTCCTAACCTACTCTGAAAATTTCAACTGCCTAGCTCATTCCGTTCGAGAGTTATTGTAAAATGGGTTCAAGCCCTGTGGACAGGAGCTTTCTGGCGCTCTAGTTCAAACAGACAAATTATATCTCCGAAAGTATTGGTTTCTCAGAGTTGGGAATAATATCAATGTATTCATATGATAGAACTGCATCCTAAATGAATTCAATTCAAATAATAGTTTATTTATCAAGATTAAATGAGCAATCATGAGAATGAGAACTGCACCATGGAAGAAATCAAATTAAATCTGGCCAATTTTGCCCAATAACGAACTTAACCGAGATATTCATCTCCCTAAACTACTCTGAAAATTTCAACTACCTACCTCATTCCGTTCGAGAGTTATATCTATGTCTATGGATGAAAAGCAGTCTCACTACTCTCAGATCTCTTACTTCATGTTCCGTTCCGAAATGTAAGCATTTTCTGAGAAAACCTAATTTCACAATTCTTCGATTGATTAGATAATATCATGTCTCAGGAAAATAATTTGTCATTATGACAATTCATACATAGAATAATATCATTCTGTGACAACGTTGAAATACGATTTATTATTGAAATTTTGAAAAATCATCTCTCCGAAAGTAATAGCTTGTTAGAGTTTTAAATGATATCATTGGTACTTATGGTAAAACAGCTTATTGAAATAAAATTAATTTGGAATTTGCCTTGTAAAAAAAAATTTTTTTCTTGTAACTCCGAAACCATCTGTCCGATTTTGCCCAATAACGAACTTAGCCGAGATATTTATCTCCCAAACCTACTCTGAAAATTTCAACTGTCTAGCTCATTCCGTTCGAGAGTTATCGTGCCTGCGGCCGGCCGGACGGCCGGACAGAATGAATTTCGACCACGGATTCTTGATCAGTGAGTCGAACCAAATCGTTTAAGACCATTTTCATCGAAAAATTCGAAAATTACAGACATTTGGGCAAATTGATAAGCACTCAGTTCCGAGGAACTAGAGCGCCAAAAATTGACGTAATTGGATTTAATCTTGTTTGGAGGTAGATGTACGCAATTGATAATCCAAATATTATATATTTCCTTAGATTTTCGCCCGCTTATACCATATTCATATGAGCTGATAAATTTTAACGTTGATATTGTTTGATTTATATTCGGAAGGAAATCGCTGAGATTCAACTTGAAATGACCTGTAGCATGTATACAAAAGTATTACAGACACATATACACATAGAGACAAATATTTTTAGGGACGCGTAAAATACGCACATGTAACCTGTGATGTCTCTTCTCCCTTGATATAAAAACAAGCAAATTTAATTTGGTCAGAGTCCGCGGTTCATATATAACATGACATGAGAGAAACGTATTATCATCTGGGTTTTTCTTTGAAAGTAGGGTTTTCACGAAGTTATTCTCTATCTCAAACTGTTCAGAAAACTGGAAAGTTGTGACATAAATAAAGTAACTCCAGAGCTTACTCCAGAATTTCACGTCACGTGAAATATTCATATTCGCGAAATGCTCCACCCACCAAACCCGTTTCAACTCCGATGGAATTGAACAATACTCCAAGTTTTCGACTGCACTGGCGGTGTTGAATAGTTACGTCTTTCACCCCATAAAACGATTAGAAGTGGCTTCGGACGACATTAGACAAGACCCTTGATGATTGTTCGCAGATGTAATCGGAAATTCCTTTGTTTTCTAACCCCGGAAGCTTAATCGTAGGTCTTGAATTTGGAGTGTTCTCATAAGAAAAACTTAACTGTGACCCACATAGATATATTATTATCCCAATAAGCCTAAGGTGATCTGCATTAAATGCTCAACAAATGAAGTAGGATTTTCTTATTACGCTTGAATAAACTACGACTAAATCATTATGTGTATCTATGTATATCAAAAGAAACTAGTCAAGTGATTAAGGTGAATTCATTACTAAATGGTTCCTTTCTGGGTTTTCTCTCCCAAACTCTGAAAAATATCTATATGATATTCAACTATTTTGTAATGTTTCGTAGACTAAACTCAGAGTCCTTCATCACACACCAAGCATTCGCTTTACAACGTGTAGGAAATAAAATCATATTGCTTCCTGATTTCACAATTTTATCCTTTGAAAATAATATCCAAAACGCTGAAATTTGCAGAGGTATTCAAAATGTTCCTGTTCTTTCATTTCAACACGTTATTATTTAAATCATTGCGCACCTGTTCTTTCAGGAGCAGCGTGCTATCGTTTTGCCCAAATGTCTGTATTTTTGGAATTTTTGGCCGAAAATGGTCCCGAACGAGGGTTTGACTCACTTATGAATAACCTGTGGTCAAATCCAATATTATATTATTCGCAAGGTAGGTTTGGAACAAAAATATCTCTGTTGAGTTCGATAGGGCAGAAACCGCTGAGGTGTCTCGGAGTTATAGCCATCTGAAATTACGTTTTCCCAATAACTCGATGAATACTGGTCTTTTGGAATTGAAATTCGGTAGTTAGTTACCGACTCGAAGACTTTCGGAAAGTTTCGTGAGGATTGTACTACTAGAAAAAATGTTTTACTATTTTGCTGATTATTTTGATTGAAATTCCGAAACCACACATCGGATTGAGTCTAATTTTGGCATTTAGATGGCGAATAATGACCTCTTGCAGCGTGCAAAATTTCATGGAAAACAGACTCCTAGGAGCCTCAAAAAAGTTCCATGTAAAATTCTGAATACTGGTCAAATTATTAATGATTTGTTTTCGACGTCGTGAATCATAGAAATATTACTGCTTCTTATTTTCACAATCGGGTTTTCGCGCTTGTTCCACAATGAACAGAACATGTGTAACGTTTCTATTTGGCCCGGGCGGGGGTTTGTTTACGTTTGGTTGGCGAATGTCGTTTATGTCGTTTGTGTTGACGTCGAATTTGAGGTTGGATCTCGGTGGTGCCAATCGACGCTAAATAATAATTGTTGTATTCGAGGAGCCGAAGGACTGTTGGCGATATTGTTGAATTGTGACGGTCTGAAATTTGTGGGGGTCTGCGCCAGTCAGGGACATGAGGTCGTCCATTTTGTCAACATTCGAAGGAGGAGCAGTGGGTTAGGCGTATTTTCGGAACTTAGTGAGAATTGGTGATTTCTTCTTAGTTGGATATAGTTTCGAAAATCGAATTAGGAGTGAGGGTTACATTGGTTTGATTTGGGAAGATAACAGGTAACTTGCACTCGTCTCGAAAGAGGATATAAAGACCTTTCTGCAAATCTAAGAGTTGACCACGTGAACGATCTTGGCGACTTTGACAGAACATCGCTGTGTGCTTGAAGAATTATTTGGTGGAGGCACGACAAGATTTGGTTTCGAAGCAAACGTGTGCAGGACAACCCCTAACATCAGGGGTTTTTTTGTAACATCAGGAGTTTTTGTGTGCCAGCACGATTTTTATATCAAGAGGAATAGAAGGATTTTTGTGGCAGCCCGAATTTTTGGTAACATCAGAAGTTTTTTTGTAACATCAGGAGTTTTTGTGTGCCAGCACGATTTTTATATCAAGAGGAATAGAAGGATTTTTGTGGCAGTCCGAAGTTTATGGTGGCAGGAGTTTTTGAGGCCAGCACGATTTTTTATATCAGGAAGAGTGTAACTGAGACATTCGAATATATACAAGGTGGTCCATAAGTAACGCTGTGAGACAGCCAACGCAGTGTTACCGATCCCGAGTATATACAAGGTGGTCAGGAAGCAACGCTGTGGGACATTCAATCGAGGGTTGCAGACTACGAGCACAGAGAGAAAGAGGACAGTATTGCGAGACCATCGACGCAGTACTACGTTCATAAGGATAATCAGCACGCAAGTTATAGAAAACATATCTCGAAACATCTTATACCTGCTATATCTATATAACGTGAACTTATTATCATCAATTATATAAATTATTATTGTTGTTGTAAAGCGGAAATTGGGGAAAGATTTGTGGTAGTCATATATGATCATAGAGAAGAAACGTGGATGCGCCTGAGCTCAAGCGACGCGTATTTGAATCCAAGAATAATATCTACGTACAATTTCCGCCACCCTTATTCAGGGTTTCATAATAGTTAAATTTTGCTGGATCTAAAGACCTGGGTTGTATGCTATTAGAATAAACTGTTTGTTATTAGCGTGAATATTCTTTTGGTGGATTATGTCGTTATAAATTGGCTTCCAACGTGGGGCTAGATAACGTGGGGCCCGATAACCGATGTAACGTAGGTCTGATTCAGTTGTATAGATAATGTTTTTTTTTTATATTTGACCCGAATTTTTTTTTAGGGGACTTGCTTTATCGTGCTTAATTATTTCTAGTCATTTTGCTTCTTTGCCTGTATCTGTCTTGTCTCGTCCTAATTTATTGAAAATTATTTTTATACAATTTTTTTTATCGCTAGCGATTGTCGGTCAGAGTCGAGTCTGGAAAGTTATTTTGAGCAGAAGTTTGAATTGTAGTAGTTGTCTTGTGCTCAAAGATTTTATTATTATATGAATTGTGTTGAATTATGTTCATTGTTGGAGAACTTACCCCTGTTTATATGGGACCAATTAGAATTGACAATAGAATTTCGCCGTGGACATATGAAGTACATGGTCGGAGAATGCATGAAGATTGAGGTTAATTGCTGGATGGATGGAGTAATGAGAGTAGAAGAGGATTTCCGGAACGACTGTGATGTATGATAGGGCATTGGATGAGGTATGATTCTGGGTAATGATTGGATGAGAAGGGTATGCTTGTTGTGATTGGGAACGTAGGAATGATTGGGTATGAGTGGATTGCTTCTTCCTTCAGGAATACTTGATTTGAGTGGGCTCCAATTGATGGAAACATTTCGACACCTAACCACCTTCATGTATGAGTTATCTAGTCAATTTATATTAGTTTTTTTAGATCATATGTATTTTAATCCCTAAGTGAAATTTACTAGGTAAATTTCTTCAAGTGAGGGGGGATTTTGTAACGTTTCTTTTTGGCCTGGGCGGGGGTTTGTTTACGTTTGGTTGGCGAATGTCGTTTATGTCGTTTGTGTTGACGTCGAATTTGAGGTTGGATCTCGGTGGTGCCAATCGACGCTAAATAATAATTGTTGTATTCGAGGAGCCGAAGGACTGTTGGCGATATTGTTGAATTGTGACGGTCTGAAATTTGTGGGGGTCTGCGCCAGTCAGGGACATGAGGTCGTCCATTTTGTCAACATTCGAAGGAGGAGCAGTGGGTTAGGCGTATTTTCGGAACTTAGTGAGAATTGGTGATTTCTTCTTAGTTGGATATAGTTTCGAAAATCGAATTAGGAGTGAGGGTTACATTGGTTTGATTTGGGAAGATAACAGGTAACTTGCACTCGTCTCGAAAGAGGATATAAAGACCTTTCTGCAAATCTAAGAGTTGACCACGTGAACGATCTTGGCGACTTTGACAGAACATCGCTGTGTGCTTGAAGAATTATTTGGTGGAGGCACGACAAGATTTGGTTTCGAAGCAAACGTGTGCAGGACAACCCCTAACATCAGGGGTTTTTTTGTAACATCAGGAGTATTTGTGTGCCAGCACGATTTTTATATCAAGAGGAATAGAAGGATTTTTGTGGCAGCCCGAATTTTTGGTAACATCAGAAGTTTTTTTGTAACATCAGGAGTTTTTGTGTGCCAGCACGATTTTTATATCAAGAGGAATAGAAGGATTTTTGTGGCAGTCCGAAGTTTATGGTGGCAGGAGTTTTTGAGGCCAGCACGATTTTTTATATCAGGAAGAGTGTAACTGAGACATTCGAATATATACAAGGTGGTCCATAAGTAACGCTGTGAGACAGCCAACGCAGTGTTACCGATCCCGAGTATATACAAGGTGGTCAGGAAGCAACGCTGTGGGACATTCAATCGAGGGTTGCAGACTACGAGCACAGAGAGAAAGAGGACAGTATTGCGAGACCATCGACGCAGTACTACGTTCATAAGGATAATCAGCACGCAAGTTATAGAAAACATATCTCGAAACATCTTATACCTGCTATATCTATATAACGTGAACTTATTATCATCAATTATATAAATTATTATTGTTGTTGTAAAGCGGAAATTGGGGAAAGATTTGTGGTAGTCATATATGATCATAGATAAGAAACGTGGATGCGCCTGAGCTCAAGCGACGCGTATTTGAATCCAAGAATAATATCTACGTACAATTTCCGCCACCCTTATTCAGGGTTTCATAATAGTTAAATTTTGCTGGATCTAAAGACCTGGGTTGTATGCTATTAGAATAAACTGTTTGTTATTAGCGTGAATATTCTTTTGGTGAATTTAGGAATTAGTACATTACGCAGGGGTATCTGGGAGACTTAAATTTACCTGGCGCCCATTTACTAGGTTCCCTTTTTAGAAACCCACTCCCATCTCCACTGGAGCTAGACCGAGGATCCCCGAGTTCTAGTAGCTCCGAATTTAACCACTGCGACTTGGGAACAGTCGTATGTCGTTATACATGTTGATGAAATCGTTCAAGTTGCTTTTACTCGGACTGAAACGATTTTGCTTATACATATACAAGGGCGATGGGATGTGTGTAAGTACAGGAGTGATTGAAAAAGTGGATGAAAGGTGTATGTTTTTATTTAGTTTTCAAAACTTGTCTGAAGGTTGAGTGACTGGGGAAGGCATGGTGACACAGGCAGTAAAGACTGGTAGGCCATATTATCACCTCATGGCAATTATGTGTGTATGCAGTGAGTTTTGAGGAAATAGTGTTGATTCCGAGGAGGAGTGAAATTAACGCTGCCCCTTTCAGGCATTTTTCATTCTGCGCATGATCAGATGGAAAACGTTATAACTTTTTCAGTTTAAACCCGGGAGCTGTGGGGTTTTGTGTGTAGGGATACTGTCCTGTCACAGAATCCTGTCAAAATTTGTATGTGCGATATCTCCTGGACCGGTGGTGTTACAGCATAGTAGTTATGAGAGGCATGCAGCATATAGCGAGCACTTTCTATGACGAGTAGAATGTGAGTCTTTTGTGGTTCTTTTTGGAATGAATTTATAAAAACCTATAATTAGAATATCTATTAGGGTGATGCATAATTATCCGGCGTTTATATCGGCGCGTTTTTCAACAGTGTAGAGAAGCGTTTCGTTAATTATTTTTGTATGAAAATAATCTTGTATGTTGCTTCAAGAAAATGCGTGTCGAAAACAATAGTCATATTCGTCATATTATGCTCTATCACTTTGAGAAAGAATGGAAAGCTTCACAGTCATTTCGCGATCTCAACGAACTTTTTGGCCAAGCAATCAGGAATCCGTGGTCCAGCTTCACTGGAGATGGGAGTGGATTCCAAAAGGGAACCTAGTAAATGGGCGCCAGGCAAATTTAATTCTCCTAGATACCCCAGCGTAATGTAATAATTCCTAAATTTACCAAAAGAATATTCACGCTAAAAACAAACTATTTATTCCAGTAGCTTACAACCCAGATATTTAGATTCAACAAAAAAACTATTGTGAAACCCTGAATAGGGTGCGGCGGAAATTGTACGTAGATATTCTTCCTTGATTCGAATACGCGTCGCTTGAGCTCAGGCGCATCCACGTTTCTTATCTATGATAATATACGATTAACACAAATCTTTCCCCAATTTCCGCTTTACACAATAATAATTGATATAATTTGATGATAATATGTTCAGGTCGTATATAGCAGGTATATGATATATTTCCAGTTTTATTTCCAATAACTTGCGTGCTGGCTATTCCTATTCCGTCAATCCTCCCAGGTATCCTGGTATCCTCCTCTATGCCTATTCCTGAACGTAGTATTACGTCGATGGTCTCGCAATACTGTCCTCTTTCCCTCGGTGCTCGTAATCTGCAACCCTGGATTGGATGTCCCACATCGTTGTTTACTGATGACCACCTTGTATATACTCGGGATCTGCAACCCTGCGTTGGCTGTCTCACAGCGCTACTTATTGACCATCTTGTATATAATCCAATGCCTCAGTTCTACTCTTCCTATCATAAAAACCCTGATGAGAGAAAAGAAATCATCAGTGACCCCTGTCAGACAAGAAATAAATTAATCTCCCCAATGCATAATAAATTCGGTTATCCGAATATCAAACATACAAGTTATTCGTTGTTATTTAATATTTATACACTTCGTACATATTCGGGGTTGTCCTGTATAAGTTTGCTTCAGATTTTAATCTGGCCGTGCGTCCACCAAATAATTCTTCAAGCACAGCAATGTTCTGGATACAGAAAGATAATTACAACATGAATTGTTTCTATTAGAAACAACGATAATAGAACATTTAACACATACCTGTCAAAGTCGCCAAGAACATTCACGTGGTCAACTTGGATTTGCAAAAGGTCTTTAAATCCTCTTTCGAGATAAGTGAAGGTTACCTGTTATCTTTCCAAATCAAACCAATTTAACCCTCACTAATTTGATTCGATTTTCGAAACTATATCCAACTAAGAAGATTCCAATAATTCTTACAAAGTTTCGAGAATGCGTATAACCAAATTGCTTCCTTCGTTGAACTTACACAAAATGGACGATCTTATCTGACCGACGCCGACTCTGACAAAATTTCAGAACGTCAAAACGAAACAATATTGCCAACCCATCCTGTTCTCTGAACACAATTATCTATACGTCGCTTGGTACCACTGAGACTTAACCTCAAATTCAATGTCAATACAATTTACAAATTTATCGCAAGCAAAACATAAACAAACCTCTGCCTGGATCAAAAAGGAACGTTACAAAGGTCAGTGTAGGGAGTGGTTTGCATGTTTCAAATCAGTTAGCATCTGTTAGCAGCTTGGAGGATAGACCATGAAGAGGTCGACCATCGGATTTAGATAATCAGTATCTTCTGGCTTGGAAAAGTGTGGAAAATCGCTGGAAGGGTTCCCTACGAGCTCTCCGACAACAACAACAGGGCCGATCGCGTTCGAATTTTCACCGAGTTACACTATTTTTTGAAGAATCTTGTCACTGGAGGTGAGACATGGCTTATCTTCAAAAACGTCAAAAGAAAGAAGGTTTGTGTTTCCCCCAAAGGAATACCGAAACATGTCCACTGTAAGAAGGCCATATGTGGTTTGTGTGGAAAATGAATACGATTTACGATGATTTGGATGACTTGGTGGCCGATGTCAAATTGTGGATCGCCTCTAAGAATCGTGTCTTTCTCGCTCATGGAATTGAATCGACCGTTTGCCAAGCAAATGGGAAGTAATTGAAGTAGACAGTGACTAAGCTCCCGAATAATCCTTTAAATATGTTTTTGTCAAATATTGTTATTGATTTTGTTAAATAAAATATGTCTAAAAAACGCCGGATAATTATGCATCAACCCAATATATTAAATTACATTCGGATTTAATAAAAGGGTTGTACAATTTATGTGGTCTATGAATTAAATATACTAATTAAAATTACTGTTTCTATTGAAAAAATTAAAGAAGCACTGACGTGAGGTCAGTATGCTTGTGCGCGCTTGTTTATGGCATTATTCGAAATGGTTAGAATGAACAAGCGTGCCATACTGACCTCACATTAGTGCTTCTTTAAATTTTATAGGCTAATAAGGCGAAATTTCGAGAAAATTTTCTAGAATTTTTACTTCATTATAGTATTTCTCGTGAAATATTTTATTTTGAGGAATCCAACCTCCTGTTGAGGATATACTCATCCTGTTGACTTGCTAGCATTCGCCATCTGATTCTCTATTAAGAACATTGCGAACATGCCTCTTTATGTTCTTATGCCTGTTTATATTCACGAAATTACCTCATAAGGTTAATGAATGGTTGTGTAGAATGCCATCTCCACTGAAAAAAATCTATATGTAGCGAATTGAATGGAATCAAGAATCAAGACTGAAGACTGAAAAAAGTTTGATTATTAAAAATTTAATTGTATCCTGGTGTGGTTCTTCCGATAAAGGACGCGGCATTCCGATAATGGAAGTACATTAAGGATATACGCTTTCTAGCATATGGAGAATTCTTCGATGCTTTATAATTCGATCTCTAGATCCTCAGGTTCATTTTGTTATCCTTCCATCGAACCCAAGTTGCTTGTACTCGGTTTGAAACGATTTTGCTTCTATACAAGGGTGATCGGATATGTGTAAGCACATCAGGAGTCATTGAAAAGGAGGATAAACGGTGTGTGAAATAAAAGAAAATCTCAAAATTTGTCTGCAAGTTTAGTTACCAGGATAACTTTCAAACAGAAAGAGATAGCGACTTGAAATATTCAGGGTAGGTTGGGCATTCGTATGCGACGGTTGAGTTCGTTAATGAGCATAATCAAATACAGATCCGATCGAATTTAAACTTGATAATTAGTTATAGAATACTGGTGCGCAAATGTTTGCAGAATTTATTCCGCTAGAATCGTATCACAACAAAAAAAATTTATACTACAGAAACTGTCAGATTCCGTTGACATTCTGCAAAGATCTTCCAGCCGCTATTTCAAAATCGAGTATCGGATTTTAGCGCGATCGGCCTTGTATTTTAGCAATTATTGGGAAAATAAAATTTCGAACAAGTATCTACCTTTCTTTCAAATAATTTCAGAAACGTAACAACACGTCGATGGCCGATATGATAGCGTGTTTACCCTCCGCAAACCAGGTTCTTTTTCAGATCTGAAAATAAATCAAGAAATGCAGAAATGGTTGAAAAATATGGGAGAAAAGGGGGGAAACTAAAATTTCAAATGAATATATCTCCGAAACTATATGGTGGATTTTGCCCATTCAAGAAATGGACTAAATAAAGTATATATCTATCTATCGAATTTTATATAAATTTTTCCAGAAAGAGTATTCTTCTTCATGACAATACTTCTAATTTCTACAATTTCAAAAAATCTAATTACGATAAACTTAATGAATTTTTCTCTACTCGTGATTGGAATGTTGTTTTTCATAATCAATCAATTAATAAGGCTGTCTCAATTTTCTATAGTATACTAGATGAAGGTGTGCAATTACATGTTCCCAAAGTAACCATCATCAAGATATCCTAACTATTTCTCAAAAACTACCATCCAAATCATAAAACAGAAAAATTTATTGCACAAGAAATGGAAGAGATTCCAATATCGATACTATTATGACAAATTTCGAGAATGGAGACGGAAGAGTAAATGTTGTATTGTTGAAGACTTCAGAAATCATATAGAAAATATTCAGGATGATATAAAGGAGTGTCCAAAAAAGTTCTGGAAATATATCAAGGACAGTAGAAGGGAGGGAAATATACCGAATAAAATATATTATGATAACGGTGTTGCGGGCACTGGGAAATATATTTGTAATTTATTTGCTTCCTTTTTTCGCAGTGTGTACAAGCCTTATAAGCAAGTCTTTCACTTTTATGATCAATGTAGCTATAACAATGTGTTGAGTTCGATAACTTTCACTGCGGAGGTTGTCTCTCAGAAAATGGAATCTCTTAATGTAACCAAGGAGCCGGTTTTGATGGTTATCCTTCATATTTTGTAAAAAATTGTTGTTCTTCATTATGTCATCCACTTTCTGTTTTGTTCAATAATTCTGTTCAGTCTGGTGTCTTTCCAGATGAGTGGAAGATTGGTCTCCTTGTTCCAATCTATAAGAACACTGGACAGAGAAGTTCAGTCAAAAGCTATCGTGGTGTCAGTAAGCTTTCAATCTTTAGTAAGCTGTTCGAGAGTAACTTACTCGACTATTTGTTCCATAGTGTGAAGTCCTCAATTATGGATTGTCAGCATGGATTCTATTCGAAGCGTGGCATTGAAACAAATTTAGTTATATATTCAGAGTATGTTGCGGAAGCGCTGGATGAAAGAATGCAGGTTGATTCCCTGTATACTGATTTCAGTAAGGCCTTCGATAAGGTTGATCACAATCTTCTAATATACAAACTTGCGGGAGTCGGTGTTCAGGGAGATCTTCTGAGATGGTTTGCATCATATCTCTACAATCGGAGTCAGTTGGTCACTGTAAATGGATACAGGTCTGCACCTTTTGTGGTTACCTCTGGAGTACCGCAGGGTTCACATCTGGGTCCATTATTGTTTTTAATATTCATTAACGATCTGAAATCCTGCTTTAAACATTGTCGTATACTACTATATGCTGACGATTTAAAGATATTTTGATTTTGACAGTCCTAGACTGTCTGAGGGTTCAGCAAGATCTCAATGAATTCACAAAATATTGCCACCTTAATGGATTGGAACTCAACATCGAGAAATGCGTTTGTATATCTTTCTGTAGAATCAACACACCTGTGCATTTTGAATATTTTTTGAATGGCCTCAAACTAACCCGGGTAGACAGAATAAAAGATCTGGGTGTAATTTTCGACACGAAGATGTCTTTCAATATCCATTTGGATTATGTAATTGACTCCTGCAGCAGATTTCTGGGTTTTTTATGCAGAATATGCACAAACTTTAATGATGAATCTGCCATTAAATCCATTTATTAAGCTTTTATTTATAGCAGACTGAACTTTGCGAGTGTTGTATGGAACCCACAGTATAATGTTCATAAAATCAGACTTGAGCGGCTTCAAAATAGATTTGTGAGATTTCTGCATTATAGGGTAACTGGGGTCTATGTAAATACTGGAATTAGTGAGGTTCGTTCTAGTTACAATATAAGGCCATTGGAGCAAGGAAGATTGAATAATGACTTAATATTTCTATATAAGATTTTAACTAACTATTACGATGCATCAGAGTTAGTGTCAATGGTCTTTTATCGTGTACCCTCCAGAAATACTAGGAACAGACAATTGTTTGCTGGCCTCAGTTATAACACCAATCTGGGCAGAAACTCACCAGTTGTAAGAATATGCGATTTGTTCAACAAGTTTTGTGATGGCTTGGACATATTTTCATTGAATTTAGTTTCATTCAAAAGATCACTCAGAGATATTTTTCGTTTGTAATTTAGTCATATGCATAGGGCAGTTATTGTATCTTGTAGTGTATAATTGATGGAGTTAGTTTTATTTTCATTTTATTCCTATTCTGAAATATCGAGCACCATATGGGTATATTTTGTTTGTAATTGAAAGTATTAGAGGATGCTAATATGGGATTTTTTCCTGTTTGTGTCCCAAATTCTGAATAAATAAAAAAAAAATAAATCCTTTTTCCTAAAAATAAACATTTCGAGTTAAGCTGCCAATATAAGTAGGTATTTCTTCTTCATTTACGTTCCCATTTGCCCATAAAAATATAATCACCTCCATATGGCCATACTCGTACATGTGAATTAAATACACATCACTATATTCATGCCAGAGTATTCATCGAGTAATTGTTAGTCTTAAACAATTTTTCGCATTCTTTATTCCATTAATTCCATTTATTCCAAGGATTAATTGCAACTCTGAAATATGCCATTGTTTTCCATAGCTTCAATTTAAACTATTGTAACCAAGGTTAGATATTCTGATTTAAATTCCCATGTACAGAGCGGCATTTCAAAATATCCTTTACCTGCAAAGAGGGTTACAACTTCAGGTATTGTCTTTCAATTCTGCAATTATTATTTCGTTTCGAAGATTACACAAATCATTACCTTGTAATAATACAGACAGCTTAAGTGGAAAAAATTGAGAAAAGCACTAACGTGAAGTCAGGAAATTTTGCGCGTATGTTCCATTGTCTATTCACGCCTCATACTAAGTCTATCGAGCTGAAATTCGGTACTCGATTGTAAAATGATGGCTCGAAGTTCTGTGCGATTCTGCTAATTCTGACGCATAGTTTCTGAAATATAAAATTTCTGAAGACAAATTTTCTTTATTTTTTTCTAGTGATACTATATTCATTTGAGCAATGAGAGAATCGTCTAAGTTTACAGAGTTTTTGATTCTGTCATATCTATTCTATCGGAATTTAAATTCGTTCAATATCTGATAATATACGAAAAAACTTACGATACGAAATTCCGCGAAAGTTAACGCGTCGGCATTCTACAAACCGTTTGGCGGATTATGCTTCGAAAGTTATTATATTATTATAACTTGAAAATTATGGCAACGATCACCCATTCACTTACTGAACTCATACAAGGCTACCCGGATCTCCAACAATATAGATCCGATAGTGTTCAAATTTGAAAGTTGGCTGTGAAGCTGAGTTTTGAAGACTCTCTCAGGGATATCGGATGGATAGTTTCTGAGATTTGGTTTTTATTTTAATTTTTTTGAGAATTGTCATAAGTTCTTGTGTTGGTATTTTTTAACTAACTATCGAGTTTCATTTTTGTTCAAATGATTTATTATGATGAGTTCAATCTTCAATATGACTCTGTATAGAAGGAGATACATTCTTTATATGTTTTCTAGTGATAAGATCCTCACGAAAACCCGCAGAAATTTGTGCGTCGGCATTCTACAGCTAACTACCATGTTTAAATTGGATCTTCTTCTTATATTGTAGGTTATTGAGGGAATAACAACAAAATTTCAGATGGGTAGTTTCAACGTGTCGTGAGATAAATAATAATGTATAATATGTTTTTTTTATTTTCTGGTTAATATAATCATCACAAAATTTTATATGTATGTCTTATACAACTAGTAACCAAGTTTCAATTGTAACGGATCTTCATTTGTTGAAAACAATGTGCTTACGGACGCCCGGCCAGACAGAATCAAATTTGACTTCGAACTCTTCGTCAGTGAGTTGAATTTAATCGTTTGAGAAGATTTTCGGCAAAACATTCGAACATTACAGACCATTGGGCAAAATGGTAGCACGCTATTCCCCAGAACATGCGCGCAAAAAGAGGGCGGCTAAATAGAGGATTCTGAACAAATTATAGCGAGCGAAGTATTCCATATAAAAAAAAAATATTATAATGGAAATGTTACACAATGGGTTTTTACATGCTTATTGGTATCTTCATCTTCTTCGCTTTCTCAATTCTACAAATTTCCAAGGGTGATACATTTTTGACGCACTAGAATTAAAATTTTTAAAAAGGTCTGACGTGACGTCAGAAGCTTTCGCACGCATGTTCCATTGTCTATTCACGCCTCATACGAAGTCCATCGAGCTGAAATTCGGTACTCAATTGTAAAATGGTGACCCGAAGTTATGTTCGATATTTCAGCGGAATCTGAGGGATATTTTCTAAAATTTTTGAAGAAAAAATATGTTTATTTTTTTTATAGTCTTACGAGCCTCAAGAAATTGCGTTGACATTCTACAACTAATTACCGAGTTTTGTTTGGATCGGATTTGTATATTTTGAGATATTGACGAAATACCAATAAAATGTAAGGGTGATTCACGAAGACCGTTCGTTAGAATATTTCAAAGAAAGACTTGAGATAAACACTTGAAATACATGAAATTTTATAGTTAAGCTTTATTAGGAGAAATGAAATATTGGAAAAAATTTCAGAAATGATATCAACTTTCGTTTCTTGATTGTAATACTCAATAAACCAATAAAAAAATGGGTTCTCATTTGAAAAAAATGAGTTTTGAGGTTTTTTGTCATGAGTTACTTTGACATTGAATTAGAAACACCCTGTATGTTCAATTGAATTTTTAATTAACGATGGAGAAGCATTGGTACGTTTTCTGATGGAAGCTAAAAAATTAAGAATTTTCATGCAAAAATCTACAAGTTATCAACATTGGAATGAAGCTCTATTTAAGAAAATTTAAAGGGTTTTTTCAGATTTCACACGAATTTTCGGTAATAATATGTAAGTGACACATTAAAATATTGTAAAATTCAATGATTAGCAATGAAAAAACTGGGTATTACATCTAAAAAACGAAAGTTGGTATCATTTCCGGTAAACGAATCTGAAATTTTTTCAATTTTTGAAATATCCTAACGAACGGTCTTCTTGAGTCACCCTGTATAACTCTGATACTGGCCGATTATGCCCACCAACGAACTCAACTGACCATTTGATTGTGCAACCTAACCTGGAAATTGCAAGTCGCTATCTCTTTCCATTCGAAAGTTATCGAGGGAACCGTTATCCATCCAGATACTAAACTCGCACAATAATAGGTATAGGTTTAAATCAGATTTGGGATTTAGCTGTAGAATTAGGTTCTGAAGGCTCTCGGATAACTTCAGCAAAATGGGATGGATAGTTTCTGAGATACAGAATATTTTTTAATATATTTTTTTTTAATTTTCTAGAGATTACCATCCTCACGAAATTTCGTAAGCCTTCGTGTCGGCATCCTACAACTAGTTATCAAGTTTCAATTCGATCGGATTTATATTGTTATTATCTTTTTTCCTGGATTATATTATCTTTTTTTCTGTGAGCTCAATACCTGGATGGGTGACCGCTCTGCCTATATATTCGACTTCACGTCAAATTTCCCAATTTTTTTTTGATGAAGTCGTTCACGATGTCGTTGTTTATTTCAGTACAGACGCTCTCATGCCCATGATACCGCTAGGTCTGAAAGAAACGAAAGAAATCGACTTCCGTGAACCTTTCAAGGACTTTATACTGGAACATTACAGCGAAGATGCAGCCAAATACGAGGACGCTGTCGTGGATTTTATGGACACGCGACAGGCGATGAGGACACCCCTGAGAGATTCCAGCGGTATATCACTCCTTTTTCGCTACTACAACCAACTCTATTTTGTCGAAAGAAGATTCTTCCCGCCTGATAGATCCCTAGGGATATACTTCGAATGGTTCGATTCCCTCACAGGTGAGTAAACCGCCATAAAAATTGATATAACTTTTCTCTTGAAATTTTCAATGCCTTCGAAACGATGTTGCCAGATTTAAATGAAAATTTTTATACTTTTATTTCAAAGACCAAAGACAAAAAAACATAATATTCAGGGTAGAAATGGCGCTTACAAATGTAAAGCGTGAATTACTTTTCGAGAAAAATAATGGACGGTTTGTGTGCCGTTCTAATGAACAACTCTTTTCGAGAGACAAATCTATGGAGAATCAGTTAACATTAACGACTAATTGATATTTCATGTTCAGGGTGTTTTATTAGACCGTAAAGCAGAAATCGAAATATCTGAGTCCTGGTCTGCCCTTTCTTGGTACTGTTCGGATGCAGAATATGTTAGCCTGAGACGACAATAGCTGCCAAATGTGAAAATGATTCCTTGAACGGTTCAGGAGTTGTAGCTAACCAAAAGTTCTGCTCAAATCGATAAATAACCCTGTAAATGAGAAACAAAAAGCATTAGACCATATTAAATTGTTGTTTTCTGGGTCCCCTGGGTACCATCCATTCACCATGAAACTATGTACAAGAAGAAATCATGATCTACGATTTTGTTTGGTACTATCAGAAGAATGAAAGGATTATTCAAATTCATCAGTCAGCATACGTACTTCGACAGTATTGGAACCTTCGAAATGGTTGTATTCATGCTTGATATTTTCAGGTGTGCCATCATGTCAACGTACTGTTGCCTTCGAAAAAGCATGTGTGCTATTTAATATAGGTGCTGTATATACTCAAATAGGTGCTAAACAAGACAGAAGTTCCTCAAAAGGCCTAGATGCAGCTGTAGATAGTTTTTTGAGAGCAGCTGGGACTTTTAGATACATTCACGAAAACTTCACGAATGCTCCATCTATGGATCTTGGTCCTGAGATGCTAGAAATGTTTGTTCAACTTATGCTGGTAAGAATATTTTGCTTGTAACACTTCCCACATTATTGTCGAATTTTCATGAGATAATACTATTTAAAAGCAGTGCGATAGCGAAAATTGTGAATGATGGAAATATAATATATTTCCATCATTGACTCAATTAATTATCACATCGAATTACAAAACATCCTGTATATTACACTTTTTATTTCAATATTATTGAAATAAAAAGTGTAATATACAGGGTACTTTGTAATTCGATGTGATCCTTCAAAGGCGATATACTAGACGTCATTTGCAACGAATTGAGTCGAGTGAACTATGGTCCTTAAATCTATCTAGAAGATATGGCGATCTTTCGACTTTTTGGAAATTTTCAGCTTTGTTATCGAAAAAAAATAATTTTGTAGAAACTACTCGACTCTAAATATTCAATGAATATATTTTTCAAAGCTGAAGGTTCTCATTTTATGCGAAGAAGCATTTACCGAAAAATTATATTGGTAACCTGAGATATAAGGGATCATAAATGGCATTAACTGTTTTCCTCATAAAATCTTGATGAAGCATTTGAGAATTACTCGGAAAAAGTATAACGAATAAGTTCAGCAAAAAACTTCCTCGTTTCATTAGCTTTTCGAAAAGGTAGATATGTCAATAAATCCTTCACGAAATCGAAAAATATGGCCGGAAAACCGCTCCAATGAGGAGTATTTTATTCCAGGGGCACAACCCATAACACAATGAAATATCAGCATTTTTGGCTCTCTTGTTCCTCGGAACAGAGTGCTTATCAATTTGCCCAAATGTCTGTAATTTTCGAATTTTTGGCTGAAAATGGTCTCAAACGATTTGGTTCGACTCACTGATCAAGAATCCGTGGTCGAAATCGATTCTGTCCGGCCGTCCGTTAACACGATAACTCTCGAACGGAAGGAGTTGAGGATTGAAATTTACAGGGTAGGTTTGGGGCGTAACTATCTCGGACGAGTTCCTTAACCAGCTAAATCCATCGAGCGGTTTCGGAGTTATGGCTGTTTTTAGTAAAAATATTTTTTAAGAATATTTCCGAAACCGATCACTCGATCTATCTGAAATTTAGAATCAAATTGTAGAATAATGACCTTCATACGCATAAAAACTTTGATCGGATTACCGTAAAGTGTAAAAAAAAAATTTTTATTTTTAAATTTTGTTTCTACAATAACTCTCGAACAAAATGAGCTAGGCAGTTGAAATTTTCAGAGTATCTTTGGGAGATAAATATCTCGGCTGAGTTTGTTATTGGGTAAAATAGGCCAGATGGTTTCAGAGTAACGAAAAAATAATTTTTTTTTTAACTTACAAATTTCAAATTGAATTATTTTTAAGATGCAATTTCACCATATAATCCATAGATTTCACTTTCAAGCCAACACTTTCGGAAATATGTTTTTTCTTAATCTCAATAATGAATCGTACTTCTATGTTTTCTCAAAATGCTATAATTATTATATCTATGAATTATTATATGACCTGTGTTCATACTCGTACATGTCATCCAGTTCTATAAGAGAGAGTCAAAATCATTTCTGCTATTTTAATTTGATTTCTTTCATGGTGCAGTTCTCATTCTCAGATTGCTCATTTAATCTTGATAAATAAACTATTTTTGGGACAGTATGGCGATTTGGTCAATGCCGAGGTTTAATCAGGCCTCAATCTGCCTACTCCTGATTAACCCGGAATAACAACGAAAGTAAACATGCGCTGACTAGGCCTCAATCTGCCTACTCCCAGTCAGCAAAAATAAAGTTTCCTAACTAGGCCTCAATCTGCCTACTCCTAGTTAGGTTAATAAATAAAACAGTGAAAAACATGGATTAGATATATACTGACAATAAACAACACAACACAACACAAGATCAAAGCACTTCAATACATTATGACTGTTCTGCCTTTTTGGTTGCGCTTCCTCGACTTTATTTAAAGTGTGAACTCGCTTTCGAGTGATATCTATTCCGGGGAGCCATCTATCCGTTGCCGTTGGTAGTTTGGCCCCCTGGTGGTGTATCTCCGCTTCAAGGGCTTGCTTATGTATCTTGTGGCTCTCTCTGTCGGGGGTAGCGTTAACATGGTTGGCAGCGCCAACAATAACCGTAACGCAGTAGTCACCCCACAGGGTGCGCCATCGTGACGGTGAAGAGGTAGTCCCCACACTATTATTTGATTTGAATGTCCTTTATGATGCAGTTCTATCATAAGAATACATTGATATAATTTTCAACTCTGAGAAACCAACACTTTCGGAGATATAATTTGTCTGTTTGAACAAGAGCGCCAAATAGCTCCTGTCCACAGGGCTTGAACCAATTTCTTCTTTTTGAAACTAATTATCCTCAAATTGAAATTCTTTAGAGTTAGTCTCAGTTAACTGAGGACTATTTCAATTTCCATTCGAGAAACACTGTAACTTTTTTTAATCGTACTAGTCCTATTCGTAACAAGCAACTAATAATCACATTAATCACAAGTAAAGGAGACGATAGGGGGATAACCAAGTAGGTATCGAAAGAGTCTGTTACTCGCTGGGATTTCCGGCTATATTTTTTGATCTCGTGGGAAAATTTATTACATATGTTCCTTTTTGGAAAGATCATCAACCAGGGAAGTTTTTTCACTTATTTGTACGCAAAGTTAATTATAATTTTTTTCCAGAAATGTGCAATTGGTTCATGAAATTTTAATGAGTAAAATAATTGATGTCACTTCTGACGCTTTCTTTTTCAGGTTATTCGAATTTTTGGTGAATGATTTTTTCTGGAAACGATCCTCATCTAATCAGATCTCAAAAATTGTTTTCGATGTTAAGTCGATACCCTGTAGATATAGCGTTCAATCATCACTAAACTCAATGGAAATAACAAATAGTAGAATAAGATCTGCTGCTCATTATTCCTCGATAATTATATGAACAACTAGATGGATTTTTTTATATTCAGTGAGTTTCAAAAGTATGAAATAATGGATTTTCTCTTGTTTCAGGAATAGCGAAAAATTGAATTATTTCTAAAAGAATATTGTTCCGTAATTATATTGTTCTACCGTTTTCCGTTACCAATCGATATATATTTTTTTTTGAATTGCAAGCTCCTATTTGCTTTGCCAATTCTCGGGATAGTAATTTATTAAATTTGAAAAATATGTGGAAATTTTCGAAATGAACTCTTCGCCAAATAAACACGTTTGTGTTGCAAATACGATAGGTACTTGAAGGTGTTATAAATTACAAAAATGATCCAAGTAATGCTTCAAATTCTTCTTAACAGTACGCCAACTGAGCTTCAAGCTCAGTCGGTACAAACATTTTGGATAGTTTCAAGCTGTATTACTCTTATTTCTTCCCAAATCCTTTGATGCAACTTTTCGATGTTGTTTGGCCGATTGAGGTAAACTTTTGCTTTTGAGATAACCCCACAAGAAGGAGTCAGATCTGGAGACAAGGCCGGCCATTCAATAAAACTGCGCCACTTCGTTCAAGTAATCACGTGCACCTCAAAAATAATGGGGTAGAGCTCCATCCCGTTGAAACCAGAACGTTTCATTTGGGAGATCTGGATCTGCATCTTTCGGAGACCTTGAACCGTGATAACATAATCCGATAGTCACCGGATATTAATAGAGAAAAGATTCACACAGAGCTCAGGTCATATGGCTATGATCGCTGTTTAGCGTTTTCACAATAACCTTGTTAATAAATCGACTAGTTTAGTGCGTTCTATTAATAGAGTCACGAAATGGATTTCTATTTTTTTTTAACTTATGCATAGAGTTCACAAATCGGATTTACACCCAGGGTATTTCATTGATGTGCTGAGAACAAGTTGTAAAACACCAATAACGACCAATACAGAACAGTTTATGTCAGCTTGAATTCTGTAAAAACCTTAAAATGTCCCGTTCACAAGTCCCAAAGAATTGTAGAAAATAATATTTACAGTTTATTATTATGATAATTCATGAATATTTTCTATCACAGGCACAAGCCAGGGAATGTCTCTTAGAAAAATTGGAACTTCAATCAGAAGAAAAACGGTCAGTAGACATATGCCTCGACCTAGCTCAGGAAGCCTCCCAGTTATCGGAATGTTACAACCATGTTCATCATCTAATTTCCCATGAGGCAGTTCACGATTATGTCCCCTATAGTTGGATATCTCTAGTCATGGTAAAGAGGGAGTACTACTGCGCAATGGCTCATTTTCACGTAGCCATGGGAGTGCTCCACAAGGATGCGATTAAAATATCCCCTGCCACCAGAGAAACACTGCAGTTTTTGCATGTCGAATGTGCCTCCACCCAATTAGATATAAGGATACCAAAGGATGATTCTGAAAGAAGACTGTTAGGTAGTTACCTTTTTCCGATATATATTGAGTTAATTGGTGATAAATTCTGAAAATGATTGATACATTATTAAATTGAAAAAATCAAATTTGTTCACAAGATATGAAAAATGAATGAGGTGAAACTTAAGCCAATTTGTGTTTTTACTTCATTAATGTTTCCAATACTGTCAACTTCTACAAAGTTAATAGACCTCTGTATGTGCGGGATGCGTTACCCAAAGATTTTTTGGTTGTTTTCAGCAGAGAGTTCGGGTGGTGACAGTAAAATAACATAGTAACGTAGTTTCCTTTCACGTCGGAACATTTGATCTCAGGGAAGCTTATTTCCAATTTGTATATCATGAAATTGCCGGAGCCACTGGACATGCTAATAATGAACCAGTTCCTGACTTCCGCATCCATACACGAAAATTTTGCTGCAAGACCATCATCAGCAACAAGGTGTTGAACCTTGTGGTACAGTCAAAGAACGTCAGTAAACATAGGGTGAAGATGATGCCAATAGGAAGCAATTTTTGTCAGTATATTTACTTACTATAGTAATAGTTGAGCAATTTGATTCGAACGATGTGAGCTTCTCTAGATAGAACGATCAACTCGGAACCGGAAATCCTGAGTTCAACCCCTTGGCTAGGAAATAATGATTATGATTATGTGATTAGACTGACCCTTCTAGATCTTCCCCAAGGAGGTCTCCCTAAGAGCTTTTGCGAGATAGGAGAAAAACTTGTGTTCTGTGTAGGCTTTGTTACTGTGTCCTTATGCTACCTTAGGCACAGCACTATTAATGTTTGCCCCAATAATGAATGGTGGCCAGTACCATCCGACTAGAAGGGGTTTTTTCTAGCCAAGTAATTGGCGCAAGCGCAATCTACTCTTGGCCGAAAGTCCTTTCAAACACTCCCAACTTACACCTCCGGTATTGCAGCACCAGTGGTTCAGGAGATGTCGCTGCTTCGATCCTAGCAACTCCATACTCCACTCCTTTCAGACGAAAACTCCAATAGTGTTATCAGTTTTCGTCTGCTCATGCGCAGAACTGGCTGCATTTCACATACCATTCCAAGTCACTCATCTATCAAAAAAAAATTCATCCACCGTTGATCGACACTATGACTGCGTCACTGTATTCTTCAAACGCAATGAGATCCACCCCGACAGAGTCCATGGAACTGATGTTGGATATTATACATAATTTCAAAACCTCTGTTAGATAGGAGGAGTGACTGTATGATGAAAAAATTAAGCCCAAACACACTTTTCACAATACAGTTAGACTGGATTAAACAGTGTAAACTGTTGTGACCTTTCGAGAACGAACAACTATCGTTCGGAAACGAACATCTTGGTTCCATTATTATCTCGCTGATACAATCTTTGGGTGAAATACACAATTTACAGAGTTCTTCCGGTGCATTGTATCTTAGACCTTAATGCACTTAGGTCATGATGGAGTGAACGAGCATGTGCGGAATTTATGGACTTTTCATACAAAAACCCATATTTCCTTCCCAGGCTTTCAAATTGGTCAGAAGAGCTAAGTCACTTGAACCCAAATATTGTGATTCGTCCATTTTTTGCCTTAACGAGAGAGCGGATGCTCTTGCCGAACAATTCTCTGGGACTCCCTTTCTCGGTCCAGAGCCAGCCGTCGGGAAGACCAAACCGCTGCTAGGGGATACATGTCTGAATGGATTAGGAAACAACACCAGATATGATTCTGGGATCTTTCCTCAGGCCTGAAACATAGCAAAAACATACTGAGGGAAGACAATATCTCACTAACCACTTTCTCACTCAGAAATGGCCTCCCATGTTGTCTTCGAATATGCAGCCACATCCTGTTAGAGACAAAAAACCCAGGAATCGCCTATGGTGATGAAAGGACCTCCAAATGGGACCCAGTGAAAAGGCTACGAGATCTCGTCAAGACACATACCGTTTTCATGTAATAGATCACCAGGATAACACAATAAGTCTCTTAGGGTGCAATGTTGTGAGTGCAAGTCTCCCCCTCCTAGTCATTAGTGTATAGCAGATTGTCAATCTAGAATACACTGTGTCGTTACGCCACCTTAGACAAAGCACTCTTAATGTCAAACCTAACAGTGAATGGTGGACGCTACCAAGATAACGCAATAAGTCTCTTAGGGTGCAATGTTGTGAGTGCAAGTCTCCCCCTCCTAGTCATTAGTGTATTTCAGATTGTCAATCTAGAATACACTGTGTCGTTACGCCACCTTAGACACAGCACTCTTAATGTCAAACCTAACAGTGAATGGTGGACGCTACGGTCTGACTAGGAAATTTCTTCCCTAGTCCGGATCGAACTCGTGACCTTCCGGTACCTCCGGTCCAACGCTCTGCCACCGAGCCAGCTAACACTCTTGTTGTGGTATTGAATTAATTTTAGCGGAAGTTGAAGTTGGTCACTTGAAATCCAAATGAATTGCTTTCAATTAAACACCAAAATAATCGAATATTATAACACATAATATCCGTTGCACTTAAAGGCCGGTCCGTACGCTACGTTTTGCATTACCTTTTGCCTGCACAGTTCAACTAGTTGCAGGTAAAACGTTGCGTGTAGATATGAAATTTGCGCAGTTTTGAAAACGGCGCGGAGACGTTGCAGTTGCAGCGAACACTGAACTAGAGAGCATAGATATCCGTGAACTGCGTTGATTTGTCGCTGCATGTATACGGTAACTGTGGTAACAGCATTCCAAAATTGACAAGAGTAGTACCCATAGGTAGTACCTCCTCCATGATGAAGTCACTAAAACTGTGTGAAATATACAGATATCTCTGCATCGTGTGGACGCACTAAAAGTTTCATTCCGTCTTGAGACTGCGCAGACAAAAGGTTGTGCAAAACGTAGCGTTTGGACCGGCCTTAATATCATCATAATGTGGTAGTAGATATTGAATCTGATCACATAACAAAATATCGATGCAGCTCTCAAAATGTACTGATTATTTGTTGTTCGCTACTTCACTTCATCTTACTTCCGACAGAATAAATAACAAACCGATTGACTCCGGCAGAATTCGTCGGGCATCCTTCAAATAGAGCTCAATTTTCTTTATATATTTCTTTTATACGAATTCATCATTTAATTCACAGGGAGAACGCACCTGAGGGAAGCTCTCGTTTTGCAGGAAGAGTGTCAGAGACTACACAGGATGTGCAGGGAGTTGAGGGGTAAACAAGCTCTCACCTTGGTGCTCCGTAATGCTCATCGTGTCACGTTACAGGCGTACACAAAAACAGAAAGTGAGGATGAATTCAGTGACATGTTGGATCCTCCTAATATACAGCGTGAGTTCCGCTTCAGTTAATTCGTACAATTTCGATAAGCATTTCACATACTTTTATTATTGCCGGTATCATAATTAGTCTCTGAAGCATCCTTTAGATAGACATTTTGGTTTAAAATATCCATCTTGAGGATTCTTCAAATTTAAAAAGACTTGAAAACTTATTATGAAACCGGCCGTTGCAGTGGCTCTGGAAAAATAAATTGAGGAATTTTAATATTCTATCTTCCTGGATAAATTCAAATGTTAGACGACAAGTTATAGACAGTCTCATTTCTTTCGTACGAGAAAATACCGAAGCCAAAACCGAAACAATTGAAAAAAGAAAATTCATATTTTAGATCTAGTAGGGGTACCCGTATATAATAGCTCCTTTTCCCTGTTTAAATATGTATGAACATCTCCTTTATCATTTCAATTTCCACAGCGGCCACCAAATTTCAACTGAATCTCACGCCTCCTGACTTCGCCCAATACCGAGTCAGCGACCTTTTCAAATCCCTGGGGCCCATAGCCATCTTTTCAGCGAAGAGGCACTGGACGGCGCCTAGATTAATACAACTCCACAGGGGCAGGACTACGGAGGGCTTCGGGTTCTCCGTACGAGGCGATGCCCCCGTCATAATTGCGATTGTGGAGAACAATTCCCTGGCAGAAGTAAGTATATGTGTTGAAATTACTGGGTCTTGTAAGGTCTTGACCGGCAGGCCGTGTCTCTATTTTCCTAATTCCAATGGGTTCTATTGAATATTTCATTAGGTTGGAAAGGGAGACACGACGAATTAATAAGATAGTAAATCTAAAAAATGGGAAAGCCCTGTAATCTCCATAATTCTACGATAGCTGAGGTTATTTCATTGGTCATTTTGCATTCGATCATACTTTGTTTTCTAATATACGATAGATGACATGAATTTGACTCTCTTTTATAGGAAAACAATATGACATGTACGAGTATGAATTTCTGTGAAAACATAGAAGTACGATTTATTATTGAAATTTTGAAAAATCATATCTCCGAAAGTATTAGCTTGATAGAGTTAAAAATTATATCAATCTTAAGAAAATTGAATTTGAAATTTGTGATGGAAACAATTTTTTTTCATTACTCCTAAACCATCAGGCCGATTTTGCCCAATAACGAACTTAACTGAAATATCTCTCAAACGTACTCCGAAAATTTCAACTGCCTAGCTGATTCTGTTCGAGAGTTATTGTAGAAACAAAATATGAAAATTTTTTAATTTTTTTTCTGCCAATTCTCCGCATGTATATGAAGGTCATGATTCTACAATTTGATGCTAAATTTCAGATAGATCGAGTAATCAGTTCCGGAAATATTCATAAAAAATGTTTTCACTAAAAATGGCCATAACTCCGAAACCGCTTGGTGGATTTTGTCCGTTAACGAACTCGTCCGATATATTTACGCTGCAAACCTACCCTGCAAATGTCAATCCTCTAACTCGTTTCGTTCGAGAGTTATCGTGCCTACGGCCGGCCGGACCGAATTGATTTCGACCACGGATTCTTGATCGGTGAGTCTACGCAAATCGTTTGAGACCATTTTCATCCAAAAATTCGAAAATTACAGACATTTGGGCAAATTGATAAGCACTCTGTTCCAAGGAACAAGAGCGCCAAAAATGTCGAAGCTTTCTCTTCAGTTCAGCAGCTTTAGATCAGTCATTCATGTAATTAGATCGATATATCTCACTGCTTTGGAACACCGTACACTACTGAAATTTATGTTTATTTCCTGTTACATTGATAATTAAACAGTGCTTCCCAGCAACTCCGCATCAAGAGGAACTTTTCTTTCCTATTAATATTTGCGAATTTTATTTTTTACAGAAAGTTGGTGCATCAAAAATGATTTAAAATTATATAAAACTTGGCCAATTATGAATTCCGGTAGTAGCGGAAATCATAAACTAATACCTAATTAAATAAAAATGTTGATTATCTCGGAAAATTCAAACTTTTCGTATGAAACGCGCTACGTAGACTTATTTGAAATGACATTTTTTGTCAATGTGCAAAAATTCAGATAGTAAAACCATGAATTTTTTTTCCTCTAACCCATTTAAAAAAGGTATAACTTCCTATCGGTTTTTGTTTTGTTGATATCACAATATTAGAGTCAGCATGGATATGATTGTAACTAGAAAATTTTGTATGAAATGGGTTTTTCGACATTTGTTTGAATTTTCATAAATCTGTGATCACAAAAAAAACGTAGTGAGTATATTCATGACAAAAATCTATTTCAATCCAAAATTTTGATATAACTTGGCATTTTGCAGCATAATTTGTATCCTTGGGATTTTGGGAAGAGAATTGAATGTGAAATTAAAAGATTTTAACGGAGAAAATACGAATAAGAGAAACGACTTTTCAGGGATAAATCAAACAAATGTCGAAAAAGCAAGTTAAAACAGAAAATTGAATATTCCAGTTACAATCATATTCATAATGACACTAATGTTGTCTAGTCACCCAAAAAAATTCCGTTAGGTAATTATTCAATTTTCAAAAGAGTTATACCTAAGGAAAACAAGAAAAAATATTTTTCCCAAGATAATCGACATGTTTGTTTAAAAATGGTTATTTCTGCTGGATTCAGAGCCAGTATCGTGTTTACATATCGACACAAATCAGTTTTACAAATGAAACCTTCATTCAGTAGATAACAAAAAAATCAACTTCAGCATCTCTGATCTGAAAATATCTGTTTCAATTCATCAAAATACTTCCACTATACATATTGGATACTCCTCGAGTAAAGAATGGTTTTAAATATCGATATAGGTGCGCCTAAAAAACTTGTTGTCCAACCGCCTCTTAAACTGACTTCTCAGAATTAATGTTTTCGTCGTGAATGGGTAAAAAATCTTAATAATCTGGAAAATTCTCAGAAATTGGACGTTACCTACGATTTTTCATACTTCGTTGTTTTATATTTTATATAGAATACTAGCTGACCCACGCAACTTCGCCTGCGCCAAATCGGTTATTGCGGTTGCAATTTCATTTTCAAATGCGAAAAATCCTTAAAAAAAACCTAGAACCTAGGAGGCAGCACCTCCTACCGGGACAGTTGAATTTCCAAGTTATCCAGGGACCCACTCAAACACGTAATTCTAAAAATACCTAGAACCCGATTTCGGCACCACCTACCGGGTTCAATTGCGAATACGAACTACCCACTCAAACGTATCTGGTTAAGAAAAGTGAGAATAGTTGAGAAAGGCAGGAGACCGGCTTCGTTCTCATCCCTACTCCGTGCTGTTTACGGGTACGTGACACCGGTATGGTCTGGCAAATGAGTGTTGATCCAGAAAGACGCGGAAATTTTAAAAAATCTAGCACTAAGTATAGCAGGAATAAACTGCCTTGATACTTTAATGAAAATAAATATTTTTTTTGTACAAAAATTTTAGCTTTGCCATAAGCTCAGGGAAATTTTAATCGAAACAGAGTGAAAAACATTCACAAAAAATACGGCGACTTGGTTTTAATTAGCTCTTTCTCTGGGATAACTTACCAAGTGATAATTGATCAGTTATCGAGCGGAATGAAAAATGATTAATTACTGAAATGACTATTAAAAAATAGGGGTTGGTGATAGAAGGATGAAAATTTAGGGTTGTATGTATTTTGTAATGCTACCTTATAAAAAAATAAAAACAAAAAATTTCGTCCAAAAATTAAAAAAATAATTTAAGGGTGAACAACCCTTATCACCTGGGGGTATGAAAAATAGATGATATCTGATTCTCAGACCTACTCAATATGACACAAAATTTCATAAGAATCGGTCAAGCCGTTTCGGAGGAGTACGGGAACGAACATTGTGACACGAGAATTTTATAATTATGTATATAAGATTTCGGATTTTAGCGGAACCTCTAATCTTGGGTACCCAATTATAAAATCTGGATAAAAATATCGTTTTTAACCTTCAATCTACCCTTAATATATGGGTCCATTCCTTCAAGATAAGTCTATAAGTATCATATTTCACTGGTCTCTACTCTCGATAGGGATTAAATATCGATTAAGATCTTGTAAACAAATTGCTCCTTATGAAAATGACATGACCATAGACATGACATTTCGTTCGCCTTCGGATATCCTCGAAAATGTTGCTGTTCGACTGTAAAACACTGGATCAGTATACTGTAATCGTTATAATTTTTCGGTATATTGCCGATATTTCCAACAATATATATCGGATCCAGTTTGAATGTGAAAGTTGGCTGTTAAATTGAGTTTTGGAAGCTCTCGCAAAATTTCAGTATGTGACTGATAGTTTCTGGGATAAAGACCTTTCTAAATTTTCTAGTCATACGATCCCCACTGGTCTTATTATTGGCATTGTTCAACCTACTACCAAGGTCAAATTCCATCAAAATATTATTTTTCGAGTTATTGGAAAAACAAACTTTCAGATGGCTCTGGAACCACTGGGCGGATATTGCCCATTAATGAAACGTACTCTGCAAATTTCAACTCTATAACTCATTTTGTTCGAAAGTAATCAAGCTTACGGATGGCCGGCCGGACAGAATTGAGTTCGACCTTGGACTCACTGAGTCGAATCTAGACGTTTGGGACCACTTTCGGCCAAAAATTCGAAAATTACAAACATTTGCACAAATAGATAGGCGCGGGACTATTCAAGGGAACAAGTGCGCCAAAAACCGATACGATAAGTGGCTCTTCACGTCCTATTACTTTTCTGATAAACAATAACATACTAACCGATATTTTGCAAAATGCCTACCTCACCAATTGCTATTTATATTTTTCAGTTTGGTGGAGTGAAAGAAGGTGATTTCATCGTAGCTATTGGTGAAAAAGATGTGAAATGGGCATCACACGATGAGGTTGTATCTCTGATCAAGACTGCTGGAGATGCTCTCAGTCTCAAACTGGTAACCCCCATGGATCGGAATTACTTGAAGGTAAGCACGGATATACCTACCCAGCGAACGGATGTGGATTCCTTCTTCAGACCACCTAGACCAATACCGTGACATCGTTGGCAACCACGGTAGAAAATTTGTCTGCTTACCGAATGGCAATCATTCGAATAGCTTGAATGGCTGCAATTGTCTCCTGAAATTTCCTAGGCATACCTATTGAATTGAGTACAAAACACTACAAAATACCTGAAGAAATATTTCGTGCGATTTTGGAAGGGAATTCAAGATTCTGTTAGTCACTCTTGATTTACGGGGTCCCTCGTGGCGACTCGTGGGTAAAAGATGTGCGTGTTCAGTATGATAGAGAGAGTGTTCAGAGTAAGCAGATATTGAGGTGCAGGGTCCCATTTCAATCCTCTTAAAATAATAATAAAAAAAAAATTCAAGAACCGTACCTCTAGAAAATTTCAAAAAAATAAATTGGTTCAAGCAATGACGTGAAGTCAGAAGCTTTTGCGCGTATGTCCTATTGTCCATTCTTCTGTATTGGACACCCTTAATCGAATTTACCATGGTAAATTATGTTGACTGCCCAGACCCTCCTAGCCCCTTCCCCACTTCTTTATGAAATACATTTTGATGGGCTAAAATTTTCAGAGGTCACTCAGGTATATAAGTTATAAGTATTTCAAAATAGCAATAAATAGGCATCTACGCATATAATTTAGAGAAGATTCTACAACTTTCACAAAATATTGTAGGTGTCGATAGAAAATTAGGTTACTTTTCGATGTTGAGTCAAAATAAGGTGAAAAAATTTATATTTTAAATCAAAAAAATTACAGTGTATTTGGGACATAAAAAGGTAGGTAACTATACAGGGTGAGTCTTTGACCACTGCATTAATTTTAACCAAATATTCCTCTCATCAAATGAAACACTTTTTTCATTCACCATCTTTCCAGATTCGGCTCAGGTAAAAAGTTACAAGCGTTTAAAGATTTCACAATGTGCTAATACACACTCGCATCTAAATTATCTATGACATTGTTGACGGACGAGAATAAGGCATGGTAACGTGGTTTACAGCTTGATTCGGGATTCCAACGCTCAGGGACGGATCCATAAAAGTAGTGAAATTTCTGGAGTTTTCCATTTTAAAACATTCAATGAAGAATATCTAGAAAACGGTGCGTTTAAGGAGAAATGATGAAGAATAATATAATGTTCTAAAACGATGGAATATTCTTGAAATGACTCAAGAAAAACTTTATATGCTTTCTTTATGCTAATTTCGTTTAGTTTCATGAATCCACGAGTCCATAACTAGAAAACCAGTAGAAGTAGAAAATAACTAATATTTGGAAAATATGTATCATAGTTATAGGAAACTTTGCGCCAACATTCATTTTATGCGAAAAAAGGATGTCAAAGCTACAATATAAAAACTGATTTTTTTTCAAAATTTCAACAGCCTGTATCTTTTTACCTGAGCTGAATTTGGAAAAATGTTAAATGAAAAAAGTGTTTCATTTGATGAGAGGAATCTTTGGTTAAAATTAATGCAGTGGTCAAAGACTCACCCTGTATATCAAATTTCGAGAAAAAAATATAAAACCAAAAACCTGGTTATTTGATTTTTCACATAAATTTTGGGGTTAGTGAAAAATTGTAAATATAAAAGTTGAATAATATATCTTTTTATTACCTAAAACTTTGCCACTCACCTTTTTTCCATTAGATTTGTCGTTTTGCAGGAAATCTATATAAACCTTTTTTTTTATCCTTAAAAACTCACCCCTTCCACTTCCCGACATCAGATCGCCTGTAAATTAATTTTTCATTTCATTTTTGTCCTACTGCTATTATTTTTTTGTTTCAAAAATGATCGACCCAGGTGTATGTGGCTTGTAAAAATTTTACATAATGTACATATACTAAAATCTCTTAGGCAGGAAGTTCTGCAGATCCCATATCTTCAGAAAATAAATGTACGGAAATGTTGCTGCCTCAAAATAAAGAAGGCTTCGCGAATACTTTGATAGCATCAGATATTCTGAAGTGTATCACTCTATTTATTTCATTTTTCAGCCATCAAAATCCAACAAGGGCTCCCTCTCAACACACAGCAGTAGTTCCGGTGTCTCGAGCGGAATGTCCAGTCCTTCGGGATCTATGGCCCAACACAACTCCAACGGAAAAAGACTACACTGGAACCCTTTCAAACGTCACTCCTCTTCCCGCGAAGGCAAGGACTTCTATGATAACGTGATACTGAGATGATCCAGATCTTACTCCAAACCGCTCTATGTCTACGATCTACATGGGATGATAAAAATTTTTTGAGCAACAACAAAATTGCGAATTGTGCCAAACCTGAACCTTGACCATAACACCAAACTTTCCATAGATTTTTTAACGAAATAAATGAATAATTTAGAACGGTGTAGTGTAGAGATTAAAGAATTAGCTATATCTCGACTTTCAGCTTTTCATTTGAAGACGTTCAAATGTAGAATAATCGGTAGATATTGTATTATATTCAAAAGCTACTTGAATATATGAGACCCAGGGTCTAATGTACTGATAGATGATAATATATTTATTGATATCTTTTTCAATTCATCATTGCTCTTTCCATGATATCTTCAAAGAAGTTCTAGATACATCTAAAACATTAGATATATTGTGAGCTGACTGAAAGGAATGCTAATGAAAGGAAATGTTCGCTTGACCAATCCATGACTATAGGTTATTTTCCTTCTATTTCAAGGAATACCGTTATGAATTTGTTTGAAGTAGAAGTTTCCGAAGTTTCACAAGTTTATGGAAATATAAAAGGGTAAAATTCTAATGATTTATATTTGTAAATGATATTTATATATAATAGACTGATTCAAAAAAATCGACTATTTTTTTTTCTTAAATATATCGAAAATATTGTTGGAAATGATGAAAAAAAAATCCTGTGAAAGTTACAGCCCTTAATATTAATATTAAGATGTCCCGCATGATAAATTTCAATTTCCCGTATGATTAACATGGGAAAGCTTGTTTTTTTGATGTTAGAATTTAATAGCTCTTTAATCGTTTATCAAGAAAGATAGACTAAATCATTTTCTTGTGTAAAATCGAACGCTCTACAAAAAAGCTATCCTAGAATTTTTCGATAAACCGTCGCGTTTTGAAGTTATTCAACTTTAAAATATAATTTATAATATTTTCTCATTTTTTTCCAATTTTTTGACGAAACTATCAAGTTTATCAAAAAATTTTGTCAAATTTTACAAATTTTTTGTATTTTATATTTCTTTTGGTTTAGCAGATAGTTTCGTCAAAAAATTGGAAAAAAATGAGAAAATATTATAAATTATTGAAATGGAAAAGTATAACGGCGATTCCGCAAAAAAAGCAGAGAAAACATTCTGCTGGTACCTGCCAACACGTGTTTCTGCTATTTGGCTTCTTCAGGACAGGGCAACCAAGAAACCAAAAAAGGTGAAAAGATAACTGAAAACAGGTGGCACCACAATATCCTATTGTTCTTTATTATAAATTATATTTTAAAGTTGAATAACTTCAAAACGCGTCGGTTTATCGAAAAATTCTAAGATAGCTTTGTAGAGCGTTCAATTTTACATAAGAAAATGATTTAGTCTAGCTTTTTTGATAAACTATTAAAGAGTTATAAAATTCTAAACTCAAAAAAACAAGCTTTCCCATGTTAATCATACGGGAAACTGAAATTTATCATGCGGGACATCTTAATATTAATATTAAGGGCTGTAACTTTCACATGAATTTTTTTTCATCATTTCCAACAATATTTTCGATATATTTAAGAAAAAAAAAATAGTCGATTTTTTTGAATCAGTCTGATATATTCTTTTGTTAGCATTCGAAATTATCAATTCGGTTTTGTGAATCACTTGGTCTAATCTGAAATACTCTGTATTTCAAAGATTAAGCAGTCTTTTTCTTACATTTTTCGATAATCTTCTTCATTATATAATATGTAGATTTTCGCCAAATTGTAAATACATATATAAGGTTGTATATGAACCAATGCTCCATTTCTTATATCGAACTTCAAATTTAGTCATATAATAATGTACAAGAAACAATTTTTTTTTATGTTATTGAATTGTTATGTAAAGTATTATTTATATGAATAAATATTATGGAATTTATTAGTTTTTGTATATTCAGTGAATCACCTTTTCAACACTTAATTGGAAACCTCGGTCTCACGGAAAGTCGGACAGCGTATGCGCAAATGTACACTATTTGTGCAGTGCAGAGTGCATGTCCTAGGGAACATCTCGATCAACTGTCTATAACTTTCGAATATTTTGTCTGAAATGATTAGGTTCAACTCACTGATGAAGAATTCGACGTCAAATTGAATTCTCTGCGGCAACGATACACGATACCCTTCGAACCAAAAAAGCTAGCGTCTTGTACAAGGATAGGTTGCGCATCCGAATACTACGGTTGAGTTCGGCAGTTAATGGGCATAATCGGCCGAACGGTTTCGAAGTTATACTCATATGAAATACTGAAGCACCGGATTTCAGCTCGGTCAGCTTTATATTTTAGCAATTATTGTGGAAATTAAGTTTTGACCTGCTATCTACTTCTGAAATTTCAAATCATGTAAATCTCAGAATTTTAACAATTCTTCCATGCTCGCCTGCCGCGCAGGCGACAGGAAATACGTGTTCGAGTCCCCGCTGAATAAGTTCACTATTTCATTAATCTGAAATTTGAATTCAGTTGATGACCAATGCATTTATCCACGTGTTAACCCTTTCCTCGAATTTACCTCAAACTGTTCTGTCTTAACCGATTGATAAAATTTTCGAGATTTTTATATAAGGAAAGTTGCCTTCTTAGGTTCAGTCTAAAGACGATTGATTTAAATGTTTGAAACTTTTGTTCATAAGATTATTTTATGACGTTTCTTAAAACCAATGAAATGCTTCTTTATATTTGTCACAAGGGTAAGTTTCAACCAATTATGTCATCATTATAGTGGGAAAAAATCTCTTGTGATTATGCTCGGCAATAATCACTGTGGCTTTTATTTGCCTAGCAACTGTCCGATAGTTGTCAAAATAATTGATTGATTGAGTGATTAATATGATATATATATTGACAATATATTGACATATATTGTGTCAACGCGATATATAAAATGTGAATTTGTGAAATTTTTATAATTGTCTTTATCAGGGCAGGCGCTTTCTGTAGAGTGTATTTTTGTGTTTTTAAGGAAAAAAAATCACATTTCGGGGGGGGTTTGAATCCACAAGATAGAGTTAAACTTCAGCCCAAGCCAAAAATTCCACGAGATAGGGTTCAACTTCAGCACAAGCCATAAACGCCAAAACCTGACGATATATATTCACAAATAAATACACAAAATGCTATTCAGAGACATTCAGAAAACCATTTCATTCATAACTATTGAGAAACGTTTTCAGAGAAAAAACTCGCTCAAGAGTTCGACCATAAAAGAAAGAGAGTGTAATTCCCCGGGAGCTTGCCACACCCAATATAGAAAATTCTAGTTCCACAGAATTGTAACAGTAAATTCAAGGTATTAAACTATATTATACACTGTAATGAATTCTAAAATATATTGAAGAATTAAATGTGGGAAATTAATAGGGATTCATAAGATGAAACAATTTCAATTTAGACTCAAAAACAAATATTATAAGACCGAACAAACCATCAGGTGATACATAAAGCATACTCGCGTTTGATGGGTTGCCATTCAATAAAAAGGGGTATGATGAACCACGAAGTTTAGAAATAATGAATGAATGCCCAATATATTATTCTACTTGTATGTTGAAATTGACTAAAAAGGTAATGTTAAAAAGACTAACGGGTTTTATACCGTTACACGTGTTCAACAAAAAATCGTCTAAGTCTCAGAGATTAAAAGTCGTATTCGCTTACCGTCTCAATTCTACCGTCTTCGTCGTATCTGTGGTCAGAACTCACCGCCCATTTCCCAGATTGTCTGGTACCCACGATGGCTCTCATTACACCCCCTCCCCACACCGCACTTCAGCTTACCCTTGAACTCATAGGGAAGTACGGCTAAGGTGGTGTCTAACGAGTGGTGATTCTCTAACGATCCCACAGTTTTAAGGCAATTCCAATAATAAAGTCCATGTTCACTTCGCAACACAATTTATGAGAGCTGTTTGATTATTATTTACTCTAGATACATATATTCCGTTAACCCCGACATCCTTGGAGACGCCAGAGAGTCGGAGTTTGGTATGAAATTCTTCATCTTCTGTCGGGTGGTACATACATGGTCTTTGGGATCTGTTTAAGATCGCTTAGGATATACTTATGGCTTTGAGGCACCCGAAAGTCCAGGGAACGTTTTATGTGTCTATAGGGCGTCGCTTTCATCCTTCAAATATAAACTTAATTCTAACTACATACAAGTAGAATTTGAAAACCTTATTGAAATCCTACACTAATAGATCTTGATTTGCTTGAAGCGTCAAATGATATTAATATATTGTATTCTCCGTTTCAAATCCTAATTTTTAGAATAATCATTGATATTTCGATTATTATCTGTAACCTCGAATTTGTCGAAGGAGTTCAGTTTTTTCGAGTTATAGTAGAGATCCATTTTATTTTTAAATTTGGGCCTTTCGGAAATTTGTCGTAGTTGCAGTTGCACACTAACACAGCATCGACGAAGCATTTTCAATTAGATTTAGACGCACGAAATGGCACTAAATCAATAAGGGACAAAATTCTTAACCCATGACTACGTGTTGTTCCATTTTGAATAGAACATCATAACATTTTAGATATTCCCGTAAATTTTCTCTCGTTTTTGGCGCTCTTGTTCTTCGGAATAGAGTGCTTATCAATTTGCCTAAATGTTCGTCATTTTCTAATATTTGGATGAAAATGGTGTTAAACGATCTAGTTCGACTCACTGATCAAGAATCCGTGGTCAAAATCGATTCTGCCCCGACAGCCCGTTAATTCTCGAATGGAATGAGATAGACAGTTGACATTTTCAGAGTGAGTTTGGGAGATAAATATCTCGGTTGACTTAGTTATTTTTGCAAAATCAGCTTGATAGTTTCGGCGTAACGAAAAATAATTTTTTTCACATTACAAATTACAAATTCAATTATATTTTAAGATGTAGTTTCATTTTAAGAATCCATTCATATCATTTGCAACTCTAACAAGCTGATACTTTCCGAGATATGATTTTTCAAAATTTCAATAATAAATCATAATCCAGTGATTTTACAGAATGCTGTACCTAATCTAATTTGTGAATTTCATGATCTGTGTTCATACATGTCATCTTATCAATCGATAAGAGACATTTCATATTTATTTCTGGTTCTTTTCAAAATTCGTTACTCATGATATAAAATACCTCCCTTTGTCTAGAAAACAAAGAATGATTGAATTCAAAATGATCAATGAAATAAATATTCGTAGAATTATGAGTATTATAGGATATTATAATTTTTGTGTGGTAATACAATGCCCTTGTATAATCCATATGATGATGGAAATATATAGGGATTTTTGGGTTCGGATTATATTCAGTAAAAACAAAATTGGAATATTGACTAAGTTTCAATCGATATAATATAATTTTCAGAGTAGATTTGAGGAATGAATATCTCGGATAAGTTCACATTACAAATTACAAATTCAATTCTATTTTAAGATGTAGTTTCATTTTAAGAATCCATTTAGATATATCATTTTCAACTCAAACAAGCTGATACTTTCCGAGATATGATTTTTCAAAATTTCAATAATAAATCGTAATCCAGTGATTTTACAGAATGCTGTACCTAATCGAATTTGTGAATTTCATGATCTGTGTTCATACATGTCATCTTATCAACCGATAAGAGACATTTCATATTTATTTCTGGTTCTATTCAAAATTCGTTACTCATGATATAAAATACCTCCCTTTGTCTAGAAAACAAAGAATGATTGAATGCAAAATGACCAATGAAATAAATAATCGTAGAATTATGAGTATTATAGGATATTATAATTTTTGTGTGGTAATACAATGCCCTTGTATAATCCATATGATGATGGAATTATATAGGGATTTTTGGGTTCGGATTATCTTCAGTAAAAACAAAATTGGAATATTGACTAAGTTTTAATCGATATAATATAATTTTCAGAGTAGATTTGAGGAATGAATATCTCGGATAAGTTCGTCATTGGGTAGAATCGGTCTGGTGATTTCGGATTAATAATGTTTGGCACTCTTGTTTTTTTCCAATGACAATTTTTACCCGTTATCATTTTGCCCAAATATCTGTAATGTTCGAATTATTTGCCAAAAATAGTGATTACGTTCGACTCACTGATGAAGAATTCGAGGTCAAATTTTATTCTGTCGGGATAACTTGAGAACAGACGAACATAGCAACTTGTATTTTCAGGGTAAGTGAAGCGTCCAAATACGACGGCAAGATCGTTAATGAGCATAATCGGTCCAACGGTTTCTGAATAATTTTGTCCTCCACCAATACAGAACTGATCGAATTGAAACTTGGTAGCTGGTTGTGGAATACTGACACAAAGATGTTCCCCAGAGCATACGCGCAAAAATACTATTTCTGTCACGATAACCTGAGAACGGAAAGAGATAGCGACTTGCAATTTTTAGGGTAGGTTGGCATCTGAATGCGACATTTGAATTTGTTAATAGGCATATTCGGCCAAACGGTTTTGGAGTTATAGGTACCCATCTGAAATTTGGTTGTTATTTCCTCAATAACTTGAAAAATACGAATCCGATCCAATTCAAACAGGTAATTAGTAGAATGTAGACGAAAATATTCCTGCACACCGTAGCACTAGAAAATTTTGAAAAAATCATTGAAACACATTGAAAAAAAATATATCAGAAACTGTTCGTCTTCATGACTGAAATATTGGGAGTGCCTTCAAAACCTAACTATACTGTCAAGTTCCAAGTTTGAACATGATCGGATAAATATTATTGGAGATCCTAGCAGCCTTCAGTGAATTCAGTAGATGGACGGGGACCATAACTTTCGAACGAAAAGAGATAGGGACTTGCAGTTTTTAGGTTAGGTTGAGCATCCGAATGGGGGAGTTAAGTTCGTTGTTGGGTATTATCGGCCCAACGGTTTCGGAGTTATACCCATCTGGAATTATATTTTCTTGATTTCTCAAAAAACACAGACTCGATCGAATTGAAACTTGGTAACTAGTTGTAAAATATCGACATAAAGAAATGTGTGAAATTTTGTGAGTACCGTATCACTATAAAATTTGAAAAAAATCACGAAAAAATATTATGTATCTCACCATATCTTGAGAACAGAAGGAGATAGCAACTTTCAATTCTTAGGGTAGGTTGCGTTGCCGAATGCGGCATTTGAGTTTCTTAATTTGTATAATCGGAAAAATGGTTTTGGAGTTATACTCTTCTGAATATTTGTTGATATTTCCTCCATAACTTAAAAATATAAAAATCAGGTCTAATTAAAACTCATTACTTCTAGAATGCCGACCCACTAATTCTCGAGGAATTTCGTGAATATCGTATCCCGGAGTTACTTGGGGCACAATGGACTACATATATGTCAGAATTAAAAATTCTGTGATCACTGACGATTCTCCCGTTACCTATACTGGAGTCTGTCATTAAAATGTATGA
Source organism: Halyzia sedecimguttata (assembly GCA_937662695.2). Taxonomy (NCBI): domain Eukaryota; kingdom Metazoa; phylum Arthropoda; class Insecta; order Coleoptera; family Coccinellidae; genus Halyzia; species Halyzia sedecimguttata. The sequence continues at coordinate 35,644,701 of OW569412.2, forward strand.
AATGTATTCATATATTATAAAACTTGCGGTATATATCGATGCTAAACTCGAATAAGAGGGTCCAATATAGATGAGTAGACAATAGGACATGCGCGTAAAAGCTCCTGACTCTACTTCAGAGCTTGAACCAATTTTAATTTAATTCCTTTTATGCTGCAGTTCTCATAATTCATCATAATTGGTCCATTGATATCATTCCCAACTCTGAGAAACCAATACTTTCGGAGATATGATTTGTCAAAGTTTGAACAAGAGCGCCAAAGCTCCTGTCCACAGGGCTTTCCCACATTTTTTTCAAGAACCTAGGACAGGAGACAGTATGAGATCCTTTTGAAGTCTTGCCAGTTTAGTTATTATAGAAGTGTTTTGCATCGCTCCCCAAACAAAAACAAGACAACTTGGTTGGAGCAGCATTAGCTGACAATGCTGGATTCAACGGGGTTGCCTTGAGTTTTGATGGCATGGTCGTGACTGAACCGCTGGAGGTGGCTGAGTCTTTTGGAACGTACTTCAACCTACCAGTATTAGCTCATGAAATTGTTGATATTAATAGAAACTTAAAAAACAGGTTCAGTTGTGGGAAGGACATGATATTGGTGAGGGTCTTGAAGGCGGTGGCGACCCAGATTTCGGGGCATCTTACTCATGTCATCAATGCTTCTGTTTCGTCAGGTGAGTTTCCTGACATTCTTAAGACGGGCAGGGTAATCCCTATTCACAAAAAGGGTGCCAGAGATGATATAACTAATTATCATCCTATATATATTCTAAGTTCTTTATCCAAGGTGATGAAGAGATTGATTTATGATAGAATGTTGAGTTATCTGAATAGGTTTTCTGTCATCGCCAACTGTCAACATGGCTTTCGGCTTGGCCGATCGACTGAGACTGCGACATGCCAGCTGCTTGAGTATGTTTATAGCTGCCTGGATGACGGAATTTTCATCGCTGGTTTATTTTTCGATGAGTCTCGTGCCTTTGACTGAATGAATTTTGATTTCGTTTTGGATAAACTATATAATATTGATTTTAGGGGAGTTTTTTTGCAGTGGATACATTTGTTCATGTTAGTCATGAAAATTCAAGAGAATATCCGCTTGAAATGGGTGTGCCCCAAGGATCCGTGCTGGACACGTTGTTATTTCTCTTATTCGTGAACGATCTGTCAGTCTCTATAAAAACATATTTTACGGATACGTTTGTGATGAGAATCGTATTGTTTGCAGATGACACTTCGTTTTTGGTCACGGCGTGTACTCTGCAGGAGCTAAAGATCAGATGTGAGATACTTGTTGAGTGCTTCTCGGATTGGTGCCGAAGGAACTCACTGATATTGAATGTAAATAAGACGGATCTGGTCTATTTCCGAGCCCGGGACTCTGCGGATCGATTGATTCTTGATCTCCCACGCGGAAGATTACAGTCATCTGACTGTGTGCTATTTCTGGGTCTTCTAGTGAATAAGAGTTTGTGTTGGCAGGATCATACAGATTTCGTGGTCAATAATACAAACAGCGCTTTTTTGGCCCTTAATCGCCTGAAAGGCCTTCTATCGTTAGATGCTATGATAAATATTTATTACTCTCTTGCATACTCACACATGAGTTATAATACCATCCTGTGGGGTGGTTCAACCTCTAGTCATTCAGTTGTCGTTGCCCAAAAGAGAATAATACGACTGATTTTTGGTTTGAAACCGCAGGAGTCCTGTAGGCCAATATTTAAAGTATATAATATTTTAAGTTGCTTGCTCAATTGCTTTTTGTATATTCGAAAAAACCTTCAGTACTTCAAAAAGTGCTCTCAGTATCATGAATATGATACTAGACATAAAGCTACTATTTCTATGCCATCTCATTAATCATCTAAATTTGAGAAATCACCTATGTATAGCGGCATCAAACTCTTTAACCATCTTCCTGGGAGACTGAAGGATTTGAAATATATAGAATTTAAGAAAAAAGTGAAAATAATTCTAATTGATGAATTTTTATAGCAGGACTGAATATTTTAGTTTTGTCATAGCTTGATTGCCTTTGAATATTGATTTTTTTTGTATTTTTCCTTCAATTATTTCAATGAGTTGTCCTATACATATATAGTGTCTTAAAAGATCAACAAATGTTTTATTATTATTATTATCATTTTTTTTCCGCTCGAGAGGAAAAACCTTTCATAGGCCCGCCCTGAGAGGGTCTGCTTCTCACAGGAGTGTGAGACTCCAGATGTTGATGGTTACTCACTAAAAAACCTCTCGCACGTTCCTTGGAGTAGATCTTCATCCTGCCCTTACAGAGTCGCTTAACAACAGTAATGAGCTGCAAGCGGCCTTCATAGTTGATGGGACCTGATGACTCGAAGTGATCCGAGCAACACCGCTTTCTGCATTCTGTGTGCTAAATCCTCGGCCAGATATTTGCAAGCCGGAATAATCTTCAATTTGGTCACGTAGTTCGCTCTCATTCCACCTAGGCATCCTATGATTAGTATGACCATCCTAACCTTATGCCTTGGATACAGGATCCCAAGTTCAAACATTAAATCCTTGTATTTCTCCCTCTTCTGTTCTTCTTTCATCACCACATTATTTTCTGCGGGGGAGGAAAATTCGACGACAAACTATTCCTTGAGTTCTTTGTCCAGCAGAAGTATATCTGGCTTTATGGCGTGGATCTGCCGAGTTGTCGCATAGTTCCAGTAAATGCGAGCCCTGCTATTTTCAACAACTGCTTCAATCTCCAGGGGCACATATGGTAGCACTGGTTCCTTGTCTATACCATAAGCCTCTCTCAGATGGAAGTAGAGAATTCGGAGTGCCGCATTGTGTCTTTCCGCATATCCTGATGGAGCATGGACTCTGCAAGCAGACAGAATGTGCATAATAGTTTCTTGCTGGCTGTGGCATGCTCTGCACGTTGTGGGGGTGTCTACTTTCATGATGTTCTTTTTATACCATCTGGTATTTATAACCCCATCTTCACAAGCTATAACAAATCCCTCCGTTTCCGACTTGAGTCCACCGGACTTCAAAATGGCGAAGGACAATTCTTCCGACAGGCCCTGATCTTTCAAACTCCTGAAGTATATGGAGTGCAGGTGTTTACTCATGTGATCTTCGAGTAGTTTCTTCAGTTGTGCCTGCCTTATCTCTCTGCCAACTATTCTTTGGTCTGTTGACGAGATAGGTGTTCCTGCTAGCTCATGATCGATTGATATGCCGTTTATACAGAGCTTCTCCAAAGCTCTCTGACCAGCCCTAAATAGGAAAGCTCCTTGATTCCTGATTTCATGCTGAGCCACCATTTCCAGAAGCGGGTCTTCGCTTCTCAATATCCTTATTGCCATTTCCAACGTTTGTTGATCGTGTTGGTATTCCAAACTTTGCAAACCTCTGCCTCACTGCGTTCGTGGAAGGTATATCCTTTGAATCGAGCAGTTGGGATGCAGGCTACGATTCATGTTCATCACTTTACGAGTGGTTCTGTCTGGCTCGAGAATTTCATTCACTGTACAGTTAACTATCCCGAATGAGTAGGTGATTATCGGTACTGCCAAGCTGTTCGCAGCAGATACTTTATTTTTCTCGGACAGCTGTGATTTCCATATATCTCGGATCTTCTTTTTGTAGCTAGCTGTTAAGGCATCCTTGATTTGGGTTGTCTCCAGTGCACCTAGTTGTTTCATCCCAAGTAACTTGTATGTTTCTTCCTCTTCGAGGTGTCGAATGCTTATTCTCCCGTCTAGGTCGATGTATTCTCCTGTTTCTTCAGTTCTTCCTCGGCTTAGATGAAAAACAGCACATTTGTCCAAACCGAATGACATTCCTATTGCTAATGTGTATTCGGCAACGATATTTAGTAGTTGTTGTAGTGCTGCCTTGGAAGATGCGTACAGTTTTAAGTCTTCCATGTAGAGTAGATGTGAGATCAGATGTTCTCTTCTGCCTGGTGGCCCGGCCATGTACCCTATTATGCTTGCCCTCAACTCAGTTGTTAATGGTAGAAGTGTTATGCAGAACAATAGTGGGCTTAGCGAGTCTCCTTGAAATACGCCTCGCCTGTATATCACCCATCCAGTATAAGCGGTCCGACCTTCGGATCGGACGGCCAACTTATTATTATTATTACTGAAGGGATTTGTATAATTTTCACTCTAATTCTAATCTAACTGATTCTAATTGCATAGAAGGGAACGCTCCCTCACAGGTGACAGTCATAAAAAGACGCGAATGCTGATTGCTTACAAAATGGGACGCCAGACGCTGGCCACTTAAACGATACTTGAACCACTTGAGGTTAGAATGAATATAGAAGCTGGAGTCTTGGATGGATTCACTTCTTATTGTCCCTGAATGACTAACATTCAACAATTTGAAATATTATTAGTACTCAACAAATTATATAAGAAAGGGTGTCTTCTTAATAGTGTTGGAATAATAAGCTCCAGAGCATCAGTAAGTAGGAATGAATGGGTAATATTATGTCTTCCCAGGTGTACCGAGAGTGGACCCAGAGTTAGTTTTATAATGCCACGAACGTTTTCCTGCATTTCATCAACTTTGGCCGCACTGATGAAGCAGGAACACATATTCGTCACGCAGGGGTTAGCTCTCTGATAGTTTGTTCAAATTCATTGATTCCTTCTGGCGAAGCTAAACGATACCGACCACCATTGAGGTTAGCGCATCCTCTGTACGTATCCTGCGCCTCCTGATAGCTGTAGGCTGTAGGTCAGGCACTGGCTTGAGGAAGAAATAGTGAGGTCTGGCACTGCTCTTTAATCTCCTCCTGAGTGACTGAATAAGGTAGAAACAGTGTAGATCTGGCATTGCTCTCTACTCACCTTCTGCAAATATAATTGACGTACAAACACTAATGCTCACTGACCTCCATTTCGGTGAATATTCCAATGTCATATTGCAGGTATAGAGACTTCACGACCCACCAAGTACTTTCTTTATCGTTCTCAATTATTATAGAAATGTGAATGTACCAGAGTAATTATTTACCAGAGTACCAGAGTACCAGAGTCATTATTTAAACTGTGACAAATCATATCTCCGAAAGTTTTGGTTTCTCAGATATCAATGGATTCTTATGAAAGAGCTGCATCATAACCTAGGTTCGATAACTGATGCCACGTAACACTCCCGTTCTGCACTTAAGCAAATTCGTAGCGACGCAGTGAGTATTATACAAGCGCTTATGTCGCGGCAACATAGATTAGAGATCTCTAATCTATGCGCGGCACGTAGCACTGCCGTTCTGCACTTGAGGAAATGCGTAGCGACGCCGTGAGTATTATGCAGGCGCTGATCTCATGGCAAATGCAGATTGACTTCACAATGTGAAAGAAAAAGGCTAAAAAAGCATTGACGTGGGGTCAATCCGATTTGGCGAGCGTGCTATAATTATGAATATGATTATACTGACCCTCCCAAGTCTTCCCCAAGGAGATCCCTCAGAAGCTCCTAGGAAGTTGTGCGCACAGAACAAATAATATGAGAAGTGCTACCTGCCTTGTAAACTGTGCGCAACAGCAGTGGCATTTACATACCATAGATTAGAGAGAGAAGGGGCGAAAAAGGTGGGGACAATCCATTATGGTTCTAGGGGGTGTCCGCTTGTTGAAGTATATGTCACACTAAAATGACATATACAAGCGGGCACCCCCTAGAACCATAATGGAATATACCCACCTTTTTTTTGCGCGTATGTTCTGGGGAACATCGCGTTATAGTTTTTCCCAAATGTGAAATTTAATTCTGTGGTCCCGTCCGGCCATCCGGCCGTCCGGCCGTCAAGCCGTTGCCACGATAACTTGAGAATGGAAAGAGCTAGCGACTTGAAATTTTCAGGGTAGGTGGCGCATCCCAATACGACGAACAAGTTCGTTAATGGGTATAATCGGCCCAACGGTTTCCGAGTAATAATTTTGTTTTCAACCAAAATAAATCCGATCGAATTTAAACTTGGCGAATAGTTGTAGAATATAGACCTAAGCACGTTTGTGAAATTTTGTGAGAATCGTATTGCTAGATAATTATTAAAAAATATTTTTGTTGTCACGATAACCTGAGAACGGAAAGAGTAAGCAGCTTGAAAATATCAGGTTAGGTTGTGCATCTGAATGCGACATTTGAGTTTGTTTATGAGCATAATCATCCAGGCGGTTTTAGAGTTATAGCCATCTGAAATTTTCTGAAATTTGGTTGTTTTTTGTTCCTCATGAACTCGAAGAATACAAAACCTATTGAATTCAAACATGGTTATTAGTTGTAGAATGCTAACGCGAAAATTCGTGAGGATGGTATACCTAGAAAACAAAAAAAAATAATTAAAAATAATTGAAAAAAATTCCATATATCATAAACTATTCGTCCGGCATGGCTGAAATTTTGGAAGAGCCTTCAGAACCTAACTCTACTGCAGAGTTTCAAGTTTGAACACGATCGGTTCTATATTGTTGGAGAACCGAGCAGCCTTTTGTGAGTTCGGTAGCTGGATGCAATCGTCGTATGATATGTTGTCTATGGTCGTATTTTTGCGAGAACCTTCAAATAATAAATATGAATGTCATGATGACAGATCTTTGCGCGTATGTTATGGGAAAATCGTGTTATTTCATCACAAATCTATGGGAGCTACATTAGCGGTCAGACCTGGTTTTGAAAGAGATCCTCCCTAAGGAGGGGTAGTTGAGGAGGCAACTAAATATTGAAGGGATTTCTATGAACAAGAGTGAATATCTTTGAGAAGGCGATTCTTCTTCAAGAGATCCATGTGCCTTCAGAGGAGTATATTTGCGAGAGGGGACTTTTGAATTTTGCTGAAGGCTTCTGATTTTGTAAGGTGAGAGGCTCATTTGTGGATATTAAATCTCGTGATGGGTAGAGAGGAATTTTAGGCCAGTTTTTCTATCACTAATGAGAATATATCTTTATGTTTCACCTCATCACCTTTAGATCTATCAATGGACATTTATTGGTTAAGAATAAGTAATTGAATATTACTGGAATTCAATTGAATTTCATTCAATATGTTAGTAACTAAACTTATAATTTTCTTTACTTTGATTATTTAAATATGACATTAATTCCAGTAATATTTTTCAAGAATAATTATGTATTCTTCTCCTAAAGAAGAATTGAAGGTAGACAATAATGTATTGATTTTTTCATCATTGCTTTCTATCCTGACTTCACGAAAAAAAATTGGTTCAAGCACTGACGTGAAGTCAGGAGCTTTTGCGCGTATGTTCTATTGTCCATTCTCCTGTATTGGACACTTTTAATCGAATTTACCATGGTGAATTCTATTGTCTATTCTCCTGTATTGGACAGCCTCAATCGAATTCACCATGGTAAATTCGATTAAGAGTGTCTAACACAGGAGAACAGACAATAGAATTCACCATGGTAAATTCGATTAAGAGTGTTCAATACAGGAGAATGGACAATAGAACATACGCGCCAAAGCTCCTGAATTCACGTAAAAAAAATTGATTCAAGCACTGACGTGAAGTCAGGAGCTTTTGCGCTTATGTTCTATTGTCCATTTTCCTGTATTGAACACTCTTAATCGAATTTACCATGGTGAATTCTATTGTCTTATCTCCTGTATAAGACATTCTTAATCGAATTTACCATGGTGATTTCGATGAAGGCTGTCCAATACAGGAGAATAGACAATATAATTCACCATGGTAAATTCGATTGAAAGTGTCCAATACAGGAGAATGGACAATAGAACATACGCGCAAAAGCTCCTGACTTCACGTCAGTGCTTGAATCAATTTTCATTATTGTATTCGGAATTTAAAATGATTCGAGAGGAAAGATGCTTCAAAATGAAACAAAGCTTTATAATCAATAATTTCTTTATTAACATCATTTTTACAATTATGTATACATCTATTATAGAATTAAACAAGTAAATGATATTTGTTGAATTTTTCGAATGTGAATATAATTTAGTTAGCAGTTTTCTAAAACAAATAAGTTCAATTTGCTGGAGCAAGGTTCCTCAAACTCTTGGCTCTACGAACCCCTTTTCAAGTTTCCAGATGACAGCGAACCGCTCAACTAACACATGGTGGTAAGCCCATGCCACCTTGTTGGTCACATGTGCGTCCTAGTCATCAAGCCACCTTTACTTGAATCTTATTGCGAACCCCCTACAGTCGAATGGCGAACCCCTAGGGGTTCGCGTATCCCACTTTGAGAAACCCTGTTCTAGATAAACTAAAAACCATGACACAATTCAATGAAACAAACAAAATTTTTCACCAACCATAGGTCTTTTTGGAATTTGCTGAGTTATTACAAGTTCTTAGGGGTATAACTACCAAATTCCAGTACAAATATCTGAACAAAATGTCAAAATAACACTTGTAGTTAGAGTTAGGGATAAATCATTCGTGGGTCAACACTCATTCATAACGGTCTTTCAGTTTCATTATGATCAGAATTATCCCTTCACTAAATCACAATAACACTGATTATCTAGGAAGGAGAAGAAACTACCACCAGTCACAATTGACAGTCAAAATCCGGTAGAATCCATCAATCTAGGTGATGACGGCCACCATCACTATTTTCTGGAAAAAGAAACAAGTATTTTTACATATTAAGTGATAGAAGATGAATATTGAAATATATTTTAAATATAAATATTCGTGATCAAGATGTCAGGACAGATCTAAATGGGTTGCTTCTATCAGAATTAAGTTAATAAGGTATATCCCTTGTCGTTCTCAAAAAATGCTTCTGAGTAAAATATTAACATTAATCACACTATAAATAATATCTCAGTTAATAGACTAGGTACTACTATAATAATTAAATATTCAACAATTAATACAATCATAGTGTTCAGTGAGTGCATGTATTAGGTACAAATGTCTGAAACCAGGTACATTCAGGCAGTCAGTCAGCGAAAATTAGAAATATTTTTGCTAGGACTTATTTTACAAATATCATTCCAAATTTTCAAGGTGAAAGGGTCTTTAGGGAAAAGAAAAAAACTTCTGTTTCTGCAAGCAAGTGATGAATGGCTGATATATGAATTTTGGCAAGAATACTTAACATATTTCGCAACAATGAAGGAAACTAGCAGAACCTGAAGCCATTTTCTTAATTCAATATGATATTAAACACAATCAGATTTGCAGAATTGAACTTCGTATAAATATAAACTTATCAGATCTCACCAAGTGGCCATAATCTTTAACATCCCTGAAAAAATTCATCAAATTACCAACAAATCACCTGTAAAACTATTAAATCATATTATCAACATCTGAATTCTGAAAGAAAATTTTTCATTACATTCTATATAGAACACCTAAAAGGAGTTGAAATATTATATCTTCAACATCACCTGAAACGGAAACTTTTTCATTGAATTACGAAAAACACAAACTTATCTTCACACAGGTATATAATAACACTAGTATAACAATTATTATTGCTATTTGCTATTAGCTATTAGAAATATCACGAGTATATTTTCCACAGTTCCAGTCTTCTCAAATTTACGAAATCCTGGCACTCATGTCATTGTCATTCATGCATTTGAACATATCTACGACAAGCGAACAAAAAAGGTGGGGACGTATGTCCTTGTTTCCACTTTTTCTACTCTCGCTTCTCCCCCCTGGTTGTGCGACTAAGGAGAAACGGTTGTGTTCTTTGTTAACTTTGTTACTCTATCCTTATGCCAGCTTAGACACATCACTGTTAATTTTTGACCCGAAAGTGAATGGTAGATGGGTAGAACTCCGGCTCGTTCTATTCACTGAGCTTGAAACAATCATCATTCAATTCAACTCAGCCAACGTGAACACGCGCGCCAAAGAGTACTGACTGCACGTCGTGCTTTTTTATATTGGCGCTCTGGTTCCTGGGAACAGAGTACTCATCAATTTGCCGAAATGTCTGTAATTTTCGAATTTTGGGCTGAAAATGGTCTCAAACGATTTGATCAAGAATCCGGGGTCGAAATCGATTCTGTCCGGCCGGTCCGGCTGGCCGGCCGTAGGCACGATAACTCTCGAACTGAAAGAGTTAGAGGATTGAAATTTGCAAGGTGGATTTGGAGCGCAAATATCTCGGACGAGTTCGTTAATGGGCAAAATCCATTAAGCGGTTTCGGAGTTATGGCCGTTTTTAGTAAAAACATTTTTTATGAATTTTTCCGAAACCGATCACTCGATCTATCTGAAATTTAGCATAAAATTGTAGAATCATGACCTTTATACGCAGGTGAAGTTTTGTATTGATCAGGTTACCACAAAGTGTCAAAAACAATTTTTGAAAACTAAAAAAAAAAATTCTACAATAACTCTCGAACGGAATGAGCTAGGCAGTTGAAATTTTAAGAGTAGGTTAGGGAGATGAATATCTCGGTTAAGTTCGTTATTGGGTAAAATAGGCCAGATGGTTTCGGAGTAACGAAAAAAAAATTTTTTCAAGTAACAAATTTCAAATTAAAAATTTATTTAAAATGCAGTTTCACCATAAAAATCCATTGATATCATTTTCAACTCCAACAAGCTTATACTCTCGGAGATATGATTTTTCTAAATTTCAATAATGAATCGTACTTCTATGTTTTCACAGAATGCTATAATTATTCTATCTATGCTTTATTATATGATCTGTGTTCATACTCGTACATGTCATCCTGTTCTATAAGAGAGAGTCAAATTCATTTCAGCTATTTTAATTTGATTTCTTCCAGGGTGCAGTTCTCATTCTCAGATTGCTCATTTAATCTTGATAAATACTATTATTTGAATTGAATTTCCTTTATGATGCAGTTCTATCATTAGAATACATTGATATAATTCCCAACTCTGAGAAACCAATACTTTCGGAGATATTTTAAAACAATCATACATGAATGTTAGGAAGAACTGATTTCACAATTTTCATTTATGGCTCTCTTGTTCCTCGCAACAGAGTACTTATTATGTCCCAATGAAAAATTATATACGATTTACACTTATTTATTCAATATTGTGACGCGTTTTGTCGACACAGCGACTTCATCAGACTACATCATACTGGCGATGAAGTCGCTGTGTCGACGAAACGCGTCACAATATTGAATAAATAAGTGTAAATCGTATATAATTTTTCATTGAGTTAATATGGATTTGCATCAAGTAAAATACACAAGTATTAAATTTTTTACTTATCAATGTGCCCAAATGTCTGTAATTTTCGAATTTTTGGCTGAAAATGGTCTTAACGATTTGGTTCCACTCACTGATCAAGAATCCATGGTCAAAATCGATTATGTCCGGCCGTCCGTACCTTACAAATTTTAAATTAAATTTTTTTTAAGATGCAATTTTATCATTGCATTGATATTATTCTCAACTCTAACAAGCGAATTCTTTCGGAGATAAAATTTTTCAAAATTACAATAATTATTTTCAATAATTCTGTATATAATTTCATAGAACACTCTAATTATTATAATTTGCTGATGTATGTAAATCCAACATGAGATGATTCATATACCTACTTTTTGAATTTAATTGCGAGAATTCTTGAAAACTGACGCACAGAAGCACAATTGAAAAAGTGGGAATGCCCTGTGGACAGGAGCTTTGACGCTCTTTTTCAAACTTTGACAAATCATAACTCCGAAAGTATTGGTTCTTCAGAGTTGGGAATGATTTTAATGGATTCCTATGTAATTTATTTTATTTTAATTTTATTTTATGATGCAGTTCTATCATAAGAAAAATATGGATGAAACCATAAAAATGTTAGTTGTCGAACTTATATTGCAACAATAAATGTTCTGTTTAGATGGCCTTTTCAACTTTCTGCAATGAAATACGAAAATTATGAGAAGCGTGACATGTTAGTCTGTTTTATACAAGCCGGGAAAAATGCAGAGTCAGCAAGTGATTTGTATCGTGAAAAATATCCAGAAAGACGACAACCGTTCAAAGATTTCTTTGCACGATTGCGACACAACTTAAAAAATGAAGAAATGACGTGAACTCAGAAGCTTTTGCGCGTAGGAGAATGGACAACATAATTCACCATGGTAAAATCGATTAAGGGTGTACAATACAGAAGAATGGACAATAGATCATACGCGCAAAAGCTTCTGACTTCACGTCAGTGCTTGTACCATTTTTTTTTCGTGATTTTTTTGAAATTTTCTAGAAGTACGGTTCTTAAAATTTTTTTTTTCGTCATTTTTTTCAAATTTTCTCTGGGTACGGTTTTACAAAATTCTAAACACGTCTTTATGTTGATTTTCTACAACTAGTTACCAAGCTTCAATTCGATCGAATATTTATTTTTTGAGTTATCAAGGAAATAATGTTCCAGGTGGGTATAACTCGGAAACCGTTAAACCGATTATGCCCAAAAACGAACTCAACTCTCCCATTTGGATACGCAACCGACCCTGAAAATTGCAAGTCCCTATCTCCTTTCGTTCGAAAGTTATCGAGGCAACGGTCACCCATCTACTGAACTCACACAAGACTGCTCGAATCTCCAACAATATTTAACCGATCGTGTTAAAACTTGAAACTTGGCAGTAGAGTTAGGCTCTTGCAAAATTTCAGCAATTTCAGACGAATAGTTACTGATATATAGAATTGTTGCTTTCAATTTTCAATGATTTTTTAAAAATTTTAAACAAATACTATCCTCACGGAATTTTGCAAGAATTTTTGCGTTGGCATTCTACAACTAATAACCATGTTTGAATTCAATCGGTTTAGTATTTTTCGAGTTAATGAGGAACAAAAAACAATCAAATTTCAGATGGCTATAACTCTAAAACTGTTTGGCCGATTCTGCTCATAAACAAACTCAAATGTCGCATTACGATGCACAACCTTACCTGAAATCTTCGAGCCGCTATCTCTTTCCGTTCTCAGGTTATCGTGACAACAAAAATATTTTTTAATAATTTTTTAATAATTTTCTAGCGATACGATTCTCACAAAATTTCACAAACGTGCTTAGGTTTATATTCTACAACTATTCACCAAGTTTCAATTCTATGGGATCTATATTGGTTGAAAACAAAATTATTACTCGGAAACCATTGTCCGTCGTATTGAGATGCGCCACCTACCCTGGAAATTTCAAGTCGCTAGCTCTTTCCGTTCTCAAGTTATCATGGCAACGGGTGGACGGCCGGCCGGACAGGATCAAATTTGACCTCGAATTATTTTCATTAGGGTGTCGAACTAAATCGTTTGAGGCCATTTTCGTCAAAAAATTCGAAAGTTACAGACATTTGGGCAAAATGATAACGCGATGTTCCCCAGAACATACGCGCAAAAAAGATTTGAGAAGAAAAGACCGATGAGATATCTTAAGAATACACATTCAGAAGAAGTTGTCGTTTTATGAGTTGTTCACATAAATCCTAGAACATCAGCACGTATTATAGAAGAATTTACAGGAGTACCAAAAACGAATGTCGGAAGGTGTCTGAAAAATCACAAATTCAATTATAGAGCCGAAAGAGTTCATTATCTCACGCCTGGAGATTTCGAATATCGTATTGAGTTTTGTCAATGGTTCTTGGATAAATATCACCAGACGCTTAATTTCCCACTCAATTGTATTTGGACAAATGATGCTCGTGTGTGTAGTAAGGGTATTTTTAACCGCCATAACTCCTATACTTATGCACAGCAAAATCCCCATTTAGTTATGCAGCAGAGGATCCAAGGAAGATTCGGATTTAGTATATGGGCAGGCTTCTCTAGGGGCAGCCCCGTTCATTTATATTGATAATCTCAGATCACAGAATTATCTACAGATCTTAAGGCAACCAATAGAACCGATTTTTGAAGACATCCCGCTTCTCAACTCCGAAATATTTACTTCCAACGAGATGGCGCTCCTCCTCACAACGCTAGCATCATCAGGAATATTTTAATAGCAAATTTTGGCAACAACAGTTTTACCTTTGGCGAAAATTTAAAGATATAATCCATAAAATACCGGCCAACTGCAGAGAAGAACTGGAATTGTCATTAGTTCATGGTTTCGCTTCTCTTACTTCCAATGTACTTATCAATTCAGCAAAAAATATTCAGAAAATATGCCGCATGTGCTTGGAATTCTTCGTTTTTCTTTATCTGTTGTTGATTCAGATCACTGTAGTTTGTAAGTGTTGTTCATTTTTTGCGCTCTTGTTCCTTGGAACAGAGTGCTTAACAATTTTCCCAAATGTCTGTAATTTTCGAATTTTTGGCGGAAAATGGTCTCAAACAATTTGGTTCGACTCACTGATCAAGAATCCGTCGTCGAAATCGATTCTGTCTGGCCGGCCGTCCAGCCGTCCGTTAACACGATAACTCTCGAACGAAAGGAGTTAGGTTAGAAGATTGAAATTTGCAGGGTAGGTTTGGAGCGTAAATACCTCAGACGAGTTCGCTAACGGGCGGAATCCACCAAGCGGTTTCGGAGTTATGGCCGTTTTTAGTAAAAACATTTCTTATGAATATTTCCGAAACCGATCACTCGATCTATCTGAAATTTGGCAACAAATTGTAGAATATTATGCGGAGTTTTGTATTGATTGGCTAGCTGTAAAGTGTCAAAACGATTTATTTTTATTTTTAAATTTTGTTTCTACAATAACTCTCGAACAGAATGAGCTAGGCAGTTGAAATTTTCAATGTATGTTTGGGAGATAAATATCTCGGTTGAGTTTGTTATTAGGCAAAATCAGTCAAATGGTTTCGGAGTAACGAAAAAAAAAATTTTTTTATTGACAAATTTCAAATTAAATTTTTTGTAGTATGCAGTTTCACCATAAAAATCCATGGATATCATTTTCAACTCTAACAAACTAACACTTTCGGAGATATGATTCTTCGAAATTTCAATAATGAATTGTACTTCTATGTTTTCACAGAATGCTATGAATATTCTATCTATGAATTATTATATGATCTGTGTTCATACTCTTACATGTCATCCTGTCCTCCTGTGTTATAAGAGAGAGTTATAACACTTCCGTGGTGCAGTTCTCATTCTCAGATTGCTCATTTAATCTTTATAAATAAACTATTATTTGAATTGAATTTCCTTTATGATGCAGTTCTATCATAAGAATACATTGATATCATTCCCAACTCTGAGAAACCAATACTTTTTCGGAGATATGATGTGTCAAAGTTTGAACTATAGCGCGAAAGCTCCTGTCCGCAGGGCTTGAACCAATTTTTAATTTAATTTCTTGCCATTGTTGTTATTGTCGTTTGTATAGTATCGATTCTTATTATTTTTAAATACAGTTCGAATTTTTATGGTTTTTAAAGAGACACGGATTGTATTCAATCTATTAACTGTTTGGATCGAATTTCGACAGCCAACAATCAATGTTCGCATCAGTTTTTAATAAGCCTACTTATCCACAGGTTGAGATTTGAAAATTCAATATCTCGAACATGACTTCAGAAAAATGCCAAGTATGCTATATGTTTGGAATGGTAATATCAAGGTCTATTAAAATATGCAGAAATATACAATTTCATAACTGTATCTCTGAAGATATCTCTCAAAATATAAGTTTTCGGAAAATCCATTAACGTCATAGAATTCTACGTACGAGAAGAGAGAGAGAGAGAGAGAGAATCATGACCTTTATACGCATGTGAAGTTTTGTATCGACCAGGTTACCGCAAAGTGTCAAAAAAAAATGTTTGAAAATTAAAAAAAAAATTTTTACAATAACTTTCGAACGGAATGAGCTAGGCAGTTGAAATTTTCAGAGTAGGTTAGGGAGATGAATATCTCCGTTAGGTTCGCTATTGGGCAAAATAGGCCAGATGGTTTCGGAGAATCGAAAAAAAAATTTTTCCAACTTACAAATTTCAAAATAATTTTTTTTTAAAATGCAGTTTCACCATAAAAATCCATTGATATCATTTTCAACTCCAACAAGCCAATACTTTCGGAGATATGATTTTTCGAAATTTCAATAATGAATCGTATGTTTTCACAGAATGCTATAATTATTCTATCTATGATTTATTATATGATCTGTGTTCATACTCGTACATGTCATGTAATCTTGATAAATAAACTATTATTTGAATTGAATTTTGTTTATGATGCAGTTCTATCATAAGAATACATTGATATAGGTAATTCTCAACTCTGAGAAACCAATACTTTCGGAGATATAATTTGTCTGTTTGAACAAGAGCGCCAGAAAGCTCCTGTCCACAGGGCTTGAAACAATTTTTTTTTAACAAAAATATTGACTATTTTGAATGTGATGATTATCGAAAAAGCTAAATCAATTACAGTGAGGAACTTCATGTGGCATATTTTCATATCATAAATATCAGAATATTCAAAAACAAGAGAATTTCATCCTATCCCATTTGAATGTAAGCTCAGGACTGAAAAATATTATTGATAACATTAAATTTATATTCGATATCGTGCACTTACGAGTGCAATTTAAATAGATATGGATTGCCCGCGTTTCTGAAATTTGTAACCATGTAGGTACCTATCTGTTGTTTGTAGAAAAAAAATCCTAAATGTATTTGTGAAAATTGAGTAGGTACCTACATACTATTGGGCATGAAAGCAATATTTTTATAGAGAAAATAAAGGAGATTTATTTTATATTCACATAATGTTTAAAGAGACATATATTTCTGCATTTGTTCTCGGAAAGAAAGAAAAATGTTATCAATTACTGCATATTATGTGTCAAAGTTTTGCCTTTACTTGTTCTGTCCTTTTTCAGTGCTGATATCAATAGTCTCTTTCACACAAACAGTCCATATTTTTCTATGCTGAAAATGGAAAGAGACATTTGTCAATTTTGGTTTGAAACTCACTAATCATACTATCAAGTTGATTCATATGAATAGGCGCCATCTTTGAGAAAAGGATCCTTAGTGAATATATCAAAAGTTACTCATGTATCCAACAATAGATTCCTACAACCGGGGTTCCACCGACGTCCCGCGTCGCTAGCGTCGCTTATACTGTAAATAGCCGAGAACCTAGTTTGACGTCACTATTACACGCGCTTGCTTGATACCTTGGTAAGCATTGATTATATTTCCCTTTTCTATTCCATGGGAAGAGCGTACGTCAAGCCCAAGACACTCTGACAGATATGAAAGCACTCTCCGGATCAACTCAATTCGATTGGTAACCGTCATTTGTAAAATTTGAACATCCGAAATCTAGTGACCCGGTGCATTTATTTAATTTTTCGCGCGTGAATGGAGTGAGAGTTTCAGTCGAATTTAAACATATCAATGAGTAATGAGTATTACTGGAGAAAAAAACATGAAAGAATGATGGTACAAATCCAAGTGATAATTTGTAGAGAAAGTAGGGAAGATTCAACCAGGAAATACTGAGAAACAGTAGAATTTTCACGGGGGTGTCCTAGTGAGATGATATTGGGGTAGAAATAAAAGGTGGTGGTGATCAAAAACAGACGAAATGGGTAACTCGTGTAGTAGTGGGCAGGCACATAAGGATAAAGACAGCACGTCTCAAAGATCCGAAGAGTGAGTATTTTTTCCATCATACCAAATTTGAGGTTGATTTGAGTTGATTATGACAACAAACTTCACATTGAATAATTCATTTTGAACTATGAATAGTTGAACAACAAGATACTTTTCAAATTTATTCAGCTTTATGTACCTTCCGCCTTATCGCGGGCAATGTAGCCTCTATGTGTTCCTCAAAGAAATTGCCCGATTGTATTGATTTTCCCCATTAACCAAAAAGTCGTACGAGTAAAAATAAAGAGGATATTCAGAAACTTAATCAACTAACATTCTTCTTATTCTCAACAGTTTCATCCCTAGAATCAAACACAGAGTTTTTGACTAAATCGCATACATTTGTGATACCACCCACAACGCACGCTTTTTCCCCAAAAAAACACTGAAAGCAGAAGTGAGCGCCAAAGGATCTTTACAAACTGTAGTTTTCGAGTAACACGTGTACGCGTGGAGTGTTGCATGAAAGATTTTACGTACGGTTTCCTTAACGCATGGCTATAATAATATAATATGTAAACTTATCGTCAAGTGATTGTGCTCCATCAGTGGAAGAATTATGAAAGCTGGTCTTATAGTTCGCCAGAAATTTATACGAGGCGAAACAAGACCTCCCTTATAGAGGTCGTTTAATGATAATAATAATAATATGGTTTATTCCGTGAAGCTTCAGGTATAAACAATTATCACAGAGGCGTGAGCCTGTACGTGATCTACTATTGAACAAAATATTATACAGTAGCCATTTTGAACTTGATCTCTGTACTAAAATTAAGTTGGAGGCTCTGGATGGAATAACAGCTTGGAATGAAATATATACTACATACCCCGAAAAAAAGAAAAGAGATTTTTGGTATATCCACTTATCCGCCGAAAACATTGAAAAGATTAATGCAAATTGAATCAACAATATTTAAAACTGAAGATGAAGGAGCTTAGAAGAATTTTTAATATATTTTTCTCAACATGGTCCATAGTCACTGTCGCTGTTTTTGACTGGTACAGTGTTTTGCAGGAAGTTCGGACCAACTGTTGTGAATAATACAACTCCCCATCATATCCCACGCATATTCAGTGGTATTAAAATCAAGTGAACGAGGAGGCATTGGTAAAATATTAAGGCCTGTTCCTCTGAGTAAGTTCTTCATAAGGCAGTAAAGTGAATTGTAGGACATTATCAAAAGAATGCGGGGTTGTCACACTGCTTACAATAAAGATCAGTGGTGATCGGCTACCATGGGCAATAACCCCCCAAATCATGAATCCAACAGTCCCACCCATAGTATTTGTAAAGTCACTTGGATTAACTTGCAGTCTGTTTGATCTTAGCCGCCAAGCATGGGCGCACGCTTTGGAGTAATCTACTAGAATTGAAAATAATATAGACGTGAATTTATTGGTTTCTAATGTCGATTCTTTCGGATAATTCGCGATAAGAATAGCTTCTGTTGTCACATCGGTAACAATATGCTGATAATAATTCATTAATGTTACTGTGTTATGATTTGATTATTAGGTGCACGACCTATAATATACTAGCATGAAACATTAATAGCTCTCTTTACATGATCGTTACAAAATATACTATTATGGGCGTACAATAGTCTTTTCGATTAATTTCGAAATGAAGGTGAAAAATTAGTACAAAGCGCTGACGTGAAGTCAGGAGTTTTTGCGAGCATAGAACGAAAAGATAGAGCGACTTGAAATTTTAAAGTAATCATTAAAGTATACTGTGGGAGGTATATTCATCATTGAATGGTTTCTTTCTGGGTTTTCTCTCCCAAACTCTGAAAAATATCTATAAAATAAAAAATTAATTATTTTGTGATTTGCTTCTGCGTAAGAAATATAAGATATTTGTCAGAAGCCATCAATTGAACAATGTTGCCTAACAAATATCAACGAAACAACATCAACGAAGAAACAACTATATCGTAACGTTTCGGAGTCTATATCAGACTCCTTCTTCAGACGCTTGACGAAAAAATCTTCAAAACTATTTTGTTGATTGTTATTCTGAGATTCGAGAATAATAACAATAATAACAATCAACAAAATAGTTCTGAAGATTTTGTCGTTAAGCGTCTGAAGAAGGAGTCTGATATAGACTCCGAAACGTTACGATATAGTTGTTTCTTCGTTGATGTTGTTTCGTTGTTATTTGTTAGGCAATATTGTTCAATTGATTGCTTCTGACAAATATCTTATATTTCCTACGCAGAAGCAAATCACAAAATAATTTTTTTATTTTATAGATATTTTTCAGAGTTTGTGAGAGAAAACCCAGAAAGAAACCATTTAATAGAAATTTTTATGTTAGTTGCGCATCTAAACACGACGGTCAAGTTAGTTAATGGCCATGATTGGTCAAATGGTTTCGGAGTTATACCCATCTGAAATTATTCCTCAATAACTCAAAAATCTCATCTTAAATAAATTAAATTCAAACATCATAAAAGAATTCAAATTCAACAAGAGTGCCAAAAATCATTAATCCAAAACCAACAGACCAATTTTACGCTATAACGAACTTATCCGAGATATTCATTCCTTAAATCTACTATGAAAATTATATTACATCAATTGAAACTTAGCCAATATTCCAGTTTTGTTCATACTGGAAATATTCTGAGCCCAATTTACCAACCAAAGTATATATTTCCATCATCATTTGGATTATCCATGGGCATTATATTATAATCTTAAAAGTATTATATCGTATCATCACCTTAATTCTACGATAGCTGAGGTTATTTTATTGGTCATTTTGCATTCAATCATACTTTGTTCTCTCTAGCAGTAGGGGTATTTTATATCAAGAATAACGAACCAAGAATAAATTTGAAATGTTACTTAAAGCAAAATAAGATGACATGAATGAACACAGATCATATAATAATTCATAGATAGAATAATTAAGTACAGCCAATAACCTCTATACTAACGTGGTATAGAGTTCTATGAGCACAGCATTCTGTGAAAACATAGAAGTACGATATATATTTGAAACTTTGGTAAATCATATCTCCGAAAGTATTAGCTTGTTAGAGTTGAAAATGATATCGATGGATTCTTATGATGAAACTGCATCTTAAAAAAAATGGATTTGAAATTTGTATTGTAAAAAAAATTTTTTTTTTTCGTTAATCCGAAACTATCATGCTGATTCTGTCCAATAATGAACTCAACCGAGATATTTATCTCCTGAACCTATTATGAAAATTTCAACTGCCTACCTAGCTCAATCCATTCGATAGTTATCGTGTTAGCGGAGGGCCGGCTGGACAGAATCGATTTTGACCACGGATTCTTGATCAGTGAGTGTAACCAAATCGTTGAAGACCATTTTCATCCAAAAATTCAAGAATTACAGACATTTGGGCAAATTGATAATCACTCTGTTCCGAGGAACAAGAGCGCCAAAAAATAAATGTTTATCCATATTTTAGTTGCACTCCGGATTTAAAACCATAATTGCATAATATTTCCATGTTCGAAGTAATTCTCTTGAAGTGTTTGAATTGGCGCGGCGTCCTGAAATATCGTTGTAGATATTTACGAGAGGGACGTTCTATTTATACATACTTTTAATTTCGTCAACTGTTTACCTACCGTTGATTCACTGATACGACAGTTTCCCAATTGTCAACGATACCAGGAAAACAGTCCGCAAATTTGACATTTTGACTTTCTGACATGGAATCCCGAAATCCTTCGCAACGAATGCCAATTTTTTTGAGGAAAATATAACTCTCTCAGTGGAAAACATTCTTGGAACATTACATGCACATGATTCATGCGATATCGGTAAAGAATTCTCTTCATGAATCATCGGATTCGTTCACACAGGTTGTTTCCTGAATCGGAACCTTTGTTTTCTATCGTGTTTAGAATAATTTTTCCTTTGGTGCCAAGTAGTGAATACATACTTAAGCATGAAGAAGCTGAATTATTATATTGCTTGATAACATTTTCAAACTGTCTATTTAAAATAGCAAAGGTATCTTGATTTTGAAAATGAAAAAATGAAATTTTCGCAACCTGTATTGTCGTAACGAAGCATTTTTGAGACGTAGTTTATATAGAGAAGCAAATATTTTAGCGGCAGAATGCGCACTCGAATTAACATACCGTAATTGGGAATCACTCGGTATATACAACCAAACTAGTGATGCCGTTGGATGCCTAAATATAGTTCATTTCAATCTATTTTATCGCAAAAATGGACCAAAATGAATAATCTTAATTATATACCGTTGTATCAGGAATAAAAATTGGTTCAAGCCCTGTGGACAGGAGCTTTCTGGCGCTCTTGTTCAAACAGACAAATTATATCTCCGAAAGTATTGGTTTCTCAGAGTTGGGAATTATATCAATGTATTCTTATGATAGAACTGCGTCATAAAGGAAATTCAATTCAAATAATAGTTTATTTATCAAGATTAAATGAGCAATCTGAGAATGAGAACTGCACCATGGAAGAAATCAAATTAAAATAGCTGAAATGAATTTGACTTTCTCTTATAGAACAGGATGACATGTACGAGTATGAACACAGATCATACAATGAAGCTTAGATAGAATAATTATAGCATTCTGTGAAAACATAGAAGTACGATTCATTATTGAAATTTAGAAAAATCATATCTCCGAAATTATTAGCTTAATGGAGTTGAAAATTATATCAATGGATTTGTATGGTGAAACTGCATCTTAAATAAAAATTGAATATTTGAAATTTGTTCCTCAAAAAAAATTTTTTTTTTCGTTACTCCGAAACCATTTGGCCTATTTCGCCCAATAACGAACTCAACTGAGATATTCATCTCCCTAACCTACTAGGAAAATTTCAACTGCCTAGCTCATTCCATTCGAAAGTTATTGTTGTAGAAATTTTTTTTTTTAATTTTCAAATTTTTTTTTAACACTTTGCGGTAACCTGGTCGATACAAAACTTCACATGCGTATAAAGGTCGTGATTCTACAATTTGACGTAAATTTTCGGATAGATCGAGTGATCGGTTTTGAAAATATTCATAAAAAATTATTTTACTAAAATCGGCCATGACTCCGAAACTGCTTGATGGATTTTGCCCATTAACGAACTTGTCCGAGATATTTACGCTCCAAACCCACCATGCAAATTTCAATCCTCTAACTCCTTTTGTTCGAGAGTTATCGTGCCGACGGCCGGACCGGCCGTCTGGCCGGACTGGCAGGACCGGCCGGACAGAATCGATTTTGACCTCGGATTCTTGATCAGTGAGTCAAACCAAATCGTTTGAGACCATTTTCAGCAAAAAATTCGATAATTGCAGACATTTGGGCAAATTGATAAGCATTCAGTTCCGAGGAACTAGAGCGCCAAAAAGAATGACTAACTTCAAAACAGGAATTATATGAATAATTGGAAGATTTACCTCCTTATTCACAAAGCACTCATCAATATCCGTTAAGTCCTAACTGAGGTCCTCAGTTAAGGATTAATTCGAATCGCAACCTTAGTTAACGTGAAACAGGCCTGTTTCACCACCGTTAAATACGTTAACTGAGGTTGCGATTCAAATTTATCGTTAACTGAGGACCTCAGTTAGGACTTAACGAAGATTGAATGCTTTGTGAATACGGCTGATGGACTTTTTGGGAGTTGAAATAATTTATATACCTTTGCTTGAATGCAACCATAGAGGCGTGTTTTCTCTGGGAGTGTCGATTTCTTCCTCAGTCAGGATTATCCATTTTAATTGAATCAGTATCAGAATCAGTATTCTGTGTTTCCCGGGTTATTCTTACGAGGTGTATCTCATTTTTGCACCAAATCCCTGAAATCAATTAAACATGGGCATTAGAAGAAGGTAACAAGCAGGTCAGTCTAATGCTCTAGCCCCCTCTTTCTCGAACGCATTTTTGTCCACTCTGCTAGTAGGTGCCTATCACGTTACCTGTAGAAACAATAAAGCCTTTCCAAAAACACCTATCGTATTATAGAATGAAGCACCAAATTCACTAGATGGTTCTGGGCGGGTTCATTAAACGAGAAAGAATTCCCTTATTCCCCATCCAACAACGTTCAATTGGGCAGTTCTGGTTATACTCCTCAGAACCATGAGGTTATCTGTTTCAAAAATACACTCAGTCACTTTCGAATTGTTTTTGGCAAGCTGTTCAGGTGAACAGAGTGGCTATCAATTTGCCCAGATATCTGTATTTTTCGAATTTTTCGCCACAAATGGTCTCAAACGATTAGGCTCGACTCACTGAAGAATAATCTGGGTTCAAATCCAATCCTGTCCGGGCGTCTGTAAGCACGATAACTTTCGAACGAAATGAGTTAGAGAGTTGAAATTTGGAGGGCAGTTTTTTGTGAAAATGTAATTTTTTTATTTCATTTTCTATACGATATTCACGAAATTTCACGAAAATAAGCGCATTGGCACTCCACAAGTAATTACAAAGTTTTAATTGGATCGTATTTGTATATTTTAGGTTATAGGAATTAACAACAAAATTTAAGATGGGTAAAACCAAGAAAATGCTACCTTTTTCCTTTCAAAAGGTATAATGGTAACGGTCACCTATCCACGCCCAAAGCTGCTCGGTTGGCAGTATTTCTTCAATATATTTTTGACAATACAGATCCGAGCCTGTTGAAAATTGAATCTTTGCTGTACAATAAGGCTTTGAAGGATTGAGCAGCGATATCGGATGGATAGTTTCTGAAATACAGAATTTGTTTTAATATTTTTTTTGAAATTTTACTATACGATACGATCGTAACGAAATTTGGTAAAATTTGCGCGTCGGTTTTCTACTACTAATTACCATGTTTGTATTGGATTGGATTCGCATTTTTTTAGATATTGCGAAAATAACAACAAAATTTCAGATGCATATAACTACAAAACAGGCCCATTATGCATATTAACGAACTTATATGTCGCATTCGGATGCGCAACCTAACCTGAACATTGCAAGTCGCTTTCTTTTTCCAGTTATCGGGAAATACATAATATGTTTTCATATTTTTTTTAAATTTTCTAGTGATTTTATTCTCACGAAATATCACATACGTTTTTGTATTGGTATTCTTCAACTAGTTACAAAGTTTCAATTCGATGGGATCTCTATGGTTTGGAAACAAAATTAGTACTCGGAAACCATTTAACTGATTATGCCCATTATCGAACTTAACCGGTGCATTCGGATGCGCAACCTACCATGAAAATTGCATGTCGCTAATGTCGTTACCTCGTTCCCTTCTCAAGTTATCGTGAGGTACATAATATGTTTTCATATTTTTTTTAAAACTTTCTAGTGATACGATACTATACGTTATCAAGTTTCGATTCGATCGGATCTGCATTTTTTGAGTTATTTACAAAATGATATTCCATTGGGTATAATTCCGAAACCATTGAGCCGATTATGACCAACAACGAAATTATCTGTCTCACTCAGATGCACAACCTACCCTGAAAATTGCAAGTCGCTATCTCTTTCGGATCGAAGTTATAGTGGCAGTGGTCACCCATCCAGCTACGTAACTCTCACAAGGCTGCTCGGATATCCAACAATATAGATCCGATCGTGTTCAAATTTGGAACTTGGCTGGAAAGTTAGGTTTTGAATGCTCTCGCAAAATTTTAGCAATGTCGGATGATTAGATTCCGATATATAAAATTTTCTTCAATGATTTTTTCAAAATTTTCTAGTCATAAGATACTCGCGAATTTCTTCAAAAATTTGAGCGTCGACATTCTACAACAAATATTACTGATGTTTGAATTGCATCGGTTCCGTGCGAGTCGCTATCTCTTTCCGTTCTCGAGTCGTGAGATAAATATATTTTTTCTAATTTGCTGGTAATACGATCCTCACAAAAATTTCACATCCGTCTTTTTGCTGATATTCAACAACTAGTTACCAAGTTTGGATTTGATCGGATCTGTATTGGTTGAAAACAAAATTTGTACTCGGAAACCGTTGGGCCGATTATGCCCATTAAGTAACTCTTCGGTCGTATTTGGACGCACCACCTACCCTGAAAATTTCAAGTTATAACCATTTGGCAAAATGATACCATACTGTTCCCCAGAACATTTAATTATTGACAATTCTTGAGATTCTTTTTAGAATTAAGTTAACTGAGGCATGCGAGATTGCAAATAATTTCAATAATCATTTCATTCGGAGTGTGGAGGATATTGCATTAAAGATTCCAAAAAATGATTCTTTCCGTCCACCTGAAATTGGAGGGGGTCCATGTTTTTCAAAATATTCAAAAGTAGGAGAGAAACAGTTGAAGAAATGTGTAAAGATGCTCAAAAAAACCTCTGGACCGGATGGAGTCACAACGAATATATTTAAGGATACTTTCGAAGTAGTGGGAAATCCCTAACTTGATTTCGTGAACACATCTTCGCACTACGGTAGTTTTCCTGAAATATGAAAGATGACTGTTACACCCTTTGAAAAGGTAGCTAACACAAAATATTATGAGGAATTTAGAGGTATACACACACTTCCAATATGTGAAAAAGTTTTAGAATTGGCATCTTGGATATTTGTGTAAAAACAATATTCTTGTAGATAATCAGGTTGTCGTAAAAATGATTCCTGTGAAAGCTTAGTAGTGAATATTTGTCATGAGTGGTTAAGGGAGATTCATAAGAATAAAATCGTACTACATGTTTTCATATATTTTAAAATAGCATTTGAAACAATAGATCGAAAGCTGTTAATAACAAAATTTAAATCGATTCGAATATCAGGTGTAGTTTGGATTGGTTCACATCTTACCTGAGTGGTAGGAAACAAAAAGTTTAATTTAATGCAGTTGAATCAGATAGTGTAGATAGTGAACATGGCTTTCCGCAAGGAACAACGTTAGGAACTTTATTATTTCTTCTTTATAAAAATGATCGTCAAATATGTAAAATATTGTAAATTTTCGCAGCGTTCGCAGATGACACGATATTCTTTATTGTGGATGCAGATGTGTTTCTACTTGAATTTTTAATGGACGAAGATCTAAAAATATTATATGATTGGTTAGCAAATAATCAACTACTAGTAGTTTCAAGTAGTTCCATGATTTTGGGAAAAGAAGAACGCCTCACAATAAATGAAGGATATGTAAATATAGTGATAGGAAATAATTCGTTAAATAAAGTAAATTCAATAAAGTACCTAGGTGTTATGATGGACTCTAACTAGAGATTTCATCTACATGCAGATTATATCATAAAAAAAATTGCACAAAAAATTTACTTTATAGGAAGAATTAGTTGGAAAATTGATATGAAAACTAGAGTTATGTTGTTTAAGTCAATTGTTTTACCTCATTTGGATTTCTGTTCGTCAATCTCGTTCAATTTACCATCAAATTGTATGGATAAAATACAAAAAATTGTAAATAGGGGTAGTAGAATAGTTTTGAGATGTGGTAGGAGAACTCCAATTAGATTGATGTTGGAAGCCCTCAATTTGATGAGTATGAGGCAGAGAATTATTTATAAAACCTTGAACTTAATTTATAGAATCAAACATAACATGCCTACGAATTATTTATCACAGAAGGTGACCAATATTTCTGATATTCATCACAACGATACAAGATCTAGGCACAACTTTTTTGTCGATACTAACGGTATTAGTTCAAAAAATTATTAATTACACATATAGGAGAGCATTACTGTTAGGGATCGCTTGTTTATTTGTTTTTTTCTTTTTGTTGTGAATAGTGTTTTCTCACTAAATAAAGATATATTTTTATTAATATTTTATTATTATTAATTCCTGAAAATTCAGTTTCCAAATTAGTTAAACTTGCAATGACTTATGATTAAGAACAAAACACATTCATTGTGATGTCCAATAACCGCAATGGTACATTAATCAATGGTGAATGGATTTACTCTGTAGAGGCCGGTAAAAATGAATATCTGGCGAAATATTCTGATTCTAGAACAGATTTATGCAAACTGCAAATTTTAACAAGTGAAAATCCACAGGAACACCTCAAGTTTCTCAACAAGTTGTTGAGCAACAATATCCCCAAATATCCCTGAATAAATTATCTGCACAGTCTGGTGTCCATTTATGAGAGTCTTGAGAACTATGCATTTATGAGTATATCTTTATATGAACTTTTCACTTTAAAATCACTCAGAAAATATTCTCTCAAAGTGTGTGTCCTTACTCAATTAACACCATGTATGTATAGGCTAGGGTGTGGAGTAATCGGATCTAGACTACCTATTGCCTCTAAAGGATAATAACATAAATTTAAATTTTTCTTCGAAGAATTCGAATAGAATATTTCGTATATTATCTATATTGTCACTCCGATGGAGCTTTCAGGTTAATTACCCCTTATTACATTCATGTATCCGCCAATGCGAATTCATCGGAATTCTATGTATGAAACCAGATCTTCCAGAACACTTCTTCTAATACTGAACTGATATTAAATCAGTTCTCTCATCACCGAGCGTATTTTGGCAGAACAAATTTAGATTCTATTTCATTTTATATTTATTATTTATAATCTTGGCGGTGTCATCCGATTTGATAAATATTTTCCTTGGAATATTGACTTCAAATACATTCTATTGAACTTTCCGAAAATTTTCATTTAATAAATTCATTCTGGTTTAAAATTTCGGAATACTATACGAAATATGTTCCCCCGCTTCAAAGGCCGGAAACGTAACCTCCAGCTAGAGCCTAGACAACTCCGCTCGCTGTGTGTTCATATCGAGCCGGCCTATAGACTTTGTCATTCTGATTGGAACATGAAACCAAATATTTTCCCAATACTTCCAACAATATAGATCTGATCGAGTTAAAATCTAGAACTTGGCTGTAATATAAAGTTTCGAAGGCTTGCATAATATTTCAGTGATGTCCGAAGAATAGTTACTGAGATACAGAATTAAAAAAAAATTCTTCCTTGTTTCTAATCATATGATCCTCACTAAAATTCTCATCGTCTTCGGGTCTATCCCAATCCACCCAGTTTCAATTCGAGCAGATCAGTAATTTTCGAGTTGGCTGAGAAACAAAATTTCAGATGGTATGGCTATAACTCCGAAACCACTAAGCAGATTTGCCTATTAACGAATTTAATCGAGATATTAATGCCCAAAATATATTTTATTATTATTTATTTATATATATATTTATTAATTATCCCCATGTCTGAGGAGTTTGGAAGCTGTTGAATATATTTACTGACCATTTGGCCGGAATTCTCGGACTCTCAGAAGATAGAAACATCGTTTCGGAAACATGTGTCAGACGACAAAATTTATCGTGGACAAGAGTGTAGTTACTAGTAAAGTATTCATATCAATCCATATAGCGAACTCAAACTACAATATTAACCGAGATATTTATCCCCCAAACGTAACCTGCAAATTTCAACCCTCTAACTCATTTTGTTGTAGTGTTATCGTACTTACGGACGGCCGGACGGACATAATTGGATTTGACCCCGGATTGTTCATGAGTGGGTCGAACCCAATCATTTGAGACAACTTCCGGCCAAAACTTCGAAAAATACAGACATTTGGACAAAACGTTCCGTTTCGGGGAACAAGCCCGCAAAAAATAACTGTATAATAAACAATATGAATGGGTAAGCCGGTAAAACTCAAAAGATTTTATTTCGAATATATTGTCCCATCCTTTCACTGACATTATTGTCACAGTCATCTAGGGGCCCGGACCAGTTGAACAGGGGCCCGGGAAACCTGCTGTCGGGCCTGTCCGGTGACACCGAAACTTTCGGTGTTACCTGCCTGTCCCCCTATGAAATGTTCAGTAAGCATAACCTTTTTTTTTGCTAGTGATATTATATGATCATAGTATATTTTTTGTAAGTAATAACAAATCACGGTTATATGCTATCTGATTCAATTGAATAATACAGGGTCTTTCTAAATAATTGTTGTTGGTTCTGAAATCCTCTCATTTTGCCGCTTCATATACCTGCTGAACACATTTGCAATTCCAACCACAGAATTAATCACAGAATATAACATAATTCCCGGTCGACCTAGGTGGCTTCGTGGGAGAATATGTCACTTTGGTGGCGATGGTCGCGGGTTCGAATCCCGCTAGT
The DNA here is from genome assembly GCA_937662695.2 of Halyzia sedecimguttata. Taxonomy (NCBI): domain Eukaryota; kingdom Metazoa; phylum Arthropoda; class Insecta; order Coleoptera; family Coccinellidae; genus Halyzia; species Halyzia sedecimguttata. The sequence goes on from OW569412.2 coordinate 35,674,381, forward strand.
ACATGGATGTGGTGTTTGGGTGTGTATATCTTGAAACAAATAATCTTCGTGAAACAAATATTATAGAACTGTGTAGATGGCCTAAGTTGCCTGGCACATTAAAACGAGAATGAAATGAAATGAATACCATAATTCTGTGGAATTCATAAAAATACGCATAACCCCACTTTAAACAACCTTCGATAGATCAATTGGTAGAGCGACCGGTGTGAAGTTATCCACATCCACACATACACTCAACGACACAAAAATGTTCAAAATGAAATATTAATAATTTGATAAGTACTTGGAGAATAATGATGACATTTGAGAGTGTTGCTCATGGATGCCCAATGAATCGAAAAACAATGGGTGATCGTTACCTCGACAACTCTTGAACGAAAGGAGATAGGGACTTGCAATTTTGAGGATAGGTTGCACATCTGAATGGGAGAGTTAAGTTCACTGTTGGACATAATCGGCTCAACGGTTTCGGAGTTATACCCATCTGGAATATTTTTTCCTCAATAACTCAGAAAATATAGACTCGATCGAATTGAAGCTTGGTAACTAGTTGTAGAATATCGACATGAAGACGTGCGTGAAATTTTGTGAAGACCGTACCACTAGAAAATTGTAAAAAGATTACGGAAAAATATTATGTATCTCATGATTCCTTGAGAACGGAAAGAAATAGTGACTTGCTGTATTCAGGGTAGATTGTACATCTGAATACGATATTTAAGTGCGTTAACTAGCATAATCGGCCAACTGTTTTGGAGTTATATCAATCTCAAATTTGGTTGTTATTTCCTCAATTACTCAAAAAATTACAAATCCGATCCAATTCAAATATGGTTATTAGTTGTAGAATGCCAACGCGAAAATTCTTGCAAAATTTCGTGATGATCGTAGCAATATAAAATTTAAAAATATCATCGAAAAAGAAAATTGGTCAGTGCTTGAACCAATTTTTTTTCATTTCGATCTACGATAATACTAATAGCCAGATTTGTTAAAGGAATCATTAAAGAATACTGTGGGAGGTATATTCATTATTAAATGGTTTCTTTCTGGGTTTTCTCTCCCAAACTCCGAAAAATATCTTCAAAATAAAAAATTATTATTTTGTGATTTGCTTCTTCTTAAAAACAATAGATTTGTCAGAAGCAATCAATCGATATCATTACGATATAATGGATTCATCGTTGGTGTTGTTTCGTTATTGTTTGTTAGACAACATTGTTCGATTGATTGCTTCTGACAAAAATCTTTTGTTTCTTACGCATAAGCAAATCACAAAATAATAATTTTTTATATTATGGATATTTTTCAAAGTTTGGGAGAGAAAACCCAGAAAGAAAACATTTAATATTGTTGAAGTAACTTGATAAAATATAAAAAAGCACTGACGTTAAGTCAGTACTCTTTGGCGCGCGTGTTCACGTTGGCTAATTTGAACGGAATGATGAGTGTTTCAAGATCAGTGGTAGAACGAGCCAGAAATCTAGCAAAAGGGTAGTGGACACCATTTACTGTCGGGTCCAAAATTAACAGTGCTGTTTGTAAGCTGACGAATAACACAACTAACCTTCGTCAGTCACACAAGCTCCTAGGAGCTTTTGAGGGATCCCCTTGGGGAAGTCTTAGGAGGGTCAGTATAATCATAATATTTTTAGCACGAGTGCTAAATGCAGAGGGACTTCACAATGCAAGAAAAGGGCTAAAAAAGCATTGACGTGGGGTCAATCTTCTTTGGCGTGCGTGCTATAAACATCATTATGACTATACTGCCTTATACTTCCTAAGCCTTCCCCAAGGAGATCCCTCAGAAGCTCCTAGGAGCTTGTGCGACCAAGGGCAATCAGTTTTGTTCTTTCTCAACTTTGTTACTCTATCCTTAGGCCAGCTTAAACACAGCACTGTCAATTTTTGACCCAACAGTGAACGGTGTCCACTAACCTTCTGGGTAGATATCCGGCTCGTTCTCTCCACTGAGCTTGGAACATTCATCATTCAATTCAAATTAGCCAACTTGAACACGGGCGCCAAAGATTACTGACTTCACATCAGTGAGTCTTTATATATATTTTTTCAATCCTTTGTGGTAAGTACTCAAGGGGACATCAGACTGTAGAGATAATTTATTCAGGGATATTTGAGGATTTTGTTCAACTCGTGTTCTCAGTTCTGTAACAACTTCTTGAGTAACTTGAGGTCTTCCTGTCTATTTTCCCATGTTAACGTTTCTAGTCTGCATGAATCTGTTTACAACACCTCTGACATGGGATTTCCGACAAGATTCTAGAATCTGAACATCAGGATATTTCGGCAGATATTAATTTTACAGGCCACTACAGAGTAAATCCATTCAGCATTGATTAATGGACCATTGCGGTAATAGGACATCACAATTAATTTGTTTAGTTATAAATTATGAGTTATCGCAGATTTAAATAATTTGGAAACTCAATTTTAAAAAGAAACTTAAGAATTGACAATAATTCAATATTGGCTCTGGCGATCAGGTTAAAAATTCTATGACATAAACAGAACACAAGAAGTGAGAAGCGGCAAATAGAAATCCAAAGCCAACTGCCATGTTACAATCATTTATAAAGACCCTGTATATTGAGCAATCAAAGAACAGGAACTGTATTGTATTTAATATGGTGGAAATTGTGCATTTAATTTTATTATTCCTAATGCTATTTTGAAGGAGATGGGTGTGTGGAACCCCAACAACCGTAGAACCTTAGAACTATACTGATATTAGTATTTATCGATATACGAGCTTCAACCTCTCACTATTTTCTAAAACATAATAATCCAATGTATTTTTCAATATCACATTATAAGACTATTGACTCATCAAACCTCTCCAAAAAGATCATTTAGGAGAAAACGATCAAAGTTCCGGTCAACCTTGGGGTAGGAATCCCGTACCATTCGAGCACAACCCTGGGAGTAACCTTAGACTATAGAAAGTCTAAGGGAGTAACAAATAATTTCAAGGTCATGACCTGATTCTACGTTTCCCTCACTTGGAAATCAGGTCAGGCTAGGCAACGACATAATTCGATTTAAATTTCACCATCCCTTATTGGCCTTTCACGCCATGAGGTCAACTCGAATGCGTCATGGGGGGTACTTTATCCAGAAAATCAGGATGAAACTGAACTACAGATCCTTTACACTCGAGAATGGAAGGTCTAAATACGATTATATAATACCTATAGGTGCCAAAATATTGTATTTCGTTTTTGCGCGCGTGTTCCGCAAGGGAACAGCGTGCTATCATTTCGCCACAATGTCTGTATTTTTGGAATTTTTTCCAAAAATGTTCTCAGACGATTTAGTTCGACTCACTGATGAATAATCCACTGTCAAATTCAATTCTGTCCGTCCGGTCCGGCCGGCCGTAGCACGATAACTCTCGAACGGAATGAGTTAGAGCGTTGAAATTTGCAGGGTAGTTTGTGAGCGTAAAGGATTGGAGTTTGTCCATAAAATCTACTTGTGAGAGTCCGCGCATGCGTGGATTGAAGATGTGATATCTCCTGAACCACAGGTGCTGGAGAATCGGAATTTTGTGTGAGGTTTGCGATTTTGAGACGACTTCCAGCCACGAGTGTATTGCACATGCGCAGGGGAGCTTCTGAGGTATCTTCTTGGGGAAGACTTGGAATTTACCATGGTAAATTCGATTAAGGGTGTCCAATACAGAAGAATGGACAATAGAACATACGCGCAAAAGCTTCTGACTTCACGTCAGTGCTTGAACCAATTTTTTTTTTCGTGCGTTCTAGGGGTGCGGTTCTTAAAATTTTTTTTTCGTCATTTTTTTCAAATTTTCTAAAGGCACGGTTCCTACAAAATTTTAAACACGTCTTTATGATGATTTTCTACTACTAGTTACCAAGCTTCAATTCGATCGAATATTTATTTTTTGAGTTATCAAGGAAATAATATTCCAGGTGGGTATAACTCGGAAACCGTTAGACCGACTATGCCCAAAAACGAAATCAATTCTCCCTTTCGGATACGCAACCTACCCTGAAAGTTGCAAGTCCCCATCTCTTTTCGTTCGAAAGTTATCGAGGTCACCCATCTACTGAACTCGCACAAGAATTCTCGAATCTCCAACAATATTTAACCGATCGTATTAAAACTTGAAACTTGGCAGTAGAGTTAGGTTATGAAGGCTCTTGCAAAATTTCAGCAATTTCAAACGAATAGTTACTGATATATAGAATTTTTTTTTTATTTTCAATGATTTATTAAAAATTTTCTACGAATGCTATCCTCACCAAATTTTGCAAAATTTTCGCGTTGGCATTCTACAACTAATAACCATGTTTGAATTCAATCGGTTCAGTATTTTTCGAGTTAATGAGGAACAAAAAACCACCAAATTTCAGAAAATTTCAGATGGCTATAACTCTAAAACCGTTTGGCCGATTATGCTCATAAACAAACTGAAATGTCGCGTTCTGGTGCACATCCTAACCTGAAAATTTCAAGCCGCTATCTCATTCCGTTCTCAAGTTATCGTGACAACAAAAATATTTTTTAATAATTTTTTTTTAAATTTTCTAGCCATACGATTCGCACAAAATTTCACAAACGTGCTTAGGTTCATATTCTACAACTACCCACCAAGTTTCAATTCGATCGGATTTATATTGGTTGAAAACAAAATTATTACTCGGAAACCACTGGGCCGATTATGCCCATTAACTAACTTGTTCGTCGCATTGGGATGCGCCACCTACCCTGAAAATTTCAAGTCGCTAGCTCTTTTCGTTCTCAAGTTATCGTGGCAACGGCCGGACGGACGGCCGGACGGACAGAATCAAATTTGACCTCGAATTCTTCATTGGGGAGTCGAACTTAATCGTTTGAGACAATTTTCGTCAAAAAATTCGAAAGTTACAGACATTTGGGCAAAACTATAACGCGATGTTCCCCAGAACATACGCGCAAAAAAATCAAAAATTTTAAAATTTTGTTTTCACAATAACTCGAAAAGTACTGATCTGATTGAATTGAAACTCGATATTCAGATGCAAAGTCCCGATTCAAACACTTGTACAGAATTTCGTGGGGATAGCATGAGTAGAAAATATTCAAAAGTTGTTTAAAAATAAGCGGAATATTTTGCTTGAAATTCCGAAACCAAATGTCGGATTGAGTTTAATTTTGGTATTTCGGTGACCAGTAATGACTTCTTGGGGTGTGCAAAATTTTCACTGAGAACAGACCACTACTCAATAATTTTGAGCCTACAAACTGGGCATTATTTCAGTTGTTTTCGTAAGTGCAAAATAACATCTGGTAAACATTAGACGTTTTTTATCTTATTATTACGATATGTACGAGAGCAACTGATTAGAATATGGACTAGTAAGTAACGTGGCAATTGAATAAGTGGGTGAACGATGTGTGGAATTCTAAATTGGTTTTAAAAATTTGTCTGAACGTTGAGTGACTGGGGGTGGAACTAGAATGCCAGTTTCGAGGAGTTAGCGGAGTGCCCGAGGTATAGTGTTCATAACATAATTCTTGGGGCCAATATTGAAATTCATGCTGCCTCTTTCGGGCATTTTTAGTTATTCGCATGAGCACACGAGAAATGATTTAACTGCTGGAGTTCTCGTCTGAGAGAATTGGGATTTTGAGATGGAGGATGTTAATCCTTCATAAAATCTCCATGCGTGGATTGAAGATTCGATATCTCCTGAACCACTGGTGTAGGAGAATCGGAGTTTTGTGTGAGGTGTTTGATTTTACGTGCTTAAATTTTAAAGATTTTCTTGAGGTAGCAATGAAATTGCTTGAATATTATTTGACGTGGTATCTTTATGAAGCCAATCTGCAGGTTCGTCGTTTGTGAAAAAATTCATTGGCGGGCCAAGAAAATTCTATTCGCGGGCCACATGTGGCCCGCGGGCCTTATCTTGCCCATGCCTGTTTTAGACCATTTTCGACCAAAAATTTGAAAATTACAGAATTTGGAAAAATTCATAGGTATGCTGTGTTCAGGAACACAAGTGCGCCAAAAATATTATATATATTATATTGAAATTCAATTAACATTTCGAAGAACTTCTGTTTCCAATCCACAATGTCTTACTTTTTCGTGAAAAGAATTAATCGAACCATTTTCAGGTCTGGCAGTTACCAAGTGCGAGCCACCGTCCCAGCAAGCCCCCAAAAAGCGTCGATGAATCATGTGAGCAATAAAAACTGGGTACTTCTTCAGCCCGCAACTGCTGGCCAGAATCCACTGCAACAAGCTTCAACGCAGACTTCACCTGTAAACACGGGAAGGAAACCGAGTCTCGCCAAGGCGCTAAAAGGTGTGCCAGGGTCGAGCATTTCGGGTATAATAGTTTCCTCTTTTAGAATATTTGCATGTTGGTGTCACTGCAATTGACACGCTGTGGTAATTAAAAGGTAACGCTTGATATGAGACGTTCTGGATCAAATTCCGCAAGCAACAAAATTTATATTGCATGAAACGATCATTAAATCGAAGCAATCATGATCAAGTGTATTGTTACCGCTAATGTGGCGTCAGAAGTTTTTTTAGCGCACTTGATTCATTCTAGCATGAGGTTTTTAGCGTGACTTAATGATGGATATATACTGACAATGAAACTGTAACACCCAGAAGGAGATGTTTAAATTTTAAATTTTTTTCGGTAAAACATAGATAGTAAAGCAAGGCGTAAATGATTAAAATTTGGAGAAAAAAATCCTGAAGGTTTTTTCATGTAAACATTTTTGGTTACTTACATATTGTAGTCGTTTTTTGCAAATTTTTTAAATTTTACATCAAACCAGCTGTTCGAAGAGATCCAAAGTCGATGTTTAGTTGTCGTTAAAATGCATAGATCACGTGTACGTGGAATTTATCGCCAGCTAAGTGAATTTGAAAGAGGTCGAATTATTGGTGTACGGGAGGCGGGGTTGTCATTTCGAGAAATCGCTAACCGTACGTACAGAAATCCAACTACTGTTATGAGATGTTGTTAAGCGTGGTTTGATAATTCCCAATCCTGTAACTGTCCGAACGGTTTTCCGCCAGATAAGGTATTTTGGACTGCAGCATTATCGACCCCATCTTATGTTACCTCTTACGGTTGAGCATCGCCGGCAACGATTACAGCGGTACAGAGAACGTAAACATTGGAATGTGGAATGTCATCTTTTCTGATGAATCTCGATTCTCCTTAGGTGCACATGATGTCCGAAGAAGGGTTAGACGACGTCGGGGAGAAAGACGTGAACCTCAGTTTGATATTGAGCGTCATGTACACCGGACAGTAGGCGTTATGGTATGGGGTGCGATTGCACATGCAAGTAGGTGACCTTTAGTTTTATTCGAGGTAACATGACAGCGCTGTCTTACCTTCAAGAAATAGTGGAGCTACATGTTCTCACTTACCTAAACCGGCTCGAGAATCCAATATTTCAGCAAGATAATGCTCGACCTGATGTTGCCAGAGTTAGTTTAAACTTTTTTGAAGTGACACATGTGAATATTTTGCCATGACCGCCCATATACCCCGATCTTTCACCCATAGAGCATGTTTGGGACATCATGGGTAGAAGGCTTGGAAATTTACCCCATCCCCCACGGACATTGGTGGCTCTGATACATGAACTACAGGTAGCTTGGGGTAGTATCCCTCAAGAAGACCATCTTATTGCATCAATGCCAAGACGTTTTGGGGAGTGTATAGATAATCGCGGTGGACAAACACATTATTAACAAATTTATTTGAAAAAATGTTGAACCCTTCGTTTTTTTTCTTCAAATTTCTATCATTTACGCCTTGCTATACTATTTATGTTTTACCAAGAAATAGCTTGGGATAGTACCCCTCAAGAAGATATAGACCATCTTATTGCACCAATGCCAAGACGTGTGGGGGAGTGTATAGATAATCGCGGGGGACAAACACATTATCAACAAATTTATTAAACAAAATTGTAAACCCTTCGTTTTTTTTCATCAAATTTCAATCATTTACTCCTTGCTATACTATCTGTTTTATCAAAAAAAAATTAAAATTTAACTAGCTCCTTCTGGGTGTTGCAGTTTCTTTGTCAGTCAGTATATATTCTAATTGAAGTACAGAAAGCGCTGGTATTCATACTCGAACACTGAAAGACAAGCCACCCAGTGAAAAATGTGAGAAATCAATCACCGAAATAGATTTCATTAATTTGTAACACAATTGAAATCTATGGTTAGGTAAGTCTAAACTCCATCAAATGAAAAAAAAATGCAATGTTCAAAAAATTGTATTTAAAATATATGAATGAAATTCATTGAACACTGAACTTTCCAGACAGCGCCACTTCTTGGTGCAAATCTATAGATTTTCAATCTGGGGGCAATCCCGTGCCCCCAGATTTGTATGTTAAACTAATAAAACTAGGATACTTTCCGAAGTTCTCGAAATCTGAAATTTGCAGTATGCAGTAGAGAATTAGCTTACAAACAATAGAAATATTAAGGAATTGTTTTCACCCTCTAACCTCAGCAAAGGGGGGTGCAGGTCTGTATATTGAACTAATAGAACTATAGGGTACTTTACTCGAAGTCCACAGGGGCTGAAATTTGGCTATGCTGCTAAGATTTACACAAACAATGAACAAAAAATTCCTGACTTCACGTCGGTGATTGACATAATTTTTTGTTTCGTAAATTTTCAAAAATTATCTAGGGGTACAGTTCTCAAAAAATTTTACACACGTCTTTATTTCGATATTCTACAACTAGTTACCAAGCTTCAATTCGATTTTGTCAATATTTTTTGAGTTATCGAGGAAATAATATTCCAGGTGGGTTTAACTCCGAAACCGATGGACCGATTATGCCCAAAAACGAACTTAGCTATCCCATTGGGATGTGCAACCTATCCCTTCTTTCGTTCGGAAGTTATCGGGGCAACGGTCACCCATCCAGCTACTGAACTCACACAAGGCTGCTCGGATCTCCAACAATATAGATCCGTTCGTGTTCACACTTGGAACATGGCAGTAGAGTTAGGTTATGAAGCCTCTCACGAAATTTCAGCAATGTCGGACGAATAGTTTCTGATATATTCAATTGTTTTCAAGGATTTTCAATGATTTAAAAAAATAATTTTTTTTTAAGAAATTTTGCCTTGGTATTCTTCAACTGATAACCATGTTTAAGTTGGTTCGGTTTTGTATTTTTCGAATTATTGAGGAAATAACAAGCAAATTTCAGGTGGGTATAACTCCAAAACTGTTTGGCCGATTATGCCTATAAACAAACTCAACTGTCCCATTCAGATGCGCAACCTGACCCGAGAGTTTCAAATCGCTATCTCTTTCCGTTCTCAGGATATCGTGAGATAAATAATATTTTTTAATAATTTTTGCGCGTATGTTCTGGGGAACATCGCGTTATAGTTTTGCCCAAATGTCTGTAACTTTCGAATTTTTTGACGAAATTGGTCTCAAACGATTAAGTTCGACTCCCCAATGAAGAATTCGAGGTCAAATTTGATTCTGTCCGTCCGGCCGTCCGGCCGGCCGTTGCCACGATAACTTGAGAAAGAAAAGAGCTAGCGACTTAAAATTTTCAGAGTAGGTGGCGCATCCCAATACGACGGACAAGTTCGTTAATGGGCATAATCGGCCCAGCGGTTTCCGAGTAATAATTTTGTTTTCAACCAATATAAATCCGATCGAATTGAAACTTGGTGAGTAGTAGTAAAATATGAACCTTAGCACGTTTGTGAAATTTTGTGTGAATCGTATGGCTAGAAAATTTTAAAAAAATTATTAAAAAATATTTTTGTTGTCACGATAACTTGAGAACGGAATGAGATAGCGGCTTGAAATTTTCAGGTTAGGATGTGCACCAGAACGCGACATTTCAGTTTGTTTATGAGCATAATCGGCCAAACGGTTTTAGAGTTATAGCCATCTGAAATTTTCTGAAATTTGGTGGTTTTTTGTTCCTCATTAACTCGAAAAATACTGAACCGATGGAATTCAAACATGGTTATTAGTTGTAGAATGCCAACGCGAAAATGTTTGCAAAATTTGGTGAGGATAGCATTCGTAGAAAATTTTTAATAAATCATTAAAAATAAAAAAAAAAAATTCTATATATCAGTAACTATTCGTTTGAAATTGATGAAATTTTGCAAGAGCCTTCATAACCTAACTCTACTGCCAAGTTTCAAGTTTTAATACGATCGGTTAAATATTGTTGAAGATTCGAGCATTCTTGTGCGAGTTCAGTAGATGGGTGACCGTTGCCTCGATAACTTTCGAACGAAAGGAGATAGGGACCTGCAATTTTCAGGGTAGGTTGCGTATCCGAAAGGGAGAGTTGAGTTCGCTTGTGGGCTTAGTCGGTTCAACGGTTTCCGAGTTATATCCACCTGGAATATTATTTCTTTGATAACTCAAAAAATAAATATTCGATTGAATTGAAGCTTGGTAACTAGTAGTAGAAAATCAACATAAAGACGTGTTTATAATTTTGTAAGAACCGTACCCCTAGAAAATTTGAAAAAAATTACGAAAAAAAAAATTTTAAGAACCGCACCGCTAGAAAATTAAAAAAAATCACGAAAAAAAATTGGTTCAAGCACTGACGTGAAGTCAGAAGCTTTTGCGCGTATGTTCTATTGTCCATTCTTCTGTATTGGACACCCTAAATCGAATTTACCATGGTTAATTATGTTGTCCATTCTCCTGTATTGGACACTTAATTCGAATTTACCATGGTAAATTCGAATTGAGAGTGTCCAATACAGGAGAATGGAGAACATAATTAACCATGGTAAATTCGATTTAGGGTGTCCAATACAGAAGAATGGACAATAGAACATACGCGCAAAAGCTTCTGACTTCACGTCAGTGCTTGAACCAATTTTTTAAGTGCTACGATTCTCACAAAATTTCTCAAACGTCCTTAGGTTTGTATTCTACAACTACTCACCAAGTTTTGATTCTATCGGATTTTTATTGGTTGAAAACACAATTATTACTCGGACACCATTGGGCCGCTTATGCCCATTATCGGACTTTTCCATCGTATCGGGATACGCCACCTACCCTGAAAATTTCTAGTCGTTATCTCTTTCCGTTCCCAAGTTATCGTGGCAACGGATAGCCGGCCGGTTAGACAGAATCTAATTTGACGTCGAGCCCAACCGTTTGAGACCATTTTCGGCGAAAAATTCGAAATTGACAGACATTTGGGCAAAATGATAACGCGATGTTCCCAGAACATACGTGCTGAAAACTTTAGAAATCCGCACATTCACCCTCCAACATCCATAAAAGGGTATAATACTAGAGTACTTCCCGAAGTACTAAAAAGCTGAAATTTGGTACATACAACCAAAATGAGGAACCTGTAATTTTCACCTATAATACCAGTCTATGCTAAAAGAAATGCACAGATAGAGAGATGGCTATAAAAAAGGGAATTGCTGAAGCACAGGAAATACACATCAACAAAATAAAATGAAATAAGGCTTCTCACAAAAAGAAATATCTCACCGAAAAGTATTTCAATTCTTATTGATTTACATTGAATTTGACAGCTGTTATGTATTCCGAAATAGATAATTTTCTTATTGACCGTTGACCGATATTTATGAGAGGAGGGAAGAGACATATATATTTTAGCCACTTTGAGATTCGAATATTGGTCTCCTGCACTGTAAGCCTGCACGCTTTCATCTGAGTCAAAATTAGAGGGAAGCAAATTCCTAGCCAAATCGTAAAACGTGTTTGGTGTCAGGGGACGGAGGAGACAACGAGAGAGCAGATGCTCTTACCAAACGAGGCTCTAAAACTTCCTTTGAAATCCCTGAGCCGGTGGTCGGGATAACCAAAATCCATTCTAGAGGATACGTGTCTGAAGGGATGAGGAACAACACCAGACACAGTAAGGAAATACTGAGAGAAGAGGATCTCTCACCTGCCATTGATCTACTCGAACTGAGTAGATATCGAATAAGATCATGTCACTGTCACTGTCACTGCAATCTAAGAAAACACATGCATACTATTGGCATCTTCAGAGAAGTACCACTGTGCAGCTTGTACAATGAGGAGGAAGAAACAGTCTCCCATGTCATATTTGAATATGAAGCCACATTCCGCTAGGACAAAACAACCCAGGCATCGTTTATAGTGATGAAAAATCCTCCAAATTGAACCCAGTGAAACGGCTACTCGATTTCGCTAAGACACATGGACCTTTGCATATAAGAGATCACCAGGATGATACAGTAAGTCTCCGAGGCTACAGTGTTGTGAGTGAAAGTCTTATCCTCTGTTGTATCCAATGAATAGCTTACGTTCAAATGTAAAATGAGGCCCATATACGCTCAATATTAATGTATAATATTATGGTTTGTGCAATATAATTGATCGTGTGTGGGCGATATTGGAAGGTTGCGCAATATATTGCGCAACCATCCATCATCATCCAACCATCAATATCCCCTCCATGGGATACAATTTTTTGCGCCAACAGGCATATTTTACAATAATATTGACCATCTAGGGGCTACCATATATTGTGCAACCCACATTGCAGAATAATATTGATCGTGTAGAGGGCCGCTTAACACTTTAATTGCACAAACAGCGAAATTACTGAACTTACAATTGATGATAAATGCCAAATTGATATTTTAAGATCTATGGGATTTGGAAAGTTCTGCTACTTCGCAATATTCCGCCCTACTTGAATTAAGCTCTGTGGATGTATCTCAAAATATATTCTCTTGATCTGTAGGATTATGAGATCTTGGACTTGCTGGATTGCAAATATATGAAATATGAGTGGGCGAATTTTGGAGCTGGAATAGATGGAATCGAATCTTCAGTGGGACGAATGGATATGGAAACTGAAAATCTTTGGTACAAGGGACGAGATGAGCTGCTTGATGTGGCGTTTTAGGGAACATCCTGAATTAAATTCAAACCTGCAATGGCAATGACCCAGTTTGCTGGTAACAGTAAATAAAGAGTTAAATGTGAGCGAGAGCTATTCATTGGATACAACATATTGGCGACGAGGATAAGATGTTTTCTCTTGCAAGCGAAATGTGAATCTGTAGATTCACATGACACAGAGACATTTTCGGATGAGTTCATAATTAAAACCACAATTTTCTGAATACGCCCATTCGAAATTTTGACTTGGCAAACCCCTGGAAAATATCGATGAAAATACACGGTTAAAATTCCATAAATTTGCACCGCAAATTAAGCTCTCTGGAAATAAACTGTTGGATTTGATCTTATATCCAAATACACCTTTTTCTCACTATTTTGCTTGATTCTTGATAGATTCAACATAAACAGATCATCTTTCCAATGTCCTTAATGTATTCCAACATTTCATCAATTTTAATACAATAGTTGAATTCAATTGAATGGAAATTGATCGCATCAGTATTTAAAATTTAAACGTTCTGATGGAATATCTAGCTAGACTGATCTTTTCTCTACTTCTTTCATCGCTCAAATAATTCTGAAATGTAGTTTTTTTATTCAACCAAAATTCAGTGATATTGGCCAAATCGTTTTCGAATCACATAATGAATTTTATTATTATCACAATAATTTCCATAGCACTTACACATTTGCCATTAGCAGCAAATCTTGCTATGAACAACTTTACTGAAATAATTGGTCCTTTCATCTTCCTAAAATCATACATCATCTATTCTTTAGATTCCATGTCTCTAAGTTCACCACCAGCGACAGTGAGTCCAAAAGGTTTTGACAAAATTGACGGATCTATACCGAAAGAAGTAGGCAGTTTAACAGAGAACCTCCAGAACCTGGTGATGGGGAGAGTGAGTCAAACGAAGGTTGCAACAAGAACCAGAAAAATTGTTATATACGTATGTGCTGCAGATTCACAAGGTTTGTATTCTCAATTTCTATTCGAGAGTTTCCAACACACTTTCAATTAAATTTGCTTTCATTCAAACAAGAATGAAATGTAGCCCATGACAGAATTAACTGCCCCACAACTGTTAGGTATATGTAGGGAAACCAGAATGTAGAAAGAGATATTTGGGTAATTTATTGAGCATGCCATTTGAAAAAACCAAGTTGGGAGATGACAAAAACATGAAAATATTTTAGAGTTTTTGGGCATCCCGGATAGTACACTGAAAATCATTCCATGAAAATATCTGGAGTAGTTCTTGGTATGATTTTGGGAGGGGTTAAGAATGAATGACCCCAGATAATATCCTAAGCCCTGGTGGAGCCATATATTTTATAGAAGTAGGAAAGTTCTCGACTTTTGCGGGACTACGTAGCTGACATGATGGGCTATTAGGTGGAGATTCATGAACCTATGTAGGTCTAAAAATCGAATACGGTCCTGGGATAATTCTTATGTACGCATTTGATGAATTTGATGGATTCGTCATTTTCGAGGTGGTTATTCTAAAACTTGAAGGAACCTAGTCAAACCTTCAAAATTTGCTTGATGAATCTAGACAATACACAAAATTATTATTATTATAACGGGATCGTGCGGCGTACTCCAGCCATTCGAACTACGACCGATACTATATTTTGTTCCATTACCCTACTTATTCAATCCTAATGACATTTTCAATAGTGTTGACATACCTAATGACGTCCTTAGGGGCTTTGGCTATCACTTTTTGAGAAATTGGAACTGGCTCGACCTTATGTAAAAGGCTTAGGCTGGCCAGCTTTGAGCATTTGCAGAGTATATGTTTGGCAGTTTCCTTTTCTGATCCACAGAACCTGCATACTTCGTCTGCTGACTTGCTCATGTGGTACAACGGGTATTTGTACCAATAGTGTCCTATCAGCAGTCCCACCATTAGCTTTACTCGTGGCAGCTGCAGGAGCTTTGCGTCATAGGATGGTGAGAAATCCACGAATATTTTTACCTGTGCAAGTCCTGGAGTATTCCTCCAAAGAGCTGTTCTGTTATTTAGCTCCCAGTGTTGGACCGCTGCCCTGTAGTGCTCTTTTCTGAGCCCACAAAAGAATTCAGGTCCAGCAGGTGTTACCCTGGAAGCCCTTTTCGCAAGTTTATCAGCCTTCTCGTTTCCTTCAATACCGCAGTGCTCTGCCCCCATAGAATAGTCACCTTATTGCCAGTTGCTTTATGGTTTTCCGGCATTACCAGGACAGTGGGGAAACCTGAATGGATAAATACAGGTCTGGCAGTGTGGCCTAGCTGTCCATTATTATACAGGGTGTAACTAGATAAGTGTAAAATATTCAAGGGGGTGATTCCTCATCGAAAAAAAGATAGGATCTTTTATATAAAGAAACTTCATTGGAGCATCCCTTGTTAAGATACAGCCCCTTAAAGGGGGTACAGAAAATTTGTTTAATAATTTTTTTCACAAGCACTAAAAAAGTCACAATGTGAAATTAACCTGATATTTTCTAATGCCAAAAAGACACTTAGCCAGTAATTTATTTGGTTTATCCTATGGTTGTAAGGGGTGGAAAACGCAACCCCTAAAATTTATTTCCAATGTAACTTTTTGTCTTATTATTTGTTTACCATTTTAAAATTTATTTACGATAACCTGTTTCATTCTAAACAAAAAATATTTCTTGAATTTTTAGCCCAAAATAAACCAGATCGCAGCAAAACATTATTTTACGAACAACTACAGAGATACATCGTCATAAATGCGATCTGGATTTATTGTTATTTTGTAGTTATTACCTGCATTAAATGATTGAAGGGAATAAACAAAACTAATTTATTAATAACACTCGTAGTAATTACTCACAGTAATTAACAACAATCATAGTAATTAATAATAATCATATTAAATGTTCAAAAAGTTACATTGGAAATAAATTTTAGGGGTTGCGTTTTCTACCCCTTACAACCATGGGATAAACCAAATAAATTACTGGCTTAGTGTCTTTTTGGTATTGGAAAATATCAGGTTAATTTCAATATTGTGACTTTTCTAGTGCCTGTGAAGAAAATTATTAAACAAATTTTCTGTACCCCCTTTAAGGGGCTGTATGTTAACAAGGGATACTCCAATGAGGTTTCTTTATGTGAAAGATCCTATCTTTTTTTCGATGAGGAATCACCCCCTTACATATTTTACACTTACTTAGTTACACCCTGTATAGATGTACACAATATACATTGTTCAAAAATCTGATATCTCTTCATTTTCAGACTGCTGTGTGGAGAAAGGCACTCTGCACAATCAAATATACCCAGAACTTAGAAATCTTTGCCGAGATAGAGGATACGAGCTCCATATTGTAGATTTGCATTGGAAAACCCTTCTAGAAAAACAACAGGACCATGAATTTCCCGAGCTCTGTATAGGAGAACTGACTAGTAGGTAGCTAGCGAATGATATTAATATCTCATTTATTAAATAATGTTCTGCAGGACAAATGGAAGTGGCATACATAATTCCTGTATTATTCCTGAATAACTCTTTAGGAACTCCGTTATTGCCAAATACTATAGAGAGTACCGACTTTAAAATGGCAATGGATAGTGCAACAAGTCAATCTGCTCAGAGTATTTTGTCGAAGTGGTAAGAAACTCAATTTAATCGAAAAAATGTATAAAAAGCATTGACGTGAAGTCAGCGCGAAGGTTTTGCGCGCATGTTCTATTTGATGAGCAATATGAGTTATGATGAGCGTGATTGTTAGAATTAAACTTGAATATCTTAAAACTCAAAACGATTTTATTTCGTAAACTTATATAATAATTATATTATTATTATATTTCTTATATAATTTAGGTTAGAATCCTAATTCACAGAAACGAAATACACATAGAACAAAATAAACTATTCGTCTTTTTCCTTCTCTTAACACTATTGTCTATTCACGGCAATGGCATCCTGACGAAATACTGCATGGACCTTCGAGCCGTCTTTTTAGCGTTAAGACATGGTAAAATGCATTGGAACTGAATTAAAAATTTTAAATGATTAAACTAGTGAACTAACTCAGCGCGGATTCAAAATCTGTGCGGCAGACAAGCACGCTAGCCATCGAGGTGTTGTTACAATTCTAAGATTTACATAATTTGTGATTTCAGAAATAGATGGCAGTCCCAAATTTTATTTTCACAATTATTCCCAAAATACAATGCTGATCGAGCTGAAATCTGGTACAGTGGAATCTGACATAGGTATAGTTTCTGAGATATAAAATTTTGGAAGAAAATAATGTCTTTTCTAGTGATAAGCGCAAAAATTTGTGCTTCGGCATTCTACAAATAATTATCAAGTTTCAATTGGATCGGGTCTGTCTTTTTTGAGTTTTGGATCCTACTATCAGTTCGAAATTCCATTTTCACAATAATTGCTTGAATACTTAGGTCAATGAGCTGAAATTCGGTACTCGATTGTAAAAGGGTGGCTTGAAGTTTCAGTTTCAGTGAAATCAGACAGATAGTTTCTGAAATATAAAATTTTTGTAATTGAATTTTTTTTTCTAGTGATACGATGCTCTCTGCAAAAATTTGCGTGTCAGCATTCTACAACTAATTACCAAGTTTCAATTTCATCGGATATTTATTTTTGAGCTAGTGAGGAAACAATATTTCACATGGGTATAACTCCGAAACCGTTCGGTCGATTATGCCCATTAATAAACTTAACCGTTGTATTTGGATGCACAACCTACTCTGAAACTTTCGAGTCGCTTCCTCTCTCTTTTTTGAAGTTTCGCTTGATAGCATTTTTCTGCCGAAAATTATATCAGACGATTTCAGCAATCTTAATGATGAAGAAATATTCATAGTTGATCCATTATGTCCGTCTTCTCTTGAAATTTGCAGGTTAGGTTAGATGACGAAATACGGCAGTTATGCTTGTCAATGGGCGATATACGCCTAATATTTTTGGAGTTGATCACAAGTTTGCTCCGATCCAAGAATAAATACTTTACTTTGCACCCCTAGCTAGCTTGATATAGAGCGGAGACTATTCATAAAGCGCTACTCTGTTTATAGAGATTTTTAATAGAGAGGAACAACTCTCAGGTAGGGAATGGAACGGAAAGAAACACATTAAATAAAATAATAACAAAAAAAAAAGCACTGACGTGAAATCAGTACTCTTTGGCGCGCGTGTTCACGGTGGCTAATTTGAATTGGATGATGAGTACTTCAAGCTCAGTGGATAGCGTGAGCCAAAGATCTACCCAAAGGATAGTGGACACCATTCAATGTCGGTTCAAAAATTAACAATGCTGTATCTAAGCTGCCATCAGGATAGAGTAACAAAGTTGGAAAAGAGCACAACTGACTCTCCTTACTCGCTCAAGCTCCTATAAGATTTGGAAGGGTCAGTAGAATCCTACTCATTTTTATTGCACGTGCGCCAAAGCAGATTGACCCCACGTCAATGCTTTTTTACACTTTTTCTTTCATTGTTAAGTCAATCTGCATTTGGCGCGCGTGCTATGAACATGATTAGGATTATACTGACCCTCCCAAATCTTCTAGGAGTTTGTGTGACTAAGGAGAGTCAGTTGTGTTCTTTTCCAACTTTTTTACTCTATCCTGATGGCAGCTTAGATAGAGCAATGTTAATTTTTGAACCGACAGTGAATGGTGTCCACTATCCTTTGGGTAGATCTTCGGCTCGCTCTATCCACTGAGCTCGAAATACTCATCATTCAATTCAAATTAGCCACCGTGAACACGTGCGCCAACGAGTACTGACTTCACGTCAGTGCTTTTATTTTTTCAAGTTCCTTTAACAAATATAGCTATCGATACAGTTTGGCTGTTAGCTTTACCGTAGATCGAAAAAAATTGCGGTTATGGGACCTCCGTTGGGAACGCAATTGCCTCTTCTTCAAATCCGAACGTATTTTAATATAGATCTACCGAATATAGTTATTTATAAATTAGCCCCAGGGCCACTATACAGACATTTCAACTCGGAAACAACGCTATTTCCCCCAAAGTGACTTCTACAACGCAATCTACTCGTGACTGCAAGTCCTCCCAAAATTACACACCTTACAAAAAACTCCGATTCTCCAACACTAGTGGTTCAGGAGATATCGCTTCTTGAATCCACGCATGCGCAGACCTTCACCAGAGGATTATATGGAGAAATAGCATCCGCCACCCCAAAACCCCAATCCTCTTTGACGAAAGCACCAGCCAGTAAAATCACTGATGGTCTGCTCATGCGCATAATGAAAAATGCCCGTGAGGGGTAACATAAATTTCAAAATTAGCCCCAGGGCCACGGTATGGACACCTCAACTCGGAAACAACGCTACATCCCCCAAACGGACTTGTCTTTGCACTGAATTTCCCGGAATATTCTTTTAAAACCTCACAATATTGGCTCAGCACTCCCAACATAACCCATACAACCCTTAAACAGTCACTTCTCTTCTGCGCATGCGCAATCTACCTGCGGCTAAAAGTCCTCTCAAATTCACACACCTTACAAAAAACTCCGATTCTCCAACACTAGTGGTTCAAGAGATATCGCATTTTTGATCCACGCATGCGCAGACCCTCACCAGGGATTCTACGGAAGAATAGCATCCGCCACCCCAAAATCCCAATCCTCTCTGACGAAAGCACCAGCAGTTAAATCACTGATGGTCTGCTCATGCTCATAACGAAAAATGCCCGTAAGGGGAAACATCAATTTCAAAATTAGTCCCAGGGCCACGGTATGTTCAATTCAACTCGGAAACAATGCTACATCCCCTAAACTGACTTCTCCGTGCACTGAATTGCCATGAATATTCTTTTGAAACCTCACAATATTGGCCCAGCACTCCCGACATAACCCCATAACCCGTACAACCCAAAAACAGTCACTTCTCTTCTGCGCATGCGCAATCTACTCGCGGCTGAAAGTCCTCTCAAAATCACACTCCTTACAAAAAACTCCGTTTATCCAATATCAGTGGTTCAGGAGATATCGCATCTTTAATCCACGCATGCGCAGACCCTTACCAGGGGATTCTATGGAGGAATAGCATCCGCCACCCCAAAACCCCAATCCTCTATGACGAAAATTCCAGCAGTTAAATCACTGATGGTCTGCTCATGCGCATAACGAAAAATGCCCGTAAGGGGTAACATAAATTTCAAAATTAGCCCAAAGGCCACGGTATGGACACTTCAACTCGGAAACAACGCTACATCCCCCTAACGGACTTGTCCTTGCACTGAATTTCCATGAATATTCTTTTAAAACCTCACAATATCGGCTCAGCACTCCCAACATAACCCATACAACCCTTAAACAGTCACACTCTTCTGCGCATGTGCATTCTACTCGCGGCTAAAGGTCCTCTCAAAATCACACACCTTACAAAAAACTCCGATTCTCCAACACTAATGGTTCATTAGATATCGCATCTTTGATCCACGCATGCGCAGACCCTCACCAGGGGATTCTATGGAGGAAATTTCGCAAAAGTGATTGCTTTGGTCTTTTGCATCTAACTATTGAGTTTCAATTTAATCAGATCAGTATTTTTCGATTTATCGTGAAAACAAAATTTAAAAATTTTTGAAAATTATTTTTGCCACTTTAGGGCCGTCCGGTCAGTAAAAACTTCGCAGGCATATGAAGGTCATGATTCTACAATTTGGTGATAAATTTCAGAAAGATCGATTGATCGGTTCCGGAAATATTCATAAAAAACGTTTTTATTAAAAACGGCCTTAACTCCGAAACCGCTTGGTGGATTTTGCCCGTTAAGGAGCTTGTCCGAGATATTTACGCAACAAAACTACCCTGCAAATTTCAGAGCTCTAAGTCGTTCCGTTCGAAAGTTATCCTGCTAACGACCGGCCGGCCGGCCGGACCGGACGGACAGAATTGAATTTGACCTCGAATTCTTCATCAAGGAGTTGAGCCTAATCGTTTTAGACCATTTTCGAAAAAAAAATCGAAAAATACAGACATTGTGACGAAATGATAGCACGCTGTTCCTTGCGGAACACACGCGCAACTAGTGTTACTCATCTGATAGATAGATAGTAAACAAAACTAAATAAAGAACTCCCTATAATTTCTATTATACCTACTCAATAAAACATGAAATTTTTTAAGATAGCTGAAAAAAATTAAAATTTAACATTAAACCGACACATTTACTGTTAATAATGTTTTATTCACCTCTATTGGACACTTGGACACTCTTATTCGAATTTATCAAGATTTAGACCGTTTTCTCAGCTTTTATGAAATATGAATACATTTCGAAAGTTATCGTGGCAACGGTCACCCATCCAGCTACTGAACTCAATCAATGCTACTCAGATATCCAACAATATAGATCCGATCTTGTTCAAATTTGGAACTACCTTGTATGAATTGGTTGGTTTCATATTTTTTGAGTTGAAAAATATTCATATAGGTATAACTCCAGAACTGTTTGGCCGATTATGCTGATTATTTAGTTACCTACCGTGAAATGAATAATATCTTTTAATAATTTTCTAGTGATACAATCCTCACAAAATTCCACAAACGCCTTTGTGTCAGTATTCTACAACTAGCTACCAAGTTTGAATTCGATCGGATCTGTATTGGTTGAAAACAAAATTATTAATCGGAAACCGTCGGGCCGATTATGTCCGTTAACGAACTTGTCCGTCGTATTGGGACACGCCACCTACCCTGAAAATTTCAAGTCGCTATCTCATTCCTAAGTTATCGTGACAACGACCGGACAGAATCAAACTTGACCTCGAATTCTTTATCAGGGAGTCGAACCCAATCGTTTGAGACGATTTTCGGCAAAAGATTCGTAAATTACAGGCATTTGGGCAAAATAATGACGCGATGTTCCCCAGAACATGCGCGCGGAAATGTAACCTCAAATACCAGGTCCTCGGTGAGTCGGGAGAACAATCAATAGCGCTAACAAAATATTCATACCTAATTAGTGAAATAAGGCTTCCGAACTGCTAATACTTATTATCTTTATTCTATACCATGGTGTAAGAATACATGGTGTGTTCTTGCGCACCTCTAAACCCACATACGCTCCCAGCCTGACGTCACCTTGAGCGACAAGGCTCATCATTGATTCGTTGGGAAAGTTCAAATTGCACTGCTTTGCTCCTAGAGTGACGTCATGCGCCCCCACGGACGATAATAAGCTTCGTTTGTAGCACACCATGTCTCCTTCCACCATGTTCTATACTATGTACAACTCAAGAAGTAGACCAATTGTTCAATAATAGTTCTGCAATCACCCTAACGACCAGGGGTAGTTAACGATTAGTTCTGATAACTGTCTGGGAATGTTTGTGCACCAATTGACGTATTTCAGATCTGAAACTTGCATGCATATGTTTACAAACGTAACTAAGAAACTCCGTAGGCTTTATCTATCATAATTATTTTCTGTTTTACGACGATGATGGAAACAAGGGGTTAACCGAGGGGTGAACTGACCTCTCCTCGAAACGTACATGTGATAATAAAATAATAGCCACTGTAACAATTGCCAATCACTGAAAAGCCTTCCATTTTTAAATCAGAATAAATTCGCCAGTTCCCTTCCTCAAACTTAATCCACGTAAAGTGTATAGTTAACTGAAACCAGAACAACAACTCGATGACCAACAAAATAATCTAGTTAATTATTTCCCTTGACATGGGTAATTTGTTCGAATATGTCACGAAGGGCCGTTATATTCACCTCTAAGTTATACGAAGTGATCTGCAAATATGTAAAACATGAATAGATTTTATCAGTTTAAAGAGGGTCAGTAAATTTAACGAGCACAATAAATCGGCCCATAGACGGAGGTTACACGGTGAATCTG
This sequence comes from Halyzia sedecimguttata, assembly GCA_937662695.2. Taxonomy (NCBI): domain Eukaryota; kingdom Metazoa; phylum Arthropoda; class Insecta; order Coleoptera; family Coccinellidae; genus Halyzia; species Halyzia sedecimguttata. The sequence goes on from OW569412.2 coordinate 35,697,221, forward strand.
GCATCAGTTCAGTCTGACATCAATCATGGATTGATATCAGATTGACGGGAAACCGATTCTATACGCGTAGACTGATGGATTGATGGTCCGAATTGATGGCAAGATTTATACTAGATTGATCGTGTAACCTACGCCTTGGACTCAAAAAATCCTTCGAAAAACGTGGATATCCTCTTCAAATGAAAACCATCCAGACAATGCAATGTCGCGAAACTCCTACCTCGGTCAAAGTACGCATGAAACGAGACAGAGATGGACAGAACGCAAAGAGATTTCGCATTATTACAAGTGTCACATAGACACGACGCTATAGGTACATTGGTACATACTTTATATAAAATTCATCTGTTGATTCATTTTATGGTTCTATGATAATCTCTCTCAATTTGTATTCAAGGTACCAATTAGATAGTGATTCTCAACCTCCGTGCTACAGATTGCAGCCAATAAGTAGTCATATTCCTGGATTCAAGGAAACGTCGGTAGAAGATAGAGAGAAGGCTTTCGAAGAATGGAGTTCAGAAATTGAAAAAATTCTAGCAATCCTCATAAATGTGTTTTCACAAGAATTGAGGGATACTTATTTGACGACAGTTGTGGAACAAGTAAGATATCAATTGATATTGAATTAAATATTTGATGAAATAAGTAAAAATCAGGTTGGAAAATAGAAAATATACAGGTGAGCCTTTGAGTTTTATACTCATCAAATAAAAAAAATTTGTACCATTTCCGGCTTAGATAAAAAGATACAGGCTGTTGAAATTGCAGAAAAATATATATTCTGTAACTTTGACATGGTTATGCAGAATTAAATGAGTTTTAGTGTGAATTTTGCCATAACTATGAACCATATTCTACAATTAACAGTTTTATCCTACCTCCACTGGTTTCCTAGTTATAGATTTGCGGATTCGGAATACTTATTGAAATATAAGCATAAAGAAAACAGATAAAGTTTATCTCGAGTCAGGAACAGCCTTGAAGCTAAGCCTGAGGTTGCAAGCCACAATATTTCAGGTAGAAATTATAGCTATTGCGACCTGTGCGTGGGATAATATTTTGAGGGGCAGCTCTAATACGCCAATATACAGGTTGCTGCAATTAGTTCTGCCACATTTGAAAGAGCTGGTAAATAAAAACGAAATGAGATATTTGAAAAATTATTTTTATTATGAATGCTTATGCATTCTAATTTTTTTCACCTATGATTTGTAAATAATGTCGTCCAAATGACGGCCTTGGTGAGTGACGCACATTTGGAGTCTTTTGCGGAAGTTTTTCCGGACTCTCCTCAGCATACCGGCGTCAATTTGGATGATTTCCCCCAGAATTGCCTCCTTTAACTCAGCCTTGAGGACCTCCACAGGAAGAAGTCACAGGAATTCAAATCCGGCAAGCGAGGGAGGCACGAAATGTCCTGCCGTAGGGAGATCACTTGACCGGGGAACATCTCCTGCATAATCTCATGAGAACTACGGGCTGTATGGGCCGTAGTCCCATCCTGCTGGAAGCAAAAGTTCTCTATGTTGTGTTCTTTCCGTATTCCTCAATCTTTGGGCGCATTGTAACACAACTTTCCTCAAAGAAGTAAGGGCCTATGATACCAATGGCGGACACGGCGTATCAAACCGTAACCTTTGAGCTGTGAAGTGGTCTCTCCAGTCAGCGGGGGACAATTCCTGAACCACAGCAGTCTTGTACGGGTGCAACTTAAGGTCGCAGTATAAAATTCGCCTGATGGTTCTTTCTGAAATTTGAAGAGCTGTTGCATGTTTCCGTGCAGAACGTCTTGGAGACTGCACAATGGATACCGTCTTCTGGCGATGTTTTCAGATCCTCTTCCATTTCGACGAGCCTTAACGTTTCAAACAACTGACGATGTGGTCCTAAAGTTTTGAACCCAACTGAAAATTGTTTTTCGATCAGGAACTGGATCTGTCGAGTGCAAACCATACCTTGTGCGGAATACCCTCTGAGTGGCTGTAATGGATTCACTTTTGTGAAAAACACCTCGACAACGTACGCACGATGCTCGCGTGAGCAAACCATAACGGCAACCTGAGGCTAGAGGTCATTTCGCGTCGAATATCACATACCCCACGCTCCTCTCACCATCACTCACCGTTTCCACGATTTTTTTTAAAGTGGGAGAACTAATTGCCGCTCCTTGTACATTCTCTCAGATAGTCAGGCCGCCGTAAGAGCCTTACTGTCCAATAAAATAAGCTCTAAACTTGTCTTGACAAAGAGATTGGAGCTCGCAATCAGGTCACAGTGATATGGGTGCCAGCTTATGAGTGAACAAGGAGCAATGAGGAAGCAGATTTCCCTGCCAAGGCTGAAGCGGCATATCCTCTCGTAGGCCCTGAACCAGCTAGGGGCATTGAACTCCTTCGAGGAGTGTGGGGCCTAGGAACCCCCTCATTATTCAATCAATCAACCTCTAGTCATTATTGGAATCATGAATAATTTTAGAAAATTAAATTATTCTTCATCATTTCTTCTGAAACGCATCGTTTTCGAGATATTCAACGTTGAATGTTGTAAAATCTGATACAAATGTGAGAATTTGCGTTATTTCGGTGAATGCTTTCCTGACCTAGGATAGGCTTCGACTCAAGGATATCTAAGTTGCCACACCGGCTTTTCTTACACAAGATACAGATATGGTATTATCCTCGATTGCCGCAATATACCAAAGCCTGGTACGTAATTTGCCACATGAAAACGGCAGACTGAGCCATATAAGTACATAGAATCCCATAGAATGTGATCAACTACTAATACGAGTATTATTATTCTGCTAGTTGGAATCAAATTTCAATATGAGAATGGCCTATGATCTAATTGTGTATAATCTTATGGTGTAAACAATCTTTGGATATTGATTGAAAATTGAGTTGAAGTTCAGTGTTTCAATAGTGGATGGAGAATTAATAGTGGAATAAGTTTTCTCAAATATTTAATTGAATTTCAAGCATCAGATGATTCAGATTTCTTTGTTCTACAATAAAGATTTCTGTAATAGTTTTCTCTGTTTCACCGTGTGTCTTCTTTAGCTAATGGCAATTAGCCACAGTTCACCTCATTGAATTTAAACTCAACCACGCGAGATCCTTTTAGGGCTCCGTTGTGCCAGGAGTCTTTGGAAGGGGCTGGGGGTTATCTACGATCCTCGTCCTCCTTCTAAATTCCACACTAATTACTGTTATGCTAACTCTAAAGGGTCAAATTTCCTTCCGGATTACTCCACTCTCATAACTCCCCTTCCTTCATTCAGGTTCTATACGCACTACATCCTATGTTCTTTTCAGTCTTACGTAATAATTACATCATTAATATTTTTACTTTGATGCTTTCTATTCTTCAAAGTCTACCACATTCATTTGTCCAAAACTAATTTCAAAATCTATATCGTTTTCGAACCACGTTATGGAAAACTAATTGAATCTATATCTTGGCACTCAGTATATTCCATATTTAGTTTGAAGATTCATAAGAGCTAACCCTAGGAACATACGATGCCTCGGTAGTTTTGTTTCACAAACCGATCGCCAAAATTAGTAGTTGAATTGCACTGAAAAGGCATCAGGAGCATACCATGAACTATTAAATCAACTACGATATCGCTTCGGAATCGTTGTCTTACAATATGATTTCCATTTCTTCAGGAAGTACACAATACTGTCTTCATGAGCCAAGAAATGGCCAAAAGATGTATTTGGATGAACAGAGTGTACACTCCCTTAGCAAAAACTCCCGAAAATATGAGTCCAGTGGAATCGGAATTACATAGAAGACTGAATATACTTCAGAAGGATTTAAGGGTAGGTTGAGGTCTCTTAACCACTAAACCTGAATAAAAGAACAATTTGGTTTTCAGGAACAACTAGCCGAAAAGCACATAGTTCGGATATCCGTAAAATACGTAGATGGTGGTTTGAACGTTGATATTCCAGAACACGCTAACTACGTGGAACAAGTTAATGTACATCTAAAGAAACATTTAGTAGAAATGATCAACAGCATTATAGAAGAGCATCAAGTGAAATCAGTGCTGAGACCAAGTTACGGAATAGAAGCTCCAATATTCGAAGAACTGAACCAACAGACTGGATTTTGCCAAAAAGCAGCTCAATGTAGTATAAATAGAGAAAAGACTATCAATGAAATAAAAGAGTGAGTATCGGTTACATTAGACTTTCCGATAGAGAATTCGTGGTCAAATTTAAATATGTTTGCGTCCAGCCGGCTTTTCTTTCATAAACACGAATATTTCCGGAGTGAATATGTAAGAGAATTTACATGAGAGATATTATGCTGAAGGGTAGATCAAGTTCGGGAATGAACTCGATCATATTTCTGGATATTGTATGCACAAATATGAAAACTCTGATTCATATAAATACCCGGAAGATACAGATTCACTCAAGTTAAGCTCGAGAAGTTAGAGGTTTAAGCACGATTTAATGTTCAGGACGAGTTGTTTTTTCCTACTATAAACACTATAAATATTGAACTTTGTCGAAATCACCATACTGTATAAGAAGCATATAAGTTTTTGTTAGCGATAAGTGTTACAAAACAGTGACAGTAACAACAGTGAAATATATTGATCCATTTGGAATTCCTTGTTTAAGACCCTTACCTTACAAGTTACTGATGCCCAATGTAATTGAGGGAAAAATGTTGTTTCTATTGAATATCTTCTGTATGGGGCAATTAAGAAGAATGAAATTTGTCATTCATCTAAAGCTAATTAAATGTGACTTTTTGACAGTTTTCAAAATTACGAAATGTCATCATGAAGGGGTGGAAAAATAAAACCCTACTATATTTTGCTTAGGAACTTTTTGATGCTTCAACATTTTTCAATTCAAAAACACAAATTAAAAATGCAACTTTTTTGTGTCATTACTTTTTTTGGTTTGACTTATTGGTTTGACTACAAAAAAATAAAATACTACTCGGACTCTCTCCACATAGATTCACAGACTTTATAAGTTTGTTGAAAAAATTAAGTACGCAAATATTTTCATATTAATTAATATCAAGAAGGCTGGTGTCAAATGAAGTCTTAATGATAAATATTTGTATTGTTCAAATTTCGATAATGTCCAGTGGGTTTCTCCAATTTCAAGGGGCAATAACTTGAAGGGGAAGAGGCCTATATCACAAAATTATATGAAATACCCACCTTAATTTTCGTCGAAGTTTCACCTCCCAAAAACAAGCTATAAATCTTCGGAACTAGTGCTTCTGTGGCTAATTTCTTTATTTTGCTCATACATTTTAATTTATGATATACACATGTTGGTGGCAAATAATAGCTATTTATGGTACTAGTGTGTTATGTTGAAAATAAGTCACGCGAGAAATTTTATAAATTCTCAAATGACTTAGGAAACATAACACACATCCAACAAGTGGAAGAAATCGTTTTTTATGAGTTAATAATTAATACGCTTTGAGGTCAAATCAAATCATAGCTTGCGTCTCAGTAACCTTTAAATGTCAGAATGACAGCACTATCAGCAGCTGTACCAATATGGGAGCGTCTGGTTCCAATGAACCGACGAAATTTACAATGACAAAATTCGAATAAATCGTTTTCCTTTAATTTCAATATCAATGGGAATTCTGCTTTAGTAATAATAAATAAATGGAATACTACTTTAAATATAGAGTGTTATTTGATAGTTTACTTGTCTAAAATGACATTAATAATGACAGTCATAACTTTCATGTGTTGGATAAATATTATTATTATTATTCAAGAATGAGCCCACTGAAACTCCAAATGTCAAGTCAGTGTCTCCATGATTTCTATAAATTTTTTATTGAAATTTATATAAAATTTAAGGCATTAACATAAAAAACTTGTTATTGAATATTTTAGATATATCATCAATCCGAGCAATTCCCCGCTTGTACTATTTGGACCAGAAGGTTGTGGCAAAACCACACTTTTAGCCAGAGTAGCTCAGTGTTGCTCCCAGTGGATACCAGAGGCCTTTCTCATATTGAGATTTATTGGAATCAGCGCACAATCTAGTACTATTGAGCAATTATTGAGTTCTATCACCAACCAATGTTCAATTCTAACCTATGGACATAAGTGTTACTGTACTCATGTAAGTAGTCAATTAATGTGTATTTAGAAATGTGAGCGAAGTGAGAAAAATCTCAGAGGCTTGTTGCGAAATTGGTTTTTCGCACCAATTTCTCAGGAGATTCTTATATTTCGGTACAGAACACAAAGTAAGAGATCTGAAAGAAGCGATACTGTTTTGCATCAGGCTTACTTATTGACGGGAGTGAAAATTATAATCTACACAATTTAAAATCAAAGCTGTATTTGAACGGTAAAACTAAATGTATACCATACAGTAGTAATGAAAAGTGGCATATCTAAGCAGGCGTAAGGATACAGTAACAAGGCCGACACAGAACACAACTAATAATCATTATCATACCATTGCAACCGCGCCAAGGCAGATTGACTTCGTTATGAAGGAAGTAAAAAAGCTAAAAAAAAGCACTGATCTGAGGTCAATCTGCATTGGCGTGCTTGCTAATGACATAATTAATATTATACTGACCCCCCTAGGTCTTTCTCAAGGAAACCCCTCAGAATCTCCTAGGAGCTTGTGCCGGTTTGGGGGGTCTGTTCTGTTCTGTGTAGGCTTTTTTACTGTATCCTTATGCTAGCTTAGGCACTGCACTGTTAGTATTTGACTAAAAAGAAAATGGTGTCCACTACCCTCTGACTAGATCTCCAGCTCGCTGTATCAACTGAGAAAGAAGCACTATCAATACAAATAGGTCAACGTCAACAAGCGCGCCAAATAGTACGTCACGTCAGTGCTTATTCATATTTTTAAAATTTAATTTCGTGAAGTAATCTCAAAATTATTATGACAATATGTAATGATATTCCTGGGAGAAAAGAAACCTTAACCGGGTTTCTATAGGTTTCCAAAAGCAGGATGAGGAATGAGTATTGTAAAAACAGATAAATTATATCTCCGAAAGTATTGGTTGGGAGTTGGGAATTATATCAATGGATTCCTAAGATAGAAATGCATCATGAAATAAATTAAATTTAAAATAGTTTCACAACATTAAAAATGGTCATACCTACATTTCACTTAACCGATTACAACATCTTTTTCCACGCAACACTGATGTTCAGAAATATGAAAGAATTGATTGAAAATGTTTTTATATGAAATGCACTCTTGTTCAAGCAGACAAATAATATCTCCGACAGTATTGGTTTCTCAGAGTTGGGAATTATATCAATGGATTCTTATGAAAGAACTTCATCTTAGCAGAAATTGAATTCAAACATCATAGAATAGAATAGAATTTAAATTCAACAAGAGTGCCAAAAATTATCAATCCAGAACCAATAGACGAATTCTACCCAACAACGAACTCATCCGAGATATTCATTCCTCAATTCTATGATGAACGAAAATATATATCTCTCCTCAAATCCACTCCAATACTCCAATACACCAATATTCCAGTTTTGTTTTTAGTGGAGATATTCTGAACTCAATATTATTAACTTACCATTACCATTCACATCATCATATGGATTGACCATCGGCATAATTATCATAATTCTACGATTGCTGGAATGAATTAGACAACGTCATGTCTCAGGAAAATAAGTTGACATTAAAACAATTCATAGAATACACACAGAATAATTATATAATTCTGTGAAAACATAGAAATACGATTTATATTGAAATTTTGAAAAATCATATATCCGAAAGTATTAGCTTGTTAGAGTTGAAAATGATATCAATGGATTCTTATGGTAAAACTGCATATTGAAAAAAAAAATTAATTTGGAATTTGTTATGTAAAAAAAAAATATTTTTTTTGTTACTCCGAAACCATCTGTCCGATTTCGCCCAATAACGAACTTAGCCTAGATATTTATCTCCCAAACCTACCCTGAAAATTTCAAGAGTTATCGTGCCTACGGCCGGACAGAATGCATTTCGACCACGGATTCTTGATCAGTGAGTCGAACCAAATCGTTTAAGACCATTTTCATCGAAAAATTCGAAAATTACAGACATTTGGGCAAATTGATAAGCACTCTGTTCCGAGGAACAAGAGCGCCAAAAAGTGTCGTTTAAAAAAAATGCTTCAAAACTTATCTTATGAAAAAACAAATCATATTATCTCCAAAATTATTGGTCGTTGGAAATGATATGAATGGATTCTTACGATAGAACTGCATTATGAAAGAAATTAAATTCCAACAGACCGATTCTCCCCAATAACGAACTTATCCGAGATATTCATTCTTCAAATCTACTCTGAAGATGATATTATATCAATTATAACTTAGGCAATATTGCAGTTCTGTTTTTACTGGAGATATTCTGAACCCAATTTGATGATGTATTTTACCAAAGAATATATTTCAATCCTCATAATATGATAATGGAATAATCCATATTATTCCATCATCTTAATATGATGATGGAATAATCCATATTATGGATAATCCACGGGCATTATATTATCACCTTAATAGTATAATTTCATATCATCCTCATAATTCTACGATATATATATATATATATATATATATATATATATTTATTCTTTTGACTGAGAGCAAATATATGTGTTAGCAGAGGTTGGTGTAACGGGGTACCATACAATTCGACGTATGATACAAGAGCTTAGGGAAAAACCTCAGCAAAAACCCCTTTCTCCCCGTGAGTGTGGTGATTTGTAACTATTGTTTACAAAATTTGCTGTAATTTAAAAATATTGATGGGGATATATTTCTTCAATGTGGATTCCCTCGTCAAAAAACGGATAGGTTGCTCCAAGGTACCCGAAACTCAACCTGAAAAATGAAAAGACAAGAGGAGGAAACGAACAAATTAAAAATAATACATAACCTTTCAAAAGTCTCCTCTCACAAAAATACTTCTCTGTAGGCGAATGGGATCTCGTGGAGAAGAATCGCCTCCGCTAGTTTTCGAAGATATTCACTCCTGAAATCCCTTCAATATTTGAATTCAAAAATGAAAATGTTGCTCGTAAGGCCAGGAGGGTCTCTTTCAAAACCAGGTCTGACCGGTCCAAGTCCAAGCGATGATTATTCAGAACTTCAGATGGTCGAAGCCCGCTACAGGGCCCTTAAGAAGGGCTATCATCTCCCTTAGATATATATTTTACTTTATATTGTATAAAAGAATGGAAAAATGCGCCGGACAAATTACGACTTATGTCATGATGACATCTATGCTACGATACCTGAGGTTCATTGGTCATTTTGCATTCAATCATACTAAGTTTTCTAGAACAAGAGGTGTACCAGAAATAATGTTGACATTTATCTCTCATAGGAAAATAAGATGACATGTAAGAATGGATTTTTATGGTGAAACTGCATCTTAAAAGGAATTAAATTTGAAATTTGTGTTGTAAAAAAAAATTTGTTTTCTCGATTCTCCGAAACCATCTTTTGCCCAGTAACGAACAAATTTTGACCAGTAACGAACTTATCTGAGATAATTATCTCTCAAACCTACCCTTGAAAATTTCAACTACCTAGCTCATTATGTTCAAGTATTATTGTAGAAACGAAATTTAAAAATAAAAAAAAAAAATTTTTGATACCTAATTGCAACCCGATCAAAACAAAGCTTCGCATGCATATAGAAGTCATTATTCTACAATTTGGTGCTAAATTTCAGATAGATCGAGTGATCGGTTTCGGAAATATTCATAAAAAATATTTTTAACAAAAAGGGCCATAACTCCGAAAGTGGTTGGTGGATTTCGCCAGTTAACGAACTCGTCCGAGATATTTACGCTACAAGCCTACCCTGCGAATTTAAACCCTCTAACTCCTCTCGTTCGAGAGTTATCGTGCCTACGGCCGGCTGGCCGGCCAGACAGGATTAATTTCGACCACGGATTCTTGATCGGTGAGTCGAACCAAATCGTGTAAGACCATTTTCAGCCAAAAATTCCAAAATTACAGACATTTGGGCAAATTGACAAGCACTCTGTTCCGAGGAACAAGAGCGCCAAAAACAAAGGTTGATAATGTAGACCTGGTTGATACAAGTCAAATATGGATTAGATTTTCAAGAATGAGAAAAATACATCTTCTCCGAGAGATTATGTTTTTTTCACTTTTCCGTTACATCCGTATGTACGTTTATCTGCATATTATAAAAAAAAATTCTGAATACATATTCCCATTTAAAATTTCGTTGTCTTGATATGCCAGTTCTCTGATAATTATAATTCTAAGTAGTATCAAAATTAAGTGGAATCATGTATTCAATTTGCGAGCGTAATAAAGCTCCTGTCTCCACGTCAGTGCCCATATAAATTTACATTTCGTTAATTGAAGCGTTCGTTCTTCGAATGGAGACATTCGGGAAGGCTCAGATTCTTCAGCCTCTTAATTTCTAACATCCCTATTATTATTTGAAAATATGGAAGCCACACCTAGTGATTTATTTCATTTATTTCAGAATCTGGAAACTTATAAACGAGTCCTCCCATCTCTACTCGGAGCCAGTTGTCTCCAAAGGCCGCTTATAGTACTCATAGACGGTCTGGATCAAGTAAGAGTTTACAGCTCAAAGACGATAGACTGGCTACCAGAAAAATTACCAGAAAATGTGAAACTCATTCTGTCAGTATCGGAAAGGAGTCCGATGTATTCCGATCTGAAGAAAAAACTACCTGATGGGAAATTCATCAAAATGCCTCTGTTGGGTGAACAAGAAGCGAAGGGTATTCTCATGTCCAGTGTTATGCAATACAATCATAGTGTCAATTCAAAAATACAAGATTGCGTGCTCAAATCAGTAAAGGAATGTACATTGCCCCTTTATTCTAAGGTAAGATAAAACAGATTATTGCCATACCTCAATACGTTTTTGTTCAATCTACATTCAATGGATACATTCCGAAGTTTTCTTGAAAGCTTGTTCTCAATTTTTTTTTATTTGACCACCTGAGGAAGGAAAACCAATGTCACCTAGTTTGTGCTCCAAACGGAAAATGTTGTGCTGTTAACTCTTATCTCAAACTGTTGAAGATTATACTCCGAAGAATACACATCAAGTGGAAGCGTATTCCACAACTTTCCAGTTCAGTGGAAAAAGGACCTATGATAAACAGAAGTTCTAGAAGTTTTTAATTGAGCTGCATAGATATTGTGCGGCTCTGGTGCTGGGTGCGAATCTGAGACTTGTTGTAGATGAGCGAAGCATTCATGAAGCATGGGATAATATCTAGAATGAGCACAAGTTTGCAACTCTCTTTCTATGTTCCAACGGCTGTAGAGGGGTTGTTATAGTTGGGCAGTCAGTCAGTCGTACTGCTCTCGTCTAGATGGAATCCAAAAGTTGCAATGAATGCCCAGGTGCTGAGCTCTTAACATGAGAACAGTATTCAATTCCTGATCTGATCTAGATCTTATAGGCCATTAAAGAAATATCTCAGCTTATTTGAAGAGGACTTCGCACTGTCAGCCAGATGTTCCCCCCAGCGGACCGATGAATTGACAGTCCCTTCAAGAAGACCTTGGCTGAGGCACACGACCCTCCATCGCCAAGTCAGAAGTCACTATTTGATTTTTACGGGAAAAAGTTGTTGTTTGGGTCTTCTGAGAATTGAATTGCAACACATTCCGTTGGCCCGATTCGTTCATCTTTTTGACATCTTCGTTCAATAAATCGAATTTCTGGCATCTATGGCGGTGAGATTCAATGGTGCTCAAAAGTCTGCCATTAGAAGCAAGACATCAGCGTGATCATCCACGAAGCTCACAATATAGTTCTCGACCGAGAAGATCATTTATATGGATTAGGAAGTGTGTGGGTGACAGAACTGAGCCTTGGGGCACTCCAGTGCTCACGCTGACACCCTCGGAACTGACACCATTCACGACCCCATTAATGCGCGTGATAGTAGGATAATTCCTCATCTACTCGCGCAGACCCTTGGGAATACCATATGGAGATAGCATATTCAGAAGAGTCCGATGCAAGACGCGAACAAAATCTTTGAACATTTCTAGTGTAACTGATCTCGATTCTCAATAGCGCTCTCTAGTCCCCGTCCACACACTTGTGTCACATAGTTTAGGAGGTCCCCTGTTGATCGGTTTTTGCGGAACTAACACTGTCGCCACCTTTTATCTCACTATTTCACTTGAAATTACTATAGATAATTATTTTCCTGGAGTTTATTAATTCTTAAAAGAGTCAAACGTACGAACTAAAATAATGAGGAAGAAAGTATTTATTACGCACATAACGAAAATGAGTGTGATGGACACAAAATTGTACAGTAACTCTGAATATTTTTTCCGAAATTGGTTTTACTTTTTCCGAAATTGGTTCTACTTTTACCGAAATTGGTTCACTTTTTCCGAAATTGGTTTTATGATTTCCGAAATTAATTTTACTTTTCCCGAAATTTGTCTCACTTTATCCAAAATTGAACTTGAAAAGGTATACGCAATTTCAATTCTTCCATCCTAATTCAATTACATGTGAATGTCTTTCTCAATGAACTTTTATTTCTACTGAAGTGATCATAGACATGAATATTTTTCTTATGTTTATGTGGTTCAGGTTTTAGCTTGGCAAACCTCTTGGTGGGCAGATAAGGAACACGATATTGTACCAAAGGGCCATGTAGATGACCAATTGACATTAATGTTGGAAGAATTGGAAACCATTATTGGTAGAACTCAAGTAGAGCACGCCCTTGCCTTAATTACTTGTTCCAAGCAATGTGTAACAGACTCTGAAATGATAGATCTTCTAGCATTCGACGAGGAATTCCAAATTAATACCACCTATAGTAAGTATTCATAACGTTCGTCGGTCGAACGAGCAACCTGTTCGGAAATTTCTCATGAAAATTTTCCGAATTTGCCGCCCAGCAACTTACTTCTCTTTGTGTTCGCGCGCTATATATCCGTAACCAATAATTTGTAAAATTGTTCCTTTGTGCTTTTTCATTAATCGAACCATTATTCAAAATTGAGTTTAATGAAATTCAAACATAAATTAGACAATTTATAAGTTAGAACTTATCAGCACAAAATAATTTGCGAAGATGTTCTATTTTGAGTTTTGCAATAAACATGAAGGTGATAACATTTCCGAATAGAGAATGATGCGACCTTTCAAACAATGTATCATAATTAAATGGTTTCTTTCTGGGTTATCTCGAATTTCAGAATAGCTATCAATAAAAAATTATTCTGAAGATTTTAAGTGTCTGACTAAGGAATCTGATGTATACTCCGAAACGTTACGAAATAGTTGTTTCATCGTTGATGTTGTTTCGTTATTGCTTGTTAGGCAACATTGTTCGATAGATTGCTTCTGACAACTATCTTGTGTTTCTTACCAAACCCCAAAAAAAAAACATTTAATAATGAATATACCTACCACAGTATCCTTTAATGATTACTTAATGTATCACAAGCCCATACTTTTTTTGATTTTGACATGTTTCGGGATTTTCCATGAATATGTACAGTAACCAAGATAATGAATTTATTTGGCTTTACCACACTGTATAAATGAAATAACAACATTTTGATGCAATATTTCCCACCAATCGATTCTAATCGACCTTGTTGTGGAAAATCCATCTTATTCATGTTATGGATGGCTCGTTTAAATCAGCATTACCTACATACTGCTTCCTATATGCGATCGGAAATTCATCTTATTTACAAACTGGTCTCATGCTTACCAACAATACGGCCCCATTCCAATACACTCAGATTATCTCATTTGCTTTGTAAATAGTGCTTAATGCTTAATGAATTTACCAGAATTCAAAATGTTTCAAATTGAAAGAAACGCAAATTTGAAGAGAAATATTTGGATTGTGTATACTTCGAAATACATCAAATTTACCCTTAGCTTGCAACTTTTTGAATGAATGTGTTTTTTATAGTTTCATGGGCACCAGCATGTCTTATATGGTCTAGGTTGAATAAGCATTTAGCTCCATTTCTCCAGTGGACCTTGACTGGACATACCTTAGGTATAAAATGGAGAGACAACATGGTTCGACGTGCTGTAGCAGCTCGATATGAAAAATATTTGAAACGTGGAAATGCAGTTATTCATGATTATTTCAAAGTAAGTTCATAATACATTCTATTGATACGTCGAACGAAATTCTCTTATAAGGTTGGTCCATCGAATAACTGTAATGTGATGGTGAGAGCCTTAAAGTAACAACTAATAATAATAATAATAATAATAATGTTTATTATCTCAGGTTTACATCAATTCTTGTACATAATCTATTATTTACGAAATATAAACATAATACTCCACAAGGAAAAGTTTCCGCGCGTGGACATTCTCTGAACTTATTTCATTAGCACATTCGAAAACAAAACTTCAAAAATAAAACAACCATAATGGTTGTCCTAATATGGACTAAGGCGTTGTACACGTGTATTTATTTCTCTTTCATATACCATTTCATTTTTAAACTGCCCCAAACATGAAAACAGACTTCTCGCTGACCACGAAATAGATCATTCCCTAGATATCCACCGATTCGGAAACAATTTGTTTGAAAACATACATACTGAGGTGAGAAATCTTCTAAAAATCACCTGAAATCAAATAACTCGGAAACTGTGGATTATCGGTAATCAATAAATATGCCTCAAACGACAGCAAATAAGCACCTCCTCCAAGGTTCACGTCTAATTTGGAATCATCCTGTATAATACCTCTAGAGATCAGATTTTGCCGGAAAAATTTCTCGATTATGATATGAGAGTTTGTTGCTTGGCAATTTCGCGAATGATATTTGCATCGCCCGACGGCTCGTGATTTTGGATAAGTGTCACGAGCGAAATTGCTGAAAAGCAACAAACTTGAATAAACAAGAGAGAAATTTTACCTGGAATAATTTCATCTCGAGTGGTATTCGACATGACTATTTCACGAGAATATATCACAATGAATGGAAGAATGATAACTTGTAAAAATACAACAGAAGGAAGAAGCATTGACCGAAGCTGCACGTAATAGAAGTAATAATTGTTGGTTTGACAAATACTTAATTTCTATGCTATCTGGAATTTGTTAAGTGCATATTTTACGGGTGTAAACCGAGTGTCGCTATAGGAACTTCCTAACTAAATTTTGACTAGTGGAATAGGTGTTAGTTGAAGTTGAGTAACACTATTCAGTTTACGATATGCATATTCAATCTTTCATTCATTGAATAGTACTAGATAGATGATGAATTAAAAGATGAGATGTGCTGGTAAAAACATTTGTTTTTGATTCGAAATCTTTTCAGGGCGTATCAAAAACTACTGAACAAACTCTAATAATGAAAAAATTGATTCAAGCACTGAAGTTAAGTCAGGAGCTTTTGCGCGCATGTTCTATTGTCTATTCACCTCTATTGGACAATCTACTACGAATTTGGTATCGATATATACCATTTTCTCAACTTTTATAAAATATATGACTATATTTCATACCATTTTAATGACAGAGAATCGTATGTGATCATAGAATTTGTAATTATGTCATATGTATTCTTTTGGGATTGAAGTACGAAAAAACTTACGCCTCAAATAATGCCAAGATACGATATTCACGAAATTCCGCAAAAATTAGTGGGTCGGCATTCTACAAGCAATCACCGAGTTTTGATTAAATCAGATATGTATATTTTGAGCTATCGAGGAAACAACAACAAAATTTCGGATGAGTATAACTTCAAAACAATTTGCCCTATTTTGCGAATTAACGAAGTTAAATGTCCCTATCGGATGCCTAACCTATCTTGATAATTGCAAGTCGCTATATTTTTCTGTTCTCAGTTATCGTCTGATAAATAATATTTTTTCGTAATATTTTTAAAATTTTCTAGTGGTACGGTCCTCATAAAATTTCGCACGCGTCTTTATGTCGATATTCTACAACTAGTTACGAAGCTTCAATTCGATTGGGTCTGTATTTTTTGAGTAATCTTGAAAATAATATTCCAGATGG